>JAZGTH010000006.1:14440000-15061106 GCA_036877525.1 Chromobotia macracanthus | reverse complement strand
CCCTCTAACCGCATCTCCGGTGATCACGTCCGCCCCGCGCGATGACAGAGTAGCCGTTTTCCGATGGTCATTTATCCAAAGTGATTCGCCAAACAGAGAGAGGCCTTTTAAAGATCATTTTCAAAAGTGATTCACAAAACAGAGAGGAGACTTTTAAAGATCATTTCCAATAGATATTAAACAAGCCAATTAAACGGAATCGGCATTTCACATCTCCAGCCTCACGGCCACCGCACGTGATGACAGAGTAGCCGTTTTCTAATGGTCATTCGCCAAAAGTCATTCACCAAACAGAGAGAGGAGTTTTAAACATCCTTTTCAAACATTATTCACGAAGCAGAGAGAAGACTTTTAAAGATCACTTTCAAACGTTATTCACAAAGCAGAGAGAGGCCTTTATAACATCGTTTTCAAACGTGATTCACCAAACAGAGAGAGGCCTTTTAAACATCCTTTTCAAACATTATTCACGAAGCAGAGAGAAGACTTTTAAAGATCACTTTCAAACGTTATTCACAAAGCAGCCTTTATAAGAGGCCTTTATAAGATCGTTTTCAAACGTTACTCACAACGATGTTGTGTCCGTTACTCAGAGAGTGGACAGAGAGTGAAAAGTCTCTGTGAAAAGTTTCCGTTTGTGTCCACAGAGAGTGGACTTTTAAACATCGTTTTCAAAAGTTATTCACCAAACAGAGAGAGGACTTTTAAACATCATTTTTAAACGTTATTCACAAAGCAGAGAGAGGCCTTTATAACATCGTTTTCAAACGTTACTCACAAAACAAGAGTGGACTTTTAAAGATTGTTTTCAAAAGGATTCACAAAAAAAGAGAGGCCTTTTAAACAACGTTTTCAAACGTTATTCACAAAGCAGAGAGGCCTTTATAAACATCGTTTTCAAAGCGTTACTCACAAAACAGAGAGTGGACTTTTAAAGATTTTTGTTTAAAAGCAGAATTCAGTCACCAAACAGAGAGAGGCCTTTTAAACATCGTTTTCAAACGTTATTCACAAAGCAGAGAGAGGCCTTTATAACATCGTTTTCAAACGTTACTCACAAAACAGAGAGTGGACTTTTAAAGATTGTTTTCAAACGTTATTCACAAAGCAGAGAGAGGCCTTTATAACATCGTTTTCAAACGTTACTCACAAAACAGAGAGTGGACTTTTAAACATCGTTTTCAAAAGTTATTCACCAAACAGAGAGAGGACTTTTAAACAACGTTTTCAAACGTTATTCACAAAGCAGAGAGAGGCCTTTATAACATCGTTTTCAAACGTTACTCACAAAACAGAGAGTGGACTTTTAAACATCATTTTTAAACGTTATTCACAAAACAGAGAGAGGACTTTTAAACAACGTTTTCAAACGTTATTCACAAAACAGAGAGTGGACTTTTAAACAACGTTTTCAAACGTTACAAAAGAGTAACACAAAACAGAGAGAGACTTTTAAGCATCGTTTTCAAAAGGGATTCGCAAAACAGAGAGAGGACTTTTAAACAATGTTTTCAAACGTTGTTCGCAAAGCAGAGAGTGGACTTTTAAACATCATTTTTAAACGTTATTCACAAAGCAGAGAGTGAGCTTTTAAAGATCACTTTCAAAAGTGATTCACAAAACAGAGAGAGGCCTTTTAAACATCATTTTTAAACGTTATTCACAAAGCAGAGAGTGGGCTTTTAAAGATCACTTTCAAAAGTGATTCACCAAACAGTGAGAGGCCTTTTAAACATATTTTTCAAACATATTTTTCAAACATATTTTTCAAACATTATTCACGAAGCAGAGAGAAGACTTTTAAAGATCGCTTTCAAACGTGATTCACCAAACAGAGAGAGGCCTAGTTAGTAATTATTTGTGGTGTTAGGGCGCCCTCGTGTGGATGAATTGCGAATCGCCGTCTGTGAGAACCTGCTAAAAGTGGCCCGGCTTTAGCAGAAAATCACAGCCGTGCCACTTCTTATCGAGTAGTTTGCTCTCGCTTTTATTGTTACTGCCAAGTGTTTTTCTCTTCTTCTCTTTATTGTTGCCAAGTTTTTTCTCCACTTGTCTTTATTACTTTTTGACACGTGACAGCGAGGACCTACGCCCCAGCCAATCGCGTTCCGTATGCAAATGAGGAGGGTGGGTGTCACGAGGGTGAAACTCCTTTTAACCTCTACGCCTCACCTTCCCGAGTCCGCCCCGCCTGTTACGTCCGGATCGGACCTACGCTTCGCCGGATACGGCCGGGTAAATGCCAGCCAATCGCATTCCGTATGCAAATGAGGGTGGATATAATGAGGGTGAAACTCGTTTTTACCTCTATACATAGCTGCAGAACTCCCACTTAGCCCCTAACCTTAACGCCTGACCCCGTAACCCATCTAACCACAACACTGACCCCAACTTATCCCCTGACCCCGTAACCCATCTAACCACAACCACTCACCCCACAACCCATCTCACCGCAACACTGACCCCAACTTATCCCCTGACCCCGTAACCCATCTAACCACAACCACTGACCCCATAACCCCCTCTAACCGCATCTCCGGTGATCACGTCCGCCGCACGCGATGACAGAGTAGCCGTTTTCCGATGGTCATTTATCCAAAGTGATTCGCCAAACAGAGAGAGGCCTTTTAAAGATCATTTTCAAAAGTGATTCACAAAACAGAGAGGAGACTTTTAAAGATCATTTCCAATAGATATTAAACAAGCCAATTAAACGGAATCGGCATTTCACATCTCCAGCCTCACGGCCACCGCACGTGATGACAGAGTAGCCGTTTTCTAATGGTCATTCGCCAAAAGTCATTCACCAAACAGAGAGAGGAGTTTTAAACATCCTTTTCAAACATTATTCACGAAGCAGAGAGAAGACTTTTAAAGATCACTTTCAAACGTTATTCACAAAGCAGAGAGAGGCCTTTATAACATCGTTTTCAAACGTGATTCACCAAATAACAAAGAGAGAGAGGCCTTTATAACATCGTTTTCAAACATTATTCACAATTGTTACAGAGAGAAGACTTTTAAAGATCACTTTCAAAATCGTTTTCAAATTATTCACCAAACAGAGAGAGGACTTTAAACATATTTTAAACGTTATTCACAAAGCAGAGAGAGGCCTTTATAACATCGTTTTCAAACGTTACTCACAAAACGATGGCTTTAATTGTTTCCAAAGGTTACAACAGAGAGTGGACAGAGAGTGAAAAAGTCTCTGTGAAAAGTTTTCAGCTTTAAACAACGTTTTCAAAGTTATTCAAAAATTCAATTATTCACAAACAAAACCTTTATAACATCGTTTTCAAACGTTACTCACAAAACAGAGAGTGGACTTTTAAACATCGTTTTCAAAAGTTATTCACCAAACAGAGAGAGGACTTTTAAACATCGTTTTCAAACGTTATTCACAAAGCAGAGAGAGGCCTTTATAACATCGTTTTCAAACGTTACTCACAAAACAGAGAGTGGACTTTTAAAGATTGTTTTCAAAAGGGATTCACAAAACAGAGAGAGGCCTTTTAAACAACGTTTTCAAACGTTATTCACAAAGCAGAGAGAGTTTTAAAAAAAAAGGCCTTTATAACATCGTTTTCAAACGTTACTCACAAAACAGAGAGTGGACTTTTAAAGATTGTTTTCAAACGTTATTCACAAAGCAGAGAGAGGCCTTTATAACACCGTTTTCAAACGTTACTCACAAAACAGAGAGTGGACTTTTAAACATCGTTTTCAAAAGTTATTCACCAAACAGAGAGAGGACTTTTAAACAACGTTTTCAAACGTTATTCACTAAGCAGAGAGTGGACTTTTAAACATCGTTTTTAAACGTTACACACAAAACAGAGAGAGGACTTTTAAGCATCGTTTTCAAAAGGGATTCGCAAAACAGAGAGAGGACTTTTAAACAATGTTTTCAAACGTTGTTCGCAAAGCAGAGAGTGGACTTTTAAACATCATTTTTAAACGTTATTCACAAAGCAGAGAGTGAGCTTTTAAAGATCACTTTCAAAAGTGATTCACAAAACAGAGAGAGGCCTTTTAAACATCATTTTTAAACGTTATTCACAAAGCAGAGAGTGGGCTTTTAAAGATCACTTTCAAAAGTGATTCACCAAACAGTGAGAGGCCTTTTAAACATATTTTTCAAACATATTTTTCAAACATATTTTTCAAACATTATTCACGAAGCAGAGAGAAGACTTTTAAAGATCGCTTTCAAACGTGATTCACCAAACAGAGAGAGGCCTAGTTAGTAATTATTTGTGGTGTTAGGGCGCCCTCGTGTGGATGAATTGCGAATCGCCGTCTGTGAGAACCTGCTAAAAGTGGCCCGGCTTTAGCAGAAAATCACAGCCGTGCCACTTCTTATCGAGTAGTTTGCTCTCGCTTTTATTGTTACTGCCAAGTGTTTTTCTCTTCTTCTCTTTATTGTTGCCAAGTGTTTTTCTCCACTTGTCTTTATTACTTTTTGACACGTGACAGCGAGGACCTACGCCCCAGCCAATCGCGTTCCGTATGCAAATGAGGAGGGTGGGTGTCACGAGGGTGAAACTCCTTTTAACCTCTACGCCTCACCTTCCCGAGTCCGCCCACGCCTGTTACGTCCGGATCGGACCTACGCTTCGCCGGATACGGCCGGGTAAATGCCAGCCAATCGCATTCCGTATGCAAATGAGGGTGGATATAATGAGGGTGAAACTCGTTTTTACCTCTATACATAGCTGCAGAACTCCCACTTAGCCCCTAACCTTAACGCCTGACCCCGTAACCCATCTAACCACAACACTGACCCCAACTTATCCCCTGAACCCCAAACCCATCTAACCACAACCACTCACCCCACAACCCATCTCACCGCCACACTGACCCCAAACTTATCCCCTGACCCCGTAACCCATCTAACCACAACCACTGACCCCATAACCCCCTCTAACCGCATCTCCGGTGATCACGTCCGCCGCACGCGATGACAGAGTAGCCGTTTTCCGATGGTCATTTATCCAAAGTGATTCGCCAAACAGAGAGAGGCCTTTTAAAGATCATTTTCAAAAGTGATTCACAAAACAGAGAGGAGACTTTTAAAGATCATTTCCAATAGATATTAAACAAGCCAATTAAACGGAATCGGCATTTCACATCTCCAGCCTCACGGCCACCGCACGTGATGACAGAGTAGCCGTTTTCTAATGGTCATTCGCCAAAAGTCATTCACCAAACAGAGAGAGGAGTTTTAAACATCCTTTTCAAACATTATTCACGAAGCAGAGAGAAGACTTTTAAAGATCACTTTCAAACGTTATTCACAAACAGAAAGCCTTTATAAATTCTGATAAACTTTTAAAGATCACTTTCAAACGTTATTCACAAAGCAGAGAGAGGCCTTTATAACATCGTTTTCAAACGTTTCACCAAAAGAGAGATTTTCGACTTTTAAACATTTTTCAAAAATTATTCACCAAGCAGAGAGAAGACTTTTAAACATCATTTTCAAACGTTATTCACAAAGCAGAGAGAGGCCTTTATAACATCGTTTTCAAACGTTACTCACAAAACGATGCTTTTAAAGATTGTTTCCAGTGATTCACAAAAAGAGAGTGGACTTTTAAACACGTGTTCAAACGTTATTCAAAAGAGGAGGCCTTTAAACATCGTTTATTAAAACGTTTTACCAAAAAGAGTGGACTTTTAAACATCGTTTTCAAAAGTTATTCACCAAACAGAGAGAGGACTTTTAAACATCATTTTTAAACGTTATTCACAAAGCAGAGAGAGGCCTTTATAACATCGTTTTCAAACGTTACTCACAAAACAGAGAGTGGACTTTTAAAGATTGTTTTCAAAAGGATTCAAAAAAAACTTTTAACATTCACAAAACAGAAAGGCTTTTAAACAACGTTTTCAAACGTTATTCACAAAACAGAGAGAGGCCTTTATAACATCGTTTTCAAACGTTACTCACAAAACAGAGAGTGGACTTTTAAAGATTGTTTTCAAACGTTATTCACAAAGCAGAGAGAGGCCTTTATAACATCGTTTTCAAACGTTACTCACAAAACAGAGAGTGGACTTTTAAACATCGTTTTCAAAAGTTATTCACCAAACAGAGAGAGGACTTTTAAACAACGTTTTCAAACGTTATTCACTAAGCAGAGAGTGGACTTTTAAACATCGTTTTAAACTTTTTAAACACAAAAAAAACAGAGAGAGGACTTTTAAGCATCGTTTTCAAAAGGGATTCGCAAAACAGAGAGAGGACTTTTAAACAATGTTTTCAAACGTTGTTCGCAAAGCAGAGAGTGGACTTTTAAACATCATTTTTAAACGTTATTCACAAAGCAGAGAGTGAGCTTTTAAAGATCACTTTCAAAAGTGATTCACAAAACAGAGAGAGGCCTTTTAAACATCATTTTTAAACGTTATTCACAAAGCAGAGAGTGGGCTTTTAAAGATCACTTTCAAAAGTGATTCACCAAACAGTGAGAGGCCTTTTAAACATATTTTTCAAACATATTTTTCAAACATATTTTTCAAACATTATTCACGAAGCAGAGAGAAGACTTTTAAAGATCGCTTTCAAACGTGATTCACCAAACAGAGAGAGGCCTAGTTAGTAATTATTTGTGGTGTTAGGGCGCCCTCGTGTGGATGAATTGCGAATCGCCGTCTGTGAGAACCTGCTAAAAGTGGCCCGGCTTTAGCAGAAAATCACAGCCGTGCCACTTCTTATCGAGTAGTTTGCTCTCGCTTTTATTGTTACTGCCAAGTGTTTTTCTCTTCTTCTCTTTATTGTTGCCAAGTGTTTTTCTCCACTTGTCTTTATTACTTTTTGACACGTGACAGCGAGGACCTACGCCCCAGCCAATCGCGTTCCGTATGCAAATGAGGAGGGTGGGTGTCACGAGGGTGAAACTCCTTTTAACCTCTACGCCTCACCTTCCCGAGTCCCCCCACCCTGTTACGTCCGGATCGGACCTACGCTTCGCCGGATACGGCCGGGTAAATGCCAGCCAATCGCATTCCGTATGCAAATGAGGGTGGATATAATGAGGGTGAAACTCGTTTTTACCTCTATACATAGCTGCAGAACTCCCACTTAGCCCCTAACCTTAACGCCTGACCCCGTAACCCATCTAACCACAACACTGACCCCAACTTATCCCCTGACCCCGTAACCCATCTAACCACAACCACTCACCCCACAACCCATCTCACCGCAAACTACCCCAACTTATCCCCTGACCCCGTAACCCATCTAACCACAACCACTGACCCCATAACCCCCTCTAACCGCATCTCCGGTGATCACGTCCGCCGCACGCGATGACAGAGTAGCCGTTTTCCGATGGTCATTTATCCAAAGTGATTCGCCAAACAGAGAGAGGCCTTTTAAAGATCATTTTCAAAAGTGATTCACAAAACAGAGAGGAGACTTTTAAAGATCATTTCCAATAGATATTAAACAAGCCAATTAAACGGAATCGGCATTTCACATCTCCAGCCTCACGGCCACCGAGATGCCAGAGTAGCCGTTTTCTAATGGTCATTCGTTTAATTATAAAAAATTCTATCTTATTCCCAAAAGTCATTCACCAAACAGAGAGAGGAGTTTTAAACATCCTTTTCAAACATTATTCACGAAGCAGAGAGAAGACTTTTAAAGATCACTTTCAAACGTTATTCACAAAGCAGAGAGAGGCCTTTATAACATCGTTTTCAAACGTTGATTTCCGTACCAAGAGTGGACAGAGAGATATGCCTTTAAACATCCTTTTCAAACATTATTCACAAACAGAGAGAAGACTTTTAAACATCATTTTTCAAACGTTATTCACAAAGCAGAGAGAGGCCTTTATAACATCGTTTTCAAACGTTACTCACAAACGAAGTGTTTAAAATTGTTTTCCGTTACTCACAAAGAGAGAGGACAAAAAAGTGTTTAAAAGTTTTTTCAAACGTTAAAGAAGGCCTTTAACATCGTTTTCAAGTTTCACAAAACAGAGAGTGGACTTTTAAACATCGTTTTCAAAAGTTATTCACCAAACAGAGAGAGGACTTTTAAACATCATTTTTAAACGTTATTCACAAAGCAGAGAGAGGCCTTTATAACATCGTTTTCAAACGTTACTCACAAAACAGAGAGTGGACTTTAAAAGATTGTTTTCAAAAGGGATTCACAAAACAGAGAGAGGCCTTTTAAACAACGTTTTCAAACGTTATTCACAAAGCAGAGAGAGGCCTTTATAACATCGTTTTCAAACGTTACTCACAAAACAGAGAGTGGACTTTTAAAGATTGTTTTCAAACGTTATTCACAAAGCAGAGAGAGGCCTTTATAACACCGTTTTCAAACGTTACTCACAAAACAGAGAGTGGACTTTTAAACATCGTTTTCAAAAGTTATTCACCAAACAGAGAGAGGACTTTTAAACAACGTTTTCAAACGTTATTCACTAAGCAGAGAGTGGACTTTTAAACATCGTTTTTAAACGTTACACACAAAACAGAGAGAGACTTTTAAGCATCGTTTTCAAAAGGGATTCGCAAAACAGAGAGAGGACTTTTAAACAATGTTTTCAAACGTTGTTCAAAAAACTTATTCACAAAGCAGAGAGTGGACTTTTAAACATCATTTTTAAACGTTATTCACAAAGCAGAGAGTGAGCTTTTAAAGATCACTTTCAAAAGTGATTCACAAAACAGAGAGAGGCCTTTTAAACATCATTTTTAAACGTTATTCACAAAGCAGAGAGTGGGCTTTTAAAGATCACTTTCAAAAGTGATTCACCAAACAGTGAGAGGCCTTTTAAACATATTTTTCAAACATATTTTTCAAACATATTTTTCAAACATTATTCACGAAGCAGAGAGAAGACTTTTAAAGATCGCTTTCAAACGTGATTCACCAAACAGAGAGAGGCCTAGTTAGTAATTATTTGTGGTGTTAGGGCGCCCTCGTGTGGATGAATTGCGAATCGCCGTCTGTGAGAACCTGCTAAAAGTGGCCCGGCTTTAGCAGAAAATCACAGCCGTGCCACTTCTTATCGAGTAGTTTGCTCTCGCTTTTATTGTTACTGCCAAGTGTTTTTCTCTTCTTCTCTTTATTGTTGCCAAGTGTTTTCTCCACTTGTCTTTATTACTTTTTGACACGTGACAGCGAGGACCTACGCCCCAGCCAATCGCGTTCCGTATGCAAATGAGGAGGGTGGGTGTCACGAGGGTGAAACTCCTTTTAACCTCTACGCCTCACCTTCCCGAGTCGCCGCCTGTTACGTCCGGATCGGACCTACGCTTCGCCGGATACGGCCGGGTAAATGCCAGCCAATCGCATTCCGTATGCAAATGAGGGTGGATATAATGAGGGTGAAACTCGTTTTTACCTCTATACATAGCTGCAGAACTCCCACTTAGCCCCTAACCTTAACGCCTGACCCCGTAACCCATCTAACCACAACACTGACCCCAACTTATCCCCTGACCCCGTAACCCATCTAACCACAACCACTCACCCCACAACCCATCTCACCGCAACACTGACCCCAACTTATCCCCTGACCCCGTAACCCATCTAACCACAACCACTGACCCCATAACCCCCTAACCCATCTCCGGTGATCACGTCCGCCGCACGCGATGACAGAGTAGCCGTTTTCCGATGGTCATTTATCCAAAGTGATTCGCCAAACAGAGAGAGGCCTTTTAAAGATCATTTTCAAAAGTGATTCACAAAACAGAGAGGAGACTTTTAAAGATCATTTCCAATAGATATTAAACAAGCCAATTAAACGGAATCGGCATTTCACATCTCCAGCCTCACGGCCACCGCACGTGATGACAGAGTAGCCGTTTTCTAATGGTCATTCGCCAAAAGTCATTCACCAAACAGAGAGAGGAGTTTTAAACATCCTTTTCAAACATTATTCACGAAGCAGAGAGAAGACTTTTAAAGATCACTTTCAAACGTTATTCACAAAGCAGAGAGAGGCCTTTATAACATCGTTTTCAAACGTGATTCACCAAACAGAGAGAGGCCTTTTAAACATCCTTTTCAAACATTATTCACGAAGCAGAGAGAAGACTTTTAAAGATCACTTTCAAACGTTATTCACAAAGCAGAGAGAGGCCTTT
The DNA here is from genome assembly GCA_036877525.1 of Chromobotia macracanthus. Taxonomy (NCBI): domain Eukaryota; kingdom Metazoa; phylum Chordata; class Actinopteri; order Cypriniformes; family Botiidae; genus Chromobotia; species Chromobotia macracanthus. The sequence goes on along the minus strand of JAZGTH010000006.1, from coordinate 15,050,984 downwards.
ATAACATCGTTTTCAAACGTTACTCACAACGATGTTGTGTCCGTTACTCAGAGAGTGGACAGAGAGTGAAAAGTCTCTGTGAAAAGTTTCCGTTTGTGTCCACAGAGAGTGGACTTTTAAACATCGTTTTCAAAAGTTATTCACCAAACAGAGAGATTTTTTTTTATTCACAAAAAAAGGACTTTAAACATCATTTTTAAACGTTATTCACAAAGCAGAGAGAGGCCTTTATAACATCGTTTTCAAACGTTACTCACAAAACAGAGAGTGGACTTTTAAAGATTGTTTTCAAAACGGGATTCACAAAACAGAGAGAGGCTTTTAAATTTAAAATAAATTCTTAAATTTAAACAACGTTTTCAAACGTTATTCACAAAGCAGAGAGAGGCCTTTATAACATCGTTTTCAAACGTTACTCACAAAACAGAGAGTGGCCTTTAAAATTGTTTTAAACGTTACTCACAAAACAGAGAGGGCTTTTAATTTATTTTAAAAATACTTTTAAAGATTGTTTTCAAACGTTATTCACAAAGCAGAGAGAGGCCTTTTTAACAACGTTTTCAAACGTTACTCACAAAACAGAGAGTGGACTTTTAAACATCGTTTTCAAAAGTTATTCACCAAACAGAGAGAGGACTTTTAAACAACGTTTTCAAACGTTATTCACTAAGCAGAGAGTGGACTTTTAAACATCGTTTTTAAACGTTACACACAAAACAGAGAGAGGACTTTTAAGCATCGTTTTCAAAAGGGATTCGCAAAACAGAGAGAGGACTTTTAAACAATGTTTTCAAACGTTGTTCGCAAAGCAGAGAGTGGACTTTTAAACATCATTTTTAAACGTTATTCACAAAGCAGAGAGTGAGCTTTTAAAGATCACTTTCAAAAGTGATTCACAAAACAGAGAGAGGCCTTTTAAACATCATTTTTAAACGTTATTCACAAAGCAGAGAGTGGGCTTTTAAAGATCACTTTCAAAAGTATCACCAAACAGTGAGAGGCCTTTTAAACATATTTTTCAAACATATTTTTCAAACATATTTTTCAAACATTATTCACGAAGCAGAGAGAAGACTTTTAAAGATCGCTTTCAAACGTGATTCACCAAACAGAGAGAGGCCTAGTTAGTAATTATTTGTGGTGTTAGGGCGCCCTCGTGTGGATGAATTGCGAATCGCCGTCTGTGAGAACCTGCTAAAAGTGGCCCGGCTTTAGCAGAAAATCACAGCCGTGCCACTTCTTATCGAGTAGTTTGCTCTCGCTTTTATTGTTACTGCCAAGTGTTTTTCTCTTCTTCTCTTTATTGTTGCCAAGTGTTTTCTCCACTTGTCTTTATTACTTTTTGACACGTGACAGCGAGGACCTACGCCCCAGCCAATCGCGTTCCGTATGCAAATGAGGAGGGTGGGTGTCACGAGGGTGAAACTCCTTTTAACCTCTACGCCCACGCCTGTTACGTCCGGATCGGACCTACGCTTCGCCGGATACGGCCGGGTAAATGCCAGCCAATCGCATTCCGTATGCAAATGAGGGTGGATATAATGAGGGTGAAACTCGTTTTTACCTCTATACATAGCTGCAGAACTCCCACTTAGCCCCTAACCTTAACGCCTGACCCCGTAACCCATCTAACCACAACACTGACCCCAACTTATCCCCTGACCCCGTAACCCATCTAACCACAACCACTCACCCCACAACCCATCTCACGCAACACTGACCCCAACTTATCCCCTGACCCCATAACCCATCTAACCACAACCACTGACCCCATAACCCCCTCTAACCGCATCTCCGGTGATCACGTCCGCCGCACGCGATGACAGAGTAGCCGTTTTCCGATGGTCATTTATCCAAAGTGATTCGCCAAACAGAGAGAGGCCTTTTAAAGATCATTTTCAAAAGTGATTCACAAAACAGAGAGGAGACTTTTAAAGATCATTTCCAATAGATATTAAACAAGCCAATTAAACGGAATCGGCATTTCACATCTCCAGCCTCACGGCCACCGCACGTGATGACAGAGTAGCCGTTTTCTAATGGTCATTCGCCAAAAGTCATTCACCAAACAGAGAGAGGAGTTTTAAACATCCTTTTCAAACATTATTCACGAAGCAGAGAGAAGACTTTTAAAGATCACTTTCAAACGTTATTCACAAAGCAGAGAGAGGCCTTTATAACATCGTTTTCAAACGTGATTCACCAAACAGAGAGAGGCCTTTTAAACATCCTTTTCAAACATTATTCACGAAGCAGAGAGAAGACTTTTAAAGATCACTTTCAAACGTTATTCACAAAGCAGAGAGAGGCCTTTATAACATCGTTTTCAAGCGTTACTCACAACGATGTTGTGTCCGTTACTCAGAGAGTGGACAGAGAGTGAAAAGTCTCTGTGAAAAGTTTCCGTTTGTGTCCACAGAGAGTGGACTTTTAAACATCGTTTTCAAAAGTTATTCACCAAACAGAGAGAGGACTTTTAAACATCATTTTTAAACGTTATTCACAAAGCAGAGAGAGGCCTTTATAACATCGTTTTCAAACGTTACTCACAAAACAGAGAGTGGACTTTTAAAGATTGTTTTCAAAAGGATTCACAAAACAGAGAGAGGCCTTTTAAACAACGTTTTCAAACGTTATTCACAAAGCAGAGATTTTTATTAAACTTTATAACATCGTTTTAAACTTACTCACAAAACAGAGATGGACTTTTAAAGATTGTTTTCAAACGGTATTCACAAAACAAGAGAGCTTTAAAACTTTTCAAACTTATTCACAAAGCAGAAGAGCCTTTATAACACCGTTTTCAAACGTTACTCACAAAACAGAGAGTGGACTTTTAAACATTGTTTTCAAAAGTTATTCACCAAACAGAGAGAGGCTTTTAATACAACAAATTCATCGTTTTCAAAAGTTATTCACTAAACAGAGATGGACTTTTAAACAACTTTTAAATTAACTTTTAAACATCGTTTTTAAACGTTACACACAAAACACAGAGAGGACTTTTAAGCATCGTTTTCAAAAGGGATTCGCAAAACAGAGAGAGGACTTTTAAACAATGTTTTCAAACGTTGTTCGAAAGCAGAGAGTGGACTTTTAAACATCATTTTTAAACGTTATTCACAAAGCAGAGAGTGAGCTTTTAAAGATCACTTTCAAAAGTGATTCACAAAACAGAGAGAGGCCTTTTAAACATCATTTTTAAACGTTATTCACAAAGCAGAGAGTGGGCTTTTAAAGATCACTTTCAAAAGTGATTCACCAAACAGTGAGAGGCCTTTTAAACATATTTTTCAAACATATTTTTCAAACATATTTTTCAAACATTATTCACGAAGCAGAGAGAAGACTTTTAAAGATCGCTTTCAAACGTGATTCACCAAACAGAGAGAGGCCTAGTTAGTAATTATTTGTGGTGTTAGGGCGCCCTCGTGTGGATGAATTGCGAATCGCCGTCTGTGAGAACCTGCTAAAAGTGGCCCGGCTTTAGCAGAAAATCACAGCCGTGCCACTTCTTATCGAGTAGTTTGCTCTCGCTTTTATTGTTACTGCCAAGTGTTTTTCTCTTCTTCTCTTTATTGTTGCCAAGTGTTTTCTCTCACTTGTCTTTATTACTTTTTGACACGTGACAGCGAGGACCTACGCCCCAGCCAATCGCGTTCCGTATGCAAATGAGGAGGGTGGGTGTCACGAGGGTGAAACTCCTTTTAACCTCTACGCCTCACCTTCCCGAGTCCGCCCACGCCTGTTACGTCCGGATCGGACCTACGCTTCGCCGGATACGGCCGGGTAAATGCCAGCCAATCGCATTCCGTATGCAAATGAGGGTGGATATAATGAGGGTGAAACTCGTTTTTACCTCTATACATAGCTGCAGAACTCCCACTTAGCCCCTAACCTTAACGCCTGACCGTAACCCATCTAACCACAACACTGACCCCAACTTATCCCCTGACCCCGTAACCCATCTAACCACAACCACTCACCCCACAACCCATCTCACCACAACACTGACCCCAACTTATCCCCTGACCCCGGAACCATCTAACCAATACATCTAACCACAACCACTGACCCCATAACCCCCTCTAACCGCATCTCCGGTGATCACGTCCGCCGCACGCGATGACAGAGTAGCCGTTTTCCGATGGTCATTTATCCAAAGTGATTCGCCAAACAGAGAGAGGCCTTTTAAAGATCATTTTCAAAAGTGATTCACAAAACAGAGAGGAGACTTTTAAAGATCATTTCCAATAGATATTAAACAAGCCAATTAAACGGAATCGGCATTTCACATCTCCAGCCTCACGGCCACCGCACGTGATGACAGAGTAGCCGTTTTCTAATGGTCATTCGCCAAAAGTCATTCACCAAACAGAGAGAGGAGTTTTAAACATCCTTTTCAAACATTATTCATTACGAAGCAGAGAGAAGACTTTTAAAGATCACTTTCAAACGTTATTCACAAAGCAGAGAGAGGCCTTTATAACATCGTTTTCAAACGTGATTCACCAAACAGAGAGAGGCCTTTTAAACATCCATTAACATTATTCACGAAGCAGAGAAAGACTTTTAAAGATCACTTTCAAACGTTATTCACAAAGCAGAGAGAGGCCTTTATAACATCTTTCAACACGAAGATGTTGTGTCCGTTACTCAAAGTGGACAAGAGTGAAAAGTCTCTGTGAAAGTTTCCGCTTTTGTCCCCAGAGAGTGGACTCTTTAAACATCGTTTTCAAAAGTTATTCACCAAACAGAGAGAGGACTTTTAAACATCATTTTTAAACGTTATTCACAAAGCAGAGAGAGGCCTTTATAACATCGTTTTCAAACGTTACTCACAAAACAGAGAGTGGACTTTAAAGATTGTTTTCAAAAGGGATTCACAAAACAGAGAGTGCAAAATTAACTCTTTATAACAACGTTTTCAAACGTTACTCACAAAACAGAGATGGCCTTTTTAACATCGTTTTCAAACGTTACTCACAAAACAGAGAGTGACTTTTAAAGATCGTTTTCAAAGTTATTAAAAACAAAGATTTTAAAAACTTTTCAAACTTATTCAATTTTTAAACTTATTCACAAAGCAGAGAGAGGCCTTTATAACATCGTTTTCAAACGTTACTCACAAAACAGAGAGTGGACTTTTAAAGATTGTTTTCAAAAGTTATTCACAAAGCAGAGAGAGGACTTTTAAACAACGTTTTCAAACGTTATTCACAAAGCAGAGAGAGGCCTTTTAACATCGTTTTCAAAACAAAAGACTTTAACTTTTCAAACAAAACAAATGGACTTTTAAAAGAATGTTTTCAAACGTTATTCACAAAAGCAGAGAGAGGCCTTTAAAACATACGTTTTCAAACGTTACTCACAAAACAAAGTGGCTTTTAAAGATCGTTTTCAAACGTTATTCACAAAACAGAGAGACCTTTAAAACATCTTTTCAAACTACTCACAAAACAGAATACTTTTAAACATCCTTTTCAAAAGTTATTCACCAAACAGAGAGAGGACTTTTAAACAACGTTTTCAAACGTTATTCACTAAGCAGAGAGTGGACTTTTAAACATCGTTTTTAACGTTACACACAAAACAGAGAGAGGACTTTTAAGCATCGTTTTCAAAAGGGATTCGCAAAACAGAGAGAGGACTTTTAAACAATGTTTTCAAACGTTGTTCGCAAAGCAGAGAGTGGACTTTTAAACATCATTTTTAAACGTTATTCACAAAGCAGAGAGTGAGCTTTTAAAGATCACTTTCAAAAGTGATTCACAAAACAGAGAGAGGCCTTTTAAACATCATTTTTAAACGTTATTCACAAAGCAGAGAGTGGGCTTTTAAAGATCACTTTCAAAAGTGATTCACCAAACAGTGAGAGGCCTTTTAAACATATTTTTCAAACATATTTTTCAAACATATTTTTTAAACGTTATTCACAAAGCAGAGAGTGGGCTTTTAAAGATCGCTTTCAAACGTGATTCACCAAACAGAGAGAGGCCTAGTTAGTAATTATTTGTGGTGTTAGGGCGCCCTCGTGTGGATGAATTGCGAATCGCCGTCTGTGAGAACCTGCTAAAAGTGGCCCGGCTTTAGCAGAAAATCACAGCCGTGCCACTTCTTATCGAGTAGTTTGCTCTCGCTTTTATTGTTACTGCCAAGTGTTTTTCTCTTCTTCTCTTTATTGTTGCCAAGTCTTTTTCCACTTGTCTTTATTACTTTTTGACACGTGACAGCGAGGACCTACGCCCCAGCCAATCGCGTTCCGTATGCAAATGAGGAGGGTGGGCGTCATGAGGGTGAAACTCCTTTTAACCTCTACGCCCACGCCTGTTACGTCCGGATCGGACCTACGCTTCGCCGGATACGGCCGGGTAAATGCCAGCCAATCGCATTCCGTATGCAAATGAGGGTGGATATAATGAGGGTGAAACTCGTTTTTACCTCTATACATAGCTGCAGAACTCCCACTTAGCCCCTAACCTTAACGCCTGACCCCGTAACCCATCTAACCACAACACTGACCCCAACTTATCCCCTGACCCCGTAACCCATCTAACCACAACCACTCACCCCACAACCCATCTCACCGCAACACAATGACCCAACTTGACCCGTAACCCATCTAACCACAACCACTGACCCCATAACCCCCTCTAACCGCATCTCCGGTGATCACGTCCGCCGCACGCGATGACAGAGTAGCCGTTTTCCGATGGTCATTTATCCAAAGTGATTCGCCAAACAGAGAGAGGCCTTTTAAAGATCATTTTCAAAAGTGATTCACAAAACAGAGAGGAGACTTTTAAAGATCATTTCCAATAGATATTAAACAAGCCAATTAAACGGAATCGGCATTTCACATCTCCAGCCTCACGGCCACCGCACGTGATGACAGAGTAGCCGTTTTCTAATGGTCATTCGCCAAAGTCATTCAAAAAGACAGAGGAGTTTTAAACATCCTTTTCAAACATTATTCAGAGAGAGAGATTTTAAAGACACTTTCAAACGTTATTCAAAAGCAGAGAGAGGCCTTTATGTTTTAAACTGATTCACCAAACAGAGAAGGCTTTTTAAAACATTTTCAAACATTATTCACGAAGCAGAGAGAAGACTTTTAAAGATCACTTTCAAACGTTATTCACAAAGCAGAGAGAGGCCTTTATAACATCGTTTTCAAACGTTACTCACAAAATGAGGCCGTACTCAAGTACAGAGAGTGAAAAGTCCTGTGAAAAGTTTCCGTTTGTGTCACAAGAGTGGCCTTTTAAACATCGTTTTCAAAAGTATTCACCAAACAGAGAGAGGACTTTTAAACATCATTTTTAAACGTTATTCACAAAGCAGAGAGAGGCCTTTATAACATCGTTTTCAAACGTTACTCACAAAACAGAAGTGGACGTTTAAAAATTGTGTTCAAAAGGGATTACAAAACAGAGAGATTAAACAAAAAGTTATTCACAAAGCAAAAGGCCTTTAAAACATCGTTTTCAAACGTTAGTCTCACAAAACAGAGAGTGGACTTTTAAACATTGTTTTCAAAGTTTTCACAAACAAGAAGGACTTTAAACATCATTTTCAAACGTTATTCACAAAGCAGAGAGAGGCCTTTATAACATCGTTTTCAAAGTTATTCAAAAAAACTTTTATAACATCGTTTTCAAACGTTACTCACAAAACAGAGAGTGGACTTTTAAAGATTGTTTTCAAAAGGGATTCACAAAACAGAGAGAGGCCTTTTAAACAACGTTTTCAAACGTTATTCACAAAGCAGAGAGAGGCCTTTATAACATCGTTTTCAAACGTTACTCACAAAACAGAGAGTGGACTTTTAAAGATTGTTTTCAAACGTTATTCACAAAGCAGAGAGAGGCCTTTATAACACCGTTTTCAAACGTTACTCACAAAACAGAGAGTGGACTTTTAAACATCGTTTTCAAAAGTTATTCACCAAACAGAGAGAGGACTTTTAAACAACGTTTTCAAACGTTATTCACTAAGCAGAGAGTGGACTTTTAAACATCGTTTTTAAACGTTACACACAAAACAGAGAGAGGACTTTTAAACATCGTTTTCAAAAGGGATTCACAAAACAGAGAGAGGACTTTTAAACAATGTTTTCAAAAGGTTATACACACAAAACAAGAAGACTTTTAAACATCGTTTTCAAAAGTTATTCACAAAAAAGGACTTTTAAACAATGTTTTCAAACGTTGTTCACAAACAAATGGACTTTTAAACATCGTTTTTAAACGTTACACACAAAGCAGAGAGTGAGCTTTTAAAGATCACTTTCAAAAGTGATTCACAAAACAGAGAGAGGCCTTTTAAACATCATTTTTAAACGTTATTCACAAAGCAGAGAGTGAGCTTTTAAAGATCACTTTCAAAAGTGATTCACCAAACAGTGAGAGGCCTTTTAAACATATTTTTCAAACATATTTTTCAAACATATTTTTCAAACATTATTCACGAAGCAGAGAGAAGACTTTTAAAGATCGCTTTCAAACGTGATTCACCAAACAGAGAGAGGCCTAGTTAGTAATTATTTGTGGTGTTAGGGCGCCCTCGTGTGGATGAATTGCGAATCGCCGTCTGTGAGAACCTGCTAAAAGTGGCCCGGCTTTAGCAGAAAATCACACCCGTGCCACTTCTTATCGAGTAGTTTGCTCTCGCTTTTATTGTTACTGCCAAGTGTTTTTCTTCTTCTCTTTTATTGTTGCCAAGTGTTTCTCCACTTGTCTTTATTACTTTTTGACACGTGACAGCGAGGACCTACGCCCCAGCCAATCGCGTTCCGTATGCAAATGAGGAGGGTGGGTGTCACGAGGGTGAAACTCCTTTTAACCTCTACGCCCACGCCTGTTACGTCCGGATCGGACCTACGCTTCGCCGGATACGGCCGGGTAAATGCCAGCCAATCGCATTCCGTATGCAAATGAGGGTGGATATAATGAGGGTGAAACTCGTTTTTACCTCTATACATAGCTGCAGAACTCCCACTTAGCCCCTAACCTTAACGCCTGACCCCGTAACCCATCTAACCACAACACTGACCCCAACTTATCCCCTGACCCCGTAACCCATCTAACCACAACCACTCACCCCACAACCCATCTCACCGCAACACTGACCCCAACTTATCCCCTGACCCCGTAACCCATCTAACCACAACCACTGACCCCATAACCCCCCTAACGCATCTCCGTGATCACGTCCAGCGCACGCGATGACAGAGTAGCCGTTTTCCGATGGTCATTTATCCAAAGTGATTCGCCAAACAGAGAGAGGCCTTTTAAAGATCATTTTCAAAAGTGATTCACAAAACAGAGAGGAGACTTTTAAAGATCATTTCCAATAGATATTAAACAAGCCAATTAAACGGAATCGGCATTTCACATCTCCAGCCTCACGGCCACCGCACGTGATGACAGAGTAGCCGTTTTCTAATGGTCATTCGCCAAAAGTCATTCACCAAACAGAGAGAGGAGTTTTAAACATCCTTTTCAAACATTATTCACGAAGCAGAGAGAAGACTTTTAAAGATCACTTTCAAACGTTATTCACAAAGCAGAGAGAGGCCTTTATAACATCGTTTTCAAACGTGATTCACCAAACAGAGAGAGGCCTTTTAAACATCCTTTTCAAACATTATTCACGAAGCAGAGAGAAGACTTTTAAAGATCACTTTCAAACGTTATTCACAAAGCAGAGAGAGGCCTTTATAACATCGTTTTCAAACGTTACTCACAACGATGTTGTGTCCGTTACTCAGAGAGTGGACAGAGAGTGAAAAGTCTCTGTGAAAAGTTTCCGTTTGTGTCCACAGAGAGTGGACTTTTAAACATCGTTTTCAAAAGTTATTCACCAAACAGAGAGAGGACTTTTAAACATCATTTTTAAACGTTATTCACAAAGCAGAGAGAGGCCTTTATAACATCGTTTTCAAACGTTACTCACAAAACAGAGAGTGGACTTTTAAAGATTGTTTTCAAACGTTATTCACAAAGCAGAGAGAGGCCTTTATAACACCGTTTTCAAAACAGAGAGAGGCCTTTATAACATCGTTTTCAAACGTTACTCACAAAACAGAGAGTGGACTTTTAAAGATTGTTTTCAAACGTTATTCACAAAGCAGAGAGAGGCCTTTATAACACCGTTTTCAAACGTTACTCACAAAACAGAGAGTGGACTTTTAAACATCGTTTTCAAAAGTTATTCACCAAACAGAGAGAGGACTTTTAAACAACTAATCAAAATTCAAATTATTCCTCAAAAATGGATTTAAAATTTAAACGTACACACAAAACAAATACTTTTAAAATGTTTTCAAACTTATTCACAAAGCAGAGAGAGGCCTTTATAACATCGTTTTCAACGTTATCACAAAACAAATGCCTTTATAACATCGTTTTCAAACGTTACTCACAAAACAGAGAGTGGACTTTTAAAGATTGTTTTCAAAAGGGATTCACAAAACAGAGAGAGGCCTTTTAAACAACGTTTTCAAACGTTATTCACAAAGCAGAGAGAGGCCTTTATAACATCGTTTTCAAACGTTACTCACAAAACAGAGAGTGGACTTTTAAAGATTGTTTTCAAACGTTATTCACAAAGCAGAGAGAGGCCTTTATAACATCGTTTTCAAACGTTACTCACAAAACAGAGAGTGGACTTTTAAACATCGTTTTCAAAAGTTATTCACCAAACAGAGAGAGGACTTTTAAACAACGTTTTCAAACGTTATTCACTAAGCAGAGAGTGGACTTTTAAACATCGTTTTTAAACGTTACACACAAAACAGAGAGAGGACTTTTAAGCATCGTTTTCAAAAGGGATTCGCAAAACAGAGAGAGGACTTTTAAACAATGTTTTCAAACGTTGTTCGCAAAGCAGAGAGTGGACTTTTAAACATCATTTTTAAACGTTATTCACAAAGCAGAGAGTGAGCTTTTAAAGATCACTTTCAAAAGTGATTCACAAAACAGAGAGAGGCCTTTTAAACATCATTTTTAAACGTTATTCACAAAGCAGAGAGTGGGCTTTTAAAGATCACTTTCAAAAGTGATTCACCAAACAGTGAGAGGCCTTTTAAACATATTTTTCAAACATATTTTTCAAACATATTTTTCAAACATTATTCACGAAGCAGAGAGAAGACTTTTAAAGATCGCTTTCAAACGTGATTCACCAAACAGAGAGAGGCCTAGTTAGTAATTATTTGTGGTGTTAGGGCGCCCTCGTGTGGATGAATTGCGAATCGCCGTCTGTGAGAACCTGCTAAAAGTGGCCCGGCTTTAGCAGAAAATCACAGCCGTGCCACTTCTTATCGAGTAGTTTGCTCTCGCTTTTATTGTTACTGCCAAGTGTTTTTCTCTTCTTCTCTTTATTGTTGCCAAGTCTCCACTTGTCTTTATTACTTTTTGACACGTGACAGCGAGGACCTACGCCCCAGCCAATCGCGTTCCGTATGCAAATGAGGAGGGTGGGCGTCATGAGGGTGAAACTCCTTTTAACCTCTACGCCCACGCCTGTTACGTCCGGATCGGACCTACGCTTCGCCGGATACGGCCGGGTAAATGCCAGCCAATCGCATTCCGTATGCAAATGAGGGTGGATATAATGAGGGTGAAACTCGTTTTTACCTCTATACATAGCTGCAGAACTCCCACTTAGCCCCTAACCTTAACGCCTGACCCCGTAACCCATCTAACCACAACACTGACCCCAACTTATCCCCTGACCCCGTAACCCATCTAACCACAACCACTCACCCCACAACCCATCTCACCGCAACACTGACCCCAACTTATCCCCTGACCCCGTAACCCATCTAACCACAACCACTGACCCCATAACCCCCTCTAACCGCATCTCCGGTGATCACGTCCGCCGCACGCGATGACAGAGTAGCCGTTTTCCGATGGTCATTTATCCAAAGTGATTCGCCAAACAGAGAGAGGCCTTTTAAAGATCATTTTCAAAAGTGATTCACAAAACAGAGAGGAGACTTTTAAAGATCATTTCCAATAGATATTAAACAAGCCAATTAAACGGAATCGGCATTTCACATCTCCAGCCTCACGGCCACCGCACGTGATGACAGAGTAGCCGTTTTCTAATGGTCATTCGCCAAAAGTCATTCACCAAACAGAGAGAGGAGTTTTAAACATCCTTTTCAAACATTATTCACGAAGCAGAGAGAAGACTTTTAAAGATCACTTTCAAACGTTATTCACAAAGCAGAGAGAGGCCTTTATAACATCGTTTTCAAACGTGATTCACCAAACAGAGAGAGGCCTTTTAAACATCCTTTTCAAACATTATTCACGAAGCAGAGAGAAGACTTTTAAAGATCACTTTCAAACGTTATTCACAAAGCAGAGAGAGGCCTTTATAACATCGTTTTCAAACGTTACTCACAACGATGTTGTGTCCGTTACTCAGAGAGTGGACAGAGAGTGAAAAGTCTCTGTGAAAAGTTTCCGTTTGTGTCCACAGAGAGTGGACTTTTAAACATCGTTTTCAAAAGTTATTCACCAAACAGAGAGAGGACTTTTAAACATCATTTTTAAACGTTATTCACAAAGCAGAGAGAGGCCTTTATAACATCGTTTTCAAACGTTACTCACAAAACAGAGAGTGGACTTTTAAAGATTGTTTTCAAAAGGGATTCACAAAACAGAGAGAGGCCTTTTAAACAACGTTTTCAAACGTTATTCACAAAGCAGAGAGAGGCCTTTATAACATCGTTTTCAAACGTTACTCACAAAACAGAGAGTGGACTTTTAAAGATTGTTTTCAAACGTTATTCACAAAGCAGAGAGAGGCCTTTATAACACCGTTTTCAAACGTTACTCACAAAACAGAGAGTGGACTTTTAAACATCGTTTTCAAAAGTTATTCACCAAACAGAGAGAGGACTTTTAAACAACGTTTTCAAACGTTATTCACTAAGCAGAGAGTGGACTTTTAAACATCGTTTTTAAACGTTACACACAAAACAGAGAGTGGACTTTTAAAGGTTGTTTTCAAACGTTATTCACAAAGCAGAGAGTGGACTTTTAAAGATTGTTTTCAAAAGGGATTCACAAAACAGAGAGAGGCCTTTTAAACAACGTTTTCAAACGTTATTCACAAAGCAGAGAGTGAACTTTTAAAAATATTCACATAACGTTTCAAACGTTATTCACAAAGCAGAGAGAGGCCTTTATAACATCGTTTTCAAACGTTACTCACAAAACAGAGAGTGGACTTTTAAAGATTGTTTTCAAACGTTATTCACAAAGCAGAGAGAGGCCTTTATAACATCGTTTTCAAACGTTACTCACAAAACAGAATGACTTTTAAACATCGTTTTCAAAAGTTATTCACCAAACAGAGAGAGGACTTTTAAACAACGTTTTCAAACGTTATTCACTAAGCAGAGAGTGGACTTTTAAACATCGTTTTTAAACGTTACACACAAAACAGAGAGAGGACTTTTAAGCATCGTTTTCAAAAGGGATTCGCAAAACAGAGAGAGGACTTTTAAACAATGTTTTCAAACGTTGTTCACAAAGCAGAGAGTGGACTTTTAAACATCATTTTTAAACGTTATTCACAAAGCAGAGAGTGAGCTTTTAAAGATCACTTTCAAAAGTGATTCACAAAGCAGAGAATGGACTTTTAAACATCATTTTTAAACGTTATTCACAAAGCAGAGAGTGAGCTTTTAAAGATCACTTTCAAAAGTGATTCACCAAACAGTGAGAGGCCTTTTAAACATATTTTTCAAACATAAAAATATTTTTCAAACATTTTAAAATATTTTTCAAACATTATTCACGAAGCAGAGAGAAGACTTTTAAAGATCCTTTCAAACGTGATTCACAAAACAGAGAGAGGCCTAGTTAGTAATTATTTGTTTTAGTTAACAAGAAGCCTTTTAAACAACGTTTTCAAACGTTATTCACAAAGCAGAGAGCCTTTATAACATCGTTTTTCAAACGTTACTCACAAAACAGAGGTGGACTTTTAAAGATTGTTTTCAAACGTTATTCACAAAGCAGAGAGGGCTTTATAACATCGTTTTCAAACGTTACTCACAAAACAGAGAGTGGACTTTTAAACATCGTTTTCAAAAGTTATTCACCAAACAGAGAGAGGACTTTTAAACAACGTTTTCAAACGTTATTCACTAAGCAGAGTGGACTTTTAAACATCGTTTTTAAACGTTACACAAAAACAGAGAGAGACTTTTAAGCATCGTTTTCAAAAGGGATTCGCAAAACAGAGAGAGGACTTTTAAACAATGTTTTCAAACGTTGTTGCAAAGCAGAGAGTGGACTTTTAAACATCATTTTTTAAACGTTATCACAAAACAGAAAATTGACTTTTAAAAGATCACTTTCAAAAGTGATTCACAAAACAGAGAGAGGCCTTTTAAACATCATTTTTAAACGTTATCCACAAAGCAGAGATGGGCTTTTAAAGATCACTTTCAAAAGTGATTCACCAAACAGTGAGAGGCCTTTTAAACATATTTTTCAAACATATTTTTCAAACATATTTTTCAAACATTATTCAAACATTATTCAAACAGAGAGAAGACTTTTAAAGATCGCTTTCAAACGTGATTCACCAAACAGAGAGAGGCCTAGTTAGTAATTATTTGTGGTGTTAGGGCGCCCTCGTGTGGATGAATTGCGAATCGCCGTCTGTGAGAACCTGCTAAAAGTGGCCCGGCTTTAGCAGAAAATCACAGCCGTGCCACTTCTTATCGAGTAGTTTGCTCTCGCTTTTATTGTTACTGCCAAGTGTTTTTCTCTTCTTCTCTTTATTGTTGCCAAGTTTTTTCTCCACTTGTCTTTATTACTTTTTGACACGTGACAGCGAGGACCTACGCCCCAGCCAATCGCGTTCCGTATGCAAATGAGGAGGGTGGGTGTCACGAGGGTGAAACTCCTTTTAACCTCTACGCCTCACCTTCCCGGTCGACCTGTTACGTCCGGATCGGACCTACGCTTGGCCGATAACCACCGGGTAAATGCCAGCCAATCGCATTCCGTATGCAAATGAGGGTGGATATAATGAGGGTGAAACTCGTTTTTACCTCTATACATAGCTGCAGAACTCCCACTTAGCCCCTAACCTTAACGCCTGACCCCGTAACCCATCTAACCACAACACTGACCCCAACTTTTCCCTTAACCCCGTAACCCATCTAACCACAACCACACCCCACAACCCACTCACCGCAACACTGACCCCAACTTATCCCCTGACCCCGTAACCCATCTAACCACAACCACTGACCCCATAACCCCCTCTAACCGCATCTCCGGTGATCACGTCCGCCGCACGCGATGACAGAGTAGCCGTTTTCCGATGGTCATTTATCCAAAGTGATTCACCAAACAGAGAGAGGATCATTTTCAAACGTTATTCACAAAACAGAGAGAGGAGTTTTAAACATCGTTTTCAAACGTTATTCACCAAACAGAGAGAGGCCTTTTAAAGGTCATTTTCAAAAGTGATTCACAAAACAGAGAGAAGACCTTTACAGATCGTTTCTAAAAGATATTCAACGAGCGAATTAAACAGAATCGGCACAGAGTAGTTAGTAATTAGAGTAGTAATTACTGGTGTAATTACTCCTCGGGTGGAGGGCGGCCTAACACCTAACAAGATTAATATCTAATTTGACCTAATTTCAACCCCAAAATTTGAAACACCATGCCCAAATTTAAAAATGTACAACCCCAAATCAAAAAAAATTGGGACAGTATGGAAAACACAAATGAAAAAAAGATAGTAGTGATTTCTAAATTTACTTTGACTTGTATTTCATTGCAGACAATACAACAGCACATTGTTTAATGTGTTACTCATGATTTTTATTGTTTTTTCTTCAAAAAAACAAAATTCCTATTTTGGTTCTTGCAACACATTTCAAACAAAGTTGGAACAGGAGCAATTTAGGGCTAGTAATCAGGTAAATTGGTTAAATAATGATGTGATTTGAAACAGGTGATGTCAACAGTTGATTGTAATTATGATTTGGTACAAAAGCAGCATCCAAGAAAGGTCTAGTCCTTTAGGAGCAAAGATGGGCCGGGGATCACCAGTTTGCCAACAAATACGTGAGAAAATTATTGAAATGTTTAAAAACAATGTTTCTCAAAGAAAGATAGGAAGACATTTGCTTATTTCACCTTCAACAGTGCATAACATAATTAAAAGATTCAAGGAATGTGGAGCAAGCCTAAGCTGAACAACCGTGCTCTCCGATCCCTCAGGCGGCACTGCATCAAGAATCATCATTCATCTATGAGATTACAAAGAACAGAGGTTAATGTCTCAACTCACACCCGGTCAGAGGAGCTTTTTTAAAAATCTTGTCATGTTTATTAGAGAGATTTATTCCATGATTAAGTAGTAGGAAGACACAGAGATTACAAAGAACAGAGGTTAAGGTCTCAACGTTAGGGTTAGGATTTTGTGAGAATACAACAGCTTCCCCCATGACAGTCTCTCCAGACTGCACGGTTTGAAATAGGAAGACTGAGGTACCACAGCGTCAGACAAGACTGCGGATGTGGGCACGGGCCGGTGCATGTATGTGAATGTTGATGAACTCCTAAATACTCTGGTTATATTCCAGTTTATATATGTGTGTGACAGCCATATCAAGGAGGCCCTCTCTTTTCTTTGTGTAAAACAGAAAAAAACAGACCTTCCCCAGATCCCCCCCCCCCCACATCTTCCTTCCTTACCTAAATCTTCCATTAATATTCTCCAATTCTCCAATTTTCGTATCTACCCTATTTATCAACATTCTATTCCCCCAACTTAATCTGAGGGAAATTTCGAGACACATCATCAGTAGTAGTACGCCCCAAGATCCTCGGGTGTTTTGGCCTCCAACTACTAGACACCCTCCCTTGGGATGGCCCGCCATAGGGGGATCAGCCCCCGGTTAGTGTATGCCAGCCCCCGGTTAGTGTATGAAAGAATGTACTGCTGAGTGAGCGATGCTAGCCATCAGTAGAAAATTGGGCTCCAATTAAGGCCCTTCAGCCCAAGGCCACCTTCTCTGCGTGCTGTCCTAATGGACCCAGAGAGGCTGGATACCTACCAACTTTGACTCTCCCCAGAGCAACCCTTTGTTAACACCGCAAGGTATCCAGGTTGCCTTGAGAAAAGACCAAAACCTTCCCCACCAACCAGAGCAACCCTTTGTTAACACCGCAAGGTATCCAGGTTGCCCTGATTAAAAAATACAAAATACTCCACCACCCAGAGCAACCCTTCGTTAACACCGCAAGGTATCCAGGTTACTCCAAAACAATATATCCATATGTCCATATGAAAGTGCCCTACTCACCAAACTTGCCGCCACTAAACTGCTCCAACTCCTACTTCTCCACCCTGCCTCCCGACTTTACATTCCTCCGGACCGTCTTTCACGATTCTGGTACCTATACCTCCCTTGATTTCTGTACTTCCAACTAAAATCCACTCCTCTTTTACCTGTTTATTGAAACAAAAATATACATATATATGTGTGTCACACATTCCCAGGTCTATCCTCCTATATCACCCCAAAATAATTTCTTTTATGTTGCTAATTGATTCCCCCTCCATAAACCCATCCCCTAACGACCTCCTTATTATGATCTGCAGCCTGCATTCTGTTGATTTAAAACTATTAATTCCTATATATTGATTATTATTATAATTATCATAACTTATATTCTTTTCCCTTTCCTCAAAACCATAATTCACTTAAAACAACTTTTCCTTTCCCGAGAAATTCCATCCTCTGACTCACCCTCCTATCGATTCACCTTATAAAAAAGTAACCATCATGTTAAAACTTAGCACCTTCTCCTATACCTCCCATTCCTCCTGGATGGGGTTTTGTTAGCCACCTAATGTGGCTGTAACAAAGACTCAGGTCCTTCCTTCTCTGAGAGACTCTATCTAGGTGTTTTAACACCCCATTGTCAAAACAGCTCCTCTCACTGGGTGTGAGTTAAGACATTAACCTCTGTTCTTTGTAATCTCTGTGTCTTCCTACTGCTAAATCATGGAGTAAATCTCTCTGTCTAATAAACATGACAAAATTTTTTCAAAAAAGCTCCTCTCACCGGGTGTGAGTTGAGACATTAACCTCTGTTCTTTGAATTATTGTATCCTTCAGAGACCTAGACATCAGAGCTCTGCAGTGTAGACATACAAAGTAAAAATATATGTGTGTTATAAATGTAAAGCGCATTGTATGGAAAGATAATGTGATGTATTACGTATTATTCATAGCTTCTTTGATTTTATATTGAGATGTAAGCATATAGGATACTGGTTGTAGATTTTGCTAAAATGTATGGTGTTGGCTTACAAATTTAGAAAATGTTAAATCTAGGTTCCAATGTAATAGTATATAAACTGAAAAAGTTATGTACATTTTGAGGTAAAGATGATGACAATTCTAAGAAGATCAAGTCAGGCAACCCAGGTGTTTGAGACATTAACCTTTTGTCTTGCACTTCCTGATCATTGGGCAGGATTTCAAGTTAACAGTGAATGCTAAGCTCAAGGCACAGCTGTGCTTTTGTCTCTATGATAATGTGAAGGTATAGGTGATATTGTCAGGCTAACAGGATTAGCATTTGTGCATGCATTTGAATGACACTGTTATGCTGATGAGATCAGGTACCTGTACTGCATTTGCATGCTTTGTTTAGATTGTCTTCACCTCTATGTATCCCTCCCACTTGAAAGCTATAAAACTCTACTGTGCTGAGCTCTAGTCAGACTTGGATGGCTGCAGCGATACACAGCGAGTGCTCAATAAAGAGTAACTTTTGCTTGAAAGATATCCCAACATCTCCCAACATCTCCCAACATCAAAACAATAGTAATACAATTGTTGGTAAAATAAGATACTTTAATTTAGCATCTTTACTTGTGTTTGTGTGTATTCCCAAACTTTAAGATTCTTTAGGAATCTCAAGGATAAAGGGACTGACTATATAAAGACTAGTTGATTGGTAAGCATATATTTGATGCAATATAACTGTTTGATGCAAATTAAAATAATCAATAAAAACAATTGAATCATTTGGGGTGTTTTGTATGAAGTGTGAACATTGCACAGCAGGCAGATGGTGTGATCAGCCCTGTGTTGTTGCTCCAATGCCTTTATGTTTTGCTCTCTTTAGCCATGCCACTGCCTCTTGCCTGACTTGTTGCCCATGATTCCTCTTCTTAAAGCTTGTGGTGCTCATCACTTTGTGGGATGTCTTGCCTGTTCAGCCCGTTGCTTTCAACTGGTCCTTATTCTCACCCGGTTGTTCTCCTGCTTATTTGTGTGCTGGTTGTTAATAATATATTTGTGTGTGTATGAATTATGTATAAATAAAAAATATGAAAAACAAAATGACATTAATAGTGAACTGTTAAATTAATTAATAGTATAGAATATATGTACGTATGTCTGCTTGAAATAAAAAACACAAGCACAAACACATTTTGGTTTTGAAAAACGAAAACATAACTTTAGATTAGTCTGTCATGGAATACACAGAATATACATAGAATATACTGATATACAGGTTAGACCTTTAGAATTTAACAGTCTACAACACCTTTGTCTAAAGGCTTATTTAGGGAAACACAGCAGGAAAATGTCTGTATTTAGTGCCTGTAATGTCCATTTAATTTTTAAACAGTCTTAATCCTAACCCTAAACTAATTTTAAGATGTTGACCTCACGTCACGCTGAAACTCGAGACGGACGCTTTATGCCTTTTTGGCAAGGAATACTCGACATACTTAGTCGACAAAGTAGGTTGAGGGCACTCACCTCCCATACACAAGGAAGTTCACATATCACACCTCATAGTAGATGGCGTAGACATTTTAAGAGCCGTCCTGCGTTTTCACTGGCTGAGCGCTGAGACGTAGCATTTACTTATTGGACGCGCTCAAGGGGTCATGACATTCGCACACATGCGCAATTCGCTTCTTATGAGCTGTGTTAATGTGCGAGCCACGGTGGATCTGATCTTGTGTAGACGATATTGCAGTCCAAATCTAAATTTTATACATCACACCGCGGGTTTGACTGAGTTCAGACAGACTACAAACAGACTTCAGACATGACTAGCAACTCAAAGCGGAAAGAAGAGTTGCACGTAGCTAACGGAGGAGTGAAGCAGTCCACATGGAGCAAAGCCATCAGCTGTAAAGCAGCGTGGGATGAGAAGGTCATATCTTATACACAGCACTTGCACTGTGCTTAGCTGAATGTACATTTATGAATAATTTGCATTTGTTAGGGTTTGTACAAACGGATGCATGCGTGTGTATGTAAGAGTTTAGTTAAGATTGTACACTGTTGAGGGGTTTAGGTTTTAGTAGGAATAGGATTAGTGCTGCTTTGTCACTATTATCCATAGATTCAGCACTTCATTTTTTGGTGGTGTAAGGTCTTCTGTAGACCTAGTATTAGTCTAGTAATTTTACTACTTAGATATGTCTTATCATTTATATGCCATATCATTTGCATGATATTCCACGGTATTTAGCATATCATATCAAACGGTCATATAATATTATACTCGCCCATATCCCATATTATTGACTTAGTTGCTTAGATTCTCTAGAGCCAAGGTTTATATCTAGCTGTGGCTTTATTGTACATGACAGTACAATGCTGCTTGGTTGCTTGATTTTCGCTAGCATTTGATGGTAGTTGGCAACCCCTTCAGCAAGTTTAGCATATATTTGTTTGTTAGTGTTTCAGTATGTTTTAGCAGTGAGGGATTATAAAAATACTCAGGACAAGTGTGTCTATTAAATATACAAATATAATGTACAGGACATGTTACGTTATGTTACATGTTATTTTGCATATGAATTGATCATGGCAAAAAAAAATTGATTTGATTTTTTTTTATTTATGGTAGGCAGTTTGAGGTGCAAGCACTGATCGGTATACTTGTTAGTTTGATCAACTAAATTGATATTAAAGTGATTGATACTAAAGTGATATTATAGCTGGGTTTTTAATAATTATTTTAATGCATTATTCCACCTATTGATCTGTACAGGATGAGTTTTTAGATGTCATCTACTGGTTTCGACAAATTGTTGCCATCGTATTGGGGGTGATATGGGGCGTGGTGCCACTGAAAGGGTTTCTGGGTATCGCCATGTGAGTACTTTAGTCCTCAGCCTAAACGTGATGAAGACATGAAGTCATCAGTGATTTACTGTATCCGTCTGTCTTTATTTCCTCCAGATTCTGTATAATCAATGCAGGAGTTCTGTATGTGTACTTCAGTAGCTTCCAGCAGGTCGATGTGGAGGAGTATGGGGGAACATGGGAACTCACCAAAGAAGGCTTTATGACATCTTTTGCTTTGTTCTTGGTTTGTATTGTTGGTTTGTATGTTTGGTATTAGTATATTTTAAACAATGCCTATAAAGTGACCAAAAATATTATCTGATGCAGTCATTGTTTAATGGTATTGCCTCAGTACAGGGATATTTACAGCACATTGTAGTTATTCACATTTAAAACTCCTTGATCTAAAAAATGTTATACTTCACACTAAAATGATTTAAATTATATTTTGCCAGTATTGGCCCTAGTAGCATATGCTTTATTTTATGACCGTTTTATTAATTCTCATATTTTCATCCATCTTTGGTTGATATAATACAGTAATGAAAATCATCCTGTGGGAACATAAAAAATATCCCACTGTGGCCTTGCCTTGCACAGATGTATGTGTCATTTATTGATAGCCTGTAGCCATCAATAAATGACACATGGAAAGTGACACATACATCAGGAAACTGATTGGCTAATATACACTATAGACTTGGTTCTGGTAACACACTGGCTTATTTCCATTGTAAATGTCTTAACAGTGCTGATTTGTGTTCTGTTGTCAGGTGGTTTGGATAATATTCTACACAGCGCTACATTACGACTGAGGATGGGAAGGAAACCCAGAAATATAGACATTTTATTTAATGTTGTATGGAAAGGCTGGAGCAAGCTACATTTCAAGCCACCACTATGTTAACAGCAGCATATGAGCCATGAAGATGTGGTGCATCGTGGGTACATGTTAATAATCTTTTCAAACCCAGGGGTCATTGATTTTTAGGCCAATATTGTCCACGGCACTGATATTGCTAATGGTTAAAGTGTAATTTCGGTTTGTCTTTTTGCTTTTTCTTGTTTGAATGCCGTTTTGTCAGGGAGGATTTAATTTTATGGTTCATGATTAGCTTCCAGCAGAAATGGTCGTACTCTGTCCTGAGCATTAAATCAATTAGCAGTGTGTAAATTCTGTACAATATAATTTTATCTGAATCCATGATGTATTAAAGTATGCATTTCTTATGTTGTTGTGGATGTAACATTCTTCTAAGTATTTTATAGTGTATTGGAAATGAGAATGTTCTGTATGCTTGTTATGATTCATAAGATATAACAGAGGCTGTAAAGAAACTATTTTCATGCTGAAACATTTTGAAGAATCAAATAAAATGCGGGTGTTGTATGCCCCACAATTTTTAACCAATGTTCTGCTGAGCTGTTGTTTTAGACTTCTTTTTTTGGTCCAACTCTGGTTTGTTTTATAACTATAACTAAGAATCTGGGACCTTAAGTGATTTTGATGATAGGAGTATATTACAGCTATTGCATTAAGCAGCCACAGCCTTAAAATATGAAAATGGCCTTACAATGTTTTTATTTTTACACTAAACCTGTATTAACCTGAACTACACTTCAAAATTATGTTTGGGGGTTGTAGGGTTTTGGAAACTTTTCTTAGCCTATTATAACCACCACATTTACATCAATACTGCTAATGGCATGCACTGTTACTGTACAACTGTATACATTGCAGGTATTTGTTGATCAATAGTTAATTTTATATTAAAGTCATTATTGTAACTGATCCTAGATTCAGCTTAATTTAATTCAGTCAACCATGTCACCCACGGGTATTGTATATGTGTTATTCTTGAACTTTTTGGGAAAGTTTATCAAAAACTATAAACCTGCATTTGGGTCCAAACAATCAAAACCCTAACAAATGAGCCATTTTAAAAAATGGAAATGCTATGTGAATTATGTTTGGTCCCAAAGCCTGTTAACAGGAAAGTAAACTGATAAAACATAATTTAGTTTTACCTTTTTAATGGGGTTAACAGAGCAAGGCAAAACAGAGTTGCCTCTTGGGCAAATGATAAACATCTAAAGTTTAAGTACCTGCTTTCACAGAAAAAGAGTGTTTATGAGGTGTGCTTTTTTAGACCATCCTGTGCTTTTCTATCTGCATACATTTCAAACTAAGTTTGTCGGTAAAAAATATAATCTGAAATCTATAATTTAGGTTTTTCTGAGATGTATATGGCATGCGTACTTTCAATGGTGCTTCTTGTGAATAGCAAACTTTTTTACATATGACACTCAGTATAGGTAAATCCTGATTCTTAGGGTTAGGGTAGCAGTCAGTCAGTTTCAGAGGATTTTGGGACTGATGATGGTGGCCTCTTCAGTCTTCTGTATATGTGCCCACTAAAATCTGGTTCCTTGAAAGTGACATTTAAAATGACAGCGACATTTATGATATTTGTTGATATTTGTCAAATATGGTAACCCATACCCGAAATGTGACCTCTGCATGTAACCCATCACTGGTGGGGAGTGAGCACACACTGCAAGTCGTGAACACACACACCCAGAGCAGTGGGTAGCACACTACTGTGCCCGGAGAGCAATCGGGGGGGTTAGGTGCCTTAGCTCAAGGACACTTCAGTTGCTACTTGTCAGCACTGGAATCGAACAAGCAGCCTTCTGATTACAAGCCTGACTCACTAACCAGTAAGCCACACCTGCCCCCATGTTCAGAGAAGTGCTTGGTTGTCACCTGTGAGTGTCTCAGAATGCTAAATCCATGGTGGAACACTGCCTTGCTTCAATGCGGTGTCCAGCTGGGTCTGGAATCCCTCCGTGATGGCAAACCATCCTTAAGCTCCTGGACAGAGTCAGAGATGTCAGATGGTGCAGCTTGAATGGCTTTGACCCAGTAAACTGTCCCGTGTGAGTCATTCTGTCTTTTCTTTAGCAGCGCTTGGTTGTCAGCAGCCTTCCACCCTGAAGGTGTATGTTGCAGCTATTGCTGTGTTTATCAATCAAATTGACAGGCACGTTGTTGGCAGACACGATCTGGTGATCAGGTTTTTGAGAGGAATGAGATGGCTGAAGCCTTCCCCTTGCCTTCCTCCTGGCCTTGGTCCTGAAAAATCTGTCTGAGCCACTTTAGTAATTGAGTTTTAGAGAGCTCTCTTCTTTTAGCACTCGCTTCAGTTAAGTGTGTAGGTGGCACATTGTAACGTTACACTAAAACCCAGGTGGGCTATGTGCCTAAATTTCTGTCAATGCCTTTTAGAGCACTGCCTCTAAAAACTGAATTGTAGATGCAATACATTAGCATACTCCAGTCAGGATTGCCCTATTCATATTAGGGTCCCTTCAATGAAAGCAGTTGCCTCTTTGTGGGCTTGGAGTAAGAGCAACTTCTTCTCCACGAAGAAGAAGCCGGCTGCAGCGGGAGAAGTAGAAGGACGGATAAAGCCAGCTTCCAGAGCCTCATTGATGTAGTCCTCCATAGCCTGTGCTTCTTGGCGTGACAGCGGGTAGACTTTGCTTTTGGGAGGACACATGTTGGGAAGAAGGTCTATAGCACAGTCCCAGTGCCGATGTGGTGGTAACTGTGTGGCTTTAACCTTGCTGAAGACCTCCAAAAGCTCGTTATAAACCTTGGGGTTCTTTGGTTGGGTCAGGTTCGGAGGGCTCCCCATGCTTGTGGACAGACATGGACTGGACTGCTTAAGGGTTAGACAGTGACTAAAACAGAATGGAGACCAGTGGGTCAGCTCACCCGTGCGCCAGGATATGTGGGGATCGTGGCAACTTAGCCATGGCATTCCTAAAATTATTTCATATTTGGGTGAGTCGATCAGATATAGAGAGATGTTCTCTTCATGAAAAAAACCAATTTGCATTTTCAGTGATCGGGTCTGTTCCAGAACTCCTCCTTTGATGGGTTGGTTATTGACAGCCGTAATACTGATAGGTGGAAAGCATGGAATGGTGGGTAGTTGATGTTTCCGGGCGATGTCCGAGTTGATGAGGTTGAGAGCGGCGCCAGAATCTACTAATGCTGTCAACATAAGAGAACCACTTTCGGTAGAAATCTGTACGGGTAATGTGAAGACTTTAAATGGATTTTGTGAAAAGGTGCCCACATTCACCCGGTCTTGTGCTGTGAGGGACCTCCGGGTCTTTTGAGGACACTGTGACTTATGATGACCTGGTTCACCACAATAAAAGCAGAGGTTGTTGATGAACCTTCGTCTACGCTCGTCCTCAGACAGCCTGGTAGATCCTACTTGCATGGACTCGGTAACACATGGTGCCTCAGGATTCCGAAGTGAAGGTCGTGACATAAGGTGGGATGCATGCGCTTGCTTGGGTTTAGGTGAGTTCCTGAGCAAATTATCAATCTTAACAGTCATGTTAACAAAGTCATTAAAAGAAGATTCCTCACCTCGACATGCCATCTCCAACTGCAATTGGGGACATAGGCTTTCCCGAAACACCCCTTTAAGTGCAGCATCATTCCATCCACTCTGAGCTGCAAGAGTCCTGAATTCGACTGCGTGCACTGCTGCACTATGTGAGCCTTGAGAAAGGTGTAAAAGACGAGACGAAACATCCCGACCCCCAGCAGGATATTCAAATACTTCTCGGAGTTGTTGCAAAAAATACTCAGGTGAAGATCTAAACTGTTCGTCCGTCTCCCAAACCGCAGCAGCCCAATCAATAGCCTTGCCAGATAATAGTGACATGATAAAAGAGCATTGATCAAAACTAGCATGAGACTGATCCCCCAACGATTCCAAATACGTGCGTACTTGTCGAATGAACCCTTTACACCGTTCTGCAGAACCATCAAACTTATCGGGAAGAGCAAGTCTTACCGTGCTCGACGTGGTGGAAGGAGGAGAGCAAAGTCGCTGGAGCAGTAGTTCATTCGATGCCTGTAAGTTAGCTAGCTGTTCGTGGTAGCTGCGTAATAGTTCTCCCTGGTAGACAAATGCAGCTTGCAGCTGTGAAACATCCGCTGGATTGAGGGTAGGCGAAGTATTCTGTAAGGGGGCTGAGGCAGAAGCTGAAGCAGGATCCAGTTGCGGATGTTTATTGGGGTTATCCATAATCAAAGTCGAAAGTACAGGCAAAGGGTCGTAATAAACATAGACAGTCCAACCATGCAACACAACAAAAGGGAGAGACGTAAATCAGAGGTCGTAAATCCAGGCAGAGAATCAATATCTAAACAAACAGTCCGATCCAGGTGTCAAACAAAGGGGCTAGGCAAAAATCAGAAAACGAGAACCAAACAATAGGTAAAACACAGGAAAGCAGGCAGTAAAAGAGAATGCTTAGTAGTCAGGTGTAAAGCTGGCAATACTTCGCAACGTGGCCATGTGACAGCAAGGTTTATATAGATGCCAAACAGGAAGTAAGTTCAGAGTTCAAAGTTCAGAGTTCAGCAGAGGGAGCATGAGCAGTCAGTATTCCGGTGAGGGCTCCCTCTGCTGGCGTGATGTTACAGTATGCTTCATATGAAAACAAGGAGTTAAGTAAAAAGGAAGTCTTATTATGCATTATTCCTCCAATTTTTGCTTTGTTTATGAACTACACAGCTAACAATGTTACTTCCATAATGCTTTTTTTCTCAAAGTTCCATAACATGCCTCATATATTAAAGTTACCACAATTTGGTGTATCAAGCTCTGTCCACATGACAGAGGTAGGAAAGTTTTAGACAACAGCAACAGTGTTTCTCAGCAAAATCATAATCTCCCATCAGTGACTTTAATAAAAAATAACCGTGGAATATGGATTACTATAAACACAGACTCTAGAAAAGTGTTGATAATAAAGATGAGTAAATGCTGATGCCTCTTTGTTGCTTGGTCCCTAATTATGGCTGAAACATGTAGTCAGTGGAGGTCCAGTATGAGAAAACAGATATTACTGTCTGAATCAAATATTTTCCTAAAGTCTCTTGCTGCTGTACTGTGTAATTAACAGAACTTAGGTGTGTTTGATACATGTTTCTTTCTTTTTACCTTTAATTTAGGAAATGCAGGGCTCTTTGTGAGCATTTGCCAGAAAAAAGCACTACTTTTATAGACAGAATGGTATGTATTAGTAAACATAAGTGATGCAGAAGGAACTTGATTGATTGATTCTGTTCATGAAATGCCATGGCAGCTCTATTGCAATACCATTGTTTTGCTCTTATTACAGCTCACAACAAAAGGTGGCAGAAAATAATTCAGAAGATTGCTCGAGAAAAGAAACGTTTAATTGAAGAGATCCAGAGGTACAACAGAGAACATGAGGGGGGCCCTGTGGACACAAACACAGTTATACAGAGACTCTCAAACAAGGCAACAGAGAGCATGATCTGGCCTTGGCAGGAAGAGAGAACAAGTGTTGTATGAAAATGTAACATTTAGTATTTATTTAAAATGTATAATTATCAAAAAATGTCTTTATTAACACATAGCTAATGTTTTCATTCCTTTAGATGGCGTTGACACCCTCTCCAAGAAACTGCTTTTTGACCAAGTAATGCTGCTCTCACGTCTAATGGAAGAAAAACAGATTCCTCTAAAGGAGATGATGCAGCACTGTCAATACCTGAAAAACTTTGTAACAAAGGTACAGAATGCACACAAACAGGAAGTAAGTGTAAATCAAACTATCTGGCTTTATGCACTTTAAATTTCATTGGTTAAACTATTTTCAAGTGACAAGCAAGCATGCTAGTATTGGCTTAAGAACTAAGGATAAATGGCCTTTATCCTATTACTATTATTATTTTCAATTTTTGCATTGTATTTAAGATTTGTCTTAGCATAAATAAGGTCTCTCAAAATGTTTTGTGTGAAAGTAATTTGATTACCCTTCATGTGTGGGCCTCATCTGTCTGCTTCAAAGAAGACTGCGTGACCTAAGAATCAAACAGAAGAATGCAGCATCCACATACAGAGGCATTCTCAAACCAGGTACTAGTTTGGTGGAAGAAGAGGAAGAAATGGACTGCCAGTATGACAACAGTTCTGAGGAAGAGGATGATGAGGAGGATGATGCAGAGGTGGGGACTCAAGTCAGACTCGTCACAGTTCTAATTGTTATAATTCTAATTTGATGACTTGATGTAAGGGGGCTGAGGCAGAAACTGAAGCAGGATCCAGTTGCGGATGTTTATTGGGGTTATCCATAATCAAAGTCGAAAGTACAGGCAAAGGGTCGTAATAAACATAGACAGTCCAACCATGCAACACAACAAAAGGGAGAGACGTAAATCAGAGGTCGTAAATCCAGGCAGAGAATCAATATCTAAACAAACAGTCCGATCCAGTTGTCAAACAAAGGGGCAAGGCAAAAATCAGAAAACGAGAACCAAACAATAGGTAAAACACAGGAAAGCAGGCAGTAAAAGAGAATGCTCAGTAGTCAGGTGTTAAGCTGGCAATACTTCGCAACATGGCCATGTGGCAGCAAGGTTTATATAGATGCCAAACAGGAAGTAAGTTCAGAGTTTAAAGTTCAGAGTTCAGCAGAGGGAGCATGAGAAGTCAGTATTCCGGTGAGGGCTCCCTCTGCTGGCGTGATGTTACAAAGTGCTTGAATGAGACGATATAGCATGACAATTAAACGAGAATTCAAAACAAGGACAGGCTAATTCCAGGTCTGATGAAAGAGTGAAAAAAGTGTTCACAGTAAATGGTGTTCATTGGTATTTTTGTGTAAAAAGGGGGATTTGAATCAATGTGATAAAGTCGAAAAAAGATTTCAGTTCGACAAGTGGAAGAAGTAGCAACGAACATATTAAAGCATAAAAACAAATGCCATAATGTTTTTACGTGCCTTTACGTTTTGCTGGATAACGAATAAAATGTAGACTGCTATTTACCGTTTTTTTCATTCTGTTTGGACTGGTAATGCAACTGTTGTAAAGTTTCTTCAGACCAGGAGACGTTTTGGGTTTTCAGCAGAGTTCTTTATTGAGAAACGTGCTGGTTCGCGCTGCAGTCATCAAAACAAGTCTGACTAGGTCAGTGATACATTTAGTTTATATACATTTAGGTATTCATAGGCGGGCCTTAGAGGTGTTGACACAGTACCCCGAGGTGACTTCCTTTGATCAGATTAAGAACAGAGGAGGCAGGAAGTTTCCCCCAAATATAACACCTCAGCAGCCTGATATCACCAAATGGTTTTAGCACCAAACTTGCGGGAACTAAGACTCTGTCAACATCCCAAGGATAAGTCACGAGAACTAAAACTATGTCAACATCCCATAAACACTTTGAATTCAAAGAGGAGGAAGCTTAGTTTAAAGAATAACAAAAATGGAATATTATTAAAGGTTTTTCAGTTTATATTTCAACACAACTAACATGCTAAACACATTGGAGTGCATGTCATCTATGAATATTGGCAAACATTAAGGAAAACAATTCTGAAAGAAAAAATGTAAGGTGAAGTCTGACCACATTGTAACCTGACTAAAACGAAATGCATTTTTTTAACAGAAGGTGAATAAGTTAATTTTGAAACTATTGAATTTTGTAACAAAGGTGAATAAATTAAGACGTTCCTGACGTCCTCGGGGTGTGAACACAAAACCCATGTGAATAAACAGGCGGTGTTTGTGAGTCCAAACGAGAAAAATCATTGCCATGCTGTCAATGAGAGCTCCATGTTGTGTTATTTCATGGTATAGCTTTAGGATTTGGCCATTTGCTACACTCTCTGCTTACAGTACAGGTATTTATTAAGACGACAGTTGTAGAACTTCGCTGACTGAAATATTCACACTTCGAATAATTAGATTTTTTCAAATGATTCATTCAGTGAAGCAGTGGTTTAACAAAGAACATACAACAGTAAATCGATCCATCCAAAACACATGAGATTTGGTTTGGGTAATGCATCTGTCTTACCTTTTCATGTTGATGCAAATTGCCTTCCATTCTACTCCAATGAAAGGCCTAAGATGAATTAAGAGAATTAAGAATTAAGAATTAAGAGCCCCTGAGATAAAGACTGAAAACAAAAAAAGCGTTTGTTTGAATAATATAACTAAGACTTGTGATAACGATCCATGTTACCTTTAAATCAGGAGCTTTCTAAGAGCTGAAAACATAACAAAACATGTCTTGGTAGCCCTGGAAGATTATATTCTAAACATTGAGAACCCATTCACAATACTTCAGAAGATAAAGTTATTTTCTGCAGGAGTTGCAGATTTTCCTGTATGCTGCAGTCACTTTCTTAGTCATTTGTAAAACCTGATGCTAGATATAGGAGTTCTTAGAAACCCATAAATGTAAATACATTTTGCTGCTTACCTGTATTTTAGGATTACATGAACCAGCTCACAATCTATCTGAAAAGATATAAAGATTATCAGCTACACACACAGACAAGCTACAGCTGGTTTTCATATACATACAGACAATAGACAGAGTGGCAATTATTATTATTATCCTCTGTGTCAGACAATGTAATCTAATCCCATACCTACTCTGAGTCAAAAACAATGTTGACAAATAGATAAAACATACCCTGTTGATTCAGTTCTTGGTTTTAATGGAAAATGTTGTTTGATCTACCTGGAGATTTACACAAAACCGTTTAAACATCATTTTAAACAGTTTAAACACAACAGTGACACACATAAACACTTTTTAATGTATATTCTTACAAATACATAACATACAAATGGAAGCACACTTACTGTTAGGCTGGAAAGACATTTTCCACAGTACTACTTGAACCGTCTCTGAACCGTTGTTGAGATGCCACCAGATGATACACAGAACTCTAACACGTAGCCTATTACAGAAGTTTTCAAGCAACCATTGTTGAATGACTCAGAGGTAAACTGTGAAAAGTGAATGTGTCTATATAAGAGGTGGACACCCAGAAACTCGCTAAACACAAAAACTCTAAAAACATCAAAAGACAACCGATAACATAAACACATACCCAACCCAGTGTGACGCAGTTAATGTTAAATAAGATGCGTGAGATTGTTTGGCTAAATGTTGTCCAAAACGAGAGTGCCATTGTTTCAATTTAAAACGATGCAAAACATCCCCATATTTTAAAACAGGATTATGATGGTTGTATCGTTATTTTTATATTTTAAAAATGAAATAGTCTTCGCAAACTCTTATAAAGATTTAACTTAGAAACTGTCTAAAGTGATGAAATATTTATTGTAGAAGTACACAGCGTAAAGAGTTTATGTTGTTCTGAATGTAATGTTTACAACACAAGGAGTCACCAAAAGAACTGAGGGTTTATCTGAGGTATGATGCTGCGAACATCTAGACACAGCGTCTGTACACCCAAACACACACAGGATTTCCTTATCCCCCCTATGACAGGCAGATGAACATGGGTGTTTAAATTAAAAAAGTGCTAAACAATCTGCATATTTAAAACTATGATTATGGTATCAGTATATCTCTATTTTTTTATTTATTCAAAATTAAAATTAGTATTTGCAACCTTATACAGATTTATCTTTAGATATATATTCTAAAAGTAAACACTTTAAAAGAAAAATGTAAGATTGTGTACAAGTTTTCTGGTTTCCATTTGGGAAAAAAATTACATAAAAAGATGTTTTCATGAAAGTCCATAGATGCACCCTAATAGTTTTTTTTGGCTGAACAGATACAACGAGAGTGGTTAACACAAAAACCATGATTATGATAGCATTATCTTTGTTTTGCTTTTTATATGCATATATAAAATAGGCCACCTTTAATTTAAGATCAAAAGTCTGTTTAAAACTAAACATTAAATAAAAATGATTAGAAATAAAAGCTTTGAAAAGTAGATTATGTACCGTTTTTCTTGTTATAATGTGAAGATTTACCCTAAAGTAGTATAAGATGTATTTATGTGAAAGATTCTTTATCTGAGACATGAAGCTCAGTGGAAGTGGAAGGAGTCTATGGGTGTCAGTACACACATTAAGCATATTCCTTCCAGTCAGGAAGGACAAGTTGGAGGCTTGGTCAGGAAACTAGAATCAGAAAACTAGATGAAGATGCAAAATACTCAACTTAAACCAGAAGAGGCTTTTTTTATTTGTCAAAAATGTCATTCTTTGATTATCTAGACATCTAGTGCTAGCATTAGAGTATTAA
Organism: Chromobotia macracanthus; assembly: GCA_036877525.1. Classification (NCBI taxonomy): domain Eukaryota; kingdom Metazoa; phylum Chordata; class Actinopteri; order Cypriniformes; family Botiidae; genus Chromobotia; species Chromobotia macracanthus. The sequence goes on along the minus strand of JAZGTH010000006.1, from coordinate 15,018,662 downwards.
CAATCGTATTAAGAACACTCCTCACTCTGGATAGGTATCTTCCCAAGCCAGAAGGGGTCAGACAGGGGGGGCCATGTGCTTTGTTAAAACGTTATTCTGTTTTAATAGCCTCTACAAACCAATAGATGCAGACAGCATCAGAGTTTGTTAACATCAGTTAGGATGACTGCGCTATTTAGAACGTAAACACAGGCCCCACCATCCCAAGTCAGAAGGGTCATACAGAATAGGTGGGGTATGTGAGCTGTTAAAATGCTTATTCTGTTTTAACAGGGTCTATAAAACCATTACCTTAGGAGGTGCTGACACACACATACATTTGAATGATACGCCTCCACTGCTTGGAATAAACAATCTGGAATACACTTGTTGATGTGCTGCACTTAATCAGAAAACTAGCTGTCAAAAGAGGTCATCCAGGCTAGGACCATATACTCTGTTAAAACGTTTATTCTGTTTTAACAGGCTCTATAAAGCCATAACTTTAGGAGGTGACGACACACACACACACACACCCCACATGCTACCATAAACAAGCCTGGAAAACACAAGTTGTGAATGCATAGCCTTTAGTCAGAACCTGGAAGCAGAAAACTAGAAACTGTTGCATATTACCAGTCCCTGATTTAGCATACGTTTTACTTTTGTCAAAATTTCATTCTTTGATTTGAGACCTCTAGTGCACACATAGATTATTAACAATCATCGTATTAAGAGCACTCTTCACTCTGGATAGGTATCTTCCCAAGCCAGAAGGGGCAGGATAGGGGTCATGTGCTTTGTTAAAACGTTATTCTGTTTTAACAGCCTCTGTAAAGCCATTACTTTAGAAGGTGATGATACACACACACTTTTGAACGATACACACCACAGTCTGCAATAAACAAGCATGGAATATACATGTTGGGGATGCAGGGGGAACCCAAAGTCTCAGATCATACACTTTCATTTTGTGTCTGAAGTGTAAACGCTACAAACGGACCGCAGCTCTTACTACAGTCAACACACATGCACAGTTACTTACCCTTTACAAAACTTTTCACACATTCAAACCTAATTGCTCACAGTCACACAACTGTTAGGAGAAAGTCAAAAACATCTGGTGTAGAAAGGTGGAGAGGAGTTCAGATCCTCAGTGAAAGCCAGAACCATGTGGTCACAGGGTAGACTAAATATTATGATTGTAAACACTAATGACATGGACAATCTAGAATGGAAAACAGACAAACTCCAAAACAGGGCAATAAATTCAGGGGGGACCATATCCTTAGGTTTGTGGTGGACAGAGCCAAAGGTTGGAGCAAATCTTGTTCATAAACACTCACAACATGGACAAAGCAGACTGAAAACCAGACAAAACCCAAAACAGGGGCAATAAATTTGGAGAAAGGTATGGAGGGGGCCAGAGCCAGAGTAGGGAGGGGGGCACTTCCTCAGGAGGAGACACGGGTTAAAAGTACATTTTGCACATAAACATGATTGACATATAAAACTAGACCCAAAATCTGACATCCTTCCCTAAACAGGGTAATAAATTAATGAGATTTGATTGACAGTTTGACACAGTCAATTGTATTAACTACTTATATGGAAGGCTAATTAAGTTGAAAAACTACTAGACGGATGTGTGTCTGAATCAAACGATCCAACTCCCATTATTAGGACTGGAACCAGTGACTCAATTTGGGACCGATTAGAGCCCAAGAATCCAGTCAACAGTTCTTACTTTCATACTTTACTGAAGCAAGGAGTGTGTGGTCTGTACAAAATAAATTACAGTACAAATGGGTTACCATAAATACAATAAATAAAATAACAGACTTCATAATGAACATACATAATAACGAACATACAATACTGAATCTACACACATTATAATTCAGGCATTTGGACAATTTAACCACGTTTCATTTAACACTTAACACCAATATAAAAACTATTACTGGTTTAAGGAAGATCAATAACAATGATCAGTAATCTTCTTAAACTGAAACATAAACACATTAACTGAAATATGATAACTAATAACTCTAAATAACAACCATTACTGTGATTAAATGCAAGATTACAATATAAACTTATTCTGCAGTGTATATTAGTGATAAATCACTTACTTTTATGATGCACGCATATATTTAAGCTTGAAATGACTCGGGTTGTTTCCCGCACCTCTCACTCATACCTTAAAATGTGCACAGTCTGTGTGAACTGAATAGTCTTGTTCTTACAGTAGCAGATTGTAGCACACACCTCAGCCTTTCGGGTCAGTTTTATCCACACAGAGACCTGGGAAGAGACAGACACTGGAGAGGAGGATAGATGTTACAGAGGAGGTTCCCGCTCCACCTCCTCCGCGCCACCAGAGGGAACCGTCACCTGAATATTAGTTTTCGTTTTGGGCTACACTTCCCATGAGTCCACATTCCTTGGATTGAGTACTTCCTGCACACCTGTTTCCCATTATCTCCTGTATATAAACCCCTGGCATTCCTTAGCTCATTGCGTAATCTTGTTTTGCCCCGACAACATTACAGAGCGTTATATCTACATTTCTTATATTACTGGTTTTGGATTTTGGACTGTTTACCTTGGTTTATCGATTGCTTGCTGCCTGTCCTGATCTCTGGACTGTTGCCTAGCCTTGTTGATTGTTTGCCGCCTGCCTCAACCCTTGCCTGCTTCATGTTTATGATTTTGCCTTACTTCTGATTACCCTGTTTGCTGTTATTGACCATTGCCTGTTTACACTGTTTGATCCTCATGAGTCAGGCCCCTCATTACAGAAGACTTTGCCTTACCATGATCCAGCAGCGACCACTCGCCTCCAATCTGATGTCTCAATGCAGGCCGCGCAGCTATCCGCTGGGCAGTTGGTTCGGCTGACCACGCTCTCTGAGGAGTTTGTGAAGACCCTGCAGAGCATGCCCTCCGCTCCGCCAGCACCCGCTCCAAGTCCCGTGATGCCTCCTGTTAATCCTCCCACTGTTTCAAGCAACACATTCAACCCACGGATGGCTTTCCTGGAGAAGTTTGATGGAGATCCTGCACAGTGTAAGGGCTTCCTGTTACAATGCTCGCTATTTATTAATCAACAGCCTTCCCTCTATTCCACAGACTCAAGTCGCATCGCTTTAGTCAGCTCATTACTATCCGGGTGAGCTCTCAAATGGATAGCCACAGTGTGGTGAGATGATGGAGCAGTTTTTCTGTGTTACGAGGCCTTCCTTAAACAGTTCTGGGAAGTGTTTGAACATTTTTCAGAGGGGAGGAGCCCTGGTGAGAAACTGCTCGCACTCTCTCAAGGAGGATTAATGGCTTCCGAATATGCTCTCAGTTTTAAAACTCTATCCACACTCAAGCTACTCTTTCGTAAAGGATTAAACCAAGAACTCCAGTCAGAACTAGCCTGCCAGGACAAGGGAAGAAGCCTTACCGAATTTATTGATCTCACTATTCAAATTGATAATCTCATCCGCTCACGTCGCCCTGTTCCTGCTCTGAAATCGCAGCCTACTTGCAAGGTCCAGAAACATGAACCCATGCAACTTGGTTTTATCACAGGAGGAGCGAGATCGTCAGAGAATTCGCTGCTTTTGTCTTTATTGTGGAGAAGCGGGTCACTTCAAGTTTTCCTGCCCCGTGAGACCAGCAAAAGATTCCCAACGGGTGAGTGCAGCTACTGTTACCATTGAGTTGGTAACAGTTACCTACTGTTACCAACTCAATAAGTGTTCCTGTAGTCCTGACTTTCCCTAATGGTTGTGTCTCTACCCATGCCTTAGTAGACTCCGGTGCAGCAGGAAACTTCATTTCCTGAGATTTCACCCAAAAGTATCAAATAAACTTAACTGATTGTAACCCCTCTCTGACAGTGAAGGCCATAGATGGATGCCCGCTAAACAAAGGAGTGTTACAACAAAACATGGAGAAGACTGCAGGTTGGTGCCTTGCATACTGAAGACATCATCTTTTTCATAATATCATCACCCAATTATCCCATAATCCTTGGTCTTCCCTGGTTGCTTCTACATAATCCAGTAATCTCTTGGTCAGAGAGACAGATCTCCAGATGGGGTTCCACATGTGTTCAACGATGTCTGGTCAAAGTTTGTCACCCTACTCCCAGTCAGAGCTCCCTGGAGGAGGTAACAGAGACAAGAGGCTTTCAGTAAAAGGGGAGCTACCTGTCTACCACCCCATCGTGCAACCGATTGTTCCATAGACCTAGTTCCAGGTTCAATCCTCCCTAAAGGAAGAGTTTTTCCCTTATCCCAAGTCAGAGGCAATGAACACTTACATTAAGGAAGAATTAGTTATAGGATTCATCCGTCCCTTGAATTCCCTCATAGCAGCAGGGTTCATTTTTGTAAAAAAAAGATGGTGGTTTACAGACGTGTATCGACTACCAAGGATTAAATGACATAACCATCAAGTTTCACTATCTGCTTCCCCTGGTTCCTGCTGCCCTAGAACAATTGTGAAGGGCCAAACTCTATACTAAATTAGACCTCCGTAGTGCCTACAATTTAATTTGTATTCGCGAGGGAGATGAATGGAAGACGGCTTTCTCCACCACCAGTGGCCATTATAAATATTTAGTTATGCCCTTTGGTCTAGCCAACAGTCCCTCCATGTTCCAGTCCTTTATGAATGATATTTTTAGAGACATGCTTGAGAAATGGGTAATTGTTAACATAGATGACATTCTTATCTACTCCCAGTCACTGGAGGAACATGTTCAACATGTCAGAACAGTCCTAGAATGATTAATACAGAATCAGTTGTTTGTCAAAGAAGAGAAATGTGAATTCCACAGAACTAGTACCTATTCCTTGGGTATATCATTAGCCACGAGGGATTGGCAATGAATGAAAAGAAGGTGAGGGCGGTAACAGATTGGCCCAGACCCCAGACGGTAAAAGAACTCCAGCGCTTCCTAGGCTTCTCTAACTTTTACCAACGTTTTATCAGAGGTTTCAGTTCAGTTGCAGCTCCTATTCTTCATCACCCCAATCCAAAATTACCATTCATAGTGAAGGTAGATGCGTCTAATACAGGAGTCGGGGCTATCCTCTCTCAACGACATGGTTCTCCACCCAAGATGTTCCCATGTGCCTTTTTCTCCCGCAAACTGTTGGCTGCAGAGAGAAACTATGACGTGGGCAACAGAGAGCTTCTGGCAACGAAACTTGCCATGGAGGAGTGGCGGCGGCACTGGCTCGAGGGTGCTAACCACCCATTCACCGTTCTCACTCACCGTATCACAAGAATCTGGAATATCTTCGCTCAGCCAAGCAGTTAAACCCCAGGTAGGCTAGATGGGTCATGTTTTTCACTCAGTTCAATTTTACTGTCACTTATCGCCCAGGCTCTAAGAACACCAAGGCCGACGCTCTCTCTCGACAGTCTGAAGAGGTCACGCAGCAGTCCTCAGAGGAGAGGATTTTACCAGGGAGTCTTCTGGTTGCACCCATACAGTGGGATATTATTACTGAGATTGAGCAAGTTAATAACCTTAATCCGCCACCGCCTGAGTGTCCCAATAACTGTAATTTTGTTCCAGAGTCTTTCCGCAAGCGAGTTCTAACCCTGGTTCATGCAACACCCAGTTCTGGTCACCCAGGCATCACGGCCATGATCCACCTCCTGCAGAATCGTTTTTGGTGACCTACCCTACCCAATGATACTACATCATTCGTCAAGAACTGTTTCATCTGTCAAGGTGCCCAGACAACTCCTGGCAGGCCTGCTACAACTTCTGCCCACACCAGAATGTCCTTGGTCCCATATTGTCCTGGATTTTATCACAGATCTGCCCAATTCTCTTGGTAACACCACCATTCTCACTATCATTGACCGTTTTTCTAAAGCCTGTAGACTCATTCCACTGCCCAAACTCCCTTCAGCCTTCAAAACTGCAGAGCTCCTCATTAACCAGGTTTTCCGCTATTATGGTCTCCCTGAAGATATTGTGTCTGACCTTAGTCCACAATTTATGTCCCAACAATTATTAAGAGTCTCAATGTCAACATTAGTCTTACTTCTGGATATCACCCCCAATCCAATGGGCAGTCTGAACATCTCAATCAAGAGATAATCCGTTTCCTCAGATCCTATTGTCACCAGCATCAGACTGACTGGAGTCAGTTCTTTATGTGGGCAGAGTACACTCATAACTTGTTAAGCGAGCTATGGGTATGACCCCGTTTAAATGCATCCTGGGGTATCAGCCGCCATTGTTCGCCTGGTCAGGGGAACCCCACGAATCTACCATCTGTAACCACATGGCTTCAATGCAGTGAGGAAGTATGGGATAGAGCAAACACCCATTTACTTCATGCTGTCAGACACCAAACTCATTAAGCTAATCAGAACCGTCATCAGGGCCCCGTCTACTCTCCTGGTCAATGGGTCTGGTTGTCTACTAAGGACCTGAGACTCAAGCTCCCATGCAGGAAACTCAATCCTAGGTATGTTGGCCCATTCAAAATTCTCAGACAAATCACACCGGTATCCTTTCGCTTAGATCTGCCTAATAATTATCATATTTCTTCCAGTTTTCACCTCTCTACTAAAACCTGCTGGTGGCCCAGTTGGCGAGTTGGGGGTGGGACCTAGTGTGCAGACTCCCCCTATTCTGGTTGACGGCGAGGAGGCATACCGAGTGAACAAGCTACTCGATTCCAGACGTCGGGGTGGCGTTCTCCAGTACCTAGTGGACTGGGAGGGGTTCAGTCCGGAGGAGAGGTCCTGGGTAAATTCTGGGGATATCCTGGATCTCACTCTCATGGAGGAATTCCATACGGCCCATCCATATTCCTTGGATTGGGTTCTTCCTGCACACCTGTTTCCCGTTATCTCCTGTATATAAACCCCTGCCATTCCTTAGCTCATTGTGAAGTCTTGTTTTGAATTTTGGACTGTTTACTCTGTTTTTTGGATTGTTTGCTGCCCGCCTTGTCTGTTGGACTGTTTACCTTGGTTTATCGATTGCTTGCTGCCTGCCCCAATCTCTGGACTGTTGCCTAGCCTTGTTGATTGTTTGCCGCCTGCCTTGACCCTTGCCTGCTTCATGTTTATGATTTTACCTTACTTCTGATTACCGTTTGCTGTTACTGACCATTGCCTGTTTAGACTACGAAATAAAGCTGCAAATGGATCCTCGTGAGTCAGCCCCCTCATTACAATAGAGAACCAGACCGGAGAAGGCACAGGAGGTAAATACAGGGGAATGCAACAGAGTCGTCTTTCGTTATGAACTGGAGTATCATGGAAAGAGTCCGCTTTGTATAAACAAGACCAGACACTGGTCCAACTAACAGGATCTGTTTCAACTAACAGGTTGAGTAAAAATATAATGAATATGTAATACAGTACATAGGCCTATATTTAGTAAAACGCTACTCTCTAGAGTATTTTTGTTTCTAACTAACTAAAAAGATATGCCCATATTCTTCCTGAGGCAGAGGATATATTATTGTGTTTTAGTGATGTCTTTCCCTGGCTGATTATGAGATGAAACATTACACATCTCTGTGTAAAATGTAAATTAAAAACAGAATGCAATGATTTGCAAATCGCGTATACCCGTATTTTATTCACACTAAAACATGTATGTTGAAAGCGAGACATTTTACTATTACATGCAAAATATTAGCTCATTTTGAATTTGATGGTAGAAACACCTCTCAATCAAGTTGAGACGGGCATGTTTACTACCGTGTAGCATCCTCTCTTCTTTTAACAACAGTCAGTAAACATCTGGTAACTGAGGAGACCAGTTGCTGGAATTTTGGGAGGGGAATGTTATCCCATTCTTGTCTGATTTAGGATTTTATCTGCTCAACAGTCCTGGATTTTTTTGAAAGTCACCTTTGCTGGATTTTTCGTTTTATGATGCACCAAATATTTTCAGTCAATGAAAGATCTGGAGTACAGGCAGGCCAGTTCAGCACCCAGACTTCTACTACAAAGCCATGTTGTCTTAGCATCGTCTTGCTGAAATATGCAAGGCCTTCCCTAAAAAGACGTCATCTGGTTAAGATCATATGTTGTTTTAAAACTTGTATATACATCTCTCAGTGTTGATGGTGCCTTTCCAGATGTGTAAGCTGCCCACGCTATAGGCACTTATGCAACCCCATACCATCAGAGATGCAGGCTTTTGAACTGTGCTTTGATAAGCTGGATGGTCCTCTCCTCTTTAGTCCGAAGGTCCCTCTCCTCAGCATCCATGAATTCCAAACAGAATTTGGACTAATCTGACCACAGAACAGTTTTCCACTTGGTCTCAGTCCATTTTAAATGAGCTTTGGCCCAGAGAAGATGGCAGTGTTTCTGGATTGTGTTCACATATGGATTCTTCTTAGCATGACTTTCTCTGTCTTGTCCCTTGTGTACAGAGATTTCTTCAGATTTCAACCGTTTTAGCATTTAATATGTTGTCTATGTTCAGATATACGAGATTTGTCAATTATTGCATTCTTTTGTTTTTTTTTTACATTTTACACAATGTCCCAACTTGAACTGGAGTTGTACTTCATACGTTCTAATGTTCATTCATGTTTATTTAGTGCTATAACTACTAGTAATAAAGAAAGAGATGATCTGTGCTGCTTGAGTGGGACGTGTGATAATTCGAGGCACAAAACTGCTAATGGCCTAACACAGATGTTAATCGAATTCATCAAGCATCATAAAAAAATCACATTTGACTTATTTTAAGGTTTGAGATTGTATAATTGTAAAAGTATGATTTCTGTGGCTCTCGGTGAGATCATGAACCGTTTGCAGCTGTGTATGAAACTCATTTCTTATTTGTAGCAAATTATGTTCTAGGCAGACTGTCAAGAAGAGCTTCCCTTAACTACTCAACCAGCAGGCCTTGTCTTTAGCCTTGACCACAGTCTTCACACACATACACACATACACATACTATTTTCCTTATCTGTGCTTGCATGATTAAACACATTACACATATTTTGATTTTGCCACCAGTGTTTTAATCTGTACCCAGTATCATATCACATCGTACCTCTTGACCAATAAGCTAAAGTTTATTTGTTCTCAAAAGGATATAAAGTGTCTTTTTTCACGTTTTATGCAGAAGAGTAAGATTACTATTAGGATACATTGCTTCTGTGTCCTCTGTTCTTCCCCAAACTAGTCTCTTTAAGGAATCAATGCAGGCTTCTACTGATTAAAATAATAGATCATTGGGGATCAAATCTAACAGTTCTGGGGGCTTGCAGTCCAAGATACTCTCAAGTAATTCGGGAAGAATCCCTAATGGTCAGAAGTGCCAACAACATTGTGTAGAAGCAGGAATCCCCAGGAAAGTAAAACTTTTTTCTTATCCGGAAGGGACATAGGCACCTATGCCTAATCTGTTGTTATGCTGAGTCAACTCTAAAAAAGCCCTGCACGCTGTTGCAGATCACTCGTTGACGTAGAGCTGGATATCCTGACCTGAACAATTAAGAAAATTTTTTGAGCAAAAGCCTCAAAAAAATTTTGCACAACAATTATTACATATATCATAATTTTGATAAACATTGATTATCAGCATTGCACTGATTCCTGTGAGACTTTGGTGTTGGCAGTTTAATTTGATATTATATTTTGTGAATTGCTAAAGTGTCACTGAGTGTGTTATCTTAATGGAAGAAACAAAACCACATGAACCACGTTTTATAAACGGCTCCTTGATACTTACAAAGCCAAAACATTACATTGCAGGATTTATGTAGCAAATGCTTATGTAGCAAATACTAAATTGCCCCATGAGATGCCCTCTGCTTTTATTATGCAGGCTTCAAGGGCTCCAAATTGAAACTGCAGTGGGTAAAGACTAAAGTTAATTATCTGGGTTATGTGCTCACTAAAAGTGAAAAGAAGCTCTCCTCTGACAGAGTGCAGCTCTTCCACTGTTTCTCGCTGCCACAAACTGCTAAGCAAATGCAAAGTTTCTGGGGCTGGTGGATTATTGCAGGTCTTGGATACCAGACTGTGCAGCGTGTGACAAAGTGCTTTGTAAAGCAACAAAAGGCTCCACCTCTCCTAACAACCCTGTCACATGGACTGCAGAGATTCACAAGACTTATGCAGATCTTAAAGACCTCATCACAAAAGCCCCTGCCCTGGGCCTGCCAGACTATAAGAAACAGATCCACCTCTTGTGCATGAATTGGGGGGCACGGCTGCTGGGATTTTGGCACAGGACCTTGGGGGACGGAAACGTCCTGTGGCATACGTCTCCAAAACATTAGATCCGGTAGCACAAGGTATGCCTTCTTGTCTTAGAGCTGTTGTTTCCCTCCTTGTCCAGGATGTCCCTCCAGAGAAGATCTGGTTACGAAACTACATTGTTAACAACTGCTAATTTGACAATTAAACCCACCTCTGTCATAAACACGGCTGTAATTGTGCTATGAAAATTACTTTACTCTGCAAACATTTTAGTATATAAACAATACTGCCTGTAGCCCCGGTTTTCAGATGCGGCCCTAGAGGGGGAGGATGATGAGAAATTATTTGTAGATGGTTCATGCTCAAAGCCATCTGACGGTGATTATTTGTGTTGATATTCGGCTGTTAAGCTACCTGACAAAATCGTTGAAGCATATGATACAACTCAGCACAAGCTGCAGGGTTAGTAGCACTAATAAGAACTTGCTAATTGTCCAAATACAAAAATGTCACAGTTTACACTGATATTAAGTATGTGCATGGAGTAGTGCATGATTTTGCAGCAAAATTTTAAGATTGCAGATGGTAAACCCATCTGGCATTCTAATTTAATTGCAGAACTTAAGTGAAAGTGACATTTGTTAGATACGGTAACCCATAACCGAAATGGGACCTCTTCATTTAACCCATCACTGGTGAGGAAAGAACACACACATGCACACACGGAGCAGTCGGCAGCACACTACTGCGCCCAGGGAGCAAATGTGGTTTCGGTGCCTTGCTCACGGGCACTTCAGTTGCTACCTGCCTGCTACAGCAACCTTCTGATTACAAGCCAGACTCACTTACCAGTAGGCCATAACTGCCTATAGAAGCCACTCAGCTGCCCAAGGGACTAGCACTGGTTAAACTGACAGGTCACACTAACAGAGATGAGAAAACCACAATAGGGAACTGCCTAGCTGACGAAGTGGTCAAATAAGCTGAATTTGAAAGGTGAACAGAGTCCACACATCTCTTTAAATGCATCTACATTTAGCATGATGTCACATGTGACAAGTATGTCTGACATAGACCTTAAGTTGTTACAAATCAACCAAACTAAAATGATTTTGAGCATAGGAAGGCTAACAAATGCATGACGACGGCATGATTAATTATGACGACAGCAGAACCGTATAGCTCTCCCTAGGCTAGCCCTAATTCTTTTAATAAGACATTATCAAGGCCTTTCTTATGTAAGTAAACACAAAGAGATTGAGTCTATCAGTGCACTCTACTGTGTACCAAAAACCTGTTGGTACCCGTTTAATGTGTGCCAAAACAAACCCTCACAAGCAAACACGACTCTTTACCACCACCTGAAGTGCTGTTTCAACATTTGCAAATCGACTTCAGTACATTTGGAATAATCCTTTTTTTCTATATTTTAGGGGAACAATTTAAGTTGAATTTATCATTAAAATTACCAAGTTTATTACTATTGTAACTCATATATGCAATTAACCATAGTTTATGCCTGTCTGCCACTTTTCTTCATTTAATACAGATTGTCTATTTATTAATATACAAATATTATTCCAGATTGACATATTATGTTGGTAAAATTTGTGTTTAAACTTATTTCACAGTATATTTACTACTACTAGTGAAATGTCTTGTGAAAGGGCTTGACAAACATTTAGCATGCATTTCTGACACCTACTGAAGAGAGTAACACTAAGATGAAGTAAAACAAATCCTGCTATATAATAAAAATTCATTTTATAAAGCTCAATAAAAACTGTAGAGCTTTCTATACTTGTACAAAGACTGTAATGAAATATTTACATAATTTATATAGGCTGTTTACACACACATATATAAGACAAACGCAGACGTCAAGTTATAACACAAATGCAGATGTTTTAATTCATGGGAACATATGTCGTAGCAACAACATTATTTTGTTGAGGTAATGACATCTGTATGTTGAAATGTGAAGTTGTTTCTTCAAGATCTGAGCGAACGACATCCTTTTTTGAGGGCACAACTTATGTTGGCCATGAGGCAAATGATGATCATCTGACACATACAGGCTTAATTAGTTACAGAAGTGTTAGGGTTAGGGTTAGGGTGTAGCTCCCCATCAGGCACTGGTTCTCTGGGGTTTGAATAAGTAGCTAATCAAACACCGACCATATGAAAGTCGCTCCCCTCGGCATGGCGCAGTTGGTATTGCATTCCCCATAGCGTCAAAACAGATGCAGTGTCGAGTCTCTTGGTTATGTATATGTAACCTTGGTTCCCTGAGAAGGGAACGAGACACTGCGTCTCATTGCCATGACTCACGGGTGCTTGTCTACATCTCCTTCAGACAAAGAAGTTGTTGGCATGCTCTACAGGTGCCCTAAAATACTCGCAAGTGCACCTGATGTGCATCAGGCACTGACATGGGCAAATTGCATTAGTGTGATTAGACATGAGATTCAGACACCAGTCAGACTGAAACCCTAACCCTAAAGCGTCAAACCAGACGCAGTGTCTCATTTCCTTTCTTAGGGAACTGAGTGTACATATGCAACTGAGAGACAATTTCTGTCACCATTTCCATAAAAGTCATAAAATTCTAACACTGCTTCTTGTGCATTGCACATGTTCAACACCGTAATGCAGCCCCAGAATAGCCATTGGGAGAACCGGGTGAATTCCTGGTGGACTGCTCTATCTGCTAAACCTATTGTTAGCTAAACACACACATATATATGAATGAGCAGTATATGCAAGTCTCCATCATGTTGGTATGATATTAGTTAGACCTGTCCACTTAATAGGCTTTGTGATGCATAGACATGGTTAGATATCTCTGTATCATGCAAAACGTACTAGTGTGTCTTACCCCACACAAAAAAAGTTATTTGCACTGTTTAATACAAATAAGCATGCTTCATTTATTGCGACAACAGTACACTACACACAACTTTTTACACATTTATACATTGTTTTCTCTTTATTACTGGACCATTACATTCATCTGCAGCCCACTGACATGCAGTACATTATACAGTGCAGTTTACAGTACAGTATAGAGTACAGTATACAATACAATATACAGTAACCTGTGAACAGAATACAGGATCTGTGAGCAATGGTAACTGATCGAACTTTTAAGAACTAATACATGACAGAATTATACAGTGCATATTTTTTTCACAGCTCACCATCACACACAAATTCAAAATCATGTCAGACACAAATAGCTTTTTAATCAAACAGGTACAAATATTTAAGACATTCAGATCAAACTTTGCTGATAACATAAAAAGAAGAGGTGGTGAATATAGCTTGTAAATAAATCTGTTTGGGAATTGGAGGGTGTAGGGATGGAGTCCAGGACGCACACCAATGTGAAAATCTAGGAAACGCCAAGGAATAACAAATCTTCCCATGTAACTCCCCAGAAAAATAAATATGCAGCTCTATAAGAGCCATTTTTTTGTGACATGAATCACAACAAAGACGTTCCCTAAGCACCCCTCCTCTCTCCCTGCTCCTGAACCTCCTCATCCTCTGCTCTTACTGCTCTTACTTCTGCTTATTTAGTTGTTTGTCAAATCAAATGAAAATTGTCGGTGGGGGATCAAGCGGTTGTTTTTATAAATGAAATGTGATTTTTCTCTCTCTTAAACGGTTTCATTGATTATGAGGAAGGTGTTTTGTAGCTCTAATTAGTGACTGCACACAAGGGATTGTATAAACAAATACAGCTGGTGACCAGTCTTGCTGGTTGTAGCTTAACTTATAGAGCATTGTGTTAGCAATGCAAAGGTTGTGGGTTCGATTCCCAAGGAACACACATACTGATAAAATGTATACCTTCTTGAATGTGCTGCAAGTTGCTTTGGATAAAGGCATCTGCCAAATCCATAAATGCAATGTAAATGTAAATATATTGGATTGAACACACTGTGGGATTACAAATTTTATAAAATGATAAATACATTTTAAGGTGAAGATGCTGACATTCTAAGTAGGTCAATTCAGATAGCCCAGGCGTCTGAGACATTCAACTTTTGTCTTTACGCACTTCCTGAGCATTTGGCAGGGTCCCAAGTTAAAGGTGATTGCTAAGATCAAGGCACAGCTGTGCCTTTGTCCCTATGATAATGTGAAGGTATGGGCCATACTGTCAAATTGATTGGATTAACATCTATGCATTTGAATGGCACTGTTATGCTGATTAGATTAGGATTGAGGAGACGCCGGCAACCGGCTGATTCCTGTACTACATTTGCATGCTTTGTTTAGATTGTCTCCACCTCTATGTATCACATCCCCTTGAAGGGTATAAACTCCACTGTGCTGAGCTATTGTCAGACTTGGATGACTACAGCGACGCACAGCGAGTCCTCAATAAAGAGTAACTTCTGCTTGAACGATATCCCAACGTCTCCTGGTCTCTGCTTCGAAGAAGGAAAAGTTTCCAACAACACTTAAAAAGATGCTTCATAAGCATCACACATCACACAAGTCTGACACACAATCATTTTGTCAACTGCAGAACAAAGAGCATTAAGACTCTGCATCATTGACATGCCTCATGCTCAGTCTGCTTCCCGCCAGACCCGCCCTCCTGCCACTCTGCCACCTTCTCCTCCCAGACAGGAGTCTTCCAGGGGCCAGTCGAGAAGATCTTCCCATAGGAGGTTCGTCCCAACATAAACAGGGGCTTGTATGGGCCCCACTTCATCGTGCCCAAAAAAGGTGGCGATCTGCAGCCAATCCAAGACCTGCGTATCCTGAATCGAGCACTCCACAGACTGCCCTTCAGGATGCTTACACAGAAGTGTATCATTTCAGCGGCTTACCAGCAGGATTGGTTTACATCTATAGACGTAAAGGACATGTATTTCCATGTGTCGATCCTCCATTTCTAGAGTTTGATTTCGCTATGCGAGTGTACCAGTACAAGGCCCTTCCCTTCGGTCTACATGCACATGGTTTAAATCATAATTTAAATACACCCTGTATATGCTACCTCTATATAGACACCGCACGTAATTAAGAGATACGGAGTTAGTTTTCACTGCTGCTCTGACAATACTCAGCTGTACATTTCTTCGAGGCCCAGTGAGATGCATAAATTCACCAAACTGATAGAATCCATAGTTGATATTAAAACTTGTATGACTAGCAACTCTGTACTACTAAATTTAGACAAAACAAAAGTTTTAATTTTTGGACCAAATTTTGTCTTACGCTTCATGGATGCTCTATAAAGTCTGTTCTTTTTTTGGAAAATGATCTACAGCTGTTGTGTGAAACAACAAAACTGTTAAATCTGTTGAATCTCTGATATTTTCACCACTGATTATGATGGTTCCTTTTTATTTTGGCACTTGAATGTTTATGTGCCCTGCAGACACACCTGCAGGAGTGGTCAAATTACCACATAGTCTGATTACACAAACAGTATAGGATTAGTTTCTAAAATATTGTGGGGACAGAATTAAAAATAATTTAAAAGAATTTATTTCACATGCCTCAAGACATTCACAGACAAAATGCATTATCTTATAACATTCTTACTACAGAGCTCTCTGAAACACTTGAAACACTTTAAATTTCCTGCAATGTCCTGCAATGAAACACTTTAAATTTAGTTCTAATCCAGTCTACAAAGCCTCACCACTGGACGTGGGTCCTGTGAGTGTTGTGAGGTGCAGTGTTCCATGAGACCGTCCTGGTCAAAGTTACGCAGGTCACAGTAGGGACATGCGAATGTGAAGCGGTTCAATATTGACCTAGAGGAAAAGGTTTCAGAAACAGTACCAAGTGGTTTCATCGTTGGACAATGAAACTGACACACTGGCCAATGTAATGTTGGGGTCAATATTTACAGTCAGGCTGCTATAGCCAAATCTCTGGTCACTTGTGGTGATGTCGGTACCACTGGTGCCTGGAGTGAAGCACCATGAATCAGTCATGGTTTAGGCTGCACTATCATGACATTCCCAGGCTCACTACATTGTGCTAGATGAGCAAACACTGTATCCTGTGTTTAGTTAGTGCTGTTTATCAGGACAAAAACATGCCAATACAAAGAGCATTTAAATATCTTGCAAGGCCTGCACGGTCACCAGATCTGAATGTTACTGAGTGTTTTTGTGGTGTTTTTGAAGGAGTGAGTCAGGAAATTTTTACCCTTCATGTACTGACCTGGCCAATGTTCTGCAGGAGAAATGGCTTAATATCTCTCTGGCCACTGTGCAGGACTTATCTATAATTCTCAAAATGAATTGAACAAAAAAAATAATAAAAGGAGGGCCCATTTAATTTAATTCAATTCAATTTATTTATATAACACTTTTTACAATGTTACATTGCTTCAAGCAGCTTTACATGTAATGAAAAATAAAACGGATAAATGTCAAACATATTCAATACAGAATACATGGAATTATTGCAAATAGTATGTGTGAGGTGTATATTAATAAAACTAATTAAGGATACTAGGTTTGTAGTCGGTTATTGAATTAGTATGGCTTAGACCATACTAGTATCTTTCTGTGGTCTATAAAGAAAGAGTTCAAAGACAGTTGGAAGAAAAAGTTTAGCACCTTAAAACATTAACTTGCTGCACTCCCTCTGCAACTGGACTCTGGGCTTTCTGACTAACAGAGCCCAGATAACCTTTCCTCCTCCGTCATCACCCTGAACACCTGCGTGCCACAGGGCTGCATGCTAAGCCCTCTTCTTCCCTGACATTGATTCTTCCCTGAAGTTGTGACTCTGCTGTTATACCTGCACTCTTATTGCACTGGTTCCAGTACTTTACGAACATGTATTTGCACTACTCATGTTTTGCACAGTCTATACATATTACCATTATTGCACATATAACCATCTGTATTTGCATTGCTGCCGTTTATACTACGCATAACCCTACATTTGCACCCTCTGTTCATATTCTGTACATATATCTGAAAGGATTGTATATTATAACCCCACTGCACATACAGTTACAGCTTCAATATGCTGCAGTACTTACTCCTGCATTTATTTGTAAATATCACTATTCTTGAACTTCTGGTTAGATGCTAACTGCATTTCATTAGCTCTGTACTGTAACTCAGCATCTCTACATTTAATGCAGCCATTCTATTCCAGTGTCTGTTGAATTCAAGCACAGGCACTATCACTATCCTCTTGCAATATGACCAACTAAGCTGGATGGCAAAAACAGTGCTAGTAGAACCTCAAAAGTACTGTTGATCATGCCAAAAGAAAAGTTGAGTGAGGAAAAGGTTTAATTCTGGCTTTACTAGCAGAGAGATACAGTGAACGTCAGGTTGCTTCCATCATTAAAAAAGACATTCATTATTGATATATCACAATTAACATTTATAATACCTGACAATGGAAGTCTGGTTCTGTGAAATGCACTTCATATCCTCTTTGACAATCTTGATATTTTGATATTTAGGGCATGTCCTTGTTTGAGTTCTCATCTGAGAAAAGAACCTGCCAAAGAGTAATGGATTTTGTTTCCCCAATTAGGAATGCCTTACTTTATGGTGCTCCACTATTAGGGTATTTATGTAAAAATCAAGTGCGTTTGCATTAGTTACTACATCTGTGAAGACCAATGCTGTTTTGGTGTCAATTACATCATGTCATTTTTTAATTGCAGACATATAGAATATTAATGAATAACAAGCCGTGTTCTGTCTTTCAAACAATGCTATTGTGTGGCTTTAAGACAACTTATAGCTCAAATAACATGGACTGTTTTTTGTGTGTTTAACCATCAACTCTGCTTGTACAGCAGAAGTTGCATAGCTATTTCACTGTTCTATTTTAGTTTAGAAAACGTGGAACTACCTAGAATATGAAGTGAACAATGACAGAATTCTCATTTTCATGTGAAGTGATCCTTTAAAATACAAAGTGGAGTAAACAAGACCTTTCACCCACAATCAAAGATTTGGCCATGCAATTCTAGGAGCAACTACAAATGTTCATTTAAACGTAGACAGTTTAACTCACATATGCATCCACACACCTTGTTTTTACAGCCTTTGCATTTACCAACCGATTTGTAAATTACGTCTTCTAAACGATTTGCGAAAAGAATGGAGAACTACAACTCCCAGAATTCCACATGGCAAAGTTCTTCAAGCAACAAAACTGAAAGTAGCCCATTTCCATTTCCTGCTGCCAAACTCGTGATATTTGCATTTCTTAATCATTATTCAACACAGACACGCTAAGATGAAGTGACATGACATGCAAAACTTGCATCTGTTTTGCTTCATCACTGAACTGAGTCGAAATTGTCAGGTTTCACGGACTAACGAACCCAGACGCAGACAGCGTTAAACTGAAAAAGCTCCCTTTATTTATAAAACAAAACAACCCACGAGGGGGAAAAACGTGAACAAAAGAACTCCAAAAAACGGGAGCTTAAAATGAAACTAAAAAACCGGGACAAAACAGACAGGGCAGACGCGGGACAAAAACACGACCAGACAAGACTCACTGTGATGGGGATCAAGACTGCAAGCCGAGATGCATGAAACAAGACAGGAAACAAGAAACGGAGAAGGAACGAACCAACAAGAGACAGAGAACACGAGGGCATTAAATAACATGGACAAACGAGGAACAGGTGCGCGACATTAGCGCAAACGAGACAGGAGAACAAGGGGGCGGGGACAAGACGCGTGACCGGAGAGCACATGGCGAATGTAAACAAAACAGAGGCCATGTGCTTCCACACAAGACAAGACCCAGAGCATGAGTTCAGATCCCGACTCCAAGAAACAAGAACCAAGACCAGGAGGAGTCAGGATCAAAACAACACACTCTGACACAACACACAGGGCATGTCAGGATCCTGGTGATATAATCAAGAAAGATTCAAGACAGAGAGCCAGGAACCTGACAGAAATACTAAATGAGTATGTCAGTCGAGAACTTCCTACTGTAACCCTCACAAATATTCACGTAATATTCACACCTTTTCCTCATCATGAGGAATAACCTTGATATTTGAACCATCATATACCATCATAATCATCATATTTGAATAACCATGATTATTAATACCGTGTAAATACTACACATATGATAATATGACTTATTCATCACCAGTATCTGACTGAGACACGGTAGAAATTGTGCATTTTCCATCTTCTCAGAAAATGGATGGTTGTCATATGCATTTAATTCCGAAAAAACTGAGTATTATTTTAAAGTCTGTTCTGAGTAAATCTGTGGCAAGAGACATTCTGTTGGCCATTGGTGGCACTATGACTCACAATACTTCCTCAACACTTCCTGTTTCTCCATAAATGTATTGCCTCACCATGGCAATACCATTTGAGATATGGTTTGAGATATGAGAAAAAATCTGGCCCCCCATGCTTCCAGTTGGTGGTGCTATGACCGTGACTCACAATAGTCATATCAATGTCATCAGCCCAGCATAATAAACTTATTTGCCAAGATTGATGTCAATCATTTAATGCATGCTGTAGATTTGCATGCTGTTTTTCCATTATTCACCATATTTTACAGCCTCATGATGGCAACACCATTTCAGATATCAAAAATCCCTTTGTAATCTTGGCATGATGATAAGTTTGGTGCCAATTACATAAAATCCCTAGGAGGAGTATTTAAAAGTTTACATCATGCTGTTTTCAGAAAATCCAAAGTAGCTGCCTTCTTGTTGGCCAGAGCTAAATGGGTTTCAGTGTGAAGGTTGTTCAGGTTTCGAAATCACCAGGAGGGCAGAAACCCCCACCAAGCACCCAATGGGGTGCCAGAGAAGGGATTTTAACCTAGATATCTGCTAGACTCGCCAGTATGGCTCCTCAGCACAGCTATTCTCTATAGAGTTTACACAACCTCAATATCCGGGGTGGCAACACAAGCCTTATTGCTTATTGCTAAATTAGCTGATAAAACCTCAATTAACTGTGAGAGTAAGCAAAGATTTTAAAAGGGCTGCTTCGTCACTCTTGCGCGTGCCTCAACCCGCCTGTCCTTGACAACTTGCCTCCTTTCCCACCTCTGCTCATGCATTCGGCCCTGTGACGGTGGAGAAGTATGAGCGGCAATGCTCTGCCTCTGGCTCCGCTTCCAGTCTTCAGACATAGGCGGGCCAGGCATGGGGCATCAGATGAGAACTTGTACTGCCGTGGAATATAATCTCAAAGGCTTGAGACTACGCTTTCACTGCTCTGAGCTTCTCGACTACCATCTGTACAAATGGGCAAAAAAACAACATGAAGTCTGATGAGGAAGTCTGGATTTCTGAAAAGTGCATGTTGTGAACTTTCAAACATTCCTTCTTTGGATTTCATGTGATTGTCACCAAACTAGGTGAACATCATGCCAAGACATTGATAATTCA
Organism: Chromobotia macracanthus; assembly: GCA_036877525.1. Classification (NCBI taxonomy): domain Eukaryota; kingdom Metazoa; phylum Chordata; class Actinopteri; order Cypriniformes; family Botiidae; genus Chromobotia; species Chromobotia macracanthus. The sequence continues at coordinate 14,998,072 of JAZGTH010000006.1, read as the reverse complement.
TAATAATGAAGGGATTTTTGATATCTCAAACAGTGTTGCCATGGCAATTTTATGGTAAAAAAATGGGAGAAAGGAAGTCTCTAACATCTACAGGATGCATTTAGCAATTTACATCAAACTTGGGAAATATGTTTGGTGTGGTGGGCTGATTGTGAGTCACAGTCATATGTAATGAACAGCAGAACAAAGGACATTCCAGGGCCCAGTTTATGATGGGGCATCTCTCTAACTGCCACAATGGAGGAAGGTTTGCTCACTTGCAGTTGGACGTTGATGGGCAACACAACCAGATGCCCAGTGTCATCAGATAGGGAGGCTAAGGGAACTGCCAGATACCCCTGTTGGGTTAAGATAGGGAAGGAAAGAACCCTTTTTCATTGGTCCACAGGATTCCCCTTATCACCCATTACTTTGATCCTAAGGCCCAGGCCAGGATGGCAATAAAGTTCCTTTGATCCTCCAGATACAGCATGCTATTTTGGTGGCCATGCCACACGCAATGATTGAAACAAGGAGATTCAAACCTTTTACATTTATACAGAAAGAACTGTTAAAAATGATGTTACAATTGCACATTATAAATGCTGAACATACCAAAATGTCATTGTGTGTGTAAATGTAGCTGGAATGTTATAATAACATGTGTAATAGCACCTATAGCCCCTGAATATAAGTACAAATGATTATTCCAGCCTTTCAACATCATATTTTGTATGTATGCATTCAGTACATTGTCAAGTGTATTTTGAGAGTAGTTTGGACAGGAAAAAATGCATAGATAAAGGTTCAGGGACATTTTTCTAAAATGGACTTTACACTATGCAAATGAGTCCCACACAGCTGGAGAAGGGTGGGCCATATGGCGTGGTCAGCCTTCAACCCAATAACCAATCACCTTATTGGAAGGACGTCTCCAACACAGGACTAATCTCCCGACAGTGTGGAACGTAAATATACTTTTTCCTTCCAAACCTCTTTCAAGCCCTTGGCACTAGTAATCACAGTATAGGCTTTGTATGTGCTACTTAGCAGAGAGTATAGGTGTTATCTCTGGGAGTTGACAGCCTAAGAATATTCTCCTGCCACCACATTCAGCAACAGCATTGCATCTTTCACTCTGTGTTTATTCCAGTCATTGTTTTCATTCGATAATCCAATCTTTCTAAAGTATTATTCAATTGTACCATTATTTTTATTTCTATACATTATCTAGCAGTTATTTCCCACAGTAGTTATTCCCCAGTTCTGCTCTGGCACACTAAAGCTGCAGTCCATAACTACGATTAGTTAAAAGAGAGAAAGAAACGCTCAAATTAAATGATTTAACATTTGTATGGATTAGAACCACGGGTCCGATTTAGGAACATGTCAGAAAAAGAGATAAGAAAGGGATGTGTCAATGAGGATGGGGTCATAATGTTAATAACAGAAAACCAAGGTTTCAACAGAGATGGCGGAAGCTCTAACAGCAAACTGCTGTTACGAGACTGAATGTATATTGATGTGAGACTGAGATAAGAATTAAATAGTCTATGTAAAATTTAAGTCCATCACATTTTTCCCAGTGCTTTTGGGTGGCCCAGGCTATTGCTGTAGACATTGCATAGAACATGAGCACTTGACTGTAACGGAGCAGGGACAATTTTCAGGATGAACTGGAGTTCAGTTCCAGAGCAGGCTTTATCTGTAGCTACCCCGGGATTGAAACCCCTGGATAAAAATTCAGAGAATAATTAGCGTAGCTTTTGTTCATGTTTTTGTGTGAAATAGAAAAACAAATGATGAGATGCATTATGAGAATGTTTGGCTAAAGACATCTAATCTAGTTTTGAACTGCGAGAGCGTGACTAAGCCCTGAACAGCATCAGGGAGATTATACCAGAGCCAAGTGCGAAAATGCTCTGCCATCTGTAGTGGACTGCAATTCTGGGTACAACCAGAAGTCCAAAGTTTTGAGTGTTAAGCACGCTTGTAGCGTGAGAGAAGATCAGTTAAGTATACAGGGGCTAACCCGTTTAAGGCTTTATAGGTAAGCAGTAGTACTTTATAAATAACACAGAATTTAACAGGTAACAGTGTAAGGATGACAAAATTGGGGTTATATGGTCATATTTTTTAGACCTGGTAAGAACTCATGTTCTAAGAACTCACCTGCTGTGTTTTGGACTAACTGTAGCCTGTTGGAAGGAAGCTGGACAGACACCTAGAAGTGCATTATAATAGTCCAGTCTGGAGGTCATAAAAGCATGGACCAGCTTTTCTGCATCAGAAATAGATGTTATGCAGCTTAATGATGTTTCTAAGGTGGAAGAAGGTAGTTTTTGTAATATAAGCCACATGATATTCAAAAGACAAGTTACTGTCTGACGCCCAAGTCTTTAACAGTTGGATGAGGTGAAGTTACATCTTTATAATTGGAAACTGTAAGAAGAGAGCTTCTGTTTACTTGAGTTTGGTCCAATAAGTAATATTTCTGTCTTACTTGAATTCAAAAAAAGAAAAGAGAGATTTTTGATAAGATTGAGAGATTTTGGATAAAAGCGTCTGCTAAATTCCTAAATGTAAAAGCCAAAAGTAATCCAATGTTTAATGTCTTTAAAACAGTCTAATAATTTAGCTAAGGTAGGAATATCATCTGTGCTTGATGTAATATATAGTTGAGTATCGTCAGTATAACAGTGGAGACATATAAACAATATCTCAGCACCAATACATAATTTAGACATGGAAGTTTTACCTTGTTAAAGCCACACTCCTGCCACACTCTTTCATAACTCTATCATTCAAATTCCTTTCTTCCATCCATCCAATTATTTCTTTATTTCTCTAACTAAAAAACACACTTTCTCAAACCAATTTAAAGTTTGTAACAAACATTACTCCTCTAGTTCAATTTGTCATCAGTCATCATGGTTTGCAAGTATTGCTTGCAAGAGGAAAAATCTTTCATTTGATGCAATGCATTCTCAAAGCAATCTTGAACAATTTAATCAGACTTTTTGCTCTTATTTGGGAAGCTTCAATTAAACTTACTTTGGAATGATCAAGTACTTCAAATTACAGCCTCTTACAATCATCTGGGTTGTCTGTTGTTGGCTTTTCGCCACTGGCCAATGCTGTGGACACTTCATATTTTAAAAAAGGCCATGGGGACCCATACCGGAAATGTTACCTCTGCATTTAACCCATCACTGGTGAGGAGTGAACACACACTGCAAGTAGCGAACACACACAAACCCGGAGCAGTGGGGAGCACACTACTGCGCCCGAGGAGCAATCGGGGGTTGGATGCAACGTTACACAATGTAACGTTGTATGCTTTTTACAACGTTAAATTGCTTCAAAGCAGCTTTACATATAATAAAAAAGAATTATAATAAAGAACAGAACAAATGTCAGTAAATAGTACCATGAAATACACATAACACACAAAGTAAAATGCATACTTAAAATATATATAATACAATTACACAATAAAGGAGAATGGGAGACAATTTGAGACAAAGGAGTAGCAAAATATATTTTGGACTGTAATTACATCATATCACTAGAAGCAATATTAACATATATACAAAACCCTAAGCTAAGTTAGATGTCAGCAGTCTTCCAGTAGGCAAGCCAACAGGGCGAAAGTAGTGAGGACCCAAAACTCCAATGGTGTATAGCTGGAGAATAAACCTTGGGAGAAACCAGACTCAACCAGGAGGGCCAGTTCTCCTCTGGCACATTAAAGCTGCAATATGTAACTTTCTCGGATATGAATGGAGAGTTATATATAATAATATGTAATTTAAAATGATTTATAAATATTTATTGATAAGAAACTGTCAGGTCTAATTACATCTGACAATATGTCAGGCACTGAGAAATGTTACCAACAGAAATAGTGTAATGTTACAATCACAATGTGTAATGTTAAAAACAGAAGCATATTGTAACTAATTGCAGCTATAACAGAACACTGCTGTGACTATGCAGGGAACACAATATAGAAACTAACTAGGCTGGAGGTAGGTAGGTATATAATGATAAGTTTACTAAAGAACTCTATCCTGTCTCCGATCATCTGGTGTCAAAGTTTGGATCTAGTTGACTACAGAATTTTGAGGAAATGAAAGACAGACAGATTTAGTGTGGAGCCAGTTCATCTGTACCTATGGAAAGTGTCCCCAGTTCCAGTTTACCTAATTAATGCATCCTAATAATCCCTTTAGGGATTTGAGTAATAAATCCGTAGAATTATGTGTAGACTAGATTAAATAGGTGGGTCTTTAATATAGATTTAAGCTGACAGTGTATCTGCCTCCCGGACAATACTGGGAAGACTGTTCTTGTTCTCAGAGTTTTGGCCCCAAATACGAAAATGATCTACCACCAGTACTTTCTCGGTATTACCTGGGTATTATCAAATGGCCAGATCAGATCACAATGAACGCGAAGGACTGTAATTTGTTTTTAGGGTGAATGCAGAAGAGCTTTTCAAACACACATGAAAATAATGTCACTGGCAGCACAAACTACTCACAGGGTAGTATTTCCTTATGCATTATTTGTACAGAAGTTTTTACTTGTGAATATATTAGCCATGTTATGGTGTCTGACAATTATTGACTGAAACAAAGAATTGTGTCTGAGACAGATTCTCATATCAGATTCTGGCTGAATGTGCATAACTTACAAAAACGACAGTGCTTTTATGTCTTTATCTTAATGTCTTTATTCTTGAAATTATTTTATAAAATAATTGCTTTAAATTTTATATAATATAGGCTTATACCTTCACTGACATTGTCTAATACCTCATGCCCAACCAGCCCCCCAAAGCATGGCAACAACCAACCAAGCTTTCAATAAAGGTGAAACTTCTTTGACGAAGAGTGATTTGACTTCTGCGCTGTTTAATGCTTCATGGACGGGGACAAAGTAACGAGCAGAGGAGCATGTAGGTTGAGGCACGCCAGGGTCCACACGTCACAATCAGCTCATCTCCAGTCTTTTTACCACACAGATTAAAACGTTAAGATAAGAACTGATAACAGAGTGTGTGTGAAAGTCTCTAAAATCACTTAGATTAGCTATTGCAAGAGATGACATCACTTACAAATTGCTCAGTTACCATCTTTGTATGAAACTTCCTTCACAGCCCGAGTATGACTGGCACATAACAGTTTTAATTAGTCAATCATGCTGTCACTTTACAGTAAAGTCCAATTATGCTGTATCTGGCACAGAATTAATGGATACGCTACAGCAGCATTTCATTCAACCATGGGACAAAGGCAAGGATGGAGGGTCAACATCATCCACATTCATTTCAACTCAAGGTTACCCTAACTCACTACTAAGGTTATTTTTGTCACATTTTACCATCTTCAAGTCTTACGCTAATTTCTGTTTCCCTGACAGTTTTTTGACCCTTTTTGCCACGTACAGCATATAATGAGTCCTGCATTTAATGCAGTCAGTGGTTATCTAAGGTAGCAGGAGATCAGGTCTCTGAAAGAGCTCAAAGTTAAATATATGTACCACAGAGAATTACACATGATAGACTGACTTTATGTTGCTCGAGGCAAAAATAAATTGAATAAATTACAATGCACAGATTAAAAGAACCCCTTAGTTAGTGTTATAGCCAGGCAAGTAAAATAAGTCCAATGTTATGACATTTTAGTTTTAAATTACATTATTAAATTAGTTTAATAGTTATTTGATGCTGATTTTTAATCCCAAAATTATCCAAACATTATACTCTTATTATGTATTACAGTAAGGAACATTAACATTTTCCTATAGTTCATGAATGAGAACTTTCCAAATATTACTAATTACAATATGCGTTTTCATAATGCAAATTATAAATTCTTTTAATATATAATTTTTTATTTTTTTACTTCTGATTTTAGAGAATGTAAACACTTCTTTGTGATATTCACCCAGTAGTATGCTTTAGTTGATAACTGTATTATGAATGCAATTATGAATAAACATAATACAGAATTTGTTCAAAACTATAACGATTGCCAGTGTGCATTAAATGATTCTCTACATGAAATTATGAAATTAAACTCTAAAGAGAACACTAAAAACTGGACAAAACTGGACTATGGACAAAAATAATTGTACTTACACTGGTAATCAGTTTCGCAAGTAATGTACACCAGCTAAATTACGTGTTGCATGGTCTGCCACCTCCTGGTTTATTTTCAACAGCAGCGTTTTGAACAGTGTAGGCTGACTTCTTGGGGTAAAACTACAAGGCATTTCTTGTCTTACATGACTTTACTTGATGACTTAATAACATGACTTGATAGCAACAAGATGAATGTTGTTCAAGTTTGAATTCAAGTTCCAATGTATTCGATTGAATTCCAGGGAAACTCTCCACAGACAATTCACAGTTCCTATGGGCTGCCTGATTATGTTTAAGTTAACAAACACTGATAGGTAATGGATGGACTTTTAGTCATATAGCAGATAATCTTCGTGGCTTTCATTGATAAAACACAGCTACTGAGGAACAGAAAATGTGCTGCAGGATCACAGAAACAAAACAATTGCCAACTAAGAAAGAAAGTAGGAGAGGGTAATTGAATAATACAAAAATTGGGTGAAAAACTTATAGAGGTGCAATAGAGGTGCAGTGCACAACTGTGTTTCTGCTCTATCGATATACAAGGTGAGATATGGTGCTAGATTTAAAATTGAGTTGGTGATTGGGCACAAAGTTATGGTGAGGGCTCTTGCGTGTGCATGCGTCACTTGCATAAAGGCTCATGCATGTGTCGCATGACACCTTGGAGCAGTTTATGCAGGTGTAAGAGGCCCCCAGCTTGTTGCAAAAGCTGCAGCGGGATCCGCCCACACTTAGCCGCTCACCCCCCCCGCTGCTGCCTGAGTTGACCACTGAACTAGTGCACGTAGCAGCAGATTTACTGGGAAACAGCTTTACATTCATCACAGTTTTGTCCAGCAAGAGCGAGTGGGATTGAGCATGGGGAAGAGGATGGGAGCGAGTGTGCGGCTGAGTGTGAGAGTAGGCGTTAGAATAGACAGACAGTTTTTCCTTCATGGACACATAGCTATCCAGAGGCCGGGAAGTTTTTGTGTAATCTTGGAAGCCGCAACAAGGCGCCGGCTCAACTGAATGGCAGGATGAACACAGGATCATGTCGCACCTCTGGCAAGAGGACAATGAAGGGCAGCCTTCTCCACACCCCTGACACTTCATCACGTGTCCCTTCAGAGCCCAGTGGTCTCGCAGCTCCTGGCTTGGCAGCCTGGATGCTGTCTGATGGCCACCCAAACCTCGCTCCGTGTACAGGTCCACCTCATCAAAAGAGGACAAGTGGTAAGGGTATGGCTCGGATAAGGGTGACTGAATCTGGAAGAAGTCAGCTACTGGGCTATATTTATCATTCATGTTCTCTTCGGTGTCGACAAACAAGGGCTCTTTGCGAAGACTGAGTGAGGCCTTTAGCACTGGCTTGCTGGCTTGGTGCCAATGTCCTGCACTGTCGGTAACATCCACTGACTTGGACGGCCGACCCCTTCGCCTTAGGTGGGTGTGTTCAATGTCCCCTGGCCGCACAAACAGGCGGGCCAAGTCACCTGTTAGGCTGTCCCGTCTGCGCAGGGTATCAGCGCACCCAGCTGCATCCTCCCTGGTGTTCCTCCTCACCTCCATTGCCTCCAGCTCCGAAGCAGAACCCCGAGACATGGACACTACTTCACCAAGGAGACGGCATTCAGCCTGGGTGAGGAGCAGTTCAAAGGCCAGCTGTCGAAGGTGGGTGGCTCCGCCTGAATGGTCCCGAACATTGTACTGCAGCTCCTGCTCTCTTGAGTAGCCCATGGAATGCAGCAGCAAACGCAGGTCTGTGTCGCATATCACAGACTGCAACTGGTAGACATACGGCCCTGTAAAAGTCTGTGAGAACCAAAAAAAAGTGATTACACTTTCAAAAGGGTATTTTATTATAAATAACTTATCTTAACCATCTTGTCTTGTATCATATTAGTGATGGAGACTATATAACATGCAACAGTGAAAATTTATAATATAAACCATTTTTGTTTAATTTTAAGCAATTTATCTTTATATATGTTAAAATGATATAAAATTAAGAAAGTAATATAAATCAAAAGAAAGTAATATAAAATTATTTAATTTTGGTAATACCACCCTCCCTGTCCCTGAATATTTTTAGTAAGGGAAATATAAGTTCTGCTAACTGCAATGTTATTTACCCAGTGAAGCCTCATTGAAGTTTCCTTCATTTTTGTCTCATTTGTTATGTTGACTCACCTTTATGCAACGGAACTCTTTCTTCCATGGAAAGAGCAGCAAATTGGTACACATTGTTTCCAATGTTGCAAAAGCCATCTCTAATGTCTGCAGGTTTGCACCCCTCTGAGTCCGTAATGAGTTTTCCACAATGTCATAGAACCTAACCATGCGGAATCGCAGTACTGGATCTGGCTGGTATGAGCCTAGCAGTGCTGTTGCAGTTGAAATCAGTGCCTCCCCAGTCACAGCTCCTTGCTTGTTTCCTCCTCCTTCACCTCCTCCCTCCTCAAGACGGTTTTCCAGAGATGCCACATACCTACGGAACAGGTCTTCTCGCAACTTGGCATCCATTGGTGGCAATGGGCTTTGTAGTTTTTACAACCTCTTATCTCATGCCAAAATCCAGACACTTACCTAAATGGCACCCCTTGCCATCTTTAAGATGTCTTTCCCAGTAGACACTGGAAGACTGAGGAGAATGGTGCAGTCTTGTGGGAAAAATCAGCAATTTACGTTCATCCTCTAACTAAAGCGTGACAGTACAGGCAGTGAATACTGAACGTGAAAATGTGCTTGGTTTAATTTGGGTGCATGCCTTGCCCAAGGATGTTTCCTGCAGTAGTGGATATCTCTGGATGCCTCTAGAGGAGCAACATGACAAGGATGAAGGTGAATTGGATGCTGAATAGACACTTCAGTTTTCTCTCTGCCAGGCCTTTGCACCTGCAGTGGGTTGGAGGTCAGGGTTTGTGGAAAGGGGTGTACATTAATAAGGCCATGTTCAGTGCTGTCAGCTGTTAACAGAAAAACAATGCATCTTAGACACAACAGAGTCTAACAGCACATTTAGGCTGCAGTGAAGTAAGTGTGGGTTTTGCGTTATTACACAGAACTTTATAAAAATGTACCCACTAATTTCTTTTTTTTTAATAAAATTTTTTTGCACTGCCTTGTAAAATTGCAGTAAATTATTTAAATGTTTATTTGTGCAGAATTGTTTTACAGTGTAAACTAAAGCCAATCTGCCAAAATTCAACCTCAAGATTTTATGTTGTGTATTTTCATTTTGGTGGCTAAATGCTGGGGCCGTATAACCACAGAAAACCAAAAACAGTTTGCTTCCTAGCTTGCCTAGTAAATGTGTGGAAGTCTTTAGTGGACTGTCTCTTCAATTCACTCACATCAAATAATGCAGTGAGGGTCACTGCAATTTAAATCACGCATTATGTTGCAATTATAACAGTACCAGACAATTGGTCCACCATTGGTCATGCAACCTGTTGACACTAGACGAGTGTTAATATAGTTAACTATACAGTTAATATAATTTTTAGAGGGAATAATACATTGAACATTGACTGCAATTACTAAAATATCTAATGCACATTAAATACAGCAGTCAGAAGGTCACTCTTTTAACATCCAAGAATAACAACACAAGAACCTCAACCAGTACACATGGAGAGAAATCAGTGGAGCATTCAGCATCATCTTCATCACCATGGAGATCACCATGAGGTTATCAACCTCTCCTAATTTCAGCAATCCATGAACAGGGAAGAGACAACATCTACACTCGGCATGTTTCGTCTAGAAACAGACTGGTGCTAAATACACAATATTTTCTGTGTGCATTGATATAAACATATCATATATGACGTATGTTAGCCACAGAGCTAATCTGACAGTCTTCTGTCCTGATAGTGAATATCACTGTCAAAGCGTCTCTCAGTCACATCTTATTTCGCAAAGTGTGTTAAATAAAGAGAAAGACAATAATAAAGTCGTTGTTCTTATCTGAATCGTTGAAGCATCATCTCTGCTTACATCAGATGCAGTTAGCACAGCACTGCTAACATTAACATTAACACAGCTGTAGGGCCCTTACAACACACGACACCCAAATAAACTATAAACCACCCTACAGATACTACTTTAATCACCTGCAAAAAAGAACAAGACTTTGATGTAAACACGGCTGTTCAATATTAGCATTACCGATGCCGCCCTCCTGACCATCCTCCAGCGCCTCTTACCTTTACGTTCCGCTGGCTAGCCACACTGCTGTACTACACATGCGCGCTGCCGCAGCACGACCTTTGAGAAGTCCGAGTCTCTTTTTTAGTCTATTCTGCTAAATGATTCATTGGGCTAACCCTAATTTAAAGCATCACTCTAAACCTGTTCACAGGTAGCATATAGCGTATACTTACATATACTTACTAAATAATGTATTATTAGAGCCCAAGTATGGGATTAATTTTGTGCCGAATTAATTTTGAACCCAAATTTTGAACTTATCCTAACGAACAAAAATAAACAATCTGAAGGAATAAAAACACTCTGAAAATAAAAACAATAAACTCGATGGCAAAAGTATAGTGTAGTTTTAAACCAACCCTTATTTTTAAATATTTCTCTAATCTTCCTATTTACAAATCAGAGTTTTCGTTTATGCTTTCACGGTTTTCTCTTTCAGTCCGCAAATTTACGTTCAACGTTCAGGCACAAACCTCATGTGTGCGGGGCTTAACTGTGCTTTACTTTTATTGGCTAGTGAGATTTTGATGGACAGCTCTCTGACCCGGAACTAGACTTAGGTGGAGAGCGATCAGAAGAAGCCAACCAAGAACAGATCGATGTGGATGCAGTTATACAAGCCAACATGTTGTTAATCGTATTAAACTTATTAGTGGTGCTTGCGAAGCAAAGCATCACTATTACTTTCCTGCATATTTCTTTCTCTGGACAAAACTTCGGTACGTAACTCGTCCCGAAACATTTGTCACAGACCCATGAATGAGGTGTCAAATTGACCGGCTTGAGGAGGGGTGTGCGGTGTACGATGTTTTTAGGGCATACGAAAAAGTGGGCTCACATCGCTCGGCTTAGTAAGCAGCAACAAATGGTGACATTTCAACTTCATAACCATGCCCTAGCAACCACCCCTTTGACATTTAAAAAGGTGAAAGGCATCAGAACATTACAGAGACAAGTGGGTGGCCTCTTTTGACTCAGACTGCCAAGTAGTCTTTAAATATTCCCATAAAAACTGTCCAGCCATGCCCTAGCAACCATTTAGAGAACCCTAGAAACCAGCATGAATTAGTTATATCTCAATACCAGAACATCATAGAGACATGGGAGTTGGCTCTTTTGATTCACACACAAATGTGCCTATTGGTTTTACCCTCTTAAATGCCTGGATGCACCATAGCAACCATATAATAAAATGAATAAGCCATATCTTTTTTTAATGCTGCTTTTATAATGACTGCTTTATTGTTTTCCAAATTCGTCACACGGAACTCCATATATCCTTATAGCCTCCTTATATTTAGCTTTAATGCTCTTTATTTTGTGCTGGCATTACATCATTACACATGGCGCATTATTACCAGTTTATTATTGTTATTACCTGTTTGTGATTTTCATTTTCTCTGTCACGCACTGAGGGTGCTAAAACTCAATCACATTTCTCTTTGTATTTGTGTTTACAATGCCTTCACACAAACCTGTCAATCAGTGTCAGGGGTGGGACTATAATATGGGGTGTGTTTGTGCTGGGAAGTGATGTCACTCATGGTCGTCGACCAAGAGGGGAAATGTCAAGAACAGACGATTGTGCTGAATGCTACAAGGGTCCATTTAAGGCTGTCACTAAATTGTCCCTTAAGTTTTCCCTTACATTTGTTATGCATTTCTACAAAATACTTTGCTACAAAAGCTCCCTTAAACTGAGCTGGACTGAAACCTGCTTATTCAGTGTGTTTTCTCACATCACATGATTGTACGCCTCAGAAAGGTGTGTTCTGTTTACTGTGGGTGACTTTGTAACTATTGCCACCGCTTCTCCATTGCTATGTTTTGACAGAATTTATTGCAAAATGTTTAATATAAACACTTAGGTCAGGGTGTCGGTTAAGCCATTAGTTTTAACAATCTTAAAGAAATCCCTTCCCTCATGGATGGGTTTTCATGCAACTGGGCTGTGATCTTCAGTTCATCACATTTCCGTCCTACACACTGACCGCAAAACCCCGAAAATACGGTCAGCTGTACGGTCAGGAGAAGCGCTTAAGTCCACAAGAGACGCAGTATCGTGCAAGTTGTTGTTTAGCTTACCTAGATTTCCTTGCTTTAGTTGTGTCGAGTAATTCCTGTTGATAGTTTGGAGTGTTTTTATTTTTATACTGCTTTGCTGTGTTTAAAACGTTTAATACATTTACATTTTTAAAACGCTGCACTGCTCTACTACAGAGTATCGGCCCTCGTGTAAAGCTCTCCTCATGTGAAGCCCTCCCCGTGTGAATACCTCCTCGTGTGAAGACCAAATTGTGTAAAGACCTACAACTCTACCTGCGTGACTCCACCAAGCAAGGACACTGTCTTGGCACGTAAGTATCTTAAATTTACTTTATGTACTTTTACGTCCCCATTTCCTACTCTTCAGTGTTTTTACCTACAAAATATGGGCTTCCATTATATTTCTGTCCTTCAAAACAGGTGGCATCCTCGCCCTGCACGAATGAAACATTGCTCCCCCTCCTACCTTCATCCCACTTATTCTCTTTCCACTTCTATCTTTCTCTGCAGGTCTCTGGAATTGCCAGTCAGCAGTGAACAAGGCTGACTTAACCTCTGCTTTCGCCTCCCATTCCACTATAAACATATTAGGTCTTACTGAGACCTGATTTCATCCAGAGGACTCAGCAACCCCTTTTCCACCAACTACTCTTTCTCTCACACTCTTCGCAAAACAGGCAGGGGTGGAGGAACAGGTCTGCTGATATCAAATAACTGGAAATTTTTAGATCCATTGCCACCACTATTGTTTAATCCCTACAATCACTACTACTTCACAAATTCATGTCGTTGTAGTTTATTGTCCCCCAGGTCCCCTACATAAATTCCTAGAGGAGCTTGACATGCTTCTCTGGCTGACTAAACCACTCATACATTTGTAGGACATAAGGGCTTCTCGGAGGTTGCAACAATATCACATTCAGAGCCACTTCTACTTACAGGTGCTTGGCATACCCAGGTTAGACAAAAGAGTTCAACAAAAGGTTTATAACTATGAAAGGTTTATGACTACTGAAAAGACTATGAGTAATCTTTCATTTCCATAAATTATTTATATTGAGATATGAGGGATCCAAGGTTTGAGGGCATTAATAAAAATGCTTCCGTTATGCTTCTATTTCTAATATGCTTCTGTTTTTCACTCTTTCATCAGACCTGGAATTAGCCCGTCCTTGTTTTGAATTCTCGTTTGTCATGCTACATCGTCTCATTTTCCTTCCTCTACTTCCAAGTTATGTTTCACAGTAATGCTGGTGAGATCTAGTTGTTTTTAGTTTCTCATTGTTCATGGCCATGTTCTTGGATGTATGTTTTGGTTTAATAAAAATAAGCACTTACAACTGACTCCGTCTTAATATCATTGTCTTATTTCATTCTTTATACAGTATTATTTGTTGCGGTTGTATGTGTTTGTGTGTGTAATATTTATTTTTTGGCACTTTCAGCAAGTATTATACGCAGTCAACAACAGTTTTTGATAAAGGTAAACTCAGTTGTATTTCCACTTTAATTAAAACAGTGTGTTTTAGGGTAGTTTTCTTTTAAGAACATTGTCTCCTGGCAAAAACATACATTTATAAAATCATACAAACATTTTACATTTAAATACCTGTAAGGGGGCTGAGGCAGAAGCTGAAGCAGGATCCAGTTGCGGATGTTTATTGGGGTTATCCATAATCAAAGTCGAAAGTACAGGCAAAGGGTCGTAATAAACATAGACAGTCCAACCATGCAACACAACAAAAGGGAGAGACGTAAATCAGAGGTCGTAAATCCAGGCAGAGAATCAATATCTAAACAAACAGTCCAATCCAGGTGTCAAACAAAGGGGCAAGGCAAAAATCAGAAAACGAGAACCAAAACAATAGGTAAAACACAGGAAAGCAGGCAGTAAAAGAGAATGCTTAGTAGTCAGGTGTAAAGCTGGCAATACTTCGCAACGTGGTCATGTGGCAGCAAGGTTTATATAGATGCCAAACAGGAAGTAAGTTCAGAGTTCAAAGTTCAGAGTTCAGCAGAGGGAGCATGAGCAGTCAGTATTCCGGTGAGGGCTCCCTCTGCTGGCGTGATGTTACAGAACCCCCCCCCTCTAGGAGCACCTCCAGGTGCTCTACGTGGGCGTCCCCGTGGACGTGGTGCTGGACGGTCAGGTCTGGCTCGATGAAACTCCTCAGTGAGCGAGGGATCCAGAATGTCCACTGCCGCTACCCACGATCTCTCCTCTGGGCCGTATCCCTCCCAATCCACCAGGTATTGTAACTGACCCCCTCTTCGCCGTGAGTCAAGCAGGACGTTCACCTTGTAGGCCGGCGTTCCGCCAATGTCCAGCGGTGGCGGTGGCTCCTGCAATATGGCCTCGGGGTCAGCGTCCCGGTGGAAAGGTTTGAGGAGTGACACATGGAAAGAAGGAGAGATGCGGTAGTCAGCAGGAAGCTCTAATTGGTAAGTGACCTCATCTGTCTTATGATTTTAAATGGGCCAACATACCTGGGAGAGAGCTTCCTGCTCGGCAGACGTAGCTTGAGATCCCTTGTGGAGAGCCAGACCCTTTGTCCAGGTTGGTATGGAGGGTGTGGGCGACGGTGACGGTTAGCGTTAATTTCCTGCCTCCTCACAGCGCGTTGAAGCCGTACATGGGCACTGTCCCACACCCTCTCACTGTTACAAATCCAGTCGTTAACAGCAGGCACAGACGATGGTTCTCCTGACCACGGGAACAGGGGAGGCTGGTAACCCAGCACACACTGAAATGGTGTGAGTCCTGTAGAGGAGTGCGTGAGTGAGTTCTGGGCATACTCAGTCCAAGGGAGAAATTCAGCCCAGCGATGTTGTTCGCGGCTGCAGTAAGTCCGCAGGTACCTGCCGATCTCTTGGTTCAGCCTCTCCACCTGACCGTTTGACTGCGGATGATAGCCAGAGGTTAAACTCACATTGATATCTAAAAGGTTACAAAAGGATTTCCAAACCTGAGAGGTGAACTGAGTTCCTCGATCTGATACAATGTCTTCAGGTAGACCATAGTTTCGAAAGACATGGTGGAACATGGCTTGAGCAGTCTCCATGGCAGTAGGTAATTCTTTTAATGGAACCAGACGACAGGATTTGATGTGCTTTTGTGTGCTTTTTGAACACAAAAAGCATGATTATGATAGCATTATCTTTGTTTTGTTTTTTATATGCATATATAAAATAGGCCACCTTTAATTTAAGATATTGTAAAAAAAAATGTTTAAAATTAAACATTAAATAAAAATGATTAGAAATAAAAGCTTTAAAAGAAGACTACGTACCATTTTTTCTTGTTATAATGTGAAGATTTACCCTAAAGTAGTATAAGATGTATTTATGTGGAAGATTCTTTATCTGAGACATGAAGCTCAGTGGAAGTGGAAGGAGTCTGTAAGTGTACACACATTAAGGATATTCCTTTCAGTCAGGAAGGACAAGTTGGAGGCTTGGTCAGGAAACTAGAATCAGAAAATTAGATGAAGATGCAAAATACTCACCCTAAACTTTTTATTTGTCAAAAATGTCATTCCTTGATTATCTAGACATCTAGTGCTAGCATTAGATTATTAACAACCGTATTAAGAACACTCTTCACTCTGGATAGGTATCTTCCCAAACCAGAAGGGGTCAGACAGGATAGGGGCCATGTGCTTTGTTAAAATGTTATTCTGTTTTAATAGCCTCTACAAACCAATAGAAGCAGACAGCATCAGACTTTGTTAACAGGGTTTTCACCCCAGACCAGAAGGACAAGTTAGGGCATGTCCTTTAATCAGAAAACTAGCTGTCAGAGGGGGTTAGACAGGGGGACATGTTTTCTTTTAAAACGTTTATTCTGTTTTAACAGGCATTATAAAGCCATTACCTTAGGAGGTGATGATACACTTTTGATCGATACACCCCACAGTCTGCAATAAACAAGAATGGAATACACATGTTGGGGACGCAGGGGGAACCCAAAGTCTCAGATCATACACTTTAATTTAGTGTAAACTGAAGTGTAAACGCTACAAACGGAACGCAGCTCTTACTACAGTCAACACACACACACCATAAACAGTTATTTACCCTTTACAAAACTTTTCACACTTTCAAACCTAATTGCTCAATCACACAACTGTTAGGAGAAAGTCTGAAAAAACATCTGGTGTAGAAAGGTGGAGAGGAGTTCAGATCCTCAGTGATAGCCAGAACCATGTGGTCACAGGGTAGACTAAATCTTATGCTCGTAAACACTATTGACATGGACAAACTAGACTGAAAACCAGACAAAACCCAAAACAGGGGCAATAAATTTGGAGAAAGGTATGGAGGGGCCAGAGCCAGAGTAGGGAGGGGGCACTTCCTCAGGAGGGTACAGGGGTTAAAAGTTTGCACATAAACATGATTGACATGTAAAACTAGACTAAAAATCAGACGCCCCTCCCTAAACAGGGTAATAAATTAATTAGGGTTTTTTGATTGACAGTTCACACACAGTTTATTGTAATAACTACTTATGTTCCATTCCCAGCTCCTGAATACAATCATCATCATCTGCTTACGGGTAAAGACATCAGCAAAGTTAAAGATTTATTCCCAGTAACTCAAGGACATTGTTACTATTACTACTCACCTATTTACTAACCTCTGTTGTGTATTCAATAAACTGCCTGTTTGTTATCTAACCATCTGTGCTCTGGAGTCTGATTCCATTACAATAGTAGGGTTGTAATCAAAAAAATGCTCATTTAAATAATCAAGTGCAAACAAGTTAGCAGTCAACAAAACAAATAATATGTTGACATAAAATAATGACAATATAATAATGAAAGTAGACTCACCCTTAACTGCCTTAGTATCAGTTAGATACATAAGAGGGTTCTGTCCCTGATTAAATGGACTTGGGACAGGCAACGGCTCTGATTTGAATGAGTTTGTTTTGGTCAGCTTGGAAATAACTATATGAAATCTGAATATATAGTTATGAATATATAAATATCTGAATATATAAATATAAATCCAAATATATGGTTATAAATCCTGAATATATAAACACAAATACCAATATATAGTTATGAATCCTGAATAAAGTATATAAATGTAAATCTGAATATATGGTTATAAATCCTAAATATATAAATGTACATCCAAATACATAGTTATGAATCTTGAATATATAGTCAGATGTCAGGAATGTGGGTCAGGACAGAGATTTAATTGCAGGCTGATACAGTTCGCTTTTGAGGGAACTCGACACTACGCTATGAAGAATGCCTCTCTCTCTCTCTCTCTCATAGGACACCCTATGAAAGCCTGTGTATTTTTGTAACATTTTTGCAACATTTTGGATATATGGATATTTAATCTCAATTTTAACAATACAGAGAGATTCAAGTAATATATCTAAGCAATTAAAACTGAAGAGGGGATTTTCTGTAATATGTAATTCCACAAAATGCAAATTTGCAAACCCTCATATGTATTCCCTCTTAAAATGTCTCATATCACAAACAGGTGTATCACACCAGGTGCACATAATTAGTAGATCGTTACTTAGCATTTTGAATGAGGCTTGCCCTCATTCAAAATGCTGTTTTGTGTTCAGGTGTTCAGCATATACAGGGACAAAATATTCCCCAAAATAGGCACCTCAGGAAGCATGTTGAGAAATGTTCAGAGTTCCACATTTGTTTCAGTTTTTTTTTATAGTTTTTTTAGTTTTATTTTATACTTTAGTACATTTCATAGTTTTGAATGATTCTGTTCTAGTATTTTTTTATTTGTGCCATGATATAATTACATGCCATGGCATTTACACTGTACTCCAAGCTCCTTCAAAACACTACACTATTTCTGTCATGGGATTTTCATTATGGTACTGTAATGGTACTTCTGCACTAACTCTCTGGATGCAAAGGTTTATGTATTTATTTATTTATATGATTGTCTTCATTTCCTAAAAATATAAACCATGGCTTACTCTCCTGATTGACATGGGTCTAAGCCCCTTTGGTAATGGAAAGTCTGGGATAATATTCAGGAAATTGACCTTATTGAATGCTTAATCCTGTAACCTTCCAGTTTTGCTCACTCAATTCTAGGGCTAAAGGTCAGCTGGACTCTGTCCAGTGATTTGATAGAAGGTTTATTAGTGGGCATAGTGCACATGGGCAATAAGAATAAAGTATGTTTGTCTGTACATGTCCCGGCTGAGTGTGTGGAATCGTAGGAGAACTAGGTTGCAACAGACAATATGCAGATGTAAGATATGTCACAATGATTAAATGTGTCCCTTTGGTGAAGCACAGGACTGTATTACCTTTACAAACTACTGTTTTAATGATATAATTTAATTAAATGGTATGTATATATAACATTGTTTTGAAAAATGTTTAAATACTTTAAATAATAACTTATTATTTATTACATTTTACTTGAGCTAGTCTTTGGTTCTCCAGTCTTCTTTATTCTTATCAATTCCTTATTCCTACATACATACATTGGATTTAATTGTCCTATAGCAATGAATACAAGTCAAAGACAAGTTACAGGAAAGTCTGCTGATAGATTTTATGCTTTTTTGTCCAGTAAATATTTTATTGGGTCGATTTATAGCATGTCAATTCCTATACATACATATACATTTTACATATGTTGTCATGTTATATGGAGTAAGTTGTTGCAATGGTAGCTGGGCATTAAATAGCCTGTTAAAGTTTGTTTTGGTCAAATTTAAACAATAAAACAATTATCAATGAAAGCTATTTGTAAATTGTATAAAAAAATAACATATAAACCGTGGCAACTTGCACCAAATGGACATAAAACATTGTGAGATCACAGTTCTTGTTGTGAGAACACAGTTCAACCTTTCAGATAAAATCTACCTTTAAAATATAATTGAACCTTATCTTACTGTATACTGGTGTGCTATTAGTATACTATAGCAAAAATATGCATTTATTCTTGACAATTAATCCCTATCCACCTTGCATATACACTACCAGTCAAAGGTTTGAAAACACTTGACTGAAATGTTCCTTATCTTAAAAATCTTGTAATCTGAAGACATTTGATTAAACTTTAAAAATGTAAAAATATATATAATTGTAACCAACATATTAAATTTAATGTAATTTTTGTTATTAGAAAACTACAATTTAAAAAAATGTTTTTGAAATGATTTGGACTAAATAATGAAGAGAAAAGCAGCCAATAAGAGCGTAGGATAGAGGGGAACTCCTTCAAAACTCTTTTAAAATCTTCTCAGGATGATTCCTCAAGAAACTGGGTGATGGAAGATGTCAAGAAATTGTTTGTAAATTCTAGATGAAGGGTGACTATGGCGGCTGAGATGGACGCAGCGGCTACTCCGGGTCCAAAAGATGGTGTTTTTATGTCTGTTAGTCTCGTCTCTTCGTCTTCAAACAGTTTAATTTCTCCGCAAAATCAACAGATAAATGCTCGGAAACACAAATATGATCGCCAGAGCCTTTTGGAAATCGGTAGTGTGTACAAACATCAGCTGCTGAAGCCGAACCCTGAGACCGCGGCCCCATCCACTGATACTACCCGCACAAGCCGCCGGCGCTGTGAGAGGGGACAGAAACGTGGCAAGCGCGGGGGTGTACGAGCTAGGCTAAGGGCTAACCCCACCAGACCAGCGATCCCATCATTAACGCTCGCAAACGTTCGCTCATTGGTAAATAAACTGGACTCAATTCAACTCAGTCGGTCTACACAGCATGAGTCAAGGGATTGCTGTGTGTTTGTTTTCACTGAAACATAGCTAAACGACAACATCCCGGACTCCGCCATTCAGCTGCACGTACTAACCTGCTACAGAGCGGACAGGGATTCATTACTGTCTGGTAAGACTCGCGGGGGCGGCTTGTGTGTGTACGTCAACAGAGAATGGTGTAATAATGCTGCGGTAGTGACTAAACACTGTTCGTCGCTGGTGGAGGTGATGTTTGTGAAGTGCAGACCGTTCTATCTGCCGCGGGAGTTCACGGCCATTGTTATTGTCGCGGTTTACATCCCCCCGTGTGCAAACGCTAAGGATGCGCTTCGCGAGCTGTACAGCGCCATCAGCGATCAACAAACAAACAACCCCGACGGCTTTTTCATCATAGCCGGAGATTTCAACCACGCAAACTTAAAGACAGTCTTGCCAAAGTTCTATCAACATGTGAACTTTGCTACAAGGGGAAATAACACACTGGACTTTGTTTACACAACACAGAAAGACGCGTACAGGGCTGAACCCCGCCCCCACCTCGGGTACTCCGATCACATCTCTGTTATGCTAATCCCAGCATACAATCCATTGTTGAAACTCACCAAACCGGTTCAAAAACTCATCACAGTCTGGCCGGATGATGCTACCTCAGCACTGCAGGACTGCTTTCAGACTACAGACTGGAGCATGTTTAAAGAGGCAGCCACCTACAACAACAGCACCGACCTGCATGAGTACACTGAAACAGTGAGTGCATATATCAAGAAGTGCATTGATGATGTGACAGTGACAAAGACCATCACCACACGTGCCAACCAGAAGCCGTGGATGACGGCAAAGGTTCGTGGGCTGCTAAATACCAGAGATGAGGCATTCAGATCAGGAGATAAAGCAGCCCTAAAAACAGCAAGAGCCAGCCTGTCCTGTGGCATCAAGAATGCAAAACGGTCATATGCACAAAAAATCAATAACCACTTCACAGACAGCAGAGACTCACGGAGCCTGTGGCGAGGCATTCAGACCATCACTGACTACAAGCCCCTGCCACAGGCCTGTGATGACGACACATCCCTTCCAGATGCACTTAACCAGTTTTATTCATGGTTTGAAATTCAGAATGACACACCTGCACAAAAACTGCCCACACCTCCCACCGACCAGGCGCTCTGTCTGTCTCCAGCCGTAGTGAGGAAGACCCTGTCAAGGATTAACCCACGCAAGGCTACGGGTCCTAACAACATACCTGGCCGTGTACTGAGAGACTGTGCTGCACAGCTGACAGATGTCCTAACAGATATCTTCAACATCTCGCTGAGCCAGGCAGTCGTCCCCACGTGTCTCAAGTCCACAACCATCATACCGGTACCTAAAAAATCACCTGTGTCCTGTCTGAATGACTATCGTCCCATAGCACTGACTCCAATCATGATGAAGTGCTTTGAGAGATTAGTCATGAATCACATAAAAACCAGCCTCCCCAACACACTCGACCCGCTCCAGTTTGCATACCGTCCAAACCGCTCTACGGATGATGCAATTTCTTCCACCCACCACCTGGCTCTTACCCACTTAGACCAAAAGAACACTTATGTAAGAATGCTGTTCATTGACTTCAGCTCAGCATTCAACACAATAATCCCACAACAGCTCATTAATAAATTACACCTGCTGGGCCTTAACAACTCTCTCTGTAACTGGATTCTGGACTTTTTAACTGAAAGACCCCAGTCAGTCCGTGTCGGCCACAACACCTCGAGCACTACCACACTAAGCACAGGTGCCCCACAAGGCTGTGTGCTCAGCCCGCTGCTCTTCACACTGCTGACCCACGACTGCACTGCCAAGTTCAGCTCCAACCACATCATCAAGTTCGCTGATGACACAACGGTGGTAGGTCTCATCAGCAACAACGATGAAACGCACTACAGAGAGGAAGTGGCACAGCTAGCGGCATGGTGTGGCGCGAACAACCTGTCCCTCAATGTGGAGAAGACAAAGGAGGTTGTGATGGACCTCAGGAGAAACTCCACTGACCACCCCCCACTGACCATCGACAGCTCGACTGTGGAGAGAGTCAGCAGCACTAAATTCCTGGGGGTGCACATCACAGAGGATCTCACCTGGACCACCAACACCACGTCACTCTCCAAAAAGGCACAACAGCGCCTACACTTTCTCCGCTGGCTGAAAAGAGCAAGTCTCCCTCCACCAATCCTCACCATGTTCTACAGGGGAACCATTGAGAGTGTGCTGACCAGCTGCATCACTGTCTGGTATGGGAACTGCAGCGCCGCAGACCGCAAGACCCTCCAGCGGACAGTGAACACAGCTGCAAAGATCATCAGTGCCCCTCTCCCCTCCATCCTGCACATTTTCCTTTCACGATGCTCCAACAAAGCCACCAGCATCGTAAAGGACCCCACCCATCCCTCACACAGTCTCTTCCAGCTCCTGCCGTCAGGAAAACGGTACCGGAGCATTAGAGCCTGCACTGCCAGACTGCTCAACAGCTTTTTCCCCCAGGCTGTGAGAGCCCTGAACTCAAGCACGGCCCCCCTCTGAAAAAAACCTCATACCTCTTAAATATATATATATTTTTTTATTTCTCCCTTGTGCAATTCTGAGTGTGCTACACACAGGTGAGTAGGCCGCACAGACCACCTGCAGTAGCACACTCTCCTCTATGTGCACTAGTCACTTTACAACTGGGGGTACATAATCCCACAAAAGACTCATGTATGTTTACAAGCCCATGCACTACAGATCATCTTGTACTGTTCTCCAGCCAGGAACAGTGCTTGACTTTCTTTTTCCTCGTGTAATATTTATGTGGAACATTTGTATAGTTTATATTTAATAGTTTATGTATAGGCAATTTTATATATAGTATATTTATAATCTAATTCGGTTAGTATTTGTGTTTAGATTTATACTGTTTCACGTCACTGTTGTATGTCTGTATTTATGTAGCACCGTGGTCCTGTGAGGCACGACATTTCGTTCCACTGTATGTCCCCACATATAGCGGAATGACAATAAAGCTTAACTTGACTTGACTTGACTATATTGAATATGCTAGAATATATCCTATTTTACCTTTAATTTTCTTTAGTCACAACATCATTTCTAAAGTTACATTTGTGTTATTTCATAGTTTTGATAAGTTTACTATTATTCATAAATTTAAATAAAAATATGAACAAAGAAAAAGCAAGTGTTTCCAAACTTTTGACTGGTAGTGTATTAGCAAATGAAAAATGTTGCTGTCTTGATTTGAAAGGTCCTTACTGTTGTAATGGAAGGACAATTGCTGCTGGATTATAATGTCATGACAGGGCTGAGGCTGGGTCAAAGTCAAGAGTCAATGCAAAAGAAATCCATGCAAAACAACCCAGAATAATTGGAGGGTTGATTAACTGTCCTGATTTAGTTACTGGAAATTAGAGAGATGGCACTATGATGTCAGTTGCTGTAGTGACAGAAGTCACATGTGGATAGATGGTTAGTAATTTTGTACATTTATATCAAATCAAATATCTATCTATAAAATATCTATATCAAATATAACAAATATCTTTATCTTTCTGTCTGTCCATTTTATTTTGAAGGCAGTGTAACTCAAAATTGCCAATGTCACAAAAAATTACTTGTCGTATACTTGAATTACAACTGAAGTGCACCTAATCCCCGACTGCTTCCCTTGGCGCAGCATTGCTGCCCGCTGCTCTGGGTGTGTGTGTGTTCACGACTTGCAGTGTGTGTTCACACCTCACCAGTGATAGATTTAATGCAGAGGTTACATTTTGGATATGGCTTACCATACCTGACAATATGTCACTTTTACTTTAGAATTTTACTTTACTTTCTAGTTCATCTTGTCTCTGGAAGCAGAATTCAATGTCCACTTGTAAATGTAGCTTTGTAGAAGACTTGGCTTGTCGGCTCTCGTCCTTTTGTAAGTCACTTTGGACAAAAGCGTCAGCTAAATGACTAAATGTAAATGTAAGTTCATAGTGGGACCAGAGCAATGAGTGACCTAGGTGGAACCGGAGGTTTGAAGGAGCCCAGTGGAGCCTCAGGGATAATGGACCATGGTGAAGCCAAGGAAGCGCAGAGCCAATGGCTCTGAATGGCTGATGGTGAGAGGTAAAGACATGGCCCAGAGGACTGAGGTGCAGCAGGGGATCTGCCCTCCAGAGACTAGCTGGTGGTCAGGAAATCCAAGAAGGAGCAAAAGAGCTGGATGATGTAACCAGGTGGGGCAGAGCCAAGGAGTTAGACACCAGCAGAGGCAGTGAATTCTGATCAGAGGGCCAAGCCAGAGAGCCGGCAGAGATAAGGGAGCCAAGGAGCTGGGCAGTACCAGCTGATACAAGGAAAACAAGTAGCTGGGTGGGACAAGCGGAGATAAAAGAGCCAAAGAACTGGGCAGGACTAGAGCTAAATCCTGGAACCATGAGGTGGGCAGGATATAGGGTGGAACTGGATCATGCAAAAGCGTGGGGGTGTTGATTTGGGGGGGGGTTGAGTTCTGGGCAGGAATGAGGGTGGGACCCAGCTTCATAGTGAAAGTGTCATATTTGTCAGATATGGTAACTCATACCTGCAATGTGACCACTGCATTTAACCCATCACTGGTGAGGACACTCCAAGCTGTGAACACACACACACCCGGAGCAGCGGGCAGCACACTACTACGTCCAAGGAGCAATTGGGGGTTGGGTGCCCTGCTCAAGGGCACTTCAGTTGCTTCCTGCCAGTGCTGGAATCAAACCAGCAACCTTCTGATTACAAGCCCGACTCACTTGCCAGTAGGCCACAACTGCCCCCATAGCAAAGTCAATGAGCCAGTGCTCCTCAGCTGGCCCTGATGTGAATATTTAAGTGGGCACCTGCCTCTGTAGTGGACCAAGTGATCAGGATGAATACTGTGGCTGGCTCTGGCTCAAGAACAGATGCTGTGGGTGGTACTGGCTGCTCACATTTGTGGTCTGTGGCATGCACTGGCTCAGGCTCTGGTTCCATGTTAGGTTTTAGCATCATGCTGTGTTCCTCCTCTACCTCATAAATGGTGAGGGGGAACTGCAGCTCATTAAAACCCACTCCACAAACTCTGCAAAACTCCCTTGAGGACCAGATAAGCATGCCTTGGACCGCTCACTAAGTGGCTAGTATGATATGGGAGAAAACATGGGAGAAAATCACAAATTACACTTTTATTAACCAAAACCCGGAAACTCAGGAGAGCAGTTAAACATAAAACACCACAGCGAAATGCCATAATCTCACACAAACAAGAAATTACCAAAGAACAGAAATTAACCAGGGATGTAAATACACAGGGAAATTAAACTAGAAACAGGTGAAAACAAAAAGAAACTAGGGCAATGAGGGAGGAGTTAATGAGGAACTATGAGTAAATGTAATCTTTTGCATGCACAGTAAGTTCTTGTAAATCCATGAAAGAACTGCTTTATATGAAAATAACTGGTTTATTAATAACTGTTTTATTGTAAAGTTTATCAACTATTAAGCAGTCTAGCCATCCATCTATACCAGCTTTTTAAAATCCCATTTTCTGCCACTTTTGCTCATGCTTCACTTTTCTGCTGAAGACCTCAGATTTTAAGATTTAAGCTCGAAAATAAATGTGTTCTATTAAATAACTATTAAGATGAGCCGTGTTGTGTTATTGGAACAAGCACATGCCCATTGCAATCTACCCATGCCCTAGTGCTGGGTCTCTTACCACAAGACAATAATGTATGATCAAATAAAAATGTGTTTCATCAAAGCTTGTTGGGTTTAGGGAGGTTTTCAATAGCACCCTATTTGCACACTTGGACGAGACGCCTTTTGACGGGCGACATCTTCTAGATCAGCTGTCAGGCATTTAAACTTGTACACCCATAAGTCTTTAGCAGCTATGCCAGCCAGTTCAATTTCAAGATCGCGTTGGCTTACTCCTTCGAATGCGGACATATTTAGTAGGGATGGGTCATTGTCCAGGGAAGTGACAAGGAAGGATAACGTATTTATTTCTTGTCTGAACTCGTGGAATCTCTCCCCAAATTCATTTTGCGTTACGCTGATTAATAACAAGGTCCATCCCTTCCATAGATTCGGGAGGAAATGAATGAGCGCACAGTGCTTTTTGGTGCAAAATGCAGTGAAATGTCAGCAGCTTTTGACCCAGTGACTTCTGAAGTGAAGTCACAAACCCCTTCTGTGCTCCTCTCATGCTTGGTGCACCATCAGTCACCACGGACACCAGGTGGGTGGTGTTTATTTCTTTGGCTTTCAGACAATTCACCACAGCCTCACAAATGTCCACCCCTCACGTTTGGCCTTTAAGTGGTAAAAAATGGTTTTGGTCTTCTTCCTGCAGCCCATCGGAGTTCACATACCTACACAACAGCGCTGTCTGCTCTATGTTGCTAACATCACCTGACTTATCACAGGCAATTGAGTATGCTGGAGGTGAATTGATGTTCTTAATTTGTTGGCTGGTGATGTTTGCTGCTATTTTAATGACCCTGTCCTTGATGGTTTTTGCAGAGAGAGGCATATTTCACATTTATTTGTGAAGTCCGAGAATAGATGCTCTGATATTTTAATGAACGATTCTTTCATATGTTCTCTGTCTTTGAATGGCTTACTGTGCTTTATTATCTCCCGAGTTGCCACAAAACTAGCAACCATTGTTGAGTTTGGAGACTTTATCCACTGTATGAAGTTAAATTTGCTCTGCTCAGCTTTCTGCAGCAGTTCTGAAATGGCACTTTTCCGTTCATATCCAGCTGGGTACTTCTCAGCATATACTGTGTGTTTGTTTTGGAAATGTCGTTCAGCATTACTTTTTTTGTTGTTTGCCAGTTTCTCACCACGTATCAAACATGCCAGCAAGCTAGCATCGTTGGCAGTAATAGCAAATTAATCTATCCACACAGAATTAAACTGTTTTAATTAGAAATTTTTCTTTTTTTAGATTTATCCATATTTAACGAGAGCAGGGGTCTTAATATTAGCTACTGGCGGGTCAAGGTGCGGAAAGTAGACAGGAAGTGATGTATGGTTTGATCGATAAATTATAACAACCTTATTTTCAGTGTCACATCTGTTACCTTGAACACCAAGATAAAAGTTGTTCCCTTTGAATCATTTTAACAACAAATTTAAATAAATATATATATATTTTTTATTTAAATGTAATTTTGTCAGTGCTGCAGGGAGCCACAGCAGGGGGGCTGAAGAACCGCACTGTTTATGGTCTGTTGTTGAATAAAGTTTCCCTTGTGTATATGTTGACAGTTGTTTACCCTGCACAATTAATGTCACGCTTTAACTGCCCATGGAACGCAGGTGGTAAACTGAATTTTTAAGAGATGTTTATTTTCTGTTGATCATGGCAGCAGTAGTGTAATAAAGCTTATTACAGCTAGTGTAATAAAAACAAATAATCATACACTGTGGTACATGCAAGAGTAAATAATCTGCAGTCTGTCTAGTTTGGATTGTTTAGAAAAGCTTTGATGGTTGGTTTAATAAAGAGCCACAGCCAAAAAAATTACCCAATTCTAGGCCTGGTGCAGCTGTTGGTTAGAGGTTGGCCAGCCCCTAAAGGTTGCCCCTAAAACAGTTAGCTCTGAGGTGCACATTTTTTTCAAGTACCCATCCATCTCCAGACTCTGATTAATTGTTTTCATTCTGGCACCTCTCTCATAAATCATGGCACACATAATTAATTTCGCAGACAATGCAGGGACCGACATAAAGTTGAATTGTTTACAGTTTTACAGCAATCTCATTGAAGGCTGTTTCATCTTTCATAATTACATTTTCAACAACAATGGGGTAACAAGTGTCTAATTACGGATTTAGCACACTGCTACTTTACAATAACTCAACCTTGAGCAGTGACCAGGAGTTTACATCAGACGATTAATGATTTGCTTTTATTATTGCTATTATTTTTAAGCACTTTGAGGAAACATTGTGATGTGGCATGTGCATGGGCATTTTGGCTCATCTGTGCTATAAATCTTATTAACAAAACAGCAAGCATTGCTGCCCTCCCCACAGCATTTGTGGCTAGTTGGATAATAGTTCTGGTTTTGTACAATGAATCAGATACATCTGGCTTTGCAAAGGATTTTGATATGCTAACAAAATAGTCCTTGAAGTTTTACTAAATAAGTCTTCAATTTTAAATCCAGTCCTGAGCTAATCCTGCAGTTGGTCTCAAATATTTGAGGTTACCTTATCATTAAGCAGCAAGTATTAATTTTACAGGATAGCTAATCATCTCGAGTTGGCTTCCTGTTTGCAAAAAACTTCGTTTGGAGAATACACGTGTTAAAAGAGCTTTGCTTGCCTTTAGTCCATTTAGTCTATTGTAATGTCACTGGCTTACCCCTTTTCCAATGGCACTATGGTTCTGGGCTGTATATATACACACCACACTTGCTTACTCATGGACTCAGAGGACTCCCGCGCCGCCTCCTCTGAACCACCAGAGGGAACCCTCTCCCGAACACTAGTTACTTCCGGACTACATTTCCCATAAGGCCGCATTCCTGGGACTGATTACTGCGGCCACCTGTTCCTCGTTTACTCCTGTATATAAACCTCTATGTTCCTTTCGATCAGTGCGAAGTCTTGTTTTGCCACGGCTAACAATTCCTAGCGGTTTTCCAGTATTGCCGTTTTGTGTATAACCCTTGATTGTCTTCCGTTTACTGATTGCTAGCTACCGGATTACGATTCTGCTCTGCCTCTGTTGTTACTGTTTGCCGGTTTCGACCTTACCTGTTGTTTTTTTTTACCGTTTTCTAATAAAGTGTGCAAATGGATCGAAACGCCTCTGACTCACCATTACAGGTACATTTAATACCACACTTAATACAAACACGTACTGTATGTGACGTTTTATAGCACACTTTGTAATGTTTGGCACCAATATTGTATATTTACAGCTGTACAGCTTTGTACTTTCTTGCAACAATTGTGAATGTTCTGCTCTCCAATGGAAACAAAACGTAGCTAAAATAATTACAGTGAATTAACAACTATTCATCTTTTCAAAAAGGATGTCTAATTACAACATAGAAATCTAATTAATGAAGATCTGTTTTCCATTATGATTAGTCCTGGAAAGTTTTGTAACTCTGTTTCTTGACTGGAAACTACTCTGTTTGATTTTACTGTGTATGTGGTTCCATGTCCCCAGAGGCAAGAACTGCCTCTGCACTGACCCTTAAACCTGGTGCTCCTAAATCGGGTACCCTGGTAACAAAGAAGGTAGATAATTAAAGAATGTCATAACTTCAAAATAACAAATAATTTGAGTGTATTGACTGAAGCAAAAAAAACTTAATTGCTCAAATTATAATCACCTTTAATTAATAACCTTTAATTATAATTATAATCACCATGTTTTGTTTTAGTTCTAAAGATGGGGTATCCCAATCACCCTGCAGACACTTTGGCTTTCACTTCAAATAACATGACAACTTTTAAGAGGCTAGTCCAAGAACTATCTCCAACCTCACCATAGACCATCTGGACGGGCCTTACTTTGCTGATCAGTTGCAAATATCATATCCTTGATATATGCAAAGAGTAAACAGAACAAAGCTGACAACTTTCAGAGTTTATTGGATACTGGTACATATGAATATAACCCTAGTGTTAGTGTTACACCACTATTTACTAGAGGTACCAAACTGAACTGTTGCACCAGCATCCACACACAGTAGACATATTGTATAAGGAGGATAGAATTGTATAGGAATTGTCGTGCAGAGCAGAAAGGGCCATTATACACTTTAACACCTAACACTATTGTCATGAGGTTATAATGTATTTATGGGGTTCCATAGAACCCATGACACCAATCATCATACAGGCAAAGAAGATGGAAGCCTAGCTAAACAATAATTATGACCAAACAGACAACAGCATGGAGAGAGTAGTGTTGTTTATATACACCACACTTGCTTCCTCATGGACTCAGTACTACCATAATACTTTACATGGTATTTAATAGCATACTAAATTCAAACACGTACTGTATGTGACATGTTTTATAGCACACTTTTTAATGTTTAGCACCAATAATGTATATTCACACCTGTGCACTCCTTGTCTTATTTGTGAGTTTTACATGTGCCTTTGTACTTTCTTGCAACAATTGTGAATGTTCTGCTCTTCTACCATATTGGATGCCCGTGATCTTCGGGCCCTTAGACAGCACTGCATCACATACAAGAATGCTACTGTAATGGAAATCACAACATGGGCTCAGGAATACTTCCAGAAAACATTGTCGGTGAACACAATCCACCATGCCATTCGCTGTTGCCAGCGTTTTGCCGTTTTTGACTCTATAGGTCAAAAAAGAAGCCATATCTAAACATGATCCAGAAGCGCAGGCATTTTCTCTGGGCCAAGGCTCATTTAAAATGGACTGTGGCAAAGTGGAAAACTGTTCTGTGGTTAGACAAATCAAAATTTGAATTTTTTTTTGGAAAACTGGGATGCCATGTCATCCGGACTAAAGAGGACAAGGACAACCCAAGTTGTTATCAGCGCTCAGTTCAGAAGCCTTCATCTCTGATGGTATGGGGTTGCATGAGTGCGTGTGGCATGGGCAGCTTACACATCTGGAAAGGCACCATCAATGCTGAAAGGTATATCCAAGTTCTAGAACAACATATGCTCCCATCCAGACGTCGTCTCTTTTAGGGAAGACCTTGCATTTTCCAACATGACAATGTCAGACCACATACTGCATCAATTACAACATCATGGCTGCGTAGGAGGAGGATCCGGGTACTGAAATGGCCAGCCTGCAGTCCAGATCTTTCACCCATAGAAAACATTTGGTGCATCATAAAGAGGAAGATGCGACAAAGAAGACCTAAGACAGTTGAGCAACTAGAAGCCTGTATTAGACAAGAATGGAACAACACTTCTATTCCTAAACTTGAGCAACTTGTCTCCTCAGTCCCCAGACGTTTGCAGACTGTTATAAAAAAGAAGAGGGGATTCCTCACAGTGGTAAACATGGCCTTGTCCCAACTTTTTTGAGATGTGTTGATGCCATGAAATTTAAAATCAACTTATTTTTCCCTTAAAATGATACATTTTCTCAGTTTAAACATTTGATATGTCATCTATGTTGTATTCTGAATAAAATATTGAAATTTGAAACTTCCACATCATTGCATTCTGTTTTTATTCACAATTTGTACAGTGTCCCAACTTTTTTGGAATCGGGTTTGTACTTATCGAAGTACTACACCATAAGAAGAATTAATAGGTGCTTATGAGTTAACAAATAACTATACCAAATAAACCAAATCCAATAGGTGTAATTCATTGTGTATTAAAGCTGGCTGAAAGAGCAATACTGGCAATTACCACACAACTATACAGCTATTTAATAATGTTTTGAATAGCGTTTATGTTTACCAAATCAAACACTAATCACAGTTAACACAGTTACATTGAAAAGACGTACAGTAAATCTACACTGACCATATTCGTAGCAAATAACGTTTCAACGACTTTTGTGATTCCCATATTCGTCGTGGCGATGTTACAGTTGAATGTTGTTGGAACTTTGCGAGTTCTAATGACCAACTGTTGTAAAGACTTAACTGGGCCGGACTTTATTCGAACCCCTAACCTTCATTCGGGATCACTAATTAAATAAGAATTAATTATTGTAATATAATTAACTCAATAATTAACGTATTCTATATAGAGTTTGGTAATCGTTTATCAAAATTAAAGTCAACATCAATTACATAATATGGATTTTCGTTTTCTGTTAAAGATTCTATTTTTTCTAGTGTTTTTAAGTCTTTTAAAAGCACTAGTAATTTTTAACACAGTATAACATCTATTAAATATGCACTGTACCTCGCATTAGACAATTTAAGACATTATATTAATAACAATGATTACAAAATAGTATAAAGGATTTAAAGCAGATATTTATTTAGACAGATAAAATAATAATTAAAAGACAGATAAATAATTAACTAGGCTAGTATTCTTATCTTACCTTTTTCATTCAAATTTAGCAGACTCTATAGTTCCAATAATCAAAAACTTCTTGGTTACAATCACAAACATCAGGGCGTGTTTTATTATATGTCCAATCTTTCGGAAATCTCACATTTGAAAGTTACTAAATCTGTTTTGCAGAAGAGAAAGTCTGTGCTGGAGAGGAGCGAGCAGACAACAGACGCGCGTTAAGCGAACAAACGGATTTATGATTGTTGCATTTTCATACTTATTAAACCCAGGTTTTATATTTTCCCCTGTAAAAAACCGAAAATAACGACTTACTAACACGTTAAGTTTACATTTTTTCTATAAGTTTACATTTTTTTCTTCACTTGCGGTTCTGGGCTTCCTAACAAAGGTAATGTTCATCACAAATCAAACAGAATACAAAACTTTTAAAAACACTCAGCAATGTGATTTTATTTTTTATATGTAGATTAAATGTGATTAAACGTGTGCAGTGTGATTATTATGTTTAAATATGTGTTTTAATATGTAGAAAAGGCAAAACACGTGTTGTCCAGTTTTCTCTTAAACAATAATGCAAGTTCTAAGATTATTCTTGATGCAGCAGGAATAATCTACAGTGGTGACATTTTTCATAATCATGAAAATCAAAATACTACCCAAACTCACTAGCTGCACGATCCTCCTAATATGGTGTCAAAACAAAACATTTACCCAGAATTCAACACAGCATGACATCAGCTACACATTCTCTATTGCACCTTATAACCGTTAACTGAAGCATGGCTCTGGATTTTACATTCGATGCCTGTGACCATTAACTCCGGATAAGGTCATGCATCTGAAAAACCTCAAAATACAAAAATATACTTGTTATATCAATTATGTTACCTCAGTGAATCGAATAAAAAAACAACAATATTAAAACACATTATATTTTTGCGTGAAGGATATTAAATCTATTGGGACTACTGTTCTTTGCATTGTGGTATCATATTCATAGTAATTCTGCAATTTTCCCATAATCGTGTAAATGTTTTGTTTGTGAATTTGCTGTAAATATCACTATTCTTCATTTTAGTAATCTGATCCTGACTGATTAACACTGCATACAATTTACACTACACTTCGTCTGAATGAAAAAGTGATGTGCAGGCCAGGTATGGTAAGCCATACTCGGCATTTGTCCTCTGCCTTTAAACCAAGTTAGTGCACACACATTGGAACACACATTGCAAATTGTTAGCACGCGCCTGGTGCAGTGTAGAATTAATTCGGAAAAGACAAATGTGGTAAAGGCTTATCTTTCAGGCATTCTCAGAGCTGGTGGGGGATTTGTATCGTCTTCAGGTGAAGGAATCCTCCACAAAGGCTCCCCAAAGCCCTCTCCCTGTCTCCTCATGGGCCCGCCTCTGTCCAGTTGCAGAGGGTTGAGTCTTGGGCATAACACTTCAGTCCGTCCCAGTCTGTCCAGTGGAACTGGAACAAAACTGTTCTTTTATTCGTACTCATTGCCGGAAATGTTATTTGAGACTAATACAAGACTACGAGACAGAATGAAAAAAAAATAATACAAAACATGCATTCTTTTAAATACACTTATTTTAATGGAATTAGTAAACGCAAGTTTGGGATGCATAAAAATTCCATTATTCCCATTATTAAAAGGATATAAAAGCAGTCTCTTACTTCTTCCTTGTGTCAGTTCCTTTAGAGGTCCCTCCACCACCCCTTCTCCACCTTCGTGTTTCACCCACATAATCATACAAATTCTTCTGCATGGACATAAAAATATAACTAAAAATTAGGAAGAGTAAATTTGGTAGAGTACACAGCAAGTACATTAGCACTTAGAAAACAGGGTCTCACATTACCTTATGATATCTGTTCTCTGCATCTGATGCTCAATTTTAAAGCCTTCTTGCCTCCAGGGATGGTAACAGCAGATGGAGCAGCAAAAGCAGCACTGCCATATTACTATCCTAGTCTAAAATAAAAATATATAACCAAGGTTATTATACCAACTTTTTGTTGAAGGCATCAGTCTGGCATACTCACTATTTCAAAAACTAACCATTAGGCAAAGTCTGCACTGTTACATTTATTAATGCAAAAAGTCACTTTTCTCATCACTAACCTTATAGGTTTTCCAAAATCACTCAAAAATTAAAATAATCTGGTATGCTAAACATTATAGCATAGAAGTGTCATCGAGTACACAAAGAATCATGGGCATGGGGCAATTGAAACTTACCTGCTGGCCATCACATTTGCATCCCCTCAAAAACTTGGCCAGAAGCTTCTACTCTCACTGTATTAAAAGCAAAAGGATCTGAAAAACATACAAAACAACATTAAATATATTTACATGCTGCTTTTTTGATTGTCTTGCATGAACTCATCACAATTTAACCAAACAAATATTCACTTAAGGTACCGTTTACAAATTATTTAGCAGACATACCATAATGCAATAAGATATAACTACATACTTCCAATGATACGTAATCTTATCTAATCTTAATATTATCTGTCTTCAATAATGTTACACTACCTGAGCCTTCTGAAACATGTTCTTTCCTTCTTCAGCTCTATTCTAAACCATTCATGATCTAAGACCTGCTGTAAAGTCGCTCTGTAGACTGGATCCTGAATCAAGCAATGGGTTAATAAATCTATGCAGGCTGTACAAGGATTCACAAGAGAGTTTGTTAGTTATGTAAAGGATGTTCTCCTCATGTAACCCACTAAAGTTCTCATACATGTTTTCATTATTGCTCTTATTGGTGCTTTTCTCTCACCTGTGGATAAACTGGAGTGAAAGTTCAGTATATCTGTCATGGAGCCCTGTTTATTTTTAACGCTATGGACCCGATGTCCATTTACCATTCTGTACAATATAAAGCCAAGGGATCTCACGGTTAATGCTTCGGCTAGATATCTCTGTCTCTTAGAGTTCTCATCTGGGAGTGCTTGTCCTGTTTACGAAGGCAAGAGATTTTCAACAATTTAACAAACATATCTGCAGAATGTATCAGTGAAAACATTATAGAGTATCTACGGAACCTGTAATGGGATTTATTACACTGACCATGGTATTGGCTGATGTCAAAGTTGGTGTCAACAAGTTTACCAAGACCAAAGTCTATTAACTTCAGATGTTTTGTCTTCTTATTGATCAATATGTTGTTAAAACTGATGTCACGATGGACCACACCCCGGTCAAGACAGTCTTTTGCTCCAAGTAATACTTGTATCATTATGTCACGTGCCATAAATTCACACAGACGATCCCCTTTGCGCTTGACAAATCTGGCCAAGGTCTCGCAGGGATGTGGGTATTCTAAAATCAGGATGCGTCCACCTGGCTGACTAAACCACTCATACATTTGTAGGACATAAGGGCTCTTCGGAGGTTGCGACAATATCACATTCAGAGCGACTTCTACTTCCAGACGCTTGGCATACCCAGGCTAGACAAAAGAGTTCAACAAAAGGTTTGACTATGAAAGGTTTATGATTACTGAAAAGACTGAGTAATCTTTCATTTCCATAAATTATTTGTATTAAGATATGAGGGGTCCAAAGGTTTGAGGGCATTAATAAAAATGCTTCCGTTAGGCTTCTATTTCTGTTTTTATAATAGATTTTCAATGTGGTCTTAGCCTTTGGAGCCCCTCTATGTTACATTGTTTCGATCTAATAAGTAATTTTAACTTACAATGTTAACAGCTTTGTCAAATATCCTCTTTTGAACAAATTTCATGGCAACCTACAAAGAGACAAGTTAGGTAAGCATTTGTAAATTGATTATATCAAACTTGAACCAAAGTAGTGGACACTATATGTAAAGACTTTAAGAATAACAGTTGTGGGTGATGCTTAAAATGATACTTACTCTCTGACCATCAGCTCTGCGAGTCCCCTCAAACACTCGGCCAAAGGCTCCTGATCCCAAGTTTGGTCCCATTTTATAAAGGGAAACAAATGGAACTGAAAAGCAAAAAATATTAACATGTTGTTTTTGTATGTTTATTTAAAAGTGTTATATGAACTTGCAGTGTTGTAATTGAAAAAATATTCATTTAAATAATCAAATGCAAACCAGTTAGAAACCAACAAAATAAAATAGTGTACAGACATAAAATAATGAACCATATAATAATAAAAATGGACTCACCCTTAACTGGCTCAGGATCAGTTAGATATATAGGGGGGGTCTGTCCCTGATTAAATGGGCTTGGGACAGGTGATGGCTCTGATTTGGATGAGTTTGTTTGGGTCAGCTTTGTTTCATTTGTAGGCTCCAGAGTAGATGGACCTGGGTTAGGCTCTAACCCTGAAACAGATTTAGCCCACTTGGGTTCAGATGACCTGGGCTTAGTCAACTTGGGTTCGGATGAATCGGTTGTATCTTTTCTCTTAGAAGTCTTTTCTCTTAGGCCTAGGAAAGGCACTAACTTTGAAACAGATTTAGCCCACTTGGGTTCAGATGACTTGTGCTTAGCCAGCTTGGATTCAGCTGGATCTTTTATCATAGGAGTCGACAGGCTTGGGAAAGGCACTAACTTTGAAACAGATTTAGCCCACTTGGGTTCATATGACATGGGCTTAGACAGCTTGGATTCAGCTGGATCAGTTGTACCTTTTCTCTTAGGAGTAGGTGGGCCTGGGAAAGGCGCTAACTTTGAAACAGATTTAGCCCACTTGGGTTCAGATGACCTGGGCTTAGCCAGCTTGGATTCAGCTGGATGTTTTATCACAGGAGTCAATGGGCTTGGAATAGGCACTAACTCTGAAACAGATTTAGCCCACTTGGGTTCAGACGACCTGGGCTTAGCCAGCTTTGATTCAGCTGGATGTTTTATCTTAGGAGTCGATGGGCCTGGTATAGGCCCTAACTCTGAAACACATTTAGCCCACTTGGGTTCAGACGACCTGGGCTTAGCCAGCTTGGATTCAGCTGGATGTTTTATCTTAGGAGTCGATGGGCCTGGGATAGGCACTAACTCTAAAACACATTTAGCCCACTTTGGTTCAGATGACTTGGGCTCAGTTGTATTACTTTTCTTCAGAGTAGATGGATCTGACACAGACACTAACTCTGATTTAGGTTCGACCAGAACGGTCTCAGTTCTCGGCTTAAGAACTGATAGGCCTGAGACTGGTGTTATCTCTGCCTGGTGACCAGGCTCTGTAAAAACTGGCCCATCCATTGGCCAAGGCCTAGATGGACCAGGCTGGGGATCAGCTGTAAGTTGGTCAGGCTGTATCCCCACTTTGTTGCCTCGGCAGTTAATGATAAAGGTATGTTTCACTGACCGCCATGTTTTCCGGAAGAATGCAGAGATGCCTTTCTTCCTTTTTGTGTGCTCATCTAAAAACGAGAGAAAGAAACACACTTTATGAGTTTATGAATCTAAACATAAAAGTAATAATTTCTTACATTAATATTAAACCTTTACAAAGTTCCTTTATTAACCATGTTAATCCCTTAATAAGAATACTAAAACACCAATTAATACATGTATATTAACATTTATTAATTGGTGGTCAATAATTATATATTCAAAATGTAAATAAAAAAATATAATATTGGCATAAGCAGGTGATCATGTGTTAAAAACATCTATTTTCATTTCATTTTAGTGACATCATTTTAGCTTTTCTTGAGCTCCAGGTCAGAACACAGCTCGCGTTCGTTCAAACAAATCAAATAGTGAGGCACTGGCAGTCAGTCTGCTTCCTATCTTTTGAAACACATGATATATAAAGTTCTGTCAACATTACTGCAAGACCGTTTAGATAACTTTAAAAGAACGTCTAGAGTACATTAGCCAATGATCTGAAAACGTTCCCTGTTAGCTGGGAATGCGCCGTCCATGTGTTCATTATGTCTATGTGACCGCTCATCCATGTACTAAGTCATCTTGACCAGTACTAATATGTTTAGCAACAGAGGATAATGGTGTCGGCGATTACTAGTCCGTTTTATATTCCCATTATTGGTGAATAATGTATCGTAGTACACTTGATTGTCTGTGACATGAATAAACACATAACGTGCTTAAAAGGACCGTTTGAGATGCTACATGTGTGAGCGAAACACGCTTATCCAGCGCATTTCTCTATCAGCAGTTGTTAATATGTGATAGGAAGCCGAAACTTTTAATGTATCACTCCGCCTTTTCTTTGTGCCAGGTTCAAAGCAGTTATATAAATATGAAGCAACATTCGTGTCCAGTTACTTTCTCATGTGACAAATAAATCGTCGGGATCCTGATAATTATCCGTTACAAGTTTTATGTATGCATTTTATATGTTATTACAGTTGATATTGTATATATACATATATATGATGTTGTCACTAACCTTGCGGGTCGGTGGTCTTCTTACCAACTTCCCGTGCTGAGATGTCCAGCGTTTGCTGAGCATCTACAAACACCTGGCTGTTGGGCGCCACTGACTCTTGCATTGGAGCAATGCTTGTACTCATGATGTCAAGCAGTGATGGACTTCGGTCACTGTTCAAGTGATAATCGTTGCCTCCGCTCCGACTGTCATTTGAACTGAAGTGATCCTGCAAGTGCGTAGTAATAGTTCTTTGTAGCGTGATTTTCGGTCTGTACACACTTCGGTCACTGTTCAGAAGAGTATCCCTGCCGCCGCTGAGACTCTCAACTGAACTGAAAATGACAAGTTGGTGCGCGTCTTATATAGGGTCGTGTGCCGTCATCGTGACGCAATGTTGTTTTGATTTGTCAGAAAATTCCATAAGGGGCGGAGCACAACGGTTCTTTCGTTATGTCGAATTGTGTGTATCTGACAATAACATGTCCCGAACAGGGCCGTACGCAGGATTTTATAAGATATTTTTGATAGATTATGATTTTCATGACCCACATATCTGCAATTTTAACGCGTTATAAGGCCAAGTAATTAGATAACAATGTAGATTTGAAACCATGTCAGCAGGCAGTAGTAGAATAAATCATTTTCTTGAACAAGTGAATTACTGAAGGCGACCAAAGCTTTAAATAAGTTTATTAAATGCATTTACAATATGTGCACATTCATTATTATTATGATGTCTAACATGATGAAAACAGATTTTTTTAGGTTCTGTCTCATTGACAGTTATGAATTACATTAGGCTACATTAATCATGTAAATCATAAATCTAAATTGTGAAATAGCTTGCAAAGTCAGCCGCAAACATGAGGTGAGGGTGGTTATGCGGGAATGGCGCGTCACGTGTGCAGTACTGCCTACTGCGTTCACCGTAAAATTTCAAAACTTTCAAAAAGAAAAAACAAAACTTTTAAAAACACTCAATGTGATTATATATTTTAATATGTAGATTAAATGTGATTAAACGTGTGCAGTTTGATTATTATGTTTAAATATGTATTTTAATATGTAGAAAAGGCGAAAAACATGTATTGTCCAGTTTTGTCTTTAACAATGATACGAGCTACTGCAACTATTCTTGATGCAGCAGGAATGATCTACGGTGGTGACATTTTTCATGACCATGATAGAAAATCAAAATACCAGCCAAACTCACTAGCAGCATATTATCCTCCTAATATGGTGTCGAAGCAAAACATTTACCCAGAATTCAACACAGCGTGACATCAGCTACACATTCTCTATTGCACCTTATAACCGTTAACTGAAGCATAGCTCTGGATATTACGTTCGATGCCTGTGACCATTAACTCCGGATAAGGCCATGCATCTGAAAAACCTCAAAATACAAAAATGTACTTGTTATATCAATTTCATTATATCAAGGCTCAATATTCAATATTAACTCGGTGAATCGACTAAAAAAGAAAACAATATGAAAACACATTATATTTTTGCATGAAGGATATTAAATCTATTGAGACTACTATTCTTTGCATTGTGGTATTATATTCATAGTAATTCTGCAATTTTCACATAATCGTGTAAATGTTTTATTTTTGAGTTTGTTGTAAATATCACTATTCTCCGTTTTAGTAATCTGATCCTGATTGATTAACAATGCATAAAATTTACACTACACTTCGTCTGAATGAAAAAAGTGATGTGCAGGCGGGGTATGGTAAGCCATACATAGTGCACACACATTGGAACACACTGTAAACTGTGAGCATGTGCCTGGAGCAGCCTGGAGCAGTGTAGAGTTAAACCTGAAAAGAAAAATCTAAATATGAAAGAACTGTGAGAGCTTAACTGGCAGTAGTATCAGAGTACTAACAAACATAGTGGCTTTGTTTTTGTGTTGTGATAATGAACTTTCATGTCAGAGACATCTCATAGTTAATTATCTGTCTTTGCAGTGCAGTGTATAGTCATATTTTCCTGTATATTTCAATTAACTGTGATGTCATTGTGACCTTACACAGTTCTTCTAAATAATTTGTCCTCATAGTTTTTTGTGTTTAAGGACATAGGTCCTTGTATATAGACAATAAATCAGGATGCCATGTATCTTGTTTTATAATCGATAAATAAAAAAGCATTTTTTTTAAGCATTTCCAATGTTATTTGAAAGCTCTAGTATAAAAGGAAAGCATGGTCCCCCTAAACCACAATCAAGGTTGTTCACTTCAAGATTACGCAACGATGCTGCTGCAACCTTTACTTTTGTCTTGATATCAGAGTCTTATTCCCAAGTAGCTACCCTGCCACAATTTCTTCATAGGGTTTTGGTAGACAATGTAAGACCTAGGAAAGGCAAAGCATTTCTGTATTCTGATAAAAGGCCATCAAACCATGCATGAACTAGTGGTCCCTTATCTACCATGTTCAGAATTATTGACTATTTAACTGTATGCCACAGCTGCCTGACAAACCTTTCAGTATATTCCCTTACAAGTTCCTCCTTTCTTTGCACACAACCAGTGATTTCAGACAGTCAACCATTGGTCCAACAATGTCTTTCAGTACTCTTAAAACTCTTCTTGCCTCTTGCAAATCATCAAGTTCAGGTTTATTTATATATCGCTTTTCACAATGGCACATTGTTACAAAGCACCTGTACAAATTAAAAATATCCAAAGATATTTTACAGTGAAAAAATGAAACTGAAAATAAAGGAAA
The DNA here is from genome assembly GCA_036877525.1 of Chromobotia macracanthus. NCBI lineage: Eukaryota > Metazoa > Chordata > Actinopteri > Cypriniformes > Botiidae > Chromobotia > Chromobotia macracanthus. The sequence continues at coordinate 14,956,829 of JAZGTH010000006.1, read as the reverse complement.
GAAAATTAGAAAGGAAAAAGAAAGAAAATTAAAATTAATAAAATTATTAAACAATGATAATGAACACAGTGTACAAAGTGAATGTTCTAAGATAATGTCAGCAGTCTCCCTGTAAGCAAACCAACAGGTTGACAGTGGCCAGGCTTAGCAGGGAGGGCCAGTTCTCCTCTGGCATGCTAAAGCTGCAGTCCTTAACTACGATTTGTTAAAAGAGAAAAAGAACGGCTCAAATAAATGATTTAAACATTTGTATGGATTAAAACAACAGGTCCAATTTAGTGACAATTTAGTGTCAAACTGCTGTTACAATGTGAAAAGTCTGAGTGGAAAATTTACACACAAAAATTAACAGAGCATTAAATAGCCTATGTAAAATTGTAAAAAGAAGTCCATCACATTTTTCCCAGTGCTTCTGGGTGGCCCAGGCTGTCGCTGTAGACATTATTCTATGGCGCGAGGATGAGTGCCTGACTGTACCGAAGCATGGGACAATTGAACTGGAGCTTGGGTCGGTCTTTCGGATGCAGGATCCATTGTGGAGCAGGCTTAATCTGTAGCTACCCCGGGATAAAAATCCAGAGAATAATTAGCGTAGCTGCTATTCATAATGTTAAGAGCATAAAATTTTATTTACTTTTTTTGAGATGAAATGGAAAAACAAGTGATGAGATGCATTATGAGAATGCTTGGCTAAAGAGATGTGTCTTTAATCTAGTTTTTAACTGTGACTGAGCTGCAAACAGCATCAAGCAGACTATTCCAGAGTTAAGGAGCCAAGTCCAAAAAGCTCTGCCGTCTTTAGTTGACCCAGCGATTCTGGGTACACAACCAGAAGTCCAGAATTTTGTGAGCATTAAGGCATGCATTGGCTTGCAGTGTGAGAGAAAATCAGTTAAATACATAGGGGCTAACCTGTTTAAGGCTTTATAGGTAAGTAGTAACATTTTATAAATAATACAGAATTTAACAGGTAACCGTTATGTATGTGATACTGCTATTCCCCATAGTGCATGTAGGTGGCACCACCACTTTATTAATTATTAGTAGTTGTTCCTTTAAATAAACTTTGAGAAGTTAAGTACTCCCACTGTGGCTGTCTACATGCTGTCTACATTCTACATGTTATGATAGTGAGAACATAACATATTTGACGACGAGGTGGATTCATTTCCCATGTTACTACCATAGTGTATCGTGAGTAGTTAGGCGCACTTGAATTTTTATTTTATTTTCTCTGCTAAAGTGAGCTAGGTTAGCTAGAATAGCTGCTACTATAGGCCATGTGGAAGCTTTGAATAAAAGGGTCGAACCTTAGACCACCTATATTGAAAGTTTTGAGCACTCTGTAGAAGCTAACAGCATTGATGTTGACAAGTGCCTGTGCTACTCAGCGTAATCGGGGGAAAAACATATGGATAACTTCGAAGTCTGATCGCTCCGGACAAGACGAGAGAGAACAGCTTCAAGCACTTCACTGACACGCAACAGCAGCACTTTTCGCCGAAGCCCCTGATCATCGCGGAGCGTTTTCGTTTCCACCGACGGAATCAGGTGGAAAGCGAGTCGGTGACAGTATGTTGCAGTGCTTAGAGTACTATAAGAACACTGTGAATTTGGGGGATATATAGATGATGCACTTCGCGATAGACTGAAACTACGCTGACGTGTCAATGAGCGGTTGAGCTAGCGGTGTCAATGGAAACGCCGTCACGCGAAGCGCACCAACTCAGCGGATCCAACTCTGAAGGTATATGTCCTGTTTTTATCAAAAGACTGCAAACAAATGTAAACGATGTGGAAAGGATAACCATAGTAATGATGACTATTGGTTTAAGGACAAAAATTGTAATACATGCGGAAAAGGGGGCCATATCAGTTGTGTTTGCAGGAAGAGCAACAGTGACAAAAAAGCAAAGTGGAAACAGAGCAAAAGCTGTAGCTATGTGGACAAAAAAAGAAAGTAAGCAGAAAGTTACTTTACCTATGTTAAGAAAGGAAGTGTACACCACCTTGATGCTGATGCAGTGGTGATGAAACAGACTCTGATTTAGCGCTGTATAAACTGTCACAGCCAGGAGAAAAGTCCAGTATTATGGTGAACCCAGTGTGGAAGGATTGATGTTAAAATGGAACTGGACACGAGAATTAATAGATTGATGATAGAATGCTGAAACATCTGCCTTAAGCTCAACTGACATTGTTCTTCGAACATATACAGGACAAGCATTACGCCCAGAAGCGTAATTGATGTTCATCTAAAAATGGGCAAACAGACAGCTGTTCTTCCATTGTATGTTGTGCAGGGGGATTATCCACCACTCTGTTGCAGAGAATGGACAATTCGGCTTGCAGGTGATGCATCACCTTACGGCATTGGTGCTGTCATTTCACACGTTACCTAGCGGTGAAGAAAAGCCAGGCAAGGCAAAACAGAATTATGTGCAGATTGAGCGTGAGGCTCTGGCAATTGTATTCAGGGTCAGGAAATTACGTCAGTTTAATTACTGGCCAGTGTGGGTTTAGCCTTATCTTAGCATGCAGCCCTCCATGCTTCCCCCCGTCTTTGTTTACGGTCTTGATACTGACGCTGAACACTTCCGGAAATATGCAGAAAATAACTAGGTAAATGAACACTATTTTATAAAATCTGGTAAGACGCTAAGCCTCGTCATGTGCATGCTTCGCCATCTTGATCACTTGACCTGTGGATAAATAATATATGTATTAGAACAAATATTGTCCATTAAGATTGTCCATTAAGGAATTAAATGTCATGTTTAACCACTGGAGAGATATCAGAGCCAGTGGCAAATTTTAGGACACTCGGCCGGGTACATGAACCACCAGGCAATCGCGTGGAACAAATAGGTACTATACTGGGATATTATGCTGTCTCAAGTCAAGAAGATCCAAAAGATCCAATGGTTTAGACAGACTTTAAACATGATGAGTAAGTCAAAGTGGAAAGAAGAGGTAAATGCAGTTAAAGGGAATGTGAAGCAGTCCACATCGACAGTCGATGTCAGTAAACAATTAAATGTATTTTAATTGTATTTTACATGCATTTTGAATAATTAAAAAATTAAACCTATGTTTATATATGTCTGTGTATTTTTATTTTATACAAATCCATGCTCGTTCATTTAAACAAAATATCTACACTTTTTATTTTTTATTATGCAATAGAGAATGTGAAGCTGATGTCACGCTGTGCTGAATTCTGGGTAAATGTTTTGTTCCAACACCATGTCAAGAGGACAATACAATATGTTTTTCACCTTTTCTACATGTTAAAATACCTAAGGAAGCAGGCTGAGGAGGTGACGAGAATGCACTGGATAGCAAATCTGATAAAGTCATTACTGATCAACTCGTTGCTTATAACTTATAAAATGCATTGCTGAGTTTATTTTAAAAGTTATGTATTTTGTTTTGTTTGATGATTAACAATTCATAAGAATCTAACTGAATCACCAAATTGGTTGCAATGTCCAGCCCTATTTATTATTATTAAAATTGTAAAATGTTTGCATGACCTTTCACATTTAGATTGAGATATGAAGTATTGTGTAATATCCTCAGTACAGTTCAGTTGTCACGGAAACACCAGGCTCCACCCCCATTCAACAATCACAATCACCTGACTTCTAGTCATTACACTTGATCGTCATCACATCATTAGCACCACTATAAGAGCAAACACTTCCCTCAGTCACATTGTCTAGTCTCCACGTTGGAATTAGACTCATCTCATGTCTACATCCCTGATATTGGATTACGCTATCTCTGTCGTTTCCCTTGTGTTCCTTTGTATTTGTGTGTGTTCCAGCAATCTCCCACTCCATTTCCCACACAGCTCCTGGACTCCTATTCCCCTTCTGGGTGTGTGTGTGTGTGTATATATATATGACTCAATGTAATAGGTTTTGTTTTCATGTACTAATATTACTACTACATTCCTCTGCTGAAGGAGGAAACAAAACTCTCATCAGTAAATCATCAGTAAACACCTAACAAAATCAAGATGGTAATAAACTAGTACGATGGCATTTATACCCAGATTAAGGGTCCATTAGTATGTGTTTCTTTTGTTACTACTTTTCAGCAACCAGGTGGGATTATTGCTGATCTATCACAAACAACCTGGAAGTGTTTTCTTGGCATGGGGATGAATGTTTCCTCGTCTGAAAGCAGGAGAAGGGTAGCAGGTCCCTGCAATGTGCGTTCTTGCAGCTCTGGTCAGTAGGAGCACTGACTTGCTGGTTAAAACACTGTGATGTCACCCATTTTAAGTTGGACAGCAGAGCGTGTGGTGTACCTTCATTCTTCCCCTTTGCTCTTCCATTTCTAACAGAGCATTATCAACTAAGGTGGTGTAACACCAAAAAGGTGGACATTAACACTAAAGGTGTTAGTCACTTCAAATTTTTAACTTCACTCTGCATTTAAAAAGCTTAATGTTGTTTGACACTTTTCATCTCTTAATAAAAATCTTTTGGTGTTTTTTCACAGGTGTAGTTGGATTTCTAATCAAAAACAGAACATACCAAAATTCCTTACGTAAATTAGTCTATACCACTCTTTTTTGGCTGATCTGTTTTTTGAAGCGTTGTAAATCAAACAGTCACCTAAAACCCTCCTAAAGATTTAAATTACATTTATGTTAGACTTTGTGCACCAGCCTAGAACAATGTCTTAAAGCATGTTTTCCTGAGAGAGCTGACATACTTTGATCTGCCAGTCTGGACGAGGGGCTATGATGGGATTGAGGGGACACTGTGCTGTTGTCAGTAAGTGTGTGAGTACAACCACACCTAGTGTTTCACGCGTTTGTGAAACAATTGTGTAGGGGGGGTTGCCATGGGGATAATAATACAGCAGTGGTGTTGATAACCTATATCCCTGCAGACTAGGCTGAACTTGTGGAGGGAGAGAGCGAGTTAGGAAGTGGAAGATGTGAAATTAAGGCAAGCAGGCACACTTTGAGATTTTCATCTCAGTTACATCTTGGGAAGTGTATTTGTTTAAAAAGTAGTGGTTTATCAAGATGTGATTGTCAGTTGCTAGTTCTTAAACTTGTACACCATTCTTAAGTGTTTGGCTACTTTGTTGTGTTTAAGTGTATATCAATTGGCAAACAAGCCATGGGTTTTGTATTATGAGATTTGAGCTTGAAAGTCTGTGAGTGGCAGCACTTGTTATGTATCTATACATTATTCAAAAGGCAGCTTGGCTCCTAGGTTGACCACTCGCTAAACAGGTCATGGTGGAACATTCCCCCTACCCATGTGTCCAACACGTGCACATGATCACACCTTTGCCCAAACTCAGTCGCCCAGCCACCCGCTCATCATCTCATTACATCGGTTCTCCATCCTCAGGGTCTGACCAACGTGATAGATGCCAAACCCTGCCTACTGCACTATTTGGGGCAAAAGAGAGGGAAATTTGGCTTTGTGTTCTGTTTGCAGACTGAGCCATCACTTGGAGCTGATCTTAAAACAAGATAAAAGATGTCATATGAATTTATACAGTCAACAAAAATTGCCATGGGCACTGGCAAATTTAAAAGAAGCAAATGAGCAAAACCATGTACACATTTGGACAGGCTCGGTATGAAGTTCAATTTGGCAGATTCTGCCAGTTTTGCAAGATGTTCAGAATGCTAATCTTTCAGAAAGCATGCTGGCTCTAATGCAAAGCACTTATTTCAGGTAATATTCCATGTAAACTTCAAGTTAAGAATCAGAGGCTCTCTGTTACCACAGAAAGTGAAGTATATATTAATCATAACAATCTGTATTATCACTAGAGCTCAATTTTTATTTAACCTGGAATTTTTATTTAAAATTGATTAAATTAATATTTCAGGTTAAATTTTTTTATATTGTTACTTCACTCCTGAGTCTCTCCGGACAAGGTTGAATATTTTTTCAGCTCAGATGTTGGTCATTTGCATAATTAGCTTTATTGTTTTGCCTTTTAGCAACCTTTGTTTTCCTTGTCATTGTTGTGGACATGGCTGTACCCACCACTAAGGTCTATTTTTTGGTGGTTAAAATAAAAGTAGTGAAATAATGTTTTAGAAGAACGCTAAGATAACATCTCAGATCTGGTCAGCAGCTGAACAGTGCTTGTCAAAATGACTGAGGCAGCCAATAAAATCAAAGAAGGTTGAAGTTAATGGACAATCAAATGAAAGTTTTAAATGAAAGAGCGTGAATCAAGTAGTTAAAATTTAATGTTTGACGACATGTTATGTTAAACAAATAACAGTAACATCCACCTATGCAAACTACAAAATATTTTAACTGAAAATTATTTACATGCTTCATAATATAATTTTAAATTGTCCATGTAATAAGACACAAAAACATTACTATACATTACATTAATGTGGGCCTATTGTGAATGAATTTAATGAACTTTCCTATCTTTCCTGATAGCCTTTCAGTAAATTCACTTTTCTTAGAAAATGATTTATTGAACTCAAAGTGGGAGCTATCATCCTAGACCTTCACAAGAATATGCTTTGACTTAAATGTTTAAACATTTGTAGTTAGCCTATTAAAATAAAATTATTATTTGCAAATAGTTTAAATGTGTTACTTTACAATAAATTCTAGTTCTTTAATTCTTATTTGTCTTTTTATCCTTTGTCTCTTTTTACAAGCAACCCCCAAGTGTCCACAACCTTTCTGTTTTGATATGTTGTGTCCATGTCTGGTCTGTACACAAGAAGTTAAAGGGATAGTCATTCCAAACCCAAATGCTATTTTTCATAAATTATAGATTTTCTTCTCTGGTAATATTTGTATATAAATAATAATTAACTATGTGTTTACTTTCCTCAATGACACGAGAACATGAAAAGGTGTGGTTTTAGCTTTAATCATCACATTTTTGCTTTAAAACTTCAAGGGAATCAAGGGAAATAAATATACTAAGTTAGTAGTTTGACTTAGTCACTAGATAGCTTAACAGAGAAGACTCCTATAAAGACCCTCCCCAGCCAGGCACAAACAGTTGTTCTGCAGACCAACTCTGCTTTATGTCTGATAATAAAGTCTATCTTTTGCATCAAAACCTTTGAAAAAGTCTTTGAGTGATGCTTCTAAGATGTGACAGAAACCACAACAAGTGCAGCTGCAAATACCACTTAAGCTACCCCCCTATATCTACAACTACCACCACAGATAAAACAACACAAGGTAAATCAGACTCCCCTTCTCCAGTCTCCCTTAACTTTCACATTTTCTCTACCACTAACTTTCTGGACCCCAGCTTTAACAAAACCAAAAAGTCCCAGGAACAACTGTCAGCCTTAAAAGAGAGGGTTAGCCAGTTCCCTAATCAAAAGGAAGTAATTGGCTTATCAGCCTAACTGGTCTGTCTGTGCATGAGGTATGGAAATGGTTCAGTGAATGCCGGTACCGCTTCCAGAATCTAAAGGGCTCAAGGTCTAGTGCTGGTGGTCAAACTGCAGCTGTTAAGGGAAGTACATCCCAGGTGGATGCATTTGTTGCACTAGACCTGTCAAAAAAGTAGACCCCCTGAGAGACCTAAAACTCCCCAACAGTTACCTGTAAGTTCCTTACATACTACATCAACATCAACTCCCACACAGCGTCCTCCACAACCCCCACACCAGATTTTACAGCTATACGGTACTAAGAGTGCAACCTCACCAAAACCCAGATCATGTAGTGAGAAGTTAGACAGACGGAGAGCAGAAACAAAGATGACTCATCGTGAGATACATGGCTGGTTTGCTGAGCAGCAGCAGAGGGTCTCTGCAGAAAGAGGAGGAAGCCGAGAGGGCAGAAAGGGAATATTATGATGACCGAGAACATACCTGAGCAGCTCCACCTTCTAAAGTAAGTCTTTGCTCATACACATTGGCCTAGTTGTCCCCAGTACATAGCTAAAACAGGCCTACCACGACCAGAGGTGGTACATTGTTTTGGAGATTGCCATTGTGTCTTAAAGAACGGTCAGCTCAAGTGGCTTGAGAGCCACCAGACCACGGTAGATGAAGAAGACTTCCAAAAGGCTAAGTTAGTATGCTGAAGGAGCACCTGAATAACTATGGAAAGCTAGATGAGAACAAGTTGGAAGAGATTGTCAAGTCAAGTGGGTTGGGCAAGAAATCAGTCTGGTGGTGGTTTGTTAATAAGGTGCAACTTTCAGTGGAGAATAGTCTGGATCATTATCTGCAGTAACCCCAGCTGAAACTGTTTTAGCATTACGATGCTCCGATCATGATGTAAAAGTGGAGCTAAGCAGCTTAATCTCAAAGGATCAAACCACGGATGAAGTATCCACTAGTATCCACTTGTAATTTTCTGCTACATTCAATATTCAATTCATATCTATTGATGGTCAATGCTTTATTAGCTTCTTTATTTTTGTTTGTTGGTTGTTTGTTAGATCTAATTAGTTTTTTACCACATTTAAACTACAAGTGATGCCTACTACTGTTCATACTCTCTTTAAAGGCTTTTAATAATAATTACAATAAACTTTGCCAACTGTCAAAAATCAAATCAAATCAAAAACCATTAATTTATTACCCTGTTACAAAATTAAAGTGTATGATCTGAGACTTTGGGTTTCCATTTTGTCTCAGTGTGTCTTCATCTAGTTTTCTGGTTAAAGACCATTGTGTATTCCAGACTTGTTTATTCCAGCCTGTGGGGTGTGCATATCGTCACCTCCTAAAGTAATGGCTTTGAGAATAAACATTTTTAACAAAGCACATGGCCCCATCCTGTTTAAATTAAAGTGGAAAAACAACTGAGTTAACCTTTATCAAGAACACACACACACACACACACAAAACAACAACAACAACAACAACAACAACAACAACTAATACAGCATGAATGAAAAAAACAATGACATTAAGATGAAGTTAGTTGTAAATGCTTATTTTTATTAATCCAAAACATACATCCAAGAACACAGCCATGAACAATGAGAAACTAAAAACAACTAGATCTCACCAACATTTACAGTGAAACAACTTGGAAGGAGAGGAAGGAAAAGGAGATGTTGCAGCAAGACAATTAAATGAGAATTCAAAACAAGGATGGCTAATTCCAGATCTGTTGAAAGAGAGAAGTGTTCACAATAAATGGTCCATTTGTGTAACAAGGGGGATTTGAATCAATGTGGTAAAGTCAAAAACTCAAATGGAATTCAATTCGACAAGTGGAAAAAATAACAACAAACATTAAATCATATAAAGCAAATGCCTTTATGAACCTATGAATTAGTACCATTTTAAAAGAGTTAACCTGCTTTACGTTTGCTGGATAAGAAATGAAATGTAGACTGCTATTTACCTGCGTTTGCTTTTCATTGGGTTTGGTAAGACATGTCATGAAACTAACGTGTAACTGGCATGCTAAACACACTGGAGTGCATGTCATCTATGAATATTAGCAAAACAAAAAACAAACCTGAAAGGAAAAAAGGGAAAGGTCACCAAAAAAAGTTAGGTGAAGTCTGTGACAACATTGTAACCTGACTAAAATGTAATGCATTTTTAACAGAAGGTGAATAAGTTAATGTTGAAACTATGGAATTTTGTAACAAAGGTGAATAAATTAAGATTAGGATTAGTTCCTGACATCCTCGGGGTGTGAACGCAAAACCCATGTGGAAAAACAGGCAGGTTTGTGAGACCAAAAGAGAAAAATTGTTGGCATGCTGTCAATGAGATCCATGTTGTGTTATTTCATGATAAAGCTTTAGGATTTGACTGAAATATTGACATTTCAAATAATTAGATTGTTTTCAAATGATTCATTGAAGCAGTATATATGTGAACATATATATTCTCATATATATATATATGAGAATATATGTTTGACAGTATTTAAGAATCAAGAATCCCTGAGATAAAGACTGAAAACATGAAAAAGCGTGTCTCTGAATAAGATCACTATATCTTGTGATAACGATCCATGCTACCTTTAAATCAGGAACTTTCTAAGAGCTAAAAACATAACAAAATGTGTCTTAGTAGCTCTGGAAGAGTTTCTACCAAATCTACCAGTTTAAACATCATTTTAAATACCACAGTGACACACATAAACAATCTTTAATGTATATTATTACAAATATATAAAATACAAATGTAAAGGCTGGAAAGCCATTTGAAAGTGAATGTGCTTTATTATTTCACTGCATTATTGGATTACCTCTGTTTTTGATTTGTATTGTTTACCCAGGTTTTGGATTGTTTGCTGCCTACCTTTATTACTGGACTGTACCTTGGATATTTGATTGTTTGCTGCCTGCCACGACCCTTCCGTTTTGCCTCTGTCGTGCCTATTACAACCTTGTTTGCTGTCTCTTTACCCCTGCCTGTCTGACTACAAATAAAACGCTGCATATGGATCCTCACATCTTACTCATCATTACAGTTTTCAACAAGTTTGGGCATGACCTTTAATTAGAAAACTAGATGAGACAAAATGGAAACCCAAAGTCTCAGATCATGCACTTTAATTTTGTGTCTGAAGCGTAAACACTGCAAGGAACACAGCTCTTACCACTGTCTACACACACACACACACACACACACACATTAGTGTATATATTTATTGATCCCTTTACAAAACTTTTCACACATTCAAACCTAATTGCTCACAATGGTGTTAGGAGAAAGTAAAAAGGATCTGTTGTAGAAGGGTGAGGAGGGGGTCAGTTCCATAGGGTGAGGGTCAGAGCCAAAGGCTGAAGCAAATCTTATTCATAAAAATGATTAACATGCACAAAACTAGACTAAAAATTGAACAGACCCCAAAACAGGGTAATAAATTAAGGATTTTTGATTGACAGCTGACACAAAGTTTATTGTAATTACTACTGCTTTTTAATTCATAGTTTGCATGTGAACTTTACAAATTGTTGAAAGAGATGTTATCTATCTACCCTGCCTATAAGAGAAACTGATGTTCCAGCACAAAGTTCTTGATTCCTTTTGTATTTGTAAGGATTATTAGAAAAAGTGGTCCTTTTTGACTTTTAAGTCGTTTGTCCGACTTGTTTGAAACTGGGAATACATCTAGAGACCCTCATTGCAAAAAAATTCTAAAAAGAATTTTGATCCATCAAGATGCTTAGCAGATGAAATCTGTGTATGTCGCCCATTTTCACTAATTGGACCCCTGAAGGCAAAGTACAAGCTTAATGAAACTTGGTACATGTAGACATTAAAACCTGTCTACATTCTGTGGATGCATGTCAGATGTCAGTTGTCCATTTTTCCTTAGCGAGTGCTACAACAAAATATATTGCCATAAATCATGTCACAAACATATGTCCTAACATATTCTGTCATTTCTTATAGATGCATTAAAAACGGCTGCCAGCAGGCAATTAAATTCCAGTAGTCAATAATGTCAAATCTGAATGGTGTACCATTACGAAAATGGACATATTTATAGACTGTCTTAAATAGAGTATATCTTTAGCAGTAGTTTATCCACAGTTCTCCATTTTTAAAGAAATTACTTTCTCAAACTTGTCCCAGCCTGTTTATCTGATTCAAATGAAATTTGGCATACATCATTCCCAGACCCTAATGACAAAAAGTTATCAAAATAATGTTGATGGGTTGATTTCATTTAGCATGATTTTTTTTTATTTGTCAGGTGTGTTATAATGTTAGCAGCAATGGCTGTTTTACTGCAAGATGGTCATCTAGTCGCCTTCTCATTGAGGTCACTAACAGATACAGAGTGTGTCTCTGTGTTCAATTTTGTTTCAGTCAGCCAGCAGAAGTATGCTGAGCTTCAAGACCACACAAAGAATGAGCTCAGCTGCCTCTTACAAATAATCCAACAAGGATGGCCAGACCACAGACGTGATGTACTCTCGAAGACAGCTTGTCATTACTGATGGTGTTGTCAAGTCTGATCAGGTCCATTTGGAAAAAAGCACATTTTAAATTATCCGAGGCAACAAATACCGAACCCGATCTGTGTCCGAGGCACTCATCAAAGTTTTGGACCTGAACCTGCTTGGGTCGGACCTCAGATTTTCGGATCCAAGTGGACCCGTGAAGACCTCTACCTGGAACCCACTACAACACCCCCCCCAGTATTTCTCTGGAGTATAAGGAAACAGCCCTCACCATAGACTCCCACAAACCCCCCACACTTGATGGCCATGCAAACATTCACAAATGCCACAACCCCTCATGCTGGCACTGACAACACATATAATGAAGACTATGGAGACTAATGGACCCTCTGCAGTTTTCTTACCGCCACCAGGTTGGAGTCATCATATACATGCTTCAGAGGATTTACTCACACCTGGACATTCCTGGCAGCACTGTGAGAGTCAGGTTATTTGACTTATCTAGTGCATTCAACACTATTAAACCAGTATTGCTGGGGAAGGAAATAGAGGTAATGCAGGTTGGTGCCTCATTGATCTCATGAGTCACTGATTACAGGTAGACCACAGTTTTTTACCACCATCTGTTGTTACTGTCTGTTATTTTTTTTGATTATATACTGTGTATATTGTGCATGTCTATGAATGCATGAATTAACTTTTCAATGTTTTACATAGAGCATGTGTTTTGAAAGTTTTGATATGTTTTTAAGATAAAAAAAGATTGGAAATGTGGTTTTCAAAGGACAAATTGCTATCAAATACCACATATTCTGCGTTGTGTCTCAGTTTTCCTGTTTTCTTTTATTATTTTCACTGTATGTAAAGCTGCTTTAAAATAATGCAACATTATAAAAAGTGTTATATAAATAAAACTGAATTGAAAATAGGACACATTATATAGAGTATTCATCAAGCATAAGACAGTACTCTCGGTTGTTACATGTGAAAGACTTTGGTCCAATAATTGAAACTTCTGTTTTGTCTACATTTAGTAGTAGAAAGTTGTTGGTAATCCAGATTTTAATATCAACTATACATTCTGTCAGTTTGATGAATTTATGCGTCTTCTTGTGCTATGAAGAAATACACAGCTATCCTCAGCATAGCAGTGAAAACTAATTCCATGTTCCATGTCACCTAGTAATTGCTCCCAGAGGTAACATATACGGGTGAAAAGCAGAGGCCCAAGCCTCTGAGCCCTCCGGCACTACATACTGAACTTATGCTTGATATGACACCACCTCACTCACCGCAACAAACTGGAATCGGTCAGATAAATTATTTAAACCATACCAGTGCAGCCCCATTTATAACAACATTATTTTCAAAAGCAAACAGGAGATGACAGGAGCAAAATCATTTGTCACTCTGATGAATGCTATACTATGATCTAAACTCTGACTGGAAATCCTTACATATACCGTTAATTTCTAGGAAAGAACATATCTGTGAGAACACCGCTTTTCAAGTATTTTTGAAATAAAGGTACATTTGAGATAGGTCTGTAATTTACTAGTTTCCTGGGAAGTGTGTTTTTTTATAAAAAGTCTGATAACAGACAGCTTGTAAGTTTTGGGACATATCCTAACACCAATGGGAAATGAGTTAATGGAATCTGGAATGAGTTAGTAAAACTATGCAGGGATCTATAATTTCAGAAAGCATGTTTCAACAACCTGGTAGGTATAGAATACAGCATACATTGTTGATTTAGACTTCATTTAGTTTTCATTATTTTTGAAAGTTCATGCATATCTATTGTAATGAATGAATGGAGTTGCTTCCTGGGTGAACTATAATGCAATGTCTGATATGATTGTGCAGCAGGCAATTTGCATGTTTAATTTTTTTCTCTGACAGCATAAAATATTAATACAATAACACTGTTATGTTGACAATTGATGCTGAAGCAATTGATGCTTTATCTTTGTTAATTTAGTCTCTGTATCAAATGAATGCCTAAAGTTGTGTTTGTTTTCTTCTAAAAGATTTGAAAAGTAGCCAGTTCTGGAGTTTTTAGGGTCTTCCTGTAATTTTAAACACTCTCCTTTCATGCTGCATGGAATACCTCTAGTTTTGTTTGCTTTCAGTAACGTTCAATTTTCCTGGCTGCTCTCTTTAGGGTCTGAGTATGCTAGTTACACCCTGGCATTGGACTGCGGTCCATTAACTTTACTCATAAAGGAGCAATTGTGTCTACAGTGTTAGAAAGGAGGGAGTTAACATTTTATGTTGCATTTTCAAGGTTTTCGAAGTTATGTTTAGCTATGGAATTGGGACAGTTCAGATAGACAGCTGATAAAACAATCTTTAGTGGCAGACGTTAGCGTAGCAAGGAGCTGATTTTAGAACCATAGGTAAATATAGTAAACAGGACACCAGATAATGATCTGAATTATCTTCACTCTGCTGCAAAATATTAATGTCATCAACATTTACACCATAGTACAGTATTAAAATTGAAGTATAAGTATGACAATGAGTGGGTCCTGACACGTTGTAAAACCCTGATAGTTTAAAATGTTTTTAAAAGCCAACCTCAATATATCTTTTTCCATTATCCACATGGATTTCATTTCATTTTAATTTTCAATAACCTTTGTTTAAAATGTTTTTTCCACAGGAAGGACTGAAGAGGAGAATAGAGGGATGAATAGATGTTTTGATGTGCAAAGGGATATCCCCTAATCGGATTTCAGCCTATGTGGCCTTCATATATTTTTGGCAATGTCGGATGAAATTTTAACAGAACCACTGAAGAACACTTCGCAAAACATGTTGCAAAATTTTATCCTTGCAACCCTTTTATCCACTCAAGAATTACCAGCTGCCTGTCTTTGGTTGGGAGAACCAAAGGGTTTGTGTTTAACCCCAATGGTTAAACTATGACTGACAATAGCACCTCAAAAAGTTTAAAGGTTTATGTGGTAGCACCAGTATCACAGATTTGTTTTTGATATCTTTATAGATATCTTTGATATCTAAATCATGACTTTCACCAGTGTGAATGCATAGGCTTGTTCTGATTTTTAAATGTACAATTTGCATAATACATTTTATTTATTATGATATTTATTGTTAAAATAAAAATAACATGGATTTTTAGCTTGAAAAGTCACCTATGTTGTTTAAGTACTTTATTCTCAGACTTATTTCATATGAAACACAAACTTAAAATGTATATTACCTCCAATATAGCATAGGCACATTACAGAAAACACTTGGTTTGTAAATAAGAACATTGAAAACAAAACTGATGCAAGAAAGCACAGAAAAGGCATGTATGTCAAATAAGGGCCTTTCCGAGCCGAATCCATGTATACATGCACCAAGGCACATGAGAAAATGATGCATGGATAAAGCAATTAAAATCACAGACTGGTGAACGCCTATAGAAGTAGAGATTTAACACAAACAGAGGGAATGTTGGAATATTCCTTAAGGAAAAATGCTGAATTCCTTCTGAAAAGTTCTGCCTTGTCTTTCTTATTTGTTCTCAAAGTGATTATGGTCATGGGCTCAAGTGTCATCAGCTAGTAGCCACAAGGCTACTAATCACCCCGCTTTACACAAACACCCCACGGTCAAATCGAGAGCCATGCACACCAAAAGGGTTTCCCCATTAATAGCCACATTTTTCTCAGAACTACATGAAAACTGCTATCAGAGTCTCTACAGTAAATATGTCCTTGATTATTTACATTATTACACCATAAATACTTATGTGTAGCAATCTTGTCCAATTTGTTACCAAAATAACTTGTATCAGAGTGATATGGCAGCAAAACAACCATAATGACTATGTAACTGAAGGTTACAAATTTACCAAATAATGTCTATAGTTAGAATAAATCATATATTTGACCAATTAAGCAACAAAAAAAGCAAATTACTGCTAAAGGTGTTCTACTGACCCCAAACTGAGCTGAACTGATTTGGTCCTAATTTTTTACATACACCAACTGCACAGTCTACCTTTGGCTTTCAATAAAGCTCTCCCATAATAGTAAGATAACAAATCTCTCCCAGAAAGGTATTTAAGCATACATAAAATTCATAAAATAGCTTCAGTAACAAGATCTTTAAGATTGGTGCTAAAACAGGAAGGTCTTGTGTAATGGGATGGTCCAAGTTCTGCTCCACTAACAAGAAAAAAATCTCCAACACTCCCATGGGCTAAGAGTGGCTTCTGAACCACAGGTTTTGGTTAAAGTCTTATGGAGACTGGCAAAACAATCATAGAGAGTGATATTACTCTCTGGTCACTTGATTATTAACAAAAAGGTTGTTCTTGAGTTAACATACTAAAGAGCAGCTTCAACAGCTACTTCAACAAGATCTCCCATACTGCTGCTCACCTCTCTGTCTAAAGTACAAGAATGTGCATCATGGGACAGGTCAAACTTTAGTCCAACGCAGACAGAAGAGAACAGACAGAAGAAACAAGAATTTGAAAAAAACAATTAAAAAGGCCAAGCCCTCATGTTAGAAACATTTGTACAAAAAAGAAAAACAATAATGTTATAAAACTTTAAAACAAATATTTAAATAGTCAATTTAAAAATGGAAAAAAGATTTTCTGATTAACAGCAAAACGGGGAATGAGCGCACACACACACATTAATATACTTATATATGAGCCGAAGAGATAAAGTATTAGTCCATAAATGTTAACCTGGAATCTGTTTTAAAGTGATGAATGATAACAGCCCCAACTCAATTTAAAACACTGATCCACCAAACTGTTGTCCCCGAGTTGTCCTCTGCATCAAAACATTCCTGTTCCTTCTGCTGCAGGTTCAGATGGTAGCTAAGCAGATATTTGTTTACTTCTGCCATGAGGTTTGCCCACATGCTCCAACAGTCCCTCTGCCACTCACGCAGCCCTAAGCAGGAGGATTTTCAGCAGGGTTTCATAGCAGTTTGTGACATCATCAGCCCTGAAGGAGGTTTGTCCCAGCCCTTACATCTACTCTGTCCATCTGTCTTATGGTCAGCTGGTCATGTTACGCACGGTTGTCAGCGCTGACGCGAGCCCTGCGCATCCTTTCAGAAAAAAGAAACTGCATGTGAATGAAAAATGACCACAATCCTCACAGTGTAGCTTTTGGTTAAACTGTACATAGGTTTCTTCATGTTTAAGGTTATTGCTCAAATCTTTCAAATGAAAAGTACATTTTAAAACAAGCTTTGTGCATAACAAACACTGCAAATTTGATTAAATTCAGCAGCCTTTAAAAAAGTGATCATTGTATCAACCTGCTTCCTTGTAAACAACTGTTTCTAGATTGATTAACAAAAACTTGCACCCCGACAAAAAAAAAAAAAAAAAAAAAAGTAAAAGTATCTGTAAAACCCCCTTTAAAGTGGCCAAAAAAAATCCTTTCGAAAAGTAGCTTCAAAAAAGTTAACTTGGCTGAAAGGTGAGTAGTTTATATCTATGCATTTTGAATAGTTATTTGATTAGTTATATTTATTAGAATGTAACATTTTGTTTGTTGCATTAATACAGTGCGGTGGTTAAAAATAATCTGCTGAAATTACAAAGAAAAAATTTAAACACATTTCAAATGGTTTTAACAGAAAAAGTTGGTAGCGGCTGCTGTGCTCTTTGAATACCTTGCTGTACATTGGTCTATTACTGTACATTATTGATTCAGGTCTATGTGTCACTCCATTTCAAAAACAACGGCCGACTCATTAAAATGTCCCTTCCTGTCATAATATATAACCCACAGTTTGTAATTCTACATAATTCAACTTTTAATTTTTAAACACAGGCCTTCTCACACACAGAGATGAGACAAGTCATACCTCCTGTTTTCATGGTCCAACAGTGTTTCTTGTGCCACTCTGAAGTCATCCAGTGGAGACTGGTACCGGGCCTCAAATGAGCCCTCCCGACTGCGGTATCCCAGAGCCTGAGCTGGAGACGAGGTCAGAGGTGACATGGAGGAAGTGGAGGAAACTGAGCTGTTGTCGCCCATACGCTCACGGCCTGCCTGCATGGCCATGGCCCCTGCTGCCAAGAATTGGCTTAACATCTCACTGTTCTCATTCTGCTGACAAAAACAAGTGTTGCCATTACTATAGTGCACACTGAACAAGCTGTCTAAATGAAGTTACTGAAGGGCATATCTACATACTATGAGCTCATGGCCCACCCTTCCTCTGATGATTTCCATGTGCACCAGCAAAGACGCCAACTCCAGATCTTCACTGTAGCTGTTCTTCAGAGGAACTGAACGATAACCTGCCGACAGACAAAAGGAGCATTTGAATTTTCTTCATTCCCTACATGACAGTCTTCTACTACAGCCCTACAGTTTTGTTTATTTGAAGCAATACCTGTTTTGAGACAGTTGACGGGAAAGGTTGCCTGGGCAAGAAAATTCTGGTCGTTGAACATGTCTATCTCATACACCACAAAACGCAGGAACGCGAAGGAAGGGTTGCACACGGTGAACCGGAAGGGCTTCCTGGGCCAGGTGGGGTTCAGACCATTGTCAGCTGCAAGTTAAACAGGTTTAAAATCTAAAATCTTTGTCATAAAGCAGTAGTGCATTAATAAACCCTGATTCCAAATTATAGCAGGTTTCAGGGGTACTTGGAAAGATCCTGCTTGAAATTTTTTGGTTATGCAAATCACTTAAAGTTAGCAAACTGGGAAGAGTTCATGCTAAAAATGATTTGCCATTTCCGCATCCTAATGTTGTTCTTCTAGGAAAATTTTGCTTTCTTGTAACACAAAAGAAAATTACCCTTTACTATGTAGCAAAAGTCAGATGAAGCACATCTATAGCTCTGAAGGTCAGAAGCATCACCACCATTAAAACGTGTCATGCTATATTTTAAGTTTATGTGGACATGTATGCATGCCTAACATTCTGCAAGGGTGAGTAAATTATTTTAATTTTCCCAAATGTGTGTTTCTTAAACCAAGACTCTCACAACGTTTGTCTCACATGCTGACATCAAAAGAGGGTATTTGCTTGTCGGCCTTACCTTCAGAGTCGGTCCTTTGCTTGGCGTTGTCATACTCGGCCCCGCAAACCTCAATCTCGATCAGAGGGCAAACAATACCTCGACCATGTTTGGGCAGGTGCCGAGCTCCCAAAACCTTTAAACACAAAAACACAAAAAAAAAACACTAACTTCAAACATTCTTCAATTACAACAAACAAAAAAGCAGTTACAACACTTTCAAAATCAAACGCTTTAACCTAGCGAATACAGGACTACAGGGGTTGCATTAAAAAGACACTTCAATAATTCCAAATGCCATCTGTCATTCTGACAAACTAAAAAAAAAAAACTTGTCAGTTTTTATTTTAATGATCTTTACATGGTGTGCAGCCAGTACTTCATTTTCCTCCCCTATTTTTGGAAAGCACTGGTGATGATTTTAAGAAGTTAGCAGGAAAAAAAGTTGATCGGACCCTCACACCAGTGCAGGTACAATATACACCTAAACGTACAATATGCACCTAAACAGGTATATAGTGCACCCGAAAGTATTCACAGCGCTTCACTTTTTCCCACATATAATATTATGTTATAGCCTTATTCCAAAATGGATTCAATTCATTATTTTAATCCTTAAAAGTCTACAAACAACATCCCATAATGACAATGTGAAAGAAGTTTTTTACATTTGGTTCTTGGTCACTTCCCTGACTCAGGGTCTTCTCTGTTGACTCAGTTTGGTCGGGCGGCCCGCTCTTGGAAGAGTCCTGGTGGTTCCAAACTTCTTCCATTTATGTATAATGGAGGCCATTGTGCTCATTGGGACCTTCAATGATGCAGAAATTCTTCTGTACGAAATAGGGAATTAAATCCATCTCGAATGGTAAAAACAGCCCTCGTTATCACCTCTAGAGGAAAGGTGCTGTAGCAGGCTTGACACCCTGCCGGTTCTTCAGGATGCTTGTCCAGAGGCCAGGAGGTTATACTCCTGCTAAATCCTAAAACCTCGCAAATATGTTGAGTGTTGCCCAGTCCACAGCTTTACAGATGTCTGCTAAAGGGGTGCCTTTCACAAACACCCAGGATAAGGCTATCCCTGTAGTTGAGTGTGTACATACTC
This sequence comes from Chromobotia macracanthus, assembly GCA_036877525.1. NCBI lineage: Eukaryota > Metazoa > Chordata > Actinopteri > Cypriniformes > Botiidae > Chromobotia > Chromobotia macracanthus. The sequence goes on along the minus strand of JAZGTH010000006.1, from coordinate 14,936,824 downwards.
TGACAGGGCACAGCACACGCTGGGATTGGTAAACCAAACAAATGGCATCCACAATCCAATGGTATATCTTCTGTTTAAACAGACAAAGCTGCTTAGATCTCCTGAGTTCTTCTTTGCTTTCCAGGTAAATACATAAAGCGTGTACTGGACACAGTAGGGATAGGGCTGAGGCTCCTCCTCTGACTGTGGGAGGGCCTTCAGGTTCACCACGTGGTCCCTTGAAGGGAGTTGTGGGAACCTTGAGCACGTAACCTGGATGAGGCCTCAGAATAATGTGAGAAAGTCCTGGTCCTAGCTGAAGGCACTTATTGGACACAGACAGTGCCTGCAAATCCCCAAGCAAGTGCAGTCAGGAGAGCCATCATCAGAGAGAGGGCACTAAGCACAACTGAATTAGTGCTCAAAGGGGGGTCTCCAAAGGGCCGTACGGATCAAAAAATTGATTAGGCACGTCTTTGGACGGTTCAACCTCTTGGTACCTGAGGTATCTCATTATCAGCTCTTGATTTTACAGGATTTTCCATCCAGTGTAACATGATGTGCTGCAATAGCAGCCACATATATTTCCAGGGTGGAGAGAGATAACTGTCTCTCTAACCTTTCCTGTAGGAAGATCCGATAGAGCATGCTGGTGGGTCTTCCCCTGGGAACAACACCAGTCCACCTCTTCAGGGCATACAACTGCCTTGAGTGATAGCTTGAGTAATAGCTGGTGGTAAATCACCTTGGTCTTCTGTGTCCCATCCAGAGACCAGACATGGATGTTCCAGAGGTCTGGCCTGGGATGTTGGATTGTGCCCTGCTCCTGAGAAAGAAGGTCCTTCCCCAGGGGATTGCCCAGGGAGGAGCTGCTGTAAGAAGCATGAGCTCAAAGAACCAAGTCTGACTGGGCCAAAAAAGGACCACAATAAAGACTTGCTCCTCCTTCTCCCTGACTTTGCACATCTGTGCAATCAAACTCACTGGGTGTAGCTCAGCTGTGCAAAAGGCGTTTATGATGAAGGAAGCCTCGATCAGAGCATACCAAAGCAGACAATGGGTTAAAAGCCACTCCAAACTGGTCTCATATAAGCTTGACCACTGTGCTTCTGCGTGAACATCCTGTAGGGAAGTCTATAAAGAGTCAGAGTCTATTATTGAGAGGTCTAGTATTGGTTGAAACTCACCTCCTTTCCTGGGCACAATGAAGTAGGGGGTTTAAAACCCTACCTCCATCTCAGCTGGTGGAACAGGGTCAGTTGCATTCTTCAGCTGGACTGCTGTGCTTTGCGTGGCGTAGTGGTGGCCAGTGTCATGGCACTGACTAAGGGAATAAGGCCCCCCACCTTATTCTAGAAGCAATTACTAGCTCATCCTCATTGCGGGTCCTATAAGTGACAATAAGGCCACCATAGGGTGGTCAACACATCTGCTTTTGGAAACTCAACCAACCCGGATGAGGGTGCTGGGCAATGGATGTCATGTAAGGATTTGCCCTGCAGGCAATCATCCATTATATGCCAAATGCCGCCTTAGCATGGACATGGCCTAAACATCAGAGGCAGAAATCGTGACGGTCCGGGGATACCATCCGCAACCGGAAGCACATGCACAGAAAGGAATGTCGACAATCAAAGAAATTCATTCTTTTAGAGGAAATTTGTTAATTTCTGTGACAAAACACTCAGGGGAACATTCTAGACAACCGAAAGGGCATTATAATTTCAGTCAAATAAAGCAAAGCCAGGTTGGCTCTGAAAAAAAATCTGATAAACTCTGACATCTGGGGGGCAGGTATAAAAAAGCAGAGTGATCAGTCTCCCAAGGTTGAACATCGAGTGAGTGACAAAACGGGAATCACATTCAATCAAAAGCAGTTGACTTACTGTTGTGCGGGTCCAAAGAATGTAATTTAAAAGTTGTTCGGTTTGATGTGAACAACACATGTATTAAGTTTTGTGTAGGTAAAACTAACCCCATCACTTATGTCAAATGGGGGTGCTACAGAGCTCCCCACCACGCCTATTTCTAAGCTTTTTCCCCACACCTAACAGTCAACCACTATAATTACCATGGCAACAATATGTACAATATCACAACTCCTTTAATAATATACATCAGCCACATTTCTACATTATTCTGATAAAGATTGAAGTGACTTGGCTAAATGAAAGTGGACTATCTTCAAGTTTGTTTAAAGTGACACACTTCATGTTGCCAGTTGGTGGTGCTATGCATGACTCACAATAGTCATATCAATGTCATCAGCCCACCATACCAAACATATTTTTTTTCAATACATGCTGTAGACATGAGATAATTCCCAGTTCCCATTTTCTCCCTAAATGTATAACCTCACCATAGCAACACCGTTCAAGAGTATAAAAAAAACCTTTTGCCATTTAACATCTTCAATGTCTTGACATGATGTTCACCAAGTTTGATCACTTGAAAACCCTAGGAGGAGTTTTTAAAGTATTTACTTCCTGTTAGATGGAACTAATGGGTGTCAGGGCAAAAGTTGTTTGGGTCAACAATACCAAAACTTACCAAGTTTTGTTCAGGTGCATGCATGTATGATAAATGCACCAGAACAATACATGTGCCAAGTTTGGTGGCCGTAGGTAAAACTAACCCCATCACTAACCCTAACCTAACCCTAACCCTAGGTAAAAGGGGGTGCTACAGTTGAATCTGATATCAATTGTTCAATGCATGCTGTAGATATTAGAGACTTCCTGATTCCCATTTTCTCCATACATGTATCGCCTCACCAGGGCAATACCGTTCAAGACATTAAAAATCCCTTCACAAATTTGATTTTCAATGTCTTGGCATTATGCTCACCTTGGTGTCTTGGTGACAATCACATGGAAAATTTAAAAGATCACGGCAAGAAAATCCATTGACGACTTACTGCTGGACAGAGCTAAAGGGTTGCGAAACTTGGGTCGACATGACCAAAATGTGCATCTATGTAAATGCACCATGTCTTTGTGGCCCATACCAGGGGGTGCTACCGAGCACCCCTGCCTCGCCCATGTGCCAGCCTTTGCCCCGAAAACATTGAAAAAATATTGTAATAATTAAGTAAAACAATGGGACCCTTCACACTTTTTGGTTAACTTACTGTCAAATTTGTTGATGTTTTTTTCGAGAACCATTACGTCTTTAGAAAAGATTTTGATAATTTCTGTGATAATTTTATGTGATAGTTGTATGGATTATAGTTACAACTTGTTCAGTGCCATATACTAAAAAAACTTTAAAAATAATGATTATAGGTCATACATGTTTGAAAGGACATATGAGAAAATGATAACAGAAATGTCATGTTTGGGTTAGTTAATGCTTTAGCAATAGCAGCTCATTTGGTAACTCATTGTGTGAAAAGAAAATAATCAATAAAAGTATGTACTGTATTATTTTTTGTTGGTATATCAGGGGCGGGTGTGTATCTGGTTTATATTCTATTGGTACAGCTGGGGCAGGGGTGTGTCTGTACCTCTACAATCAAGGTGATTGACTCGACTCCTCTCAGAGAATGTCGGTCAAAGGGATCAAAGTTGTCATCTCTCATGATTGAGGGCTGCAGCACGTATCCACTCCTGCCATTTAGCATGAAGAGGGCCTGATTCATTTGCATCGGCTTGTCTGAGCAGAGACCCCAGAAAAGATTACCAGAACGCATGACAGAAGTCAAAAAGATCAGAACTGAGAAGTTTTGGTCCCGTTCTTACCTGCGGTCTGAAAGTTAAGGGCCACAAGCTGACTGCCGCATAGCCACATGGGTAGTGGGTCGTAGTTGGACGAGTCCAGGCGCTGACCGCGGGGGTAGATCCGCGAGAGCTGGAGACGATTATACTGCAGGAACTTCTTTCCTTTGACACGATTCACATATTTCTCTGCTTTGGTCTCTGGAAAAGAGGACATATCCCGGAAACAGGCCCGCTCTGTTCCAATTTCTGGAAGAAACGGAGGACACCAGAGTTTACCTGCCTGAACCTTTTTGTACATTATTATTTAATTTTAAATGTCATTTATTTCTGACAGGTGTGTTGTAGCATTATCCTAATCCAAATCCTATCCTAAATCCTAACTAGGTTCAACGTGTCCAGTTTCAAATGCATCAAATGACTTGCTGGTTTTCAATGAAAGTCAAATACAGCACAAATTAACAATAACACAGCCAAGCATGACATACTGGATGTATAATATACATGTCCAAGGAGTCAAGCTAGTGAGTTTGGTCTTGCCATAACTACACTATTTTGCAGCCAGAAAGTATTTTTACCTATGAATGGCCTTTTCCATGTATTATGACAATGAAATACTTGCAATTTATTGGAATGGTCTTCCTAGAAAAAAAAATCTATACATCTATATACAGATACATCTATGTATAGTTATGAATCTCGAAAATATGATTATGAATCCTGAATATTCAAATGTAAATCCAAATATATAGTTATAATTCCTGAATATATAATTAGATTTCAGGAATCTGGGACAGGAATCAGTCAGATTCAATTGCAGACTGATGCAGTTTAATGACAATAATAATAGACAGAATAACCAGGTTTAATGTCGGACAGCATCATAGTGATTTTGGCTATAATCACACCAAGGGAAAATTAGAAACATCTTTATTGTATTTATACACTCACACAGATCTGTCTGGGTACCAAACTATGTGCACTACCGTCTTTTGGACGAAGGTTTGTTTAAAAAAAAGTAAAAGCTGTGAAAGTTGGTAAGACTGGTTATTATTTTTTTTCTCCAGCTCCACAGTAGTTAGTCATTTACAACTCTAACAACCTGCCCAAAACTGAGTGAAGAATACTGATGCAGTAACAAGGTTGTGTTCTGGAAGATCCTGCGACACCCAAGAAACTGGCATTGTGATGAATGTGAATGCTAACAGATCATATTATGGTTAGACAGAATGTGGCATTAGGCATGTGTTGTACAATGAATGTAGATTGGACAAATGTAAATTAACATATTGGGTTCCTTACTGTCTTCATCAAAAGGAACCGGTCGGCAGTAGATGACCAGGTCTGACAGTTCTAGAGCAATCTTCTTTCTTCTCTCCATCATTTTACCTTCCTCAAGCTGGACAAGAAACCATTATTAACTTTCAAACATTAAACAATTACATTTTACATCAACTTCCCCATTTGAGTTTCATGCAGAAATATGTTATAAGAGGCTGATAAGTGATGGTGTTAATTTGAACTTCAATTTTAATGTCAATTATTTTATTATGGGACTCGGAGAGGTGATGATTGAATGACGGTCAGCTAACCTTGGCCTCAGAGGTCATGGTGACCTCCCGGATCTTCACCACCCAGTCCTTCAGTTCGTCCTGTGAGCTGGCTGCGATGTCCAGCACTGGGCCTATCCGGGGTGAAGTTACCGGAACTAGAGAGAAGACAAACGGTCTGCTACCTTTCCCTTCAGGTCTGACCGCTACAGGACAGAAATCGTAATGTTAATTAAAACTAGTTTTATTTACAAATGTGCTACATTTGTTTAATTCATTCATTTAGTTTAGTTTGACTTCAAAAGACTGATATGAATACTAGCAACAGCTCTCACCATGCACACATATTCTATAACAAACTTGCTTAGTAGCAAATGACGAAGAAGGCTCTTCCTGATAATTATTGTATATATTAATAAAAGCCAGACAAGACCTTTGTTAAAGGTGTAGTAAGTGATTTTTTAAGAAACACTGTTGAAAATTGAAAAGTTGTTTACTGTACCTTTAAGTAATCCGCAGTATCAATAAATTCAAGGATCACGAATGCTAAACATGTCTGAGACTCATTTTACAAAATAGGCATTCATTAAAAGGTGCTTCACCTTCAGACACTACATTTTAAGCTGGGTTTTCGATTGCCTATGAATCATTTTTTGATGCCCTGCTGCCAATTCACATTAAATATTGTTTAAATCCTTGAGTTGTCTGATGTTGTTATTAGCTAGCAATAAAATAGGAATAAATATTGCACAATCATTAAAATTAAATTCTTTAAATTTAGTTTAAACTTGGTGTTTTTAAGCAGCAGTCTGTTATAAAGCAGTTATTAAACAAGTACATAACATTAGTTTTCAAAATGCCCTCTTTACCTTACCCTGATTCGCAACAGTAAGTTTATTATAATAATTTATCATTTCAGATGTCAAGTTCGATTTTGCGGTCCAATTTTGGTCTTTACATGGATACATCACATCTGTTAACAGACCTGGCTGCTGAATTGTGTGTGGATGCAGAGGATGGTGGAACACTTCTAGCTTTTTCTTACAGCAGCTGCTTAGCATTTAAACTTATCTAGATATTAACTTCTAAATGTGTTCCTGTACCTCAAGTGGTAGAGCACTGTTAGCAGCGCAAAGTTGGGTTCGATTTCCAGAGAACACGCACTGACAAAACGTAGACCCTCAATGCACTGTAAGGTGCTATAAAATCATCTGCCAAATGCATGTAAATGACAATTATTGGTGAGATCTGGAAATTGACCTGTTGTCAAAACTAAGAAACCTTGAACTGAGCCTGCAGTCAGAAAGAAAAAGCAACACAGCCTGTGCTTTAAACAAGAGTATATCCAACTTGTTTTGCAATGCAGAAGTAAGCTATGTACTGTGCAAGAAGTATAGGTAAAATATACCTCTTATATAGGTAAAAAACTAAAACAATAACAAAGTGCAGTAAACTAAAACCTTTTGCGCTTCATACATTACATTAAATACATTAAAATATTATGGTAAGAAATACCAGTTTGCAACATCAGGCAGCATAACAGGCTGTGTTGTACAGCTGAAAATAACTCAGTGGATGATAACAGAAGGTTAACACATGCAAATTTAAAAATGGTGGCACCTGCTCTTACATCAAAAATAAGGTGGATATCACCAGTGATTTTGAGAAGTGGTGAAAGATCACAATGATTATTCTCCTAAACAGGTAAAACATTTCAGTAGCTTAATAAAAAAACGAACCATCTGAGTCATTTGTGCACAGGAGCCGAAGCACAACCCATGTAAAGAACTCAGCATGTAACTTGCAATTTTATATTTCAAACTGAGATGGCGATAGAAAGGCAAAAGTTACAGATTCCAGCTTAAACAAGAACTTGGTGTGTGTTGTCCTTTTCAGGAGGCCTCAAACAGGCATGTCAGTGTGTGTATCAGGGAAGAGGGAAAAGTAGAAACACACACTCACCGATCTGACAGGAAGACACATCCACAGTTCCTCTCAAAAGATCACCCAAAGGACTGTTTTCTGTAGTCTGCTGTGTGTGTGTATGCGAGAGAGGGGGGGGGTGGGGGTCAGAGCTGCATTGACAGAGCAAACCAACTGTAAACACCACACAGACACACACAGACACACACAGACACACACAGACACACACAGACACACACAGACACAGATGAGAGCTGTGTAATTGTGCGGTAGGGAACTGACTGATCTGTCAGGCTCCACAGCTGTAGGGCTGATTTCCTCCACGTAATTTGCAGGAAACCACAGTTGCTTCTTACCACCACTGTCTCCTTTCCACCTGCAAGAAGAATACAGTTTTGTTTGTAATGTTGTGATCTGAAAGAATTCAGTGTCAGGGACTGTATGGACTGTGCCAAGAGAAGATTGAGAGAAGATCAAGGTCCTAAATTTACCCACCTCCAGCACCAAATGTGTGTAAAAATGAGCTTTGGCAAAAAAAAAAATGAGGGATCTTAATTAAAGTGATAATTCATTAAAAAAATGAACATTCATACATTATTTACTCACCCTCATGTTATTCGAAACCTGTATAACTTTTTTTGCTTCTGAAAAACATGTTAATAACCACACAACACTGGCACCCATTGCCTCCATTGCATGGACACAAAACCACCAAAACATTTTTCAAAATGTGACCTATGCTAACAAAATGAATCGGAATGTGCATAGGCTAATTACGAGCTACAGGCAAAACAACTGAAAGATGTTAATTTTGGTCAAATTTGAAGTACTCACAAAATGAGTTATACCCTCATCTAGCAGTTATATTGTCTTTGCTTGTACGTTATCTGAGAGGTGAACCTTCCAAATATTGTTAATGACCCATGAAAAATTTCATTTTTTCTGCTCTTTTCTCGACTGCTGGTGCTTTAGACAGGTATATAATCACACATCATTTTGTATTCAAATGTTTTTTTAATGGAGAATGTAAAATTTACAAGGACTAATTTGTTCATTGTCAGCACTCATTTTGCCAGCAAAGGTCACATATCTCCTTTTGAGTTCCACAGAAGAAAAGGTTTGCAATGACATGAGGCTGAGTAAATTGTTATTTTTGGGTGAACTTTCCCTTTAACAAAATAACACAACATTAACAGATGCAGCAAATCTGTCATTTTTGACCTTATATGACATCTACAAGCAGCCTAGGCACTTTCTAAAGTCTTCTGCTGTGAATTTATGCCTTTTAAAGGTCATAAGAACAAAAAACTTTTCTTTAGACTTCAGCATAAAGATTAAAGTCCAACTACATGGTAGGTGCTTCAACAAACTGACTTTAGTGAGAGTATTTCAAAAATGTTCTAATTTGCTTGTTTTGTTCCCAAAAAAGCAAAAGAAAAAAGTTTGCAAGGATGCATTGCTGATTTGAAAATTACTAGGTGTGAATTAACATACTGTATATCAGAAGATGCCTTTAATGTGATTTGCGCTCACCAGCCTCCTTCCTGTTTGTCAACATTCTGAATGATGGCGTTCTTACTGAATGAGAGCTCGTCATCTCGCTGGGCTTTGTATTCATACATGGCCCGTACAGTGCACTGCTTACACACACGCGTGCACACACACACACACCGGAATTACACTAAAGTATTACTAAAATGAAAAATATGAGTATGGCTTCATGCATATAAAGACTTGAGGTACCTTGAACGTGGGCATCTGATTTGCTTCCACATAGAACCCAGGGTTACGCCCTTCATACAGAGAGCCGTAGTCGGGCTCCTGCACACAGACATACAGAGAACAATCTTTATCTTTATCAAGCCCTCAATATTACGCAGAATAATGCATTCATTTTAAATACATCTGCCAGGGTACAACCTTATCATTATGGTCTAGCAAGTCTAGCCATGGCAAAATTCCCACAATAACCAAGAATGGAAACTAACAGGGTTGTCCTCAAGGCCAACAACAGAGTAGAACAAACGTCTGAAACAAGAACCACTTACATAGAAAGGGGCCATGTGACTGAGGGTATCCGATTTAAAGGGGAAATATGAAATCAATGGTACCACAATCAGTGTGCAACAAAACGGCACCTTAATTAAAAATGTCCAGGAAAGGATGTAAGGAAAACGTTTGAAAATGTGTGCCACCTTTGTTATTTGTTACTTTTTATATTTGAAAGTGAACAAAACATTTTCTTTATCATTGTTTACAATTAAAGGAACAGCTCACCAAAGATAGTTTATCATTGACTCACCCTCATGTCATTCCAAACCTGAATGACTTTTAGGTTTGGAATGAGAAAATATTTTTTATAAAATATAAGTACGACATTTTGAAGTTACCACACAACGACAACTATCCTATAAAGCAAAATAGAGGTATGCTCATGGATGGCTTGAAAAAATGAATATAAATATCTCTGAATGTTTACATTTCTTTCAAGAACCTACTTAAGCAGTCAAGACTTTGTTTCATGATCCTGCCATTTCTGTGTGTGATATATCAAACAATCTGTAGCCACCCAATTTTAAAAACAGAAGATACTAATCAGAGACTAACCACTGCTATTTATTATGACACCACAGGATGAAGTGTTTAAAACTGCTCACCACTCACCAATAACCCCTGCTACACTGAGCAAAACAGCTCAGGACGATTCAAGATTCAGACAAGCTTCTGACTTTACTGGTATTAACATTAATCACAGACGATCAGTAGAAAGTGGTACACTTGACCAATAGCAGGAAACAGCTCTTCTAAACCTAAATGAATGGAACCCTTATTCTAATCTAGTGACTTTAGGAATTCTCCCTAAAAGAGTTGTTTAGTGCCAAGATGTGCTTAGTGCCAAGGGAGGTCACATTAAATACTGACTTTTGCCTAAAGAAGCCATATTGTTCTGAAAATAGTGATTTTTAAAAAATTGTGCACATAATTCCTATTCCTATATATTCTGTATATTCTGCATCTTCATAAAGAGGAGGAAAGTTAATAGGCTGGAGCGGAGCATTCTCAATAGATGCTGTTTACCCTGTGCACAGCCCCCTCAAGAGCTGACTGTGCATGCCCTGTTCTCAAACTTACGAAACAAAGATTGTGTGTCCTTGTCCATTACACATCGAGGGCAAGGAGATACAAACTTTCTAAATGGCTGACTCATCATTTCACTTCTTTCTCTCTTTAACAAACGCATACACAGAGGACAGACAGTACACAGAGCGCTTGCTGAAAGCAGAAAGCCATTTTTGTTCTGGGCTGGCTCCCTTTCATAGCTTACACTTTTTACTGGCACACATCATGAGTGAAGTAACACCAGTCACAACTGGACTAGTTGCACACAAGCTACAGACACCATCGCACTAAAGGCGTGCCCCATATTGTCATCATACAATGCAGAGTTGAGTTCCTTTGAAAGAGAATCATATATATTTGTGTGTAACAACAAATATTTCGGTGCTCTGTAACAGTGGTGTGGCTGCACTCACAGCAGTGCCGATTTTCTCCAGTGTTTCATCGTTGATGGGGTAGCGCAGCTTCATCTTGCGGTACAATGGGTGTTTTTCATAGTAACTGATTAAATCCACTAAACTGTCAAACTCAGAGGTGCCCAGAACAACTGTCTGCCCGTCCTGCTGCACACGACAGTGTTTAATCTTCCCCTCCGCCCTAATGAAGAGAAAACAGACAACAGCAGTGAGAAAACCAGAGAAACAGGCACAAAACAAACAAACATGGGAGGCTGGACATTACCGGAAGGAAATGGCAAAAGAGTTGAATTCTGTTCTCTTCCGAACGAGGAAAGCCCCGTCACGCGGGACCCTCATTAACATGTTCTCAGCCTGACTGCGGGACAGACATGCGTGGTACCACCTGCACCCATAAACAACACAATTACCCAGGCTGAAATTAGATGGAGACTCCTGAAAGCAGAAAACTCCCACTGCAGAGCCTCTGCCAATCGGCTATTCACTATTAATTAAACTCATCTACTTGGGTTAGTTTTATGTTCTTTTATAGAAAAGAACATACACTTTTATCTCTCAGCTAATTTCTTTAACATGCATAACATACTCGGGCTAATTTTTTAATTTCAAAGGATATGCATCATCACATACATACTGCATCTCTTCCTATGCAGTTTTTTAATTGTGTAATTGTAATTTTTCTGATACTAGATATACAATATACTGTAAATATACTACAATATATAGTTATTTGCCTTATTTAATATGCAAAATCACATAGTAATTTTGCATGTAAGAACTAGATTTTGAAGCAATACGTTTATTCTACTCATTTTGCTTTATTCCATTTTCATTATCATCTGTTAAAGATATAATAATCATCTTCTAACAGTGAGCTGTAGATCTTTCATCTGCAGCAGATGTGGGGCTCACTCTTTGCTCTCATGAGCGTTGGTTTGTGGGACAGGCTCCGTCAGCTTCATCTCAAACTCGTTGCAGCGCAGAGGAACCTGCTGGTAATGTGTGATCAGAGCAAATAGTGTGTCAAACACAAGATTATCCGTTAGGTAGAACTTTGGGCTTCCAGCTTCCTGACGTGAGTGAATCCTGCAGTGCTGAACACGGCCGGAACGCCTGAGCAGAGCAAACACAGACAGAGAAAAAATAAAAATGAAATTAATTTTGAACTGTATGAATAAAAAAGAAATCCCTAGGCAGGATGATGTAAAGTAGGGTGTCATTACCAGAAGGAGAGAGTATAGTCCCCCACAAACGTCTCGCTCTCCCGCACCAGGAAGGATCCGTCGGGCGCTCCAGTCTCTAAACAGTACTCAGACAGCAGACGCTCTGCAATCTGCCGCCCGTCACGCCCTGCGCCCAGTTTCCCGTGAAACCACTTCTCTGTTACGTGCTGGTCAATCCCATTACAGATCTACATGAGAGATATACACTGCATGTCTTTCCCCATCACTCTAAATGTGGTGTCAAGCTACACTTCAGAAAGAGCAGTTAGGCAGACAACAGTACAACTAATAAATAAGCATAATAGTGCTCCAAGAAGTCACTAAGTATGAACCCAAATGAACTGGACCCTTATATATATATATATATATATATATATAAAAAAATGGCATGCCATTCAGGAAATTATTCTATTTATAATATGAAGTTTGAGTATATGGAATAAAACTATCTAATACATGGAATGAAAGTCAGAATAAATGGAATGAAAACGAAAGTCTGGATATATGGAATGAAAACTCGTATAGTACTGTTGCTGGTTATTAACTCTGTGCCTGTTCTTGCCTAATAAGTCTGATGGTACATTTGGGTCAGCTGTGGCCTAATAGTAAGTGAGTCGGGTTGTGATTAGATGTTTGATTGCAGCACTGGCAGGTAGCAACTGAATTGCCCTTGAGCAAGGCACCTAACTCCCGATTGCTCCCCAGGTGCAGCAGTGTGCTGCCAACTGCTCGGGGTGTGTGTGTGTTCATGACTTGCAGTGTGCTCACTCCTCACCAGTGATGGGTTAAAAGCAGAGGTCACATTTCGGGTATGGGTTACCATATCTGACAAATGTCACTTTCATTATTTAAAAAACAAATCTTAATATATGAAATGGATGTCTGAATATATAAACTGAAAACGCATGTCTGGATATATAGAATGAAAGTCGGAATATATGGAATGAAATGAAAGTCTGGATATATGAAATGCAAGTCTAAATGTATGGAATGAAAATTGGTAATATGGAACACATCTGATATGTGGAATGAAAACGAAAGTCAGAATATATGGAATGAACACGTGATATATAAAATGAAAGTGCTAATTTGACAGTATTTAATATAATCTATAGCTAGTTATGTCCTTGTTGTCAGAGTAATAGCCATCTGAATTCCATTGTGTTAGTGGCATCGGCTAAAATTTTATTAAACTAGAAAACTCTTGCAACAACTGATCATGCTCCAAACAACACAAACAGTTTGGAGTCTACGTCCCCTCACCTTGAGGATCATACTTCCATTATTGCCAAACAAGTGTACGTTGATGTACTTTCTGCATTAATTTTCCCTTTCGAGGGAACTTGACGCTGCACCAGGCTTGATGCTATGGGGAAGCACTTCAGGCCTGCCCGAGTCTGAACACATGTAAAATCAGGCCTATTTATAGGCAGGTCAAGGTCATGTGACATAGCTCTGCGCACCACAAAGCCTTTAAAAGACACTGCAAAATATGTCATCAGCTTCTTGTCTTCAGGAAGCACGTTTGTCTGCCCATTAGTCAGGTCTAAGCTTGAGGGATAAAGTGATAAAATAAAACAGATAGGTTTTTTTTTTAGACAGAAGTGAAAGATGTGTGCAGTTTGTCTGGGAGCAGAGCTCGCTAGATCAGCTCTTGAGAGAGCTGACTGCCCTTAGTGTGAATCTCTCTCCACTCTCGCCTCGCTCTCTTTAATTCAGATGGGAGATGGGTAGCTGCATGATTTGGCAGAGAAGCAGCAGGAGACAGGCTCCGCCTTTTCTCTCATGCTCTCGCCGAATCATAAGAGCGCACACAGCCTGTGTGCAAATCTAATATATTACATATATCCAATTTCCATATATGAAACCTAAATTGACATATGACATATATTAATATTTATAATATATATTTATGTTGTAGATTATATGTAAATATATACACACAAATTACATGCATAACTAATTTGCAGGTCAGGCTGGTGTGTCCCTGCACATTATGGCAGTTTTGCAGGCGTACCAGGCTGACCTGTTTAAAGACCTGGACCAAGGTGAGCCACAGATCTCGCCCTCTGCCGTTCTATGGCTGCTTTAGGGGCAATGGACAGGCACCTGTGGTTCAACTATCCAGCACTCAGGGCAGGGATAAGGTCCTCTTGCTGGACGCTCTGATTGCTCCTCAGAGTCTGTTCAATCATCGATAAATACTGTGAGGCTAAGAAGCAATTTGAGATAATCAAGGAGCTCCTACCCCACCAAGGCCAGGTAGCTGCGGCGTCAGGTGGTCCAGCCAACTCTTCTTCCGTTAAATCTTCTGCTGCCTACAGGCAGCAACAGAAAGCAGGCTTAAGCTCCCCCACAGAGACCTGAGGGGACTGGGCAAAACACACAGGCCTTGCAGCCTAAGAAGAGATTCGATCTGAGGACTGTGATGTCCTCAAAGGCTGCAAAGAACAACACCTGATACCAACAGCAAGCGAGGGGGGGTCCCTGTACATGCCAACACCCCGTGCCAGAACTCTCTCTGCGCCCCCAGTGGGCACTTCTGCTTTCCCCGCCACCCCAGCTGTTTTGGTGGTAGTAGTACCCGGCGGTTCATCTGTCCAGATTTCTCTTGATAGTTCACTGTTTCAGGAGACAGGACAGGTAGACAGGAAGGTATCTCTCTTGTGCTTTCTGGCAGCATAGAAACATTTGCTCAGGTTGCCCCTATGGCTGTTAAGTACAGTAGAGAGAAAGTACAGAGTTTGCTTCCTGCCCTCCTCGTTTCAATGGCATTTTCAAAAAGTGGCTATAGAATGCACTCCCCCTCACGTAAGATACAGATTCAAGATGTTGACGCTCAAGCTGATTGTGTGTCAAATTCAGCTAAAGGACTAGTTTGTCACAAAAGATCTGAAGGACGCATACTTTCACATTGAGATTTGCCAGAACACAGTACATTTCTCAAGTTGTTTTCGGGGGCGAAGCTTACCAATACTGAGTGCTTTCTTTTGGCCTAGACTTGCACTTTCACTAAGTGCGTGGATGCAGCCCTGGCTCCTTTGGGACTCCAGGGCATCCGCATACTAAACTACACAAGACTACTGGCTAGTCATGGCCAGCTTCCAAGAGTTAGCTACATAGCATTGAGATGTCGTGTTAGCTCATATGAGATGCTTAGGGCTGAGACTCAACTCCATAAGGACTATACTTTCTCCTGTCCAGAGAACTACTTTTCTAGCAGTAATTTGGGACTTCACTCTAATGCGGGCACAATTGTCTCCTGCACGTGTGGAGTCGATCCTTGCTGCTGTGGGCAGCATTCGTCTAGGCTGGCACCTAACATTCTTCCAGGTTCAGAGGCTGTTAGAACTCATGGCAGCAGTGACCAATGTGATTTTGTTGGGCCTGCTGCACATGAGACCTTTCAGTTCTGGAAAAATGGGTTTTATCCCAAAATTCACCCGCTAAGGGTGGTAAAGGTTGCACGCTGAGGGCTTTGTACGCTTTCTATGTGGCTTAGACCCCGGTTTCTCACCTTGGTTCCCACTCTAGGAGCATTATGCTGTTGCAGAATTCTTACAACAGATGCTTCCCTGGGGTTCGGTTCTCGATGGCTGCCCAGTCCATAGTTGGTGGAAGGACCCTCATCTCTTCTGGCACATAAAATGCCTGGAAATGAGGGCAGTGATTTTGGCTCTGAAGCACTTCCTCCCACACCTCAAGGGCCAAAACGTCTTAGCCCATATAACCACCACCACTGTGGTCTCGTACATCACCAGGGAGGGCTGTATCGTATATATGAACATGACATCGGTTGTTGGGCTTTGATGCTTTTCCTCACCTCTCTGTGTTCCTCCTCATCTTCATTTCCTTGATTACTGGACGTCTCTTCAGAATAATAGATCTTATTGCTGGTCAGGACAAAGAAATGAGGATACCACTCCTGTGAAGACAAGAGGCGTGTCATACATCATATCCACGCAGATCAAGCAGGATGTTTGTGTGAATGAAAATCCTTACATGGTTGATGGGGTCCTCCAGGTATAGGATGCCATTCTTGATGGAGTTGCTGATGTCATTCTCCGAATAGGGTGCTGAAGATGAGACCTCCTCATACGCACTTCCCTCAGCTAACTTTTTGTGCTGAACAAACACAAATCCACAAATGACCAGACCAATTCGCAATCATTACCAATAAGCCCTATTTCCTGCCAAGTAACCAATGGGCTCTCACCTTGATAAGGATCTTTCTTTTGAGTTGACTGGGTGAGGGGAGACCATCCGCTGAGATGTCCACTGCTTTGGTCAAGAGCATCTCTCCAAACACCTTCTTGAAGAAGGTGGCCATGTTTCTCTGCTGGACAATACTACAATGGTCTTCAATGGAGAGGATGATGGGATAGCTGTGTAAACAAGACGTCCCAAGACGTCAGATCTCAAAGCGCGCACACACACACACGCACGCACGCACGCACGCACACACACACACACGGTTTGTGCAGACGTGGCTGTTTTCTTTGGTTGAGCAGAAGCAGAAGATGATCAACACTCACTCAGAGTTGACGAAAGCGTGTTCTTTGATGGTGTTCAGAACATCACTGAACTTGATTTTGGTGGTAAGGGTGTGACCGTGATAGATGACTGGCATCCCATCAGGACCATCCCAGCAGTCCACTGCCAAAACACACAACAAACAATACAGACCACACAAATTTAGTCCTAACAACATGGTGTGCAGTTTTACTCTTAAAATAAGATACTGCAGCTGTTGTCTTATATTATACAAGTTCTCATCCTAAAAATAATAAATGTTACAGTTTAAACAAAAGATGTAAAAGACTATTATATTTTATTAATGTGTAAATATTTGCATTTACATAAAGCAGCTTAGCTACAACACACACTGAGGAAAGTGCGATAGAAATAAAATTATATTTAACAAAACAAAAATTTTTAAATTGTAAAAGAATTTCAAGATTACAAACTTTGTAAATACGTCTAAGGACTTCATGTTGTGTAAAAATAATACAACATTTTAGAATATTTGTATTTTTTTTGTAGAACATTTGTATATTAACCATCATGAACCTTTCAGAAACAGTAGTTAAGATTATATATGAAAAATGTTTGAACGACTCACGCTCAATGCATCGGCAGCCCATCCTCAAACACCGGGCGTATGCCTCCAGAGATGACTCACTGGAAAATTGGTCTCCAGTGAGATAGCTAAAAACACACACACACACACACACACACACACACACACACACACACACACACACACACACACACACACACACACACACACACACACACACACACACACCAGGGCTTGTCTGCATTACCATACACCTTACAACACACACCACTTACATTTAACTTCTTCACCTCAAATAAAGATTAAAAAACACATTGCAGGCGGAAGCCAAATGGCCGCCTGAATATTCTTTACAAATCCTTCAGAATACTTTCGAGTTTGGACCCAAGCCTGCATAATCTAGTTAAGACAGTTCAAAAAACAAATTTAACATTTACTTCTTACATTCTGTTTCTCTTCTGTCATAAATGATTAAGTGTGATACCAAGTGTCATTGTTTAAAATCAATGAGGCAGTGAAACACAAACACACCACAGCAAAACTTTCAGCTTCTCTTTCTAATGCACTTTTTTGACCAATATCAGACATCACATACGAAACCTCTCAACTGTTCTTTTCACAGACAGATTAATCCTGTTTGCTAAAGCATGGTGCATAATATACACACTTCAGCTTTAAATTTAGGCCTGACCATGATAATGCAATGCTTGTGGTAACAATACAGTTGCAAGAAAAAGTGAACAATTTTCGATTTCCTGGTTTTCTGCATAAATTGGCCATAAAATTTGATCCGATCTTTACCAATGTCACAAAGATCAACAAACACAATATTTCTAAACTAATAAAACATAAACAATCATCATCTTTCATGCCTTTATTGAACACACCCCATTAAACATACAAAGTGATGGTGGCAAAAGTAGGTGAAACACTAGGCTTCTGGTGTTACTAAATGCCAGAAGTCAGGTGTTAGGTGGCTACTCTCCATAGAAGCGGGCACCCATCCAAATCACTTCAAAGGCACAACAAAGAATGCTCAATGAGGTGAAAAAGAACCCCAGAGTAACAGCTGAAGACTTGAAGGATTCATTGAAGCTGATTAACATCTCCGTTCATGAATCTACCATACACAAGACACAGGCACCATGAAAGAAACCATTGCTCTCCAAACTTAACATTGCAGCACACTTAAACTTTGTCAAAAACCATCTTGACACTCCATAACACCACAGAGAAAATTTCTTGTGTACAAATGAAACAAAAATAGAATTGTTTGGGAAGAATATGTAGCGCTATGTATGGGTAAAAAGAAAACATCATCCCAACAGTGAAGTATGGTGGAGGGAGCATCATGATCCAGAGGCTGCTTTGCTGCCTTTGGATCACTTGCCTTTGCGAGGGGAAAATTAATTTCCAAATTTATCAGGATAATCTCAAGGTGGCTGTCCACAAACTAAAGCTCAGAAGAAGCTAGGTGATGCAGCAGGATGACGACCCTAAACATAAATCTACTATATAATGGCTTTCGAGACATAAAATCCACCTTTTGGAGTGGCCCAATTAAAGCCCATACCTCAAACCAACAGAGATGCTATGGAATGACCTCAAGAGAGCCAATTACACCAGACATCCTAAGAATATGGGTGAGCTGAAGGAGTTTTTAAAGAATGGTCCAAAATTACTCCGTTGCTTAAGGTTATTGTTGTCAAAGGTGGTTCAACCAGTTATTAAAGCACTGTTTCACTTTTTCCACCATCACTTTGTATGTTTAATGTGTGTGTTCAATAAAGACGAATGATGAAAGGTCATGACTGTTTGTGTTTTATTAGCTTAAAAATATTGTATGTGTTGATATTTGTGACTTTGTTGAAGATCAGGTCACAATTCATGACCAATGTATGCAGAAAACCAGAAAATTGAAAATGGTTCACTTTGTCTTGGAACTGTAGTTAGCACTATCACTAGTCTATATAGACTTCTATTATTTTTTTGTAATTTTGTAGCTTGACAAAAGCCAGTCCCCTTAAATTATATGCAAAACAGCTGCCAAGAATATACATTAAAAATGTATATTTTCAAGGCTTTTTTGTGTTATTTTATGTTACAGAACAGCAAGGTAAATTACAACCAAATGCTATTACAGGGAGACCTGTTCCCTTAAGACAATGAGTCTGAAAATTGTTTCCCTGGAACTGCAGAGCAGTACCTACTCCTCATCATATCAGCCCTCTACTCACGTGTTGTGTGAGGAGGAGATCCAGTAGTGAGACAGTGGGTTGTTCATGTCTTCTGCTTTCACATTATCAAGCTGCGAGTCCCAGATAGTGTTCTCCTTCGAGAACAGATACGTTAGGAACTGAAAACCAGACAGGACCATTAAATTAAAAACAATAATGATACTGCAGACATTTAGCACAATTTAGCACTTTACAGAAACAGGGTTACACAACATGCTTAAAAATCAAGTTCATTATTTTGTTGTTGTTATCTGGTATTTATGCTGAGGAGGCAAACAATATTAGTAAAGTTTAGTAAATTAAGCGATCACTGGGACCAGCTAGTTCACCAGAAAGTGTTGGTTTGTAGTGCAGTTGTTGCTGATATTAATCAACTTAGAATTGCCACCTTACAAATAACTTTGGTAACAGGTGGGAATGCAGCGATACCGATACTGTTATTGGTCTAACGTTAAGCTCACAGACTAGTACTCAAACTCATAAAATTGCTCTGATACCGAAAACGGAAGTACTTACAGTGCACAGAGACACCAGCAGGCATAGAGCACTCATAGAAACAACTGAGAACCCACAGAAATGCATGAGATACATCAGTGTTTCTTGTTATGAGATAAGCAAAAACTTGTCTAAACAACAGACACATACTTTACTTGGGTGGGCAGCCAAGGTTCATTAACGTCCAAAGCATACGCATATTTGGCATCTCATGCTTATTCTTTATACATATTTGTCCGTTTAATATACTGTACAGATTAAAAGACAGGTAAGATAATGTAACTCCCTTCAGAAACCTACTGTATAACTGCTCTGAGGAACATCCTGAGCTTATATAGCTTATATATAGCTTATATAATTTCTATAGAAACCCTCCCCCTACAATTACAATTTTGTTTCTTATGATTAAAAAATACACTCATATATTTCACTGAAATACAATCTTGGTAGTGATTACACTGTCTTACAAAGTATTGTGTTTTTTTTTTTTTTTTGCTCTGTGAAAATTGAAAGCTTTAACAACTTTGTGAAGAAAAAAAATAAGAAAAATGACCTGATGTTTTTTGTCAATACATTTTTTTGGACACCAACTAATGATGGTGCCGCTCCCAAGCATTCACCTGGTGAACGCATGATCCCTTCCTAACAAAACGAATGAATTACTTCTCCTCACCCGTATTAATAAGGACTTTTCAAACTCTGCTGCATTGTGCGTCACCAAAACCTGGCTGAATGAAACTATCGCAGACAACGCGCTGCGTCTGGCAGGTTTTCAGCTATTCCACGTGGACCGCATTGCAGAAGTAACGGGAAAATCAAGAGGTGGTGGATTGTGTTTCTACATTAACGAAAGTTGGTGTTCAGACATAACGCTGAAGAAGGTGTGCCATCCTAATTTAGAGGCGCTCTTTATAAACTGTAAACCTTTCTACTCGCCGCGGGAGTTTACCTCCTTCATTCTCGTGAATGTATACTTCC
Source organism: Chromobotia macracanthus (assembly GCA_036877525.1). Taxonomy (NCBI): domain Eukaryota; kingdom Metazoa; phylum Chordata; class Actinopteri; order Cypriniformes; family Botiidae; genus Chromobotia; species Chromobotia macracanthus. The sequence goes on along the minus strand of JAZGTH010000006.1, from coordinate 14,916,110 downwards.
CTCCGGACAGACGTGTAAGCGCGGTGCTACAACAGCTGGCTAAACAAATAACTGAAACAGAGCAAAGGTACCCGGACTCACTTTTAATCATTCTCAGGATTTTAATAAATCTAATCTGTCCCATGAACTGCCTAAATACAAACAACACGTTACATGTCCCACCAGAGACAGCAATACACTGGATCACTGTTACACAACAATAAAGGATGCATTCTGTCCCACGTGCAGCTTTGGGGCTCTCCGATCATCGTTTAGTTCGTCGCATACCGACCTACAGGAAGAAACTGAAATCAGCAAAACCTGTATTAAGGACTTTTAAAAGATGGACTATTGAAGCACAGCATTTACAGGATTTACAATCCTGCTTTGAGTGCACTGACTGATCTGGATGAGCTCACAGATACTGTAACCTCATATGTCAGTTTCTGTGAGGATATGTGCATCCCTACCAGGACAGTTGTATCATTCAATAATGATAAACCATGGTTTACAGCAAAACTCAAACAGCTTTGTCACAGCAAAGGGGATGCTTACAGCAGTGGGGACACAATCTTGTACAACCAGCCTAAAAACAGACTAACAAAGGAGATCAGAATGGCTAAAAGAAGCTACTCTGAAAAGCTGAAGAACCAGTTTTCAGCCAACGACCCAGCATCAGTCTGGATAGGCCTGAGGAACCTCACAAAGTACAAGACACCACCCCCACGGTCTGTGGAGAATCAACAACTGGCAGACAATCTGAATGAGTTTTACTGTAGGTTTGAAAAACCCAGCCACACACCCCACACCTGCTCGGACCTGCACTTCACACCTACACCAACAACTCCTGCAACCCCCCTCCTGCACTTCACACCTACACCAACACCTCCTGCAGCCACCCTCCTTGAGGTTGAACAGCTGGCTGTCTGGGCAGTCACAACAACCTGGAGCTTAACACGCTCAAAACAGTGGAGATGATTGTGGACTTCAGAAGAAAGCCCCCAGCACTCCCTGTACTAACCATTATGGACAGCACTGTGGAGGCAGTGGAGTCATTCAGGTTCGTGGGAACCACCATCTCTCAGGACTTGAAGTGGGACAATCACATTGACTCCATTGTGAAAAAGGCCCAGCAGAGGTTGTACTTCCTTCGTCAACTGAAGAAGTTGAGCTGCTCAAAGTAGTAGTTCTACTCAGCCATCACTGAGTCATCACTGGCTGCCAAATCAGGAGGAGGACATCAGGAGACTACAACGGACAGTCAGGATGGCTAAGAAGATCATTGGTTCCTCCAGAGTGAGGAAAAGGGCTAAAAAAAAATCACTTCGGACCCCACATATCCACATATCTTTGAACTGCTACCCTCTGGCCAGCGCTACAGAGTACCAAGCACCAAAACTGCCAAACACAAGAATAGTTTTTTTCCCCTCAGGCTATATTAAGTCTAACAACTAAAACTGTCACACATTCACACTACCCAACACAACTGTATATTACTACATAACATCCCGAATTGTACATCTGTAAATAATATTGTAAATTACATATCTGTGCAATAGCATCCACAACACTACTATTGCTGCACTTTATTGTATTATGTTGTTTTCTGCACTGGAAGCTCCTGTCACCAAGATAAATTCCTTGTGTGTGTATAAACATACTTGGCAATAAAGCTCTCTTCTCTTCTCTCTTTTTATTGTACCCTGGAAATTTGCTAGCTTTGAGAACTTTGTGACAAGCAAATAAAAATGAGTTTTTAATAATTTAATAAAAATGTATTAAGTACAGTGCTTGGTATCCATATCGGCGAGTACCAGAAAGAAAATACTGGCACGTACTAGGTCAAAAAAAATGGTTTTGGTGCATCCCTAGTAACCAGGTTAAATAGCTGTGCCTAACAGCGGAGTCAACACAACATGTAAAAATCACTTAAAAACAGAAACAACATTATTTGCAAACTGTCACCATACTATATAAAGAGTCCAAATGAAAAGTAGTGGCTTCAATTGGACTGCACAATTTGACGTTTTTACAACATGAATGTGTAAACTACCATATTAAACAGATAAAAGATTGTGTCTCAAAAAAAATAAGTATACAAATAAAGAAATGTAAATGTAACCTCATCTTGAAGAAAGTACGGCTGCTCAATCTCTCGTAGAGGATCCTTCAGATAGTGGAACATGAACTCATGCACCTTGTTATTGTCTGTGGCCCAGAGCTCCTGAACACACACACACACATAAACAGCACTTATCAAAACAATTTTGCATCAACGGCCAAAGAGTAACATACAAACATACATACACACACTTTCTGCTGGTCCCTACAAATATTTTGGAAAGCACACTGAAATAGATATGAGGCTGTTTCTTGGCAACGTTTTGTCATTACAGGCATGACCTGGTGCATGCAGTTTTTTCATAGCGCCTCACCTACCAGTCCAGAGAAATAAAAAATGGCTATATTTCCTTATAACTTCTGAAAACTTTGGTCGACAATTATGAAAGGTATCTTTAGATACCTTGAGGCATGCCAATTAAACAAAATCTGATGTTTAATGGTCGACCATTTTGGGCGTCACCCATTCTCAATTATGGCATAAAATGCAGTATTTAACAAGCAGTTGAGTGTAATTACAAAACTTTATATTAGATTAGATTCAACTTTATTGTCATTAAGCAGAGTACAAGTACAGAGCTAATGAAATGCAGTTAGCATCTAACCAGAAGTGCAAGAATATGATTTTATAAACAGATAAGTGCAGGAAGAAGTACTTCAGCACAGTGAAGCTTACAGTATGTACAGTGGAGTTATAATATACAATATTTAACAGAATGAAATGTAGGGTTATATGTGTAGTATGAACAGCAGCAATGGAAATACAGATGTTATATGAGCAATAACATTGTTAAACAATGTGCATTCTGTGCTAAATATGAGTGGTGCAAATACATGTTTGTAAAGTACTGGAACCAATGCAGTAAGAGTGCAGGTATAACAGCAAGGAAAGAAGCTCTTCCTGAGCCTACTAGTGCAAGAACACAAACTCCTGTAACGCCTGCCGGATGGGAGGAGGGTGAAAAGTCCATGGTTAGGGTGGGAGGCATCCATGGTTAGGGTGGGAGGTATCCTTGATGCTCCTTTCCCTGCCCAGGCAGCGCTTGTGATAAATGTTCTCAATGTCAGGTAACTGGATGCTGGTGATCGGTTTTCATCTGAGGCAGCTTTCACCACCTGCTGGAATGCTTTGTAATCTGAAGCAGTTGCTGTAGCAGTTTGTGAGTATGCTCTCAATGGTACAGCGGTAGAAGTCCACAAGGATCCTGGGACAGAGGTGAACTTTCTTAAGGCTCAGAGAAGTAAGCTGACTGAGCTTGAAGATCAGCTTGGAGGGGATTACAGTAATGAATGCAGAACTGAAGTCCAAGATCAGCATTCTGACATGTATTATGACTGTCCAGGTGGGTTAGGGCAGAGTGGAATGCTGCAGAGATGGCGCCCCCTGTTGACCTATTGCAGCAATAGGCAAACTGGTGTGGGTCCAAAGTAGGAGGGAAACAGGGCTGGGTGGGATAAAACCAGTCTCTCAAAGCACTTGGCAATGACAGGGGTGAGTGTGACATGACGACGGCTGCCTGTGCCAGGGACTAATTAAAAATGTCTGTAAAGACCTCAGCCAGCTGCTCTGCACAAGCTCTAAGCATGCACCCAGGTACACCATCAGGGAAAGCTGTCTTCCGTGCATTCACCCTGCTCCTTTTTATTTTGGTCAAAGCGAGAATAGAAGTGATTTTACTTGTCAGGGAGGGAGGCAGAGCTGGGGGAGGCACAGTGCTTGTTGGTTTGTAGTTCTGTATGCCTTACCACATATGCCGGGGGTCAGAAGAGTTGAAGTGCTCTTGTATGTGTATATAACCGTGTATGTGACACATTAAAATCTTGAATCTTCAACATTTAGCAATATATATTTTTGTGTGTCAGAAAAAATATTATTTTCATTCTTTCAAAAAGATACAAAGTTTTCAATATGAAATAACAACAACAAATAACAGCTAGACATTCACAGCTACCATAATGGCTATAAACGTCTTGAACACGTTTGCTAAAATTACACAGTACACAAATCTAGTTTGTTTACAGTTCTTCCCATTTCAAATTTCACTTTTCAACCCATTTAAGGTGATGCTTCCACAAGACTCCCACAAGTCACTCTTTAACAAAACTTTAACACAACCACAAAAGGGCCCATCTTCAGTGTTGATCCCTGGGTTGAACAGATGATGCAAGATACCTTAAGATAACACAAGCAACACTGTATGTTTCTAAACCAACTCTACATATAATGGTGGTTGGTTGACCTACATCTAAAACACACATGCAGACTAACAGCTGAGCTCACCTTCTGATGTTCTATTAGAAAGTTCTGGAAGTCCTCCTGTGAAATCGTCTGCTCAGGTCTCTCCAAAAACCTATAGAATATTCAATTCACACACAAACATCAAAATCTGCCACTACAACTTCTGCTTGTTACATAACGTTTAATTGTTTCTTTCATTTTAAATTTTCTCAAATGATAACATATGAAATGAATAAAACTCCACAGTAAAATCAAACTTAACGGTATAAACTGGGATTGCTGTGCACTGGTGTTTTCCATCAGATCACTATGGATAAAATCACCTCCACCTTAAACTATTTACTTTATATCCTGTGTCACACATCACGTTGATTTTTTAAATTATTATTCTTAATAAAGTACCTCTGCAGCAGTGGAATCTCCATCTGTCCAAAAACAATAAAAGGTAAAAAGACACATTGGTTACAGCATTTAATAAGGTCTCGTAATTAAATGCATTTCAAACTTGTTGAAACATCCAGACTGATGCTTAACCTTTAAACACATAAGAACATAAACAGAACATAATAAACTTCAATGACATCAAATGTCCATCACATCAGATCATTTTTATATACAGTCAGCTCGAAATTAATTGTTTGTGTTTGTGTGTGTGTAGTGGTCATCTGGGCTGTGAGTGTGTTTTAGTGGCTTCTAGCCGAGTGATCCTGCATCTTTTAAAGGGCACGTATTGATGTAAAAGCCATTTGAGACACGTGGCACATAGGGACAGATGATGAGAAAGGGTTCAAATCTCCCCCCAATCCACTAACTATATAAATTATAGTTAATTTATTTATGTAAATAACACAAGAGTAAATAAACAACTTACCAATTTTTGTGCATCAAACATCAGGCTGCGGTACAACTGGGCAAACTGACTGTATGACACATCTCCATTCCTTAACTCTCCGTCCTAAGAATTAATGTAAAAAAAAGTCACAACACAAGATGCCGTAAATGCTAAATGCTGTAAGTTTCTCATCATTACAAATGTATTCCAAGAATATATTACTGAATAAAAACAGGTTAAGCTACAGGGCCAAATGGTAGAGCATTATGCTAGTAGCTCAAATGTATGGGTTCGATTCCCAGTGGACACACATACTGATGAATAACGTATAACTTGAATGCACTGCAATTCACTTGAGATGAAAGCATCTAGTAGGCCTGCATGATTAATTGCTTATAAACCGAAATCGTGATTTGAAAGAATGCGATTTTCAAATCGCAAGAGTTTCAATTTCGATTAAAGACCATCAAATATGGCAACAAGCTTCCACATAGTCCTTGGCAGTTTGCTAAAATGTGCTTTCTGCACATTTTACATTTGATGCAGAATTTAACCAGTACGTTTTAACACTGCACATGCTGATTGAATGAGCAAAGAACACCATTTGAAAAAGATGAACTGGAGCAGCAGTTAAACTCCACAACAAAGTGTGTCTGCAGAAGAGCAAAGTTAAAAAAATTCTAATTTTTGTAATACAGTAAAAAAATTACCGGAAGTTTCTCCCGTAGAAACCTCATGTTAGGAACTCTGTAGTTGACTTGACACAACATACTTTTTAGATCCTTACAGGAAATTCTGCAGAAGAGGTTATGGAATGTGATTATAAAACTGTTCAATGTGATGACGTGAGTCATCACACTGTCAGGAAGTTCTGCATTGTTGCAGGACAATACAAGCACAAATGTTCATTTCAACACATCAGCATTTTCACTTCAGTTTTAATCCCCTAATTATTTAAAAAATACAAAATGAACAATGAATAAACCAGGTTTAAACTTTAAAAAATTAAAAATACATTAAGTCTTCCTGTAATATGTTGCACTTTGTTTCATATTTCATGTTTAATGTATGCGAACATATACACAAACAAATATATTAGCATAATACAATATAATACATTTTGTGTCCATGTCATATGCCTATTGCTGTATGACATATTTATATCTTAAACATGGACACATGCATATACAAACATGGACCTACAAGCTTGTACTTAAAACAAGGTAAGATTGTTCACTTTTACTACACACAATCAACAATTTGATTTGATTTAGTCACAGACGATGTCTTTTCTTTAGGCAGGCACAAGGTTCATCTGAACATTAATTAAGCTTGTAATGAGACTCTCAGCCCCTCCTGTGTGTCTCTGTATTTACCATCTGTGCAAGTGTAGGAGTGCACACACTCATGTAGTTTCCCATTGCAGGATGTGTTGTCTCTGAGCTCTATTTACCCAACAAGAGTGTGTGTCTGAGTGCACGCAAGAGAGTTTGTAAGGCCCAGTACTGATAAGGCCCAGTACTGATAAGGCCCAGTACTGATAAGGCCCAGTACTGATAAGGCCCAGTACTGATAAGGCCCAGTACTGATAAGGCCCAGTACTGATAAGGCCCAGTACTGATAAGTCAGCCATTTTTCCCTCTTTAGGTATATACCATAAAGACACACAGACAGGAAACTGAGATTAAAATTAGAACATCAGTGTTGCGGGAAAACATCAAAATCTCAGATGTGGAGCTACAACAGAGTAATGTTCCCTCGCAGCCCTTCACATGTGTTTGTGCTTACACAACACTTAACATGATCACACACCTTTCAAAATGGTCTGATATAGAGTGATCCCCACCGGTCTGCATTCCACAAGTATTTTTCCACTCATTTTCTTCTTCTGCATTTAAAGAAATCCTCTAAAGAACTGTATCAAACTAACCAGCAACTATACCACATCTGAATAACAGCTAAACAGAATCTAAACAAGTGTGTACTAAATTACTATGAACTATGATTCACGACTGTTTTTATTGCATTGCAAAAATGCAAAATGGAGATTTTGAATATTATATTTACTTGATCACCAATGTTGAGCCTAATTCATTTACATTTTCAATAATGAAATATGATATTATGATAATTATTACAAATATTTTTATTTGCCATATAATCAGATTTATTATATGGCACGGTACCAACTTTGCTAGCATAGCATAACATAACATACCATACCTGTCTTCCCTATTGCGATCCACGGCATAAAATTGTTTTCTTAGCCACCTGTGTCCAGACGGAAGAAAAATTATTGCTATTTAAATTTTGACTAACAAAATTTGCTACAAATTTTAATATCTGTACTTGATCACAGATCAGAACGTAATTTAACATGCTCTGTACCCAGAGCACAGATCAAATGATCTTTACCAATATCTTCAATCAATATCTAATGGGGTTGAGAGCAGGGTGCAAATAAGGGCCAAAGGTCACCTCTCTATTTGCAGGGGCGTGGGGGAGCATATGGTATCCAACATCAGCCAAGTCAAACCCTTCACCCACATGACCATCTCCTCATCTGAAGTTGCTGTCAAACAAAGACAAGAAAGAAACACAAGAAAAAATGCATGTGCTGAAAGTTTTTTTTTTTTTCTGCCATGAAGGGCTTCAGGAGTATAATATTTCACTGCATTATATACACTTGAATAACTATATGTTAATAACTATAATCACACAATACATGCAATACATACATATCAGAATTTTGTAGAAGTGTTATATGTTTGTGCATAAAGTACCTGCCAGACTGAGAGCTTTGAGCCGAAACTCTGTCCCATACAAAATAACAAAGCAGTAAGCCTGATCTGGCCGGGTGGTCGAGTCCTCCACATATCGCTCAAAATCACGTGATTTCTGCCCTGTCCGGATCTCCTTAATCTCACGAATATCAACTGAACAGCAAAGACAACACAGACTTATAATCTATGTGTGTGTGTGTGTGTGTGTGTGTGTGATTTGTACACATTTACAATGTGTAGAAATGGCTCAAAAAGCATGTAATTACAAGATTCTCTTTTTTGCATTATTTGCCACTTATAATTTAATTAGACAGGACAGTAAATAGATGAAGGGAAACGATATGGGATGTAAGAGAGGGGAATAGGAATCAGGAAAGGACATGTTGTTACACAGCTACTAACAATACACAGAATAAATCATCTTTTTGTTTTTACTGTATTTGTTTTTTTTTTTGGAAAAACATTTACCAAACAGACTTTGTTGGACTGTGCATTTGGAACACAATAATATCCCATCTACCTTGGATCTACATGGAAAGTAGGATACAAACTGGAATGCTGTCATTGTAAGCACCCAAAGCTGATGAAGGTAACAGGAGCGTTCTAACTTCGCTGCTACACTGTTTACAGTGTGCACTTCTCAGGCATACAAGCAGAATGCTGTTCTCATGAACTGTAATTATATGTGGAAAGATTTAAGAACTTAATCTGGCTGTACCAAGATTTACCACAAAAAAAACAAATGTTTACTGAAAGATCCTGCTCTGGCTATTATTATAGCTATTATAATAAAACTGGTATCAACCACCATTGTTATTTTAAAAAAAAGTTATTATTTTTACCCAATGCAATTTTGCACTTGACTCGAATTTGAATTTACTTGAATTTATGATTTCCTAGTACTAACAACAGCAGTGTTACTACAGCAAAAATATTGTGTTTTGGCAGACAATATAAGGAACAAGAGTCTTCTGTAATTAGGAGAACAAAAATATGACATTAAAATGAGTACGGCCTTGTCCATATTTCTCTAGTCCATCTAAATACGTTGCATTTATTATGTATCCTCTTTAGCCTGTTGCGTGATGTCATAGTGGATCACAAACAAACAGGATGTTGCTGTGATGTTGTTCTGTCAGACGAGGGCTATTTCTTCTTCTCTGCGACTGAACAACGATGTTAAGATGTAAAGGTAGTTAATTAATCAACCTTGTGACACAAATCCAGCCTTTTGGCATTTGTTTTTTCTGGAGAACAATTACATAAATGCTTTCGTTATTGATAAGGGGGATGTTTTAAGCTATGAAACTTTCAAGACGTATTAATGATACCAAAATCATGTCAAATGATCAAGAGAAATTGGATTTCTCATGTCATGACCCCTTTAAAGCCTGTAGAAGAGTAACAGAATGGCATGACTTTTTTTTTTTACTTTTCAAACTTAAAGGTTGAGGTTGATATAGAATGAATATTTGACCTGTATTTTACCATTTTGAAACTATAACTTGTCAAATTTGTTAATGTATTTATAAGCCATTAGAAACCTCATATCTGTTAAGCACTACACTGTGGTAGCAAAATGCACATTTTTCTAGGCTTCTTAAAACATGGGCACGAGTTCTTGGACATGTCAGCAAAGTTTAATCATGAAAGTTAAAACACGGACAAACATGATATTTCTTAAAAATAATGTTTAAATAAATTCTACTTTGATTATTAAATTCTAAATGATTAATATTATTATTGTTATTATTATAACTTTGAAGTACACTCTGTTTTACAATAATATATTTTGTCATCATTTAAAGTTAAATATAACTTTTATTTTAAGGGGTTGTAGCGGATTTTGAGTTTTTAGAGTGTATATTTGACTTTGTTTTTTTCTTAACTAAAACCACAAAATGTTTGAAAAAATAAGTTTTTTTTTTCCTCAGAGCAGCTCTGATGATGTTCATGTGTTTCTGAAGACACTGAATTTGATTTATTCAGTAACACTTGACATCCCAACACTTAATTTATTCTTTCATCAAATTGTGCGTTTTACATAACATCCGTGTTATACTGTAAATTCCATGTTCATGACTGTACTGGGATTCCCTCTGCATCACATAAATCTCGACTCTATATAACTATAATAAGTTATAAATGAGACATACCTTTATCTGCACGAAATGGTGTTTTTCGGCAGGAGATGGATATTAGAAACAGCTTCTGTCTCTGTTGTTTTGGTACGTGCGTACAATGTATGCAAGTTTTGAACTAAACCAATGCTGAATGCCTTGCCAATGCTGGGAAGGGAATGAGATATGGTCACCAAACTTGGTACACATGCTGGAATCTCATCTGTGGTCACACACAAAAAAGTGTGGTGACTGGCCACTTGGTGGCACCATAATGTGATTAACACAAAAACGACTATAACTAATCCAAAGTTAGCTCATATGTTAGAATTCCTAATTCTAAACACCCATCCCTAATCATAGTACAGTTGAATTATTTAATATTTATATCCTCAAGAATATTATTCAGGGTTCCTACATCTTTTTTTAAAAACTGAATCTAGCTTCTCCATTACCTTCCTGGTCATTACAGAATACAACAATATATTCTGATAACATGAGAAATCAACAAAAAGTTATACTGAGTATTTTATATGCCTAATAACTGAAGTATGTGAAAGTGTGCTAACTTTGGTGTGTGTGGTATGATATCACACATCTGTACTGTTGGACCTGTACAGAAACACTGCAGCATTCCTTGTGGCTGTAAAGCTGATTCATGACCAGTCTGGTCAACATAAATAACATGGTTGTATCACACATACAATATGACTTTTGTGTAAATTAAAAACAAAATAAGGTTTTCTCTGGAAAGAATTATTTGGTCCAATATTTTGAAGTGTCTCAAACACAACAGTCATGACAAACACACATAACAAAGGCAGTTGATCTGAGAGGCCAGGTGCAAGAGAACTGCTTGACAATCCCAAACAGGGCAGCAGGAAACACAAGACTACACAGCATAACCAAGAGTCTTCCTGTCTCACAAACAAACAGCAGCAGGACAGTACACACACACAAACACTTTTTAAAAGTTCAATCATGAGATTTGAGAACATCAGAAGTATCAGTTAAAAAAAAAAAAAAAAATCACAACAATTCCAGAGGTTGAGACACATCTCTGCACTTGAGTGATTCACGAGTACAGTTTGAATGTCCAAAATAAAGATTCAATGCAGCTTCAAATGGCTCCTCTCAACCCTAGCCGAATAAAGATCTTGTCTAAAAAAAAATTATATACTCTAACCACAAATGTTCGCCTTGGTCTGGCTCTATGACGCCCGTCTCCGTACTAGCACATTATGTTATCAAGCTGGGAAGTTCACACAAAATGAAATTTTCATTATGGGATGGACATATCCTTTAGTGGTGGATTCCTTACATCCAAGCATGAACTTTTACTTTTTGACACATCAGGAAAAATTTAGGGAATTTAGTAATGGAACTCCATATGCTTTTGGTTCCATATGCTTTTCAAAGCGATCAAAAGTTTATCTTATGCACTTGCTTAAAAGGAAGTCTTACAGATAAAGACTGAGATATTAATGGTCAAAACCATGCAACCTTTGTAATAAGATCAACTGAGCGTAAAGACGAGACCTAACAAATCTTTTTTTACATTCAAACTTAATATGCAACTTCTGGTGTATTACCTCACCTCTACACAGTCTGGCACACTAATGATTTAGACATTTATATTTCAAAATGATTTAGATGTTTTTAACTGACCCAACAGCATTCTAGAACATCACTTCTTTTATATCAGACTTACAAATACAAGAGCGCATTGTGCTTCAAGAACTTGTTTCACATTGCCTTTGACAACATAAAGCTCTGGCCAAAACATTAAAAAAAAAAAATTAAGGGTGTTTAAATTGAGCACAGAATGCTGTCGAGATACTTTGAGTACAACATAAAAAAACAAAACAGCCACAAATGAACAGTAGAGGTGAATTTACATCAAATTTTGCTAAAACACTACACTTACAAAGATCTACTGGTAAATACAGTTATACATTTCCTACTGCTGTACATCATGGTTTTATTTTGACCAATTTATTTTTATGAATAGTTATTTGAATAAAAAAATTGAATTAAAAAACGTCATAGAAAATGCACTAAAACACACAATTTTAGTCCAGAAAAATGTTTTTTTTTTAAAAGCCTATCATAAGTTGAACAATTATATTCACAATATATACACAACATTCTCAATGTTGCCAAGTTGTAACTTCTTCAACTTTTTTAGGAACATAAGGAACAACGGAACAAAATCCCTGAAATGTCTAGGTTTCCCTTGAATGTGAACATGCTCACACACAACACTGCCTATATCTCATGAGGTTCTGCACAACCAAAGCTGCAAATTTCCTGCAATTATGAAACTTCTTAGCAAGAGGATAGCAGAGGTGAACATATCTGAGCATACATTTTTCAGCATGCCATCAAAAGCCTGTGGCATCATATCAGATGTCACCTAAAAATCAAACACACTATCTTTTTGGATGGTGACAAACGTGTCATCTTTTTATAACATTCTTAGATACAGAAGCTCTAATAAAAGGCTGATCTAAGAAAGTCACACGAGGCTTCAGAAACACAATCTCACCACCGTGAGGCAGATGGGCTGTTTTTTGTGTTGCATGTGGCTAGTGCATCCGGAACAAAGCACAGCTGTGTGAGGCATCCTGCTGAAGGACAGCGACAGCACAGACGAGCCTATACTACAATGACACTCGACATGAGCAGTGTACTGTCTGCCGTACTTTAAACTGACACCTATAGTCACAGTATGCATCTGAACCTATGAGTCTGTCATTTATCAACCATTTTAAAAATCTGTTGTATTCAAGACTAAGGAGCTAAGCACATTTTGAAGCTGTGGGCAACAGAACAGTTTCACTTTTTTCATTTCATTGTTATATTGTTACATATATATTATATTTTGTTTGAATACATTATTTTAATGTATTATGTATTATATATGTAATATGTATTTTTTCAGAAGCTGTAATTCAGCATGGTTTAATCCACCAATCTAAAAGTTAAAGAAGCCATCACTTACTTTCACCCTCAATTTTATCCGTTCCTCTGGTCCAGATAATCTGCCTGGTTTCTAGCTTGATTTGGAACGTCCTTCTCTCTGGCCTTTGAGACTTTTTGGAGTAAAACAGAGTCAGTACTGTGCCCAGCTCTAGATCACGGTACAGATTGTTCACTTCTGTGTCGCTCAGTGTCCAAGGAACAGGTCCATTGGAGAAGGCTGCATTCACAGCCATTTCCCCTGTTTGTTGTTCAGTTCCTTTCAGAATAACTCAAAGCCTCCCTGGCCTGACGGGGACACCTATGAAAATAAAGAAAAAATGTGTACATCTGAAAAACACCAGAAGAACAACAGGACACAGCAACAGTGTGCGTACCGTACACATCAGTTATTAAAACACACAATGGTTAAACACTGCAATGGTTATATAGGCATATATTATAGATCTTACAAACATATTTTACAAATAAACATGCATAGGTGACTATTTATGAGTATATGTATAATTCTTTTTATAGACACATAACACAGATCACAAGGGCCAGTCCTGAGACTTAATCTGATGTCTGATACGTTTAAGCAGGTTATATTAAATTGACCTGATCCAGTTCGGTGGATTGCAACCCGCAGAATCACTTTATACAAATAAAACCAATGAAAACAACAACAAAATCACGATCTTGTTTGCATTATTAATAACATAAATTACAGATTATGCACTGTTTTAACAACTAGGTCGGACAAGAGAGTCCACCATCAGATGTCATATGAAGACCTGAGCATTTATTGACAAAATGAGCAGGTTTTGTTTTGTCTTACCGTATATGGATGCAGCTGGCCTTCTGGAACACAGTAAAAACAGATATACAACATCCAATCTGTTCGTAATCTCAGCAGCCCACATGTCGTCCTTTCGGCAGAATAATGCGCGGTTTAGCGAATCTTAACAGCGGCCGCGGCGGTGTGATCGTGCCGACCGTGAGCTCTTTACGCCATGACTCGATGCGGTAGAGCCCTTCCCCCCATCCGCCGATCCCTACAGAACACAAGACCACACGGCCTCTTAAAGACACAGCGCTTCATGTTAAGGCCAGTTTCACACCGCATATGCAGTACGTATGCGGGGCGGAGGTGCTTTCACACCGGCTGCGTTAGCAGTGCAAAGTTTATCCGCGGGCTTGTGTAGAGAAAACTATAATGGGAAAGTTCACATTAATTTATTTTGATTTCAAAATACTTTTAGGAGAAAAGACTTGTCAAGAAGCTTGTTTTATTACCAGTGTAGTTTATATAACTTTGATTTGTTTCATCAACATGCATCAACAAGCTTTTGTTCTTTTTGTTTTCCGTGTAGTGTGTGTATATATATATATATATATATATATATATATATATATATATATATATATATATATATATATATAGTATTATAGTATATTTGTAGTTGTCTTAATTAAATTAATCTTTCAGTTAAGCTTAACAAATTAATATATCAGTTAAGTTTTAAACAAAACTAAAATTAGCTATTTAAACCTGTAGTTTGGAGAGAAAGTGTCACTGTTTAAAACAGTAGCTGTCATCAGTGTGTTACCTTTTTGGTAAATCCGTAACTGCTCAGTCGAGTATGCGTTTGCAAGCAGTGATGAGCACACCGAAATTGTTCCGAAGCATGGTATTTAATTTTTAACAGCGGAAAACGTATAAAACGGCATATTTAAGGAATCCTTCAATATAAACTCCCGGGTGGCTTTTTTTCACATCCATCCATCCATCCATCCATCCATCCATCCGCATAAGGCATGACAACAACCCAAGAGATTAAAGAACAGAACAAAACTTAGCCCCTCCAATTTTTATACACCTTTGAGCACACCGTTACAGAACTACATTTCCCCTCAAAACATGCTGTCTGGACTACAAACCCCACATCTCCCGCAACGGGTGTGCTTTTTGTTAAAATTGCTACGTTTTCGCGTCAATCCATGTGTATTTTCACCATAATCAATACACTGTTGAGGGTACAGCAAAAATAAACTCGCTGCCAAAACGATCGCATCACTGCTGCACCGCACCTGTACCGGACTGTTGAAAGCTCTCGTCTATTAACATGAACGCCGAAAAAATACGCACTGTATACGCGTGCGGTGTGAAACAGGCCTAACTGCGGATTAGCGCACTGCATGCTGCTACCTATTTGTTTTAATAATTTATATTTAAATTATTTAAATATTTTTGCAAAAAAGAATGTATTATTATTGCCTGAATATTGCTTTCGTTAGGGTTCTTCTTCTTATGCTCGTGTCATGAAAAGTTTTTTGAAAAATTTACTTTTTCGATTCCTCCTAGGGCGTTTGTCCAACTTACATGAAATTTAGTATGTAGCATCTAGAGACACCCCTGGTAAAAAGTTAAGGAACTTGAGTTGATACCTCTTACCGTTGTCATACACCATCTCTACGGATTTTATATGAGCAGGCAAAAAAGGATATAAGGCTGTATCTTGACAACCCTTTGGTGTATTGACAGAAAACTTGGCATGTGTTATCACGGGCATGAGCGGGAAATTGGATGGCAATGTAGGAACTCAAAGGGTTGGTTGGCAGTTGGTAACAGCTGGATTGTGACTGGAGCGCTGATGGTAGGAAGTGGTGTAGACTCCGGAAGTGATGCGGAAATAGAGGATGAGATGGTTTGTTCAGATAGTTGCAGCAATGCTAGTAACGAATAGAAAAAGTAAGAAATCGGGAAAGAAGTTGATGACAAATATCAGAATCATACAATGAAAAGGGAAAACAACAGGCAAGGAGGAAAGAGGAGTATAAGGTATTGCTGAAATTTGTTTAAAATTCTGTTCTGTAATTCTGTATTTTAATTTCTGCCATTAACCCTTTAAAACTAACAAAATCAATTAAAGAAGCTATAGGGATGATTGAAAGTATTAAAACACTGAGGGATGGCAAATTAATACTGTTTTGCAAAGACAGTAGGCAACAAAGAATGGCACTGAGAATTAAAACTTGTCGGGCATAAAGTTGAATGGTCAATTCCAGAAAGAAAGAACTGGATCAGGGGTGTGATAACAGGAACTCCAACTGATGTCCCAGTGGAGAATATTAAAAGTAATATAACTGGAGCAGCAGTAAATAAAGTCACAAGGCTTAAGTGTATTAGAAATAATGAAAAGATTGACAGCCTCTCAGTAGTGATTAATGTTGATGAGAATAGATTGCCTGAGAGAGTTTATTGAGGAGTTACAATGTTAGACCGCTAAGATGTCATAAATGCCAAAAACACGGTCATGTAGCAGCAGTATGCAGAGGCAAACAGAGATGTGCCAAGTGGAGGTGAACCCTGAATGTTGTAAATGTGGAGAAGATCATAGTACAGGATATGGAGAAAGTAAAAGAACCTCATAAGGTAGTGGAAACTAGTAATATAACGCCACAAACAAACATAATGCTTGAAAGACAAGGGAAAGAGAATGAAAAGATTACAGACAAAGTGTCATTTGCAGCTTTTATAGCAGAAGTGGTGAATTGCTCTGCTCAAACGGAAAGCAGGACTGAGAGAATTAAAATCATTATCAAAGCTGCAGAAAAGTATTTAAAATAAATTTTAAGAAATTTATTTAAAGTCTTGAAAATAGCCTGGATATTATTTGTGTACAAGAAACATGGCTCAGACCTCTAGATTTTGTAATATAAGGTTAAATCACAGTTTGTAGAGACAAGAATAAAGGAAATGGTAGTGGGGTTGCAACCTTTGTTAAGCAAGGGATTGGATATAGAATTATTGAGATATGTAGGGAACAAGAGGTTGTTGTGGTGGGTGTTTGGGAAGGATCTCAGGGTGTTAGAATAATAAACTTTTATAATCCTTGTGATGGCTTAAGCATGGATGCATTGGAAAATATAGGAGGAAATGGTAGTCATAAGGTAATATGGTGCTGTGATTTTAATGCTCACAGTACGTTATAAGGGAATATAAATATGGATTCTAATGGAAGGATCGTAGAAGAAATGCTTGACTGGGGAGGATTAGTGTTAAGATTACAGGCTCTTTGGTGTTGTGTTATGTTTATCCTGGTGTGTTTTGGTTCATTTCCTGTTTTCCCTGATTTGGTCATGTTTCTGTTCCTGTTTAATTCGTTAATTCCCATCACCTCTTTGCCCCTAGTTACCTGAACTATTTAAGTTTCCCTTTCGATTTGGTTCCTTGTCGGTGATTGTTTGTGTTTTGTATTCTGTGATACGTGTCCTGAGTTGTTGTGTGTTGTTTGTAAAAGCTTTAAAGCCTGTTCTCTTGGAATATTCCCGGTTTCGCTCCTTCGTTCGTGTTACCGTGCTCCTGTCAGCGCTCAACACGTTACGTTACAATTAGTATGCATTAATGATGGAAGTTATACAAGAATTGATTTATCTCAGGGAAAATACTGGGAAAATGTTGGACTTAACACTCGTTTCTGAAAGTTTAGCTGGAAAATGTGACTGGAAAGTATTAAAGCAAAGTACTATAGGTAGTGATCATTTTTCCATTATCAGTAAAATTTGGGTAAATATAGCAAGAACGGTGGTGGAAAAAAGCTAAGGTGGAAGTTTAAATTCACTGACTGGGATAAGTTTAAGGACACCTAAAATATCTCGAAATAAAATGGAACATACTAGTAGTTTCACGAAAGATGTAGAATTTTTTAATAATAAAATGTGTAAGGTTTGTAGTGTATTTGGGAACATTAGATGTTTAGCCCAAAGGGAAAAATAACGCACAATTTGACTTGATTAATCGTACGTGTTTTATAGATTTTACCTGATGCAGTAGGTTAATATTAGCACAGACTGAATTACTCGTCCACCGGGTATTCAGCGGATCGCGGATCAACTCTAAGAAATGTTACTTTTCTGGCCTTGAAAAGATAACATTCTTACTGTAATACAGTACTGCTTCAGAGCAGGTAACGAAATCAAGGCACTGTAAGTGACGTTAATATGTGAGCAATAAACACAGAAACAATTCTCTGAAATAAACATGCGTGTTTATTGAACTACGGGGAACATATATGGCTACACTAAACAAATAATCATACACTAAACAAACAAATACATAAAACATAAACAATGAGAAATAGAGGGGGAGTAAAGAATGGCAGGATTAAATCGGCTAACCACTTCTGCATGAACCATCAGTTAAATCACCTTAAAAGGGGTAACGCTTAAACGCAGCTATTAGGTAACGTGTCGGATACTCGCACTGAACTCAGATGTGCGTGAGGGATGTTGCAGGTCCTGATGCGTTCAAAGTGAGTGGTCAGCGAAGATAGACGAACTGAGCCGAAGAAACACCGCCGGAAAGGCTGTCTCAGAGAGTGAGGCAGGGCTCGAGTAGATGTGAGGGAGAGAGCGAGCCAAGTTTGCTCTGTGTGGTGGACTTTTAACCCTGGGTTTACCACACCACTTGAGGGCTGATGGACCAATAATGAGGTGTATACTGAGGAGGGAAAATACTTTCTTTGTCCTGCTTAAGGCCTCATTTACATGCTCATGTACATAAAACCATGGGTGGTGGGTGTCTATATGTATATGTAATAGAGAAAGAAAAACATTTTCTCATTACCAAAGTGGTTTCAGCACAATGGACTCAGTAATCTGTTTGGAAGCTAAAATAAGAAATGCTCAAGTAAATAAAGAAGTGTTGGTAGGGGTATTTGATGTTGATGTAAAAAATGCGTACAACATGATGTGGAAAGAGGGACTTTTAATCAAATTAGAGGGAATGGGAATTAAGGGAAGAATGTATAACTGGATTATTTTTTTGTTTAAAAGAACAATACCAATGAGAGTAGGTTCAGCACTGTTTCAGATATATACAGTAGAGATTGGAACATCTCAAGGAAGTGTTAGCAGTCCTATCCTGTTTAATTTAATGATTAATGATATTTTCAAACATAGAAATTGATATAGGGAGATCATTATATGCAGATGACAGGGCGCTGTGGAAAAGGGGGCGCAATGTAGAGCATGTGCAAAAGTGTATACAGTCTGCAGTGAATAGAGTAGAACTACTTCAAAGTTAAAATAACAAAAATAATTTCTGACCACATTTCTGTATTTACTGCAAAAATAATAATTCTTCTAGCACTTCAGTGGATAGAAGAGGTGCAACCAACAAAATCAGTGATATGTTCTGATTTCCTTTCAACTCTTACCAGTTTGTTAAGTGGTATATCTATAACAAGACAAGATGTTGTTTATGAAGTGATGCAGTGTTTATTTAAAACAGGACAATATGGGCTAATAGTAAATATCTTGTGGGTGCCCTCTCACATAGGAGTGAAAGGAAATGAAGAGGCAGATAAACTATGGCAAAAGGAGTAGGATAGTGGTATAAAAGGTAGACATTTATATAGCGTACAAGGAAAAGTTGGGTCAGAAAGAAGAAAGTTCATGAACAGGAAAGAGGACATATTAATTTCCAGAATGCGTATTGGGCATTGTCTGTTAAATCAATCTCTGTGTAGAATTGGGAGGCAAGAAACAGGAAACTGTGATAAGTGTGGTCAAGTAGAAACAATAGAACATATACTCAAACAAACGAAACAACGTTTCTCCAGCATCAAGGCGCTACATAAACACAGAACAACACAGAACTACAAGGCTACATAATTTCTACATATACATACAAACATGTGCAGACAGCACAAGACAGTACAATTACTTCTGGGACAGACAATGGACATAGTAAGTCCCAGTGCAGTGCCGACCAGTACACAGTTCTGTGCCAAAGTGATCCTGGTGAAATGAAAATATAAGTAAGTGTAAGCATACGACTATGTGCAGTATAAGTGTTTAGCAGCAGCAAAAAGTATTTAACATGCAAAAAATTGCAGGGTGGAGGATGCACAGTTGTGTGTGTGTGGGTGTGTATGTTCCTTCAGATCCAGTTCTATGTATTGAGGAGTCTGATAGCATGGAAGAAGAAACTATTACATAGCCTGGTCGTGAGGGCCTGAATGCTTCGGTACCGTTCCCAGACGGCAGGAGGGTAAAAAGTGTGTGAGAGGGGTGTGTGGGGACATCCACAATGATAGTGGCTTTGCGGGTGAGAATGGGCGGTGGGAGATGTGCTTTCCTCAGTCTTCTCAGAAAGTACAGACGCTGCTGGGCTTTCTTTGTTATCAAACTTGTGTTGAGCAACCAGGTGAGGTTCTCCGCCAGGTGAACACCAAGACACTTGGTACTCTTGACAATGTCCACGGAGGAGCCGCCGATGTTTTAGCGGAGAGTGGTCATTCTGTGCTCTTCTGAAGTCAACAACCATCTCTTTAGTTTTGTCCATTCAGAGACAGGTTATTGGCTTTGCACCAACCCGTTACCCACTGCACCTCCTCTCTGTATGCTGACTCACCCACTCAAAGTGGTTATGGATTCTCTGAGCGTGTGTGCGCTTTGCCTCTCTGATAGCCTGGGACAGTTTGGCCCTCGCTGTTCTTAGGGCCACCTTGTCACCTGCTCTGAAGGCGGAGTCTTGGGTCCTCAGTAGCGCACACACCTCTGCAGTCATCCATGGCTTTGGTTAGCCACGGGCTAAAGACAAAAGTAGCACCATTTTGTATTTGAAGTGGCTGCTGCACGCTACTGTTGCACCACCATCTTGGAAGAATGGGTAGAGTAAGAGAAAATAATTTAAGAAACAGGACTGATTAATTGAAATGAGTTTTTTTCCCTTTACAGCCATCATGCGCTCCAAAACATAAGTTGGTTTGCCAACCTCCATTGAAATTCAGAAGAAGAACAGGCATGAGCTCAGTGTGTGTGCTCAGTTTTTTCACAGCGCCTCCTACTGGTCCAGAAATATGAAAAATGACTATTTTGCTTATAACCTTTGAATGCTTTGTGTGGAAGCACATGGCCATTGTTTACTTTGTGCCATGTGCTCTCTGGCCTTGAGTTTTGACCCCGCCTTCTTGTTTCATTGTTAATTATCCAATTATTCGTTCATGTCCCTGACCTGGCTGCCCTCATTATCCACCTTGTTTGCTTCCCTTGTTAATGCCCTTGTGTCTGCTGTTTTGTGTTGGTGTACTGTTGTTACTTTATGTTGTTTTTAGTTTCTTGCATTGTTTTTTGCATCTTGCAACTTCTAGTTTTGTTTTGGTTCTTGTTTCAAATATTCAAGTCTTGTTTTGTTTTTTGTTCTGCCCCCTTGTAGACTCCCAGTCTTATGTTTAAATAAAATACACTTTTGTTAAGCTGTTCTGCCCGATATGCATGAGACTTGGTGTGTAGCATCTACATTTATATTTACATCTATTCATGTAACAAACGCTTTTATTCAAAGCAACTTACAAAGAAAGGGAGCATTTAATATTTTGCCCTAAGAACCAACAAGCATCTAGAGACACTCAACAAAAATTATGGAATTTGCTATGCTATACCATTGCTATGCTGACGACACGCAGCTCTTCCTTTCATTCCATCCAGATGATCCCACGGTAGCTGCACGTATGTCAAGCTGTCTGGCGGACATCTCGGCATTTATGAAAGAACACCATCTGCAGCTCAACCTGGCAAAGACTGAGCTTCTTGTCTTTCCTGCTAATCCTACCCTACAGCACGATTTCACCATCCAATTAGGTACATCTTCAATTACCCCACTGACCTTCAAAGACCACATTGTTAAGACGGCTCGGTCATGCAGATTTGCATTACATAACATCAGAAAAATCAGGCCTTTTCTAACAGAACATGCAACACAACTTCTCGTCCAGGGCCTGGTCATTTCTAGGCTTGATTACTGCAATGCTCTTCTGGCTGGACTGCCATCATGCACAATCAAGCCTCTACAAATGATTCAGAACGCTGCAGCACGTCTCGTCTTCAACAAGCCCAAAAGAGCCCATGTCACCCCTCTCCTCATCTCTCTGCATTGGCTACCGCTTACTGCTGGCATCAAGTTCAAGGCCTTGACGCTTGCTTACAGATCTATCACTGGGTCAGCACCCTCCTACTTTCACTCATTCTTACAAGTCTACGCTCCTACCAGAAGCCTGTGATCACAGAAGGAACGAAGGCTTGTGGTACCATCACAGAGAGGCACAAAATCACTCTCCAGATCATTTTTGTTCACTACTCCATGCTGGTGGAATAATGATCTTAATGCTTTCATCCGGAATGCAGAATCCCTGGCAATATTCAAAAGGCAGCTGAAAACACATCTCTTTCGTGAGCACTTAACCTCATCTTAAAAAAAAAAAATCTTTCCCTTCATTTCCTATCCCTCTTTCTTTTAAATCTCTCCCTTGTTGTAGCATATGATACTGAAACTTGTATTGTGTCATATGAGCAATGTCTGAAACTTGTATTGTGAGCACTTATTGTGTCTAGTTGCCTCTTCAGGTTGACTCGCTTGTTGTATTCCGCACTTGTAAGTCGCTTTGGATAAAAGCGTCTGCTAAATGAATAAATGTAAAAATGTAAATGTAAAATGGAATTTGTGTCAATTTCTTGAATCGTTCTCTTATACCATGTAAACAAATTTGACAGCATGCATATGCAATGGACTTCCGGCTGCATCTTTGCTAAACTATTGTGTATTGACTTTGTAATTGTCATTGTAACAGCATCCTGACCACCTCATCCTGACAGCATCACCTATTGGCCACAAGTTATAAATCACTTTATTGTGTTGTAATGGGTTTTACCTAGGTTTTCTTTAATGGCTCTTCCTAATCTTATTTTTATGAATCTCATAGATGTCCACAAATGCTTCTCTTAGTGCCATTGATGGGCTTAACCTCATATTTGCTGCTTGCACCTACATTTCTTCATTTTTCTTCTTCTTCCACCCTTGCATCTATGGCAGCCCATAGAACTGTACAAAGGAAAGTTTTGAGTTTGGCAAGACAGAGGACATTATGAAATGTTACCATACCAAATTTGGAGATCCTCTAGTGTTACCAACAATTCAAACTTTTACTCATGGTTATGCTCATAATTGTTTGCTTGTACATCAAAAAAATAATTATTTTTATTTCTGATTCCTTGGCTCATGACAATACTCTATGACGTCATTTTGCATCATGAAAATTTCCCACCATTTTAAATTTTAAAAAGTTTCAAACTCCTCCTAGGGCATTTGCAAAATCATACTACAATACCGAGTGCAACAATATCAAATTTGTCATAGTCAATGCTACCTTCTGTCAGCCATTTTGAATTACATTAAAAACCTACTTTTGTACCAACTTCTACAACATTTGTCCAATTTATACAAAACTTAGTATGTAGCATCTAGAGACACTCACAACAAAAGATTATGGAATTTATGTCGATACCTCTTGTTTCATACACTGCATCTATGGCGAGGACGTAAAATTGGATATGAGGCTGTATTTTTGCCATGCTTTGGTGTATTAACACAAAACACAGTATGTGTCATCAAAGGCATGTCCTAAAGGTGCATACACAGTTTCATCACAGCATCACTTACTGGTCCAGAGATATAAAAAATGGTTATTTTTACTTATTACTTTTGAAAACTTTGGTCTAAAATCATGAAAGTGGTGTCTTTAGTTTCCTTGAGGAATGTAGAGTCAAATGATATATGATGTTCCAAGGTCTGCCATTTTGTGCAGCGACCGTTTTGAATTTTGTTGTGAAATGCAGTATTCAACAAATACAATTGTATCAAGAATGGTGAAGGAGAGAATCCAGTCGTAAAGAAACCTCAACTAGATTCAAGTGAACTGGCAAACTACAGACCCATTTCAAATATCCCGTTCCTGTCTAAAATATTAGAAAAGGTCATATCCACACAACTGTGTGCCTTCTTGCACAAAAACAATATTTTTGAAAAGTTCCAGTCAGTATTGGCAGTCCAGCAGAAACTGGTTTGGTCAAAATTACAAATGATTTACTTCTAGCTGCAGACCACGGTTGCATCTCATTGTTAGTTTTACTTGATCTTAGTGCAGCATTTGACACTATAGACTATGTCATTCTGTTAGATCGACTACAAAATTTACGTTGGCATTCAAGGTCAGGCCCTTCAATGGTTTCGGTCCTACTTGTCTGACCGCTATTATTTTGTTAATTTAAATGGGGACTCATCAGAATTAATGCCAGTAAAATATGGCCTGCCTCAAGGATCTACTTTAGGCCCTATGATATTCACATTATACATGCTGCCCCTTGGAAATATTATTAGAAGTCATGGGATAAATTTCCACTGATGATGCTCAACTATGTATTACATCAAGACCAGATGATATTCCTACCTTAGTTAAATCATCAGATTATTTTGAAGACATAAAACATTGAACAAGTTTCTTCTTTTAATTTAAATATGACAGAGTAAACAACAGTAAAAGAAAGTAAACTCAAGTTTACTCAAGTAAACAGAAGCTCTCTGATTACAGCTTCCAATTAGTAGGACGTCACCTCATCTAATACTGTTAAAGACCTGGCTGTCATAGACAGTCACTTGTTTTTTGAAAATCAGTTTATATTACAAAAACTGCCTTGTTCCACTTTAGAAACAATGCTAAGCTGTGTAACGTCTTATTTATTTCTGATGCAGAAAAGCTGGTCCATGCTTTTATGACCTCCAGACTGTACCTGTGTAATGCACTTGGCTGTCCAGCTTCCAGTTAGTCCAAAATGCAGCAGCTAGAGTTCCTACCAGGTCCAAGAAACATGACCTCATACCTCCAATTTTGTCATCTTTACACTGGTTACCTGTCAAATTCTGTGTTATTTATAAAATTCTACTAAACAGTAGAACACTAAAAAAGTACTAAACTTAATTGGGTTGATGCTTTACCTCTTGCACTAATGAGCTACCACATGCAAACTAACAGAAACATGCATTTAACACCACATGAAATGCTTACTGGTCGACCTATGCCTGTACCATGCAGCAGAGGCCCATACAAAAGGCCCCCATTAGAACAATTACAAATGGAATTAAGATCATACATGAAAAAACTAACTGCTATCCATAAAACTATTTGTGTGCAGGAAAAGAGAAAGGAGCCGTGTGAGGAGACAGAGACCGTCTGTCCAATTGCCACAGGGGATCAAGTCTATTAAGGGTATTCAGGAGGAAATGAAACGAACCGAGAATGGAAGGACCTTATAAATTGACAGCAGCTACTCCAACAGCAGTCCAAGTGGAAGGAAGCAACACCTGAACTACTGCACAAGAGTTCCTAAAGAGAAAAAAAACAGGAGAAAACAGACTGGAAACAAGCAAGCAAGAATGTCTGATAGTTGAAAACAATGAAGTGCAAAGTGTGGCAGAAGGAGTTAAACCAAACAATGAAAATAATAATTCTGATAATATGCCTGATCATCATATGCTTGTCACAAGTTCAAGCTACAGTCAACACCACAACTCCAAATCCCATAACTCAGACTCTCAACCACACTTCCTTACCATTAACTTTGCAGCCCTCAGAGAAACCCAGTAACAACTTAATCTCAAATAAAATTGAACAGGGATTGTTTGGAAAACAACACAGGAGCATTGAGGAGAATTGACATGGAGAAAGCCGATATCAACCTAAATGTTTTATAGGAAACAGTACAGAGTAATCAATGGTATGAATGGGCAACCTTCACAACAACAGAGCTGAAAAGAAAAACTGCCTATTCTGTACTAAAACACCAATGAGCCAAGTAACAGTAGTCCCAGATCCATTCAGTTATGAACATTGTGCTGAATTCAACATTTGGAAAAAGACACAAGACCTTTTTGTCCAGCTTGTAAACAAAAGCTGTTCTTTCGGCATATACCACGACTGAGAGCTAAATGTACAAGCTTTGATATAACTGAAAGTATGAAAGTGCAAAATGACCAAGTAAAAATTCCACTATGATATACCATAAACTATAGTAAAGAATATGAGTGCTTCGTCAAACCCACAGGGGTCATAAATGTGAGACAATTTAAAGGAAAATGCAGTGTTGTTTGGAATTTAGATACAATGTTATTTCAAAATGTTGATGATTCTACTGACTTCCCACCCCTTCAGGGTCAGGAATGAGAAAAGGAGAAAAAATAAGTCCAGCTGAAACTTGTAAAAGTCAAACTGTATCATTACCCAGAACAGACATGTATAAGCATCAAATTGTTGCATTAGCAGACTTTTTCTGGATTTGTGGAAAAAGAAAACTTTTACCTTCCTTACCCGTAGGATGGAGAGGAAAATGTACTAGAGTACAATTGATACAAGAAATCCATATAATAGAAAGGGATTCAGAATCCTCATTGGGGAAAAATAACACAATTAATCACAGAGTTAAGAGGTTATATGCCATACCTTAAAGACTCAAGGTACCCAAATACCCATTATAGACCAAGATGGAGGCGCGTGTGTATCGCGAGGCTCAGCGTCTTACCAGATTTCGGAAAATAGTGGTAATTTACCTGGTTATTTTCTGCATGTTCGCTCGATTCAGTTATGCAAACTACACCTACAGCAGACAGTTACTTTTGGACATAAACAATCAGTGCTCCAACATAGTTCTAGACTACCCTTTTGATTTCGGCGAACTCCCACCAGAGCTACAGAGATCACCACAGGCAAGCGGATCTGGATGGACATACTATATTCAGGGCTGACAGAGTAGCGGCTACCTCTGGTAAAAACAAGGGTGGTGTAGTATGCATTTATATAAACACAAAACTTGGTGCACGGACTCTGCCATTGTTGATGCCTACTGCTCTGCTGATCTGGAGTTCCTGATTATTAAGTGCAGACCGTTCTACCTATCACGTGAGTTCACTTGCATTGTTGCTGTTGCTGTTAGGGTTAGGGATAGTACCTCCGAATGCTAATGCTAACGTGGCTATGAAAGAACTCTGGGCTGCTATTAGCAAACTACAAACATTGCACCCGCATGGGGCCTTTATTGTGGCTGGGGACTTTAACCACTGCACTTTAAGATCTGTTTCCCCTAAATTTCAACAAAATGTCTCCTGCACAACAAGGGGACATAAAACTTTGGACCATGTTTACACCAATGTTACTAATGCCTACAAAGTCACACCCTTCCCCCACCTGGGTCAGTCCGACCATCTATCTTTGTTCCTGCTCCCCAAGTATCACCCGGTCATCAAATGTGTGAAACCCACAATGAGAACCGTCAAGATCTGGCTTGAAGGTGCTGACTCCACTTCAGCATCAGTTCCAGCAGAGCCTGTGCTGAGCAGTTGGCTGAGGTTTTAACAGACATTTTCAATCTGTTCCTGGCCCAGTCAGCTATCCCCGCTATTTTTAAGACCTCTACCATCGTGCCAGTCCCGAAGCACTCCACTGCCTCGGCTCTTAATGACTTCTGTCCTGTCACACTCACCCCTATTATTGCCAAGTGCTTTGAGAGACTGGTTCTAACCCACCTTAAATCCTGTCTACCTGCTACCTTGGACCCACATCAGTTTTCTTTTCGCTGCAACAGATCAACGGAGGATGCAATTGCCATAACACTGCACTCTGCCCTAACCCACCTGCATAGTCACAACACATGTTAGAATGCTGTTCCTTGACTTCAGCTCTGCATTCAACACTGTAATACCCTCCATGCTGATTTCCAAGCTCAGCCATCTTGGAATTAGTACATCCCTCTGTAATTGGACCTTGGACTTTCTAACTAACAGACCCCAGTCTGTTAAGTTAGAAAACCTCTCCTCCTCCACCATCACCCTGAACACTGGTGTACCACAGGGTTGAGTGCTGAGCCCTCATCTGTACTCCATATTCACCCACAACTGCACTCCTGTTTATCATCAGCTCCAACACCATAATGAAGTTTGCAGATGACACCACGGTGGTAGGTCTGATCAGAGATGACGATGAGTCGGCCTACAGGGATGAGGTACAGCACCTGGCTGTGTGGTGTACTGCCAACAATCTGGTTATAAACACCCAGAAGACCAAGGAGATCATTGTGGACTTCAGGTGGACCAAGAACCACGCACATACCCCCATCTACATCAATGGAGCTGTAGTGGAGCATGTGTCAAGCTTCAAGTTCCTTGGCATCCACATCTCTGATGATCTCACATGGTCCATAAACACCTTCTCCCTAGTCAAAAAGTCACAGCAGCACCTTTAGTTCCTTTGGAGCCTCAAGAAAGTTCACCTGTGCCCAAGGATACTTGTGGACTTCTACCATTGTACCATTGAGACCATACTCACTAACTCCATCTCAGTATGGTACAGCAACTGCTCCGCTTCAGACCTCAAAGCACTCAACAGGTGGTGAAAACTGCCCAACAGACAACTGGCATTCAGCTACCCACCATTGAGGACATTTATCTCAAGCGCTGCCTGGGTAGGGCTAGAAAAATTATCAAGGATGCCTCCCACCCTAACCATGGACGTTTCACCCTCCTCCCATCTGGCAGGCGCTACAGGAGTCTACGCTCTCGGACCAGTAGGCTCAGGAAAAGCTTCTTCCCCGAGGCTGTGACCCTGCTGAACTCCACACCACTAATCCAATTACTATGAACTCATTTGAACTACTCATATTTGCACAGTCTATCACTATTATTACTAATGCTACTCTTGTTTGCACATGTACAATGTTTAATGGTCAGGCTCTTCTTACTTGCACTACCCACATTTTGCACATTCTCTACATTGTTTATCATCCATGCTATTTGCACTACTGATACACAATACTTTTGCACATATAACTATCTGTATGTGTATTGCTGCTGTTTTTTCTACCTCAATCATATCTTTATATTTGCACACTTCCTGTAAATATTGTATATTTTCACCTCCCCTGCACTTATCTGTATATATAAATCACTATATTCCTGCACTTCTGGCTAGATGCTAACTGCATTTCATTAGCTCTGTACTTGTACTCTGCATAATGACAATAAAGTTAAATATAATCTAATCTAAAGTATATATAGATTTAATAGGTCAACCCAGAAGTATACCGGATCAGATCAAAGCACAAGATGAAGTTAAATCAGGTTTTGAATCAATATTCATTTGGATTTCACAAAATAAAAATACAGAATGGATAAGTTATATATACTCCAATCAACAAAGATTCATTAATTATACCAACAAAGTTTTAATTTCTAAAGAACAATTAGATGCAACCAGTAAAATGACAAAAGCTCTTATGTCAGACAAAAGAGGTGTGTGCGTCATATCTGGAAACCAATGTTGTACATATATCCCTAATAATACAGCACCAGAAGGAGCATTTACAAAAGCCATGACCAAACTCTAAGAATTACAAGTAGAAATGGCAACAAACGCTGGAAGAGATGAAAAAACATGGGGTTGGTTTGATTTAGAATTAGGATCATGGGGACCATGGTTAGCAAAATTAGGAATACTCTTGGGAATGACAGTTGGCGTAGGAGGATTAGTATTTTGCTGTGTACTACCTTTATTAAAATCCCTAATTATCAAAGCCACAGTTAAACAAATGAAAAATGTTAAGGTATCATGATGATGAAAAAATGAATCTAACTCAACATGAACATGATAAGGACTTGCTTTACAAAACAGGATTGAATTTGCAACTGGCAGATGAGATTTCAAGTACCTCTGATGAAGATTAAGAATGAACTCTAAACAAATGTATTTGTAACCTAAACCTTTATATTATGCATCTTTTATTTTGTTTCCACATTATGCATATTTTATTTTCATTTTCATATATTCAGTTTTCATTTTAATGGAATAGTCCATTTCTGGAGAGGAAGTCAGCTACAGCCATCTGCGCTGTAGTAA
The DNA here is from genome assembly GCA_036877525.1 of Chromobotia macracanthus. NCBI lineage: Eukaryota > Metazoa > Chordata > Actinopteri > Cypriniformes > Botiidae > Chromobotia > Chromobotia macracanthus. The sequence continues at coordinate 14,886,291 of JAZGTH010000006.1, read as the reverse complement.
TTTAGAGCTAGAAGTGGGCAGTAATAGAAGTACTTTCTCTCCCAGTGTAAACTTGCGAAATTAGGCTCCTTTGTTGTAATTGCGAGCTTGACGTTCCTGAGCCTGCAGCAAATTCTCCAACTTGAGCCACCCCAGTGTATGGAGTTTTTCTCTCAGGTCCAGGATGTATTGAATTTCATTTTTCGTGGAGGTAGGTTCCTCCTCCCAAGCCTCTCTAAGGACATCAAGCACACCTCATGGCCAATGCCCATAGAGAAGCTTGAAAGGGAAACCCAGTAGAGGTGTCGGTGGTTCCAACTAGTGTTCCCAATTTTTCGCATCATTGTGGACGAACTTATAAATCATGTTTTTAATGATCCTGGTCCTCTCGCAGCTCCAGAAGAGCTTGGTGTTGCGCATGGTGGAGATTCGGCACTGACTTAACTAGCTCACCCAGCGGTGCAGACTCCATGACCACATCCCAAAAAAAACTATTATGATCCCGGGTTTCGGCACCACTGTGACACTTTTGCATCCCCTTGATAAAAGGATGTTGGGAAAAATGGGTCTGAGAGTGGCCCTAACCTTAACGGAAAGCGAAATGCTTATTTATAAGTTTCAAACAAAACAAAAGTTCCCTTAACCATTTTGTCTCCAAACCTCACTCTCTGCCAGCAGCGACGACGAAACTATGCCTGCTTTCCACACCAATCATTCTCATAATGCATCTCACCACTTGTTTTTCCATTTTTACCTCAAAAAAGTAACTAAAATTGTATGCACTTAACGTTATGAACAGCAACTAAGATAATTATTCTTTGTTTTGGATTTTTATTCCAGGGTTTCAATCCTGGGGTAGCTACAGATTAAGCCTGCTTCAGAATGGATACAGCATCCCATAGATCGACCCAAACTCCAGTTTATCCTGAAAATTGTCCCTTCTCCGGTACAGTCAGGTGCTCATCCTCGTGCCATAGAACAACGTCTACAATGATAGCCTGGACCACCAAAAAGCACTGGGAAAAATGTGATGGACTTTGATATAGGTTATTTAATGCTCATCTGCTTGGTTGCCTGTTAATTTTTATTTGTATAATTTCATCTCAGTTAGACTTTCCTTAATTATCTCTTTCTCAGACATCTTACTAAATCGGACCCCTAGTTCTAATCCATACAAATGTTTAAATCATTTAATTTGAGTCTTTCTTTCTCTCTTTTAACCAGTCATAGTTATGGACTGCAGCTTTAGCATGCCAGAGGAGAACTGGCCAGGATAATGGGAAACAGGTGAGGAGTAATTAGTTCTGGGTTCAGTGATTATGGGACAGTCCGGAGTCCGGAGAAAGAATCAGCATTCATGAAATGGTGACCTCTGGGGGTGAGTAGAAGGGCCTGACTTTGTGACATTTTTCATAATTTTTCCGCCATTTAGATTTTCGAACTCCTCCTAGGATATGTGTGTAACCATGACTCAGAGGAGTTTCGATCCATTTGCAGACTGTATTACAGGCCGGGGTCAATACAGGCAATGATCAAAAATGGCAAACAATAACAATAAAGGCAAGGCAGTAGCATAATCCAAAAACAGGCAAAAGTTGGTACAGGCATCAAACATTAAGTAATCCAAAAAACAGGCAGGGTCGAGTCAGGCAGCCAACCATTCAAAAGACAGGAATACAATCAAGGAACTACACAATAGGCAAAACAAGGAAAACCGTTTAGAAGTGTTAGCCGTGGCAAAACAAGACTTTGCAATGAGCGACACTAAACAGGAAGCTTAAATAGTGGATCAAACAGGAAACAGGTGCCACAGTAATCAGTCCCAGGGTTGCAGCCCTATGGGAAATGTAGTCCGGAAAGGTTTAGTATTCGGGTGAAGGCTCCCTCTGTAACAGTGTGTCTGATATGCATGAAATTTCATATGTAGCATCTACTCTAGCCAAAAGTTATTAAAAGATTTTTGATCAGTCAATCCGTTCACATACAGCATGTCAACAAATTTGATAAAGTGCACACAAAAATGGACTTGACGCTGTATCTTAACACCAATTTGGTGTATTGACAATGGTGTAAGTCTTCATGACCAAAAGGTACATGCACAGTTTTGGCACAGCGCCACCTACTAGTTATAAGAAAAATTGTTATTTTTGCTTTTAAAACTTGAATGCTTTGTCCTAAAATCATGAGTCATTTCATGTGATTCCTTGAGGCAAGGCAGGTAGCTCGAATGATATCCAATAATCCTTGGTCAGCTATATTGGGCATCAGATAGTTTGACTTTAGTCATTAAATTCTGTATTATTACCTGTATTTTATCATACTTTTTCAAATTCCTCCTACAAATTGTGTACGATTTGTAAGAAATTTGATATATAGCATCTAGAAACACACCTGAAAAAGTTATTTAAAGCATTTTGTTTGGTCAAACAGCTGTTGTATACCGCGTCAACAATTTTAAAGGTGAGCCAATAGGACTTGGGGCTGTATCTTCAAAAAACTTTAGTGTATTGATACAAAACTTGGTATGTATAATCAAATGTACATCTTGTTCACCTTGTACAAATTTAAATAAAAAATTATAAACAAGTTTATTGAGTTTTAGGTGTTTTTACTTATGTTTAGGGTTAGGGTTAGTAACTAAATTTCAAAAATTCATCATCAGATATGTTAAAATATATTTCCCTTTGTTGCTTGCAACTATATTTATTTTAATTTTTCCACTCTTGCATCTATGACAGCCCATAGAACCATATGGTAAAAAGTTGTGAAATCTGGCACACAGATGCCAGAAGACAGTCTGGAATGTTACCATAGCAAATTTGGAGTCTTCATCTCAAACCCTCTAGCAACACAAACTTTTTAAAACAGTTTTCACCTGACTAAACAACATCACAACAACATCATGTTTGTTCATGATTAATCCACTATGATATTGAGCAACAGGCTGAAGAGAATACTTTGGAGGAGGTTCTTAAAGGAGAGCACTCAAATCTGACTTTTTTAATTACAGGACTAAAAATAAGGTGGAAAAAGGGCATAAATTACTTAATTTCAAATGTTTTTGGGCAAGACACCTCAGTAATGTTATAACTACACCTCAGGGAACAAAATAAAATGTTAAAATATATCTGCAAGCAGCATTGACAGGCTCAGGTGCCATTATGACCTGGTGCTTTTCAGAAAATGATGCATAGTTGTCACATGCATTTACTTCCACAATTGACTACTTTGAAGTCTTTTGTGACACATTTCATGCTGCCAGTCGGTGGAGCTATAACTATGACTTACAATAGCCACATCACTGTGAACAACCCACAACACCAAACATATTTCATAAGTTTAATGTAAATGAGTCAGTGTATGCAGAAGATACTTCAGAGACACTTCCTCTTTAATTTATTGCCATAAATTATTTGCCTTGCTATGGCAACACCATTTGAGATATCAACAGCCTATTCACAATTTAGTATCTTCAGTATCTCTTCTTTTTTCTAGCCAAGGCTGAAGTGACTTGGGTAAATTTAAGGGGACTCTTTTAAAGGCTGTTTTGAGTGATACACTTCCTTCTGCAAGTTGGTGGCATTATGACAGTAACTCACAATATCCACCTCTATGTAATTAGTCTTGACCAAAGACCAAACATATTTCACAAGTTTGATGTAAATGAGTCAGTGTATGCAAAAGATATGAGACACGTCCTGTGTCCATTTTTTGCCATAAAGGTATTGCCTCACCATGGCAACACTGTTCTAGATATCAAAAATCTTTTTGCAACTTAGTATCAATGTCTTGGCATAATATTTGCCAAATTTGGTGACAATCCTATAAATCCTCTAGGAGGAGTATTTAAAAATTCAGAGCCTGGAATTAACAAAAAAATATAGCAGACCTTCTTTTGAAAGTTATCCAGCTTAATGAGAACAATACATGTACCAAGTTTGGTGGCTGTAGACAAAATGAACCTTTACACGTACAGAAAACACTTTTTGAAACCAGGTGAAGTTCTAAAAATTAAACAATCTAGGTGAGGTAAGTCTTGATTTATCAAATACACACAAGTACAGAGACCCAGCATGCTGCCCTAAGAGTCATGAAACTTAGCTGTGATACTGCATATCTACACTCATGGTAGTTCCAGAAGCAATTTAAAATATAGTTGCAAGCAGTATTTATTGGCCCTCACATCTTGGTGCACATTGGGGATGCTGGTGTTACTTTGAACATACCTAACCTCTTAAGAAGTTGTTCCTGTTTCAGGGCGAAACATAATCAGGCCACAACAGTCACGCCATAGAACTAAAACTCAGTAGAACAAAAACTTAACAATTTAACATTGCAAAGACCATTACATTAAACCGACTAAACTAAACCAGAGAAAACCAAGCGACAAACAACAGGGAAGCATGGGCATTCCGGCAGCAGGGAAGCAAATAGCATGAGGACCGGGAGGATGACGAGCAGGGTGGAGAGTTGGTACAGCGAGGATGTGGAGCAGGGCGGAGTTGGTACAGTGACACCGGAGAGCAAGGCAGAGATGGAGTGGGGCAGTAATCCAAAACAGGCAAAAAACCAGGAACCAGGACCAAGAGAAAAGAGCAAAGAAAAACAAAAAACTAGGACAAGCCTAAAGTCTTAACAAAGACTAAAGACTGGGCCAGACAAGATGGTTGGTTCAAGATGGCGCCGTGTATGGCAGCCTCTGTGCTGAGCTCCTCAGTTGTCTTAGTGTTTTTGTTAGTTTTTCCTGTTTTTTGTTTCACAAACATGATCAGCTTTACCAGGGTTGAACTGCTGAACATTCGGCAGAACAGACCCCAAAACCTCCAACCGGTTTTCTACTATTCGGACGTTTTGCTCAATGTTGTAGTTGGCGGAGCGGTCGCGCTGATCAGGCGCTTCAGGACGCGTAAAAGGGGAAGACGCCCAGACGCCCAGTATACATCTGGCGAACCTCCGCTCTCTTCCCAACAAAACGGACGAACTTCTTCTGCTTTCCCGGACAAATAGGGATTTTATAAACTCTGCTGCTCTGTGTTTCACTGAGACCTGGCTGAACGATGCAATTCCGGACAGCGTGCTTCATCTGCCCGGCTTCCTGCTGTTTAGAGCGGATCGCGACGCAGAATCAATGGGGAAATCGCGTGGTGGCGGGACGTGCTTTTACATCAACGAAAGGTGGTGTACAGATGTAACAGTATTAACCAAAATGTGCTGTTATGATCTAGAATCGCTTTTCATAAACTGCAAGCCGTTCTATTCGCCGCGAGAGTTTTGCTCGTTCATTCTTGTGAGTGTTTACATTCCACCGCAAGCGCACGTGAGTCTGGCTTTACAGAAACTCGCCGACCAGATCACAGAGATCGAACAAAAACACCCGCACTCTGTTTTAATCATTCTTGGGGACTTTAACCTCTTCCGTGAACTGCCAAAATACAGTCAGCATGTTACATGTCCCACCAGAGACAGTAATATATTGGATCACTGCTACACCACAATAAAGAATGCATATCACTCTGTCCCGCGGGCGGCTTTGGGACTTTCTGATCACTGTCTGGTTCATCTTATACCAACCTACAGGCAAAAACTTAAATCTGCTAAACCTGTAGTAAAGACTGTAAAAAGATGGACCACCGAAACAGAGCTGGCCTTACAAGCCTGTTTCGAATGGACTGATTGGAGTGTTTTTGAAGCCGCTGCCACCAATCTGGATGAGCTCACAGAGACTGTAACTTCATACATCAGTTTCTGTGAAGATATTTGCATTCCTACCAGGACTTATTTAACCTACAACAATGACAAACCATGGTTCACTGCAAAACTCAGACATCTTCGTCAGGCCAAAGAAGATGCTTACAGGAATGGGGACAAAGTCTTGTTTAAACAGGCCAAATACACACTAGAAAAGGAGATCAAAGCGGCAAAAAGGAATTATTCTGAAAAATTAAGGAATCAGTTATATTCCCATGACTCTTCATCAGTGTGGAAAGGTCTGAAGGACATCACTAACTACAAGACACCATCCCCCAGCACTATGGCCAATCAACATCTGGCAGACGAACTGAATAAGTTCTATTGCAGGTTTGAAAAAACACCATCTACACCTCCAACAACCCCCCTCCCCCTCACCCCTCCTTTACAAATCAGCGATGAAGACGTCCGCAAAGTCTTCAAAATGAACAACAAAAAAAAGGCACCAGGCCCAGACGGTGTGACTCCATCCTGTCTGAAAACTTGGGCTGATCAGCTGGCCCCCATATTCCAACTAATCTTCAATAAATCACTAGCGTTGTGTGAAGTCCCTGCCTGCTTCAAACGCTCCACCATCATCCCCGTTTCAAAAAAACCCAAGATAACAGGACTTAATGATTACAGACCTGTGGCACTAACGTCTGTCGTCATGAAGTCGTTTGAAAAACTGGTTCTGGCTTATCTGAAGGACATCACCGGACCTTTACTGGACCCCCTGCAGTTTGCTTACTGAGCAAACAGGTCTGTGGATGATGCTGTAAACATGGGTTTGCATTTCATCCTGCAGCATCTGGATAAATCAGGGACTTATGTAAGGATCCTGTTTGTGGACTTCAGCTCAGCCTTCAACACCATCATCCCAAACCTCCTCCTGCCCAAACTAACTCAGCTGTCTGTGCCCACCTCTGTCTGTCAGTGGATTACCAGCTTCCTGACAGACAGACAGGCTAGTGAGGCTGGGAAAATACTCATCCAGCACCCGCACCATCAGTACTGGCGCCCCTCAAGGTTGTGTTCTCTCCCCACTGCTCTTCTCCCTGTACACCAACAACTGCATCTCTAAAGACCCCTCTGTCAAGCTCCTGAAGTTTGCGGATGACACCACACTCATCGGCCTCATTCAGAACGGTGACGAGTCTGCTTACAGACAGGAGGTTAAAGAGCTGGCTGAATGGTGCAGTCACAACAACCTGGAGCTCAACACGCTCAAAACAGTGGAGATGATCGTGGACTTCAGGAGAAAGCCCCCTGCTCTCCCCTCACTCACCATCATGGACAGCACTGTAAAAACAGTGGAGTCATTCAGGTTCCTCGGCAGCACCATCTCTCAGGATCTGAAGTGGGACATTCACATTGACTCTATTGTGAAAAAGGCCCAGCAGAGACTGTATTTCCTCCGTCAACTGAGGAAGTTCAACCTGCCACAAGACCTTATGAAACAATTCTACTCTGCCATTATTGAATCCCTCCTATGCACTTCAATTACTGTCTGGTTCAGCTCAGCTACCAGTTCTGACCTCAGAAGACTACGCCAGATAGTCCGGTGTGCTGAGCTAATCATTGGTACAACCCTCCCCACTCTTCAAGATCTGTACTTATCCAGAGTACGCAAAAGGGCTGGTAAAATCACTCTGGACCTCTCACATCCAGCACACTCGCTCTTTGAACTGTTGCCATCTGGTCGACGCTACAGAGCCCTGAGCACCAGAACAACCAGGCACAGGAACAGTTTTTTCCCTCAAGCAATCCATCTCATGAACACTTGAAAAATAATGTGGAACACACAACACTATTATACATTCATTCACTTATTTATTTAATACACATACTTGTTTACATTTCTAATTTGCACCTGTACATAGTAAATTGTTTACATTTGTTTATTTTAGTTTAGTTAAGTTGTATATTGAGTATTTGCTTTTTTGCACAAATTTTCTCTGTATATTCGTATATTTTCTCTGTATATTTGTATATTGTTCTTTTAATTATCTGTGTCTTGTCTTGTCATGTCATTCTGTTGCACTGTGGAGCTTCTGTCACTAAAACAAATTCCTAGTATGTGCAAACATACCTGGCAATAAAGCTTGTTTTGATTCTGATTCTGACTAGGAAAAATAGCAGGTTGGTAAAGTAGCATAACCAAGACGATCTGACAAAGGACAGAAAACACGAGAGAACTATAAAGGGAAACAACAAAACAAAACATGAGATACAAGGCACACAGACCGAGATAATCAGACCGAGGTCATGACAGTCTTCCCCCAGGGGCCCCACTGGGCGTCCCAGGAGGGGGCTCACCTTGTCGGCAGCGGTAGTCCTCAATCAAAGAGTGGAGGCTATAGCCTCCCAGTCCACCAAGTTCTGGAAACCTCTGTTGAACCCAAGACCTCAGCGTTGCTAATGCAATGCAAATGAACAGTTTAAGAATTACAATGAGAATCTAAAGTTCACAAAATTGGGACCTATTTGGGAGGCCTTTAAATTTTACTGGTATAGAGGTTTTTGTAATGTTCAAGTAATGTTTGTTTGTCTCTCTCGTTGTTAAGACAGTGCTTTTAGACTTTATACTGACACTTACTAGTGGTGATGCAACATCATGCCAAAATGTTTAGTTACTAATGCCACTGCAGATATACCCTATCAGTAGGTTTATTTGGCACAATAATTTATTAATTTATTATGGTTAACCAAATGTTTCAAATAAAGATTAGGATACAACTGGTCATGTGACATCAACATAGTGACCACCACAAGCTTTGTCTAGACTAACTTAAGTCTTCATGAAATGTGAGTTGTCAGGGTCCTGACTTCTTTGTTTGGAAATTGGACTAAATTTTTGCCCTGTTTTTGTCTCAGAGCATGATGTTTGGATCCTGACTCAGTCCTAGTCATGGTTCGTGTATCTTGGAGGCAGGCTCTAAACATATGCTCTGTTTCTTTTGTGATCTGTGTTGTTTGTCTTTGTGTGGAAGAACATGGCCATTGTTTGTTTGCTTTGTGCTATGTGCTCTCCTGTCTTGAGTCTTGACCCTGCCCTCTTAATTATCCAATTATTAGTTTATGCCCCTCACCTGTTTGCCTTTGTTACCCTCCTTGTTTGCTTCCCTATTCAATGCCCTTTAGTCTGCTGTCTTTTGCTGGTGTAGTTTTTCTCCATCAGTTTTGTATCCTACTTTCAGTCTTGTGCCCTTTTTGTGTTTGTTTAGTAGACATCTAGTTTTGTTTGGTTTTTGTTTCTGCCCACTCGTGGGAGTGTTTTGTTTAAATAAAGAAGTTTTTTTGTTTAAAGCTGTCTGCACTTGGGTTCTTTTCATCTGTGCTGTTGTCAGTGAGTGGCCATTATTTTGTTTGTGTACCCCAAAGGAAATCTCCAGTACATAAAGATGCATCACTTTAAATCTGTTGCCAGCCAAAGATCTGGTCTGACGCTTTCCATTGCAAACATTAAAGTCCAGAGGAATCAAACATGCCAACATCGTAATACAAGACACAGAAGTACTTATACCTCGATAATTTTTTAGGTCACTCGCACAGTCAGGTCGTGTTTTACGCAAAAAGAAAATTGTAACAAAGAAATCTTAAAGCTGCAATTTTTAACTTTTACCTCTCTACTGCCAGCTCTGTTTTAAACATAAAGCTGCTACACACAATTCATTGTCTATGACACTGGATATGTAATATAGTAACTAGATGCTTACAGATAAACATTTCCCACAAAATCGGAACCGACAGCTCATAAGTCATTAAGGCTTACCATTGCAAACTGGGGTAAGAAGATCTGTCATGTACTTGTTCAATAACTGATTTTTGTTCAATTTTACAATAAAAGACACAGATTGCTGTAATGGTCCTAATGGTTGTATGCAAAGCATGACTTTGGATTTTTGTGGGAAAACTGATGCTTACAATATTTCAAGCAACCACAATACAGATTCTCTTCTGAATCACTGCTCTTACTGTAACAAGAACTCTGAGACCTGGGAATCCATTTGCAGCTTTTAAGAATGGTCAAAACAGGCAGTGTTGAAAACCAGCGAACAGGAGTTACAAGGGCAAGGCAAAGGCAAAATGAGAGACAGGCAGAGATCAGGGCAGGCCGCAAACAACGGTAAACAACCCAAGGGTATCAGCAGGTAATCCAAAACATAATGAAACCGCTCAGAAATTATAGCCTGGGCAAATCAAGACTTCACAAAGAATGAATGTTTGTTAGTGGTTTATATAGGGAACGGATGATGAGATGCAGGTGTGAGTAAGAAGATTGTTCAGTCTCAAGTATGTGGCAAGATGGGAATTGTAGTCAGAATGGGAAATGATTAGTATTCCGGTGAGGGCTCCCTCACCAGCGGCGCGGAAGAGGTGGAATGGGATCCTAACACTTAACCTGTGAAACAGTAATCTTGTCAACAAGGATTTCCTGAATTTAGAGCCTCCTGCACAATGAATTTTTGTGTACAACTATAAACTGTTTTGTATTTGTAAAAATGCTGCAGTAAATTCAAACAGAGCTCATACCTACAACTGCTTCCTCTGTTAAGTTGCCTGTATTTGAAATGTATCCTCAGTTTCTTCATTAATAGTCAAGCGGTCTGCTATTTTCAGTAAGCAGCAACAACACCAATGTTACTGCTAATAAGTTATTACTTTTTTATTCTGAACAAAGCTGTAATATCCATTACAATGTTTTTTTGTACATTTGGCTGGTAGAGCGAATCTCTTGTATAAGAAGTTCATGCAAACAGGTTTTCTCTTTGGGCTTTAATACAGTCTTAGTATTTACTACAATGTATTTTAGGTTGATCCTACAAATAATCCTAAATAAGGGATCCCTCAGTACAATGACTGCGATTCACTTTGGTCATTGACACACCAGCATATCCATGGCTTTGTATAATTCCCACTATGTCTCAAGATCCCAGTCCAGATACCAGTAGACAAGATGACGCACAAGCTCTACCACCTTTGAGACATTATTAACATCTTTGATTAGAACGAATGAATGCCACATTTGAATAAAAAAACAGATAAATAATTGCCTGCATCTCCATTACAAAATTTGTACCTGCAGAGAAAGATTTACAAGGAAAAAATCCAGGCTTTTTTCATTTTTTATTGTATTCATAACAGTAAATTAATAAAGGCATATTCAGATTGTAAATTGTAAATTCAGATTTTGAAGCCATGCAGTTTTTCCTGACCTACTAAATACAATAGACTGTTTCTGCTAGATTCCGCTACTAAAAAACTCAAATCAATGTCTAAACTACAGCAAGATACAAGCACAAACAGGCTAACAATTGTACTTTTCACAATTTTATTAAATGCATTGTGTAAACATACACAGTGAATGTTCTTCTGAAATGTAATTTATTAATTCCTGAATGTTAGAAAGGCATCCCACAGTAGCTGTTGTAGTAACTCTGTGTGCCAAATCACAAAAATGAGCCAGGTTTATATGGATACGGTCTTGGATTGATAGACCCAATATATCAAGCATGTTTTGATATCTTCTGACAGGATAAAATAATAGAACGAGTAGTACCCATTATATACTATGTGATTTTCTGTTAAATTTGTCAACTAAGACTGCCCAAAATCTGCATACTGGCGCAGACTATTGGCAACTATTGATGATTTATGCAGATGGCAAATTGGGGCAGATATCTGAGCAAAAGTTATGCAGTGTATTCCAGCCTAAAACCTGAGACCCAGCAATGATTTTTTTCTAAAACAGCATTCTAAACACCTTTTTGATGTTTACACATGAAAACCCTTCTTGTTCAGTTTTGTTTTGTTTTGTTTTTAGTGCACAAAAAAATTCTCACCTTGATGCATTTTCAAAGTTCTGTGTAATTTGCTGGGTTTAAAACTGGGTTCATGCTAACCAATAAATAATATCTGAAAAGTATTTAAATATCAGAAAGTATCTGTTTGAATGTTATTAGTTTACATTGTGTTTGTCCATTTACAGACATAAATTGGATTACACCATATGACTATTGTTCAATGCACAGGTGTAAATTTCATGTAAATGTGAAAACTGCAAATGAATAATATCTAGTGAATATCCCTCATTTAGATGTACAGCTGATAAATATGATAGTAATGTATAACTGATCATTTTTACATAATAATAAACGTAATAATATAATAAACGTTATAAACTGATAATTACATAATAGGCTAAAATGTCTTTCAAAAAGTCACACCTGCCGTCAAGCAAACCAATGAATATTTGTGTATGCCCCGCCCACTGTAACAGTTTATCACGAGAACTGAATATAACACAACATAACAGACTTTATAGAGAATGTGAACCTACATCACAGATGTGTTGCATCTTATGAGTATCCACCCTCAGCTGCTGATACTGAGATTAATAAAGATAGCTAGTTTTGAAATTAAATAGTGGTATCATTTGCAGGGAAGAGAGACTATTTTATTACACTGCATGATCATTTGATGTTTTCACTATAGTTTTGTAGAATTCTATTCTACAATGTATCTGGTTACCATGAAAACACTGTCATGCTGACACTCGCTGCTGCTTTAGCCATCATATGATGGAAATACCCAAATAAAAGTGTGTTCAACAAGCTGACAGAAGTCTATTCTTTTTTTGTCAAAAACATTGCAATGTAGCTGTTGTTTTATTGTTCCCAGGACGCAGAGATTGCAGGTCACATTCAGCGGACAGACAGCAACACAGTTTTATATTTATATATACACAACCCCAATTTTAAAAAAATTGGGACGCTGTGTAAAATGTAAACAAAAACAGAATGTTATGATCTGCAAATCTCATATACCCATATTTTATTCACACTAGAACATAGACAACATATCAAATGTTAAAAGCATAAAATCCATCAAACAACTTGTAATCTCCCATGTGGCCATGGGAGCTGAGGAGCCACCAAATTCAAAAAGTTAATAATTATAAATATCAAAAAACTGCACTGAGCAGTTATATAATGTGACAAGTGATATAATTGTCAGGGACTTGAGACAGATACCAGGCAGAGATTCAGAGTAAGGGGCAAAGTCTTGCCATTGTAGGACCACCCCCAAACTGCCTCTGATAGACCCCCAAACACCATGTTCTGTCCTGGGTGCCAGTGGCAATGTATGTGTTACAGAAACTGTTGTGAGTACTGGGCCTGATCTAATAGCACCCACACAAACAGCCGCTGTTATAGTAGGAAAACCCCCCACATATCTCTTGCTCAAAATATGCTCAAAAAGAGAGCATATTTCCTCTTCCACTTATCACGAGTGTCAGGTCCCCTCACGATGATATACCACCCGAACCAATCCAACCCCTTGCCACGCAGGCCAAGTCCTGTCAGGCCATCCCCAGAGTGTCAGAATGGGTTTTGGGGATAATAAAATGAGGTTACTCACTTCATCACGCTCGAAGACCCCCACGATTTAGTGGTTTGATTCCCATCTTAGTGCAGAGCAAGGATGCTCACATCCTACACTCAGAGGTGATGGCCTTGCTGGAAAATGGGGGTCGTAGAGAGGGTTCTCTGGTCCATCTCAGATGCCTGAACCGCACCCTCATGAAACAGCCATTCAGGATGATTACTCTGAAACAGCTCCTCACGCAAGTTTGCCCTGGGGACTGGTTCATTTTTCTGGATCTGAAAGACGCATACTCCTCCCATCACAGACGATTCTTGAGGTTTGCCTTTGAGGGAGTGGCATATCAGTACACAGTTCTGCTCTTCGGACTGTCCATGACTCCTTGCACTTTTATGAAGTGCACATTTCCCCTCTGAGACAGAAGTGATTCCGTATTCTGAATTACCTCTACGACTGGCTCATCTTAGCCCAGTCAGAGGCAGAGCTAGTATTCCACACATCCCTCCTCCTCAGCCACTTGGAGAGCCTAAGACTCAGGGTCAGTTTTGCTAAGACCTCACTGTCTTCCAGCCAACGAACCTCGTTCCTGGGAGCAGTTTCAACTCAGCCCACATGAGGGCAGTAGTCACGCCAGAGTGTGCACTGCTCATATGGCTTCTTTCAAGATTGTGGCTTGGGGCTTCATTCAAGATTGGAGCCTCTCATCCCCTCAAAGCATTTCAAAAGATGCTAAGGCCTCATGGCCTCCGCATCGCCAGTGCTACAGCTGGACCTGCTTCGCATAAGACCCCTTTCATAACAGGCTGAAACCGCAAGTTACACCCCATGCATGTTGTCACGGATGCCTTTGTGTCATAGAGAACCCCAGTGGTTCAGGCAGTCAACAGTCAACTGCCTTGAGATGATGGCAGTATGTCAAGCCCTTTAGACCTTCTTGCCGGACCTAAAGGGACATCACATTCTGGTCTGCTCGGACAGCATGACTGTCTTATATTAATCAGCAGGGTGGACTCACCTTGAAACACCTTTTCAAGATGATGAAATGCCTCGTGGAGTGGGCACAACGCAACCTGCGATCTTTGAGAGCAACACATGCGCACATGCTATCTCAGAGCAACGTCCCCTCAGAATAGTGGATACTCCACCCACAGACGGTACAGAAAATCTGGGAGATCGTTGGCAAGGCGGAGGTCAACCTCTTCACCTCAAAAGACAACTCTTACTGCCCAATCTAATTTTTCAAAAGCAAGAATGCGTTGGCCCACGATTGGCCAAACCTCGTCCTGTATGCTTTTCCCCTGATCGTTCTGATCCCTCAAATAATCAGATGAATTAAGGACCACAAATACAAAGTCCTCCTAGTGGCCCTGGTCTGGAGGAACCAGTTTTGGTGTTTCAGCTACTGACAGCAGCCCCGTGGCCCATTCCCCTGTGGCAGGACCTCCTCTCTCAGACAAACAAGACAATATGGCACCTCCAACCCGAGCTGTACCTTTGGGCTCTTAATGGGAATCAGTAGATCTTCCAGAGAGCGTCCTAAATACAATATCACAGGCTAGAGCTTCATCTACAAGATGGCTCTATGCCCTTAAATGGTTGGTCTTCTCCGCCTGGTGCACAACCCGCTGCAAAGATTCTATTTCCTGTGACATATCGGTGACATTGTCCTTCTTACAAGAGCTGTTGGACAAGGGCTGCTCCCCCTCCACCCTCAAAGTCTATGTGGTAGCTATAGCAGCCTTCGGTGCTCCTATAGCTGGACAGTCTGTGGGCCAGAACAACCTAGTTGTTCATTTTCTGAGGGGATCCAGGAGGCTCAATCCACCTCGGCTCCCAACCATCCCTGTGTGAGACCTGCCCATGTGCCTGAGAGCCCTCAAGGCTAATTTGCAGTTCCCCCTTCATGTCACTACGGTCTGTGGACCTTAAAACCCTGTTGTTAGAAACCTCCTTGCTACTGGCATTAGCATCGGCAAAACGAGAAGGTGTATTGCAGGTGCTCTCGGTGAGCCATGCCTGCCTCGAATTTTAAGAAATATACTATATTTATATATACTATATTTATTGGTACACTTGGCCACACCCAGTTTTGGAAATGGCCCTGTTATTTATCTGTTATTTATTTTTGATAATTATCGACCCAGAGAATTGTACTGCACTGGTTTTATTGTGGTTGAAAAACCTAGGACTAGTTCGCAAACACTTTCAAATAACCTCAAATATTTGAATAAAGGTTTGATTGACAGCAGTGGTTCTAGAGTTCTACACCCTATTGGCCAATCAGATTTTGTTAACCTTTCCCCAAATTGAGACCTAGACACTTGAAACTTTCTGAAAGTGTCTGGTGACTTATGGATTTGTCTGCATGATCAGTTTTACAGCAGAATAATAATAAAAATCTTAACAATTGCAATAGAGTTTTAGTGCTTCACACTTGAACCCTTAATAATAATAACAATAAAAATCTTAGTGATAACAACAGGGTTTCAGTGCTACAAGCTTGAAACCCTAAAAAAACTCAAAATAATTCCTGCTTTTGGATTTTTACTCACACCTGTTATAACCAAACCAACATTTATGTGTATGGCTCTACCGGACAATGGCTGCACGACAATCTAACACAATGTTGTAGCAAGATTAATTTCTAGATTTGATCACAAGTTACCATTTGTATTGGTTAAGGTTAGGGTTAGCTACAGACATATTGGAACATTGAAGAAGCAGTGTTTTGTATGGGGGGGGGGGGTGCAGACCCCCAAATAAGGATAAACTAACTATAGCCAGATTAAGACGTGTTTAAATGTGCGTTCTACATAGGCTGCGTTTACACTGCAAGTCTTAATTCCCAGATCCGATCTTAAGTCCATTTCCGATTTTCTGTCCCGCCTGTTTACACTTACGCCACGTTTACATTAATTTCCCAGCCAACAAGATTCCAGTAGTTTATTAATATGAGCGCCATGATTGACCCTCGAATTGTGGATGGACTTTTGCTAATTAATCTGTTCAAAAGTCGGCAAAAGTACACCCAACAGCAATTAATAAGACTTTTTTGTCTTATTTAAGACTACTTTTGCCGAAGTAGTTTTTAATGCTAAAGCAGCATTAAAAACGCTTTGCTTTTTTGCAAAGCGTTTTTAATGCTGCTTTCACATCGGTGACACGACAACTCCATATATCCTTATTGCCTCCTTATATTTGGCTTTGATGCTCTCTATTTTGCTTTAACATTGCCGCCAGATTCAGTACATGTGCAAATGATGTTCAACGCAATCCCTCGTGGAACAATGACGTTACAGCCAAGGTGATTCGGATGTGTGTTTAGACGTCGGATGTCTGGAAATCGGATGTGTATCGCCTTTAAATCCACATCTGGAAGTGGCTCAGATCGGATACGAAAAACTCGTTTCCGAGTTTACACGTGCAACAAATTCCGATCTGTGTCAGCTGTAAAAAATAAGATTTTTTAGTGCCAGGGTAAACACGGCCTGCAGCTGATTGTTTTTACATTTTTAGTCTCATTCACTTATTTCGTTGTGTGTGTTCTGCTTTGAAATTGCAAAAATCTTAGTTTCATTGTTCTGTGGTCTTCATTTTTAAAGATTGATTTGTATTTGACAAAATTGAATTGAAAATAACTGATAAACCTGTTATAGTCTCACCCGGTCATTTCACCCGGGTGTGTGTAGGCATACACGTGAGCAAGTATGTGTATGATGCATTGGGGATGTTAAACAGGCTCAGACCCTCATTTTTTGTGTATGCATGATCTGCATTGTGTGTGTGGATTTATTGGACAAATAAAAATTGCTGTGCATTACAGTCTCACATTCATTACCTATGAGTGCCCTCTAGTGGGCACTAAAGTAAAAATAAGGGCTCCACTTTACCTTCTTGAATCAAATTGAATAAACCTTTTTGGGCGTTATTGGGTGGCAAACGTATGAAAAGTAGCGATGTTTTGTACCACTCAAATAAAGGAAAAATGATGAAAACAAAATTATTTTGCCCACCTTTGCCCCTAAAATCTTTTTACTGTTAATCCAAATGAGCATGTACACAGTGCAATTTCGAACGCAAGGGATACTCTTTGAGATACTGTGTACCATAATGCAATACATTCAACATAACATTTCTAAAGTGATGAATGAAACAGAAACATGAACCAAAATTTCCTTTCTTAATGTAATCAGACTGCTAAGCATTAAGACACTGGATCAAAAATACAAAATAACCATGTATTTTCAAACCGTTTATTGTAAACACATAAGTTTAACTGAAATGAGCTACACTAGTAAAAGAACTATTGTTGTAGTAATTACCTTGAAGATACATGTTCACAAATTCTGTCAAACTGTTTGATTAAACCAGCTGAAACTAACAATACTTGTGTGATTTGTACATTAATACACAAATCTTGTCTTTTAATCTTGTCGTTCCTTATTTTTATTCTTGTAATTCAGAATGAAATCATTAATAGGTGGTACCTATTCTCATATTAAGAATATAACTCTTTGAAAGAGTTTCAGTTAGTATGTTTTAATACCTATACAAAACAACTCAAACATACACTTGTAAAAATTGGTTTAATGCATGTGATTAGGGATCTAAATGGGTGAATGGTTGTTGCAGGTGCTGACAATTTAAATGCCATTAATTCATGATATACTTCATGGGAAAAAAATAAACGTTCTGATTATGTCATTAATATAAAGCGATACTACACACAATTCCTAATCAGCATCATAATTAATCCAAAATGTATCAATATTAATAATCAGAATTAAGAAAAATAACACCAAACCATACAAACACAACACAATCATACACAATTCTAAATCTTACCTAGTAGCCAGGAACAAAATACAGTATCATGATTTTTTTTAAAAATGTACAAAGATATTTCAGCATAAGGGAAAAAACAGCAGATGTAAGTTTAGAGAGCAACAACAAAATTCAGAAGTTTATTCACTTTCGTGATTACTTTGACTTCCTTCGTTTCGCCTGGGTGGGACTGGCTCCAGTGTTTGATTCTTAAAAGACAAAAGGACAAAGAAAAGGTAAATTATGTATTATCAAATATTATAGACATTTTCTGATTAAACCGATCCGACCTTTATAAAGAATGGGTGATTTATGACATGTTGGTGCCAGATCAGCTGGTTTTGAGTATTTCAGAAACTGCTGATCAACACACGCACAACCATGTCTAGAGTTACACAGAATGGTCTGAAGAAGAGACAAAATATCCAATGAGTGCCAGTTCTGTGGTTGAAAATGACTTGATAGCAGAGGTTAGAGGAGAATTGTGAGACTAGTTCGAACTGAAAGGAAGGCAACAGTAACTCAAAAAAACGAAGTATGCAGAAAAGCAGCTCTGCAAATCACGTTGAACCTTGAAGCAGATGTGCTTCAGCAGCAAAAGAACAATGTATATGGATGCACTACTTGTCAGCTAAAAATAGGAAACAGTTTAGTCTGGAAATGTATCGGCATGGGGGATATTGTCTTGGCACGCTTTGTTCCCCTTAGTACCAACTGAGTAATGTTTAAACACCAGAGAATACCTGAGGTCTGTTGTTAAATAGATTAATTAAAGGGGAGAGTAAATCACGTGAATGTGTAGCTGACAAAATTTGAAGTAACTGCACAATGTTATCATGCCAAAATGGACACAATCTGTTTTGAGCTGCATCTATGCCACAAATAATCAAATTAATTCTAAAGGAAAAAGCAGGTCCAACTCAACAATAGCAAAGTGTACATAATGAAGTGGCCAGTAATTGAAAATGTGTGTATTTATGTCACGCTTCAATCTGGGTGTCTAGAACTGTAACTGCCACCTTTTCCTGTTATAGATGAGGCTGGCCCTGGCCTAACAGCTCTCTTTCTCTGGCTATTATCAGATACTTCCTCCTCAGGTTCCTTGTCTGTTCGTGAACTTCGTCGACTAGGACCTTTTGCCTTTTCAGTGGTGGCCCTTGTGTCCCTAGAAAAAACAGAGCAATGGGAATGAGGAATTGAGCAAATTTTAAAGTCAGTATATTACACACACATACTACTTTCTCGTGGCTTTGGAAATCAACAGTTCTTTGTGTTCTTAATGACAAAAATTTCACATCTGGCTTCTGTACAACTGAGGAATTCCTTCTTGCTGTTTTTCCTCATCTACCACAGATAACGTCCGTCCTGTTCATGACCATGTTTACTAAAATGGTCATGCTGCCCCATGCAGGGAATCTACAAGGTTGGTACATACATACCTTGGGGCTAAGTTGACGGGCGTCTTTCTTTTCTTTGCCCATCTGCTATAGAAGTGGAAAAACAGCGGTAAACTGCTTTCATGTTGAACAACATTTTTTCTCCTTCCCCAAATTTGAGTGACGATCAAGTACAAGAATGATCTCAGTCATTCTATGATTAATAAATGTCATGAGGTCAGCCATTTAGACATTCCAATTACTTGCACACTGAATCAACAATGATTAAAGCATATTCAGATTAAGATTCAGTTAATAAAGAATTACAAAAAAATGACAGAATAAAAATATGGAAAAGTCTCCACAACTAATAATGATACATTTGAAGGTTATTTCTTATAGATGAAGAAACAGAGTTACCCTTGTCTTACCCTTGTTCTGCTGGAGTCATAATTCCTTGTCCTGTAAACAGAGACAACTGAAATTAGTTGCCTTTGTTTTTTTATGCATAACGATGTTACAGGGTTTATACATTTTTATATTAAGTCCTGTATGCGAGTTGTTTTTCATTCTCTTTATCTTTGCCTCCAATCAGCTCCTTGTGTTTTTAAGATGAAACAAAGTTTTGGTCATGGACTCCTTCGATCTTGTCTCATAAAACGTTTCTTTCAAAGTGAATTGATTAAATTTTATTTTTAATTTTAGTTTGTAATTTTAGGTTGTTTTTGTTGTGTGTTTTGCTACCTTTTTAGATTATGATATGCCAAACTAGTTCATGTCTTTTGTTGTGTTTTGGGTAGCTTGTTTATTTAATAAAAGATTAACTGTTTACCAGATTGGTCACTTGAAGGTTGGTTATCATGTGTAGTTTCAGCATGACCTGAATTTTAAAAAAGAAAATAAAAATCATGAATTTTTCAGTGGACATCAACAAATCTTTAATCACAACTTATAAACAGGCCCTTTTACCATCAAAAAGTAGTTACCTGAAAGGTTTGAAGTAACAGCTGGTTTCTTTGTTTCAGCTTTGTTACAGTCAGGTACACTAGTCTCAACCAGTGAAGTGGGCTGCTGGTCACCAGGGTATTGTTGGGGTGTTGCTATGGTAGAGCTAGTGCGAGTTTCTAAAGCAGTGTTAGGTGGAGCAGCTGATGTTGCAGGCAAACTAGGGAGTGGTGAAGAATTGGTAACATGACTAGACAAGTGAAGAATGGCAGAGGTAGAGGATGGGGGTGGTATATTAGATGTTGATGCAGAAGTGTGCACTGGAGCGAGAGTGGGCACATGTTCAGAAGCAGAAAGTTTTGGAGGAAGTGCTGGTTGCTGAGCTGCTATTTGAACATTCAGAACTGTCACTGGAGCAGACGGCTGAAGTGAAGATACCATTTCAGATGTAACCACACAAGAAGCATGAGATGTAGAGATATCCACAGTTTTTATCTGGGTGATAGTGCTTTGCTCATTTTGTCCATCACTGCTTGAAGAGACGATGGGTACAGTATTTTTGCTTACAACAGTTTGGACTGGACCGCTTTTAGTTAACATTGTTGCTGGAGACAGTGGACTTCTGCGGGCAGCAGCTGTGGCTCCTGGGCTAGAGCAAGCAGGTGGAGAGGCTAAAAGCTGCTGAAAGGGTGAGGACATGCTAGAGTGTATGCATGATTGTCCAACAGGACTAGGTTTTAAGGCACTACAATCTGAAACACTTTCCTGTTTTGCAACTCCAGTGCTAGGCTGTTGAGTTGGTGGTGCTATGCTTACAGGTAAAGCCTGACTTGAAGGTGGTTGAACTTGTAGCTGCCCAATGACTGTGCATCCTTGCTGACTAGCAGCTATGTTTGTTGTCATAGGTGTTGATGATAATGCAGTGGTTGGTGATGTAGTTGACACTGGGGTAGGAGCAAGTTGGATATTTGCAGAGACTATGGAACCAACCATAGTAACAGGCTGAGACATGATATTAGTACTTGATGGTACAGATGTAGTTTGAAATATTGAATACACAGGTCCTGTGATGATTTGTGGGCGTGTGTTGGTAGGGTTTTGTTGACGAACATCTGGGGATCTGTTGTTTTTATTGGAAACGGCAAGTACCTTGGACACAATAGCTGGTGGAACTACAGAAGCAGTGTTGGTAGCAGAGCTAATGGGATTGGAAGTTACAAAGACCGTGATCTGGTTTTGTGAAGCTGGTGCTGATGAGATGGGTCTTTGTAATACTGTTTGAGATGCATTTGAGACTGAAGTGTTGGGAATTGAAGTGAGGCTGAGGAGCACAGCCTGGTTTGAACTCACACTAGATACAGTGCTGACAGCCTGCAGGTTCGGACTGCTACTGGGGACAAGAATCGGGCTTGATACCATACCAGATTTTGGTTTCTGATCTGTTTCATTTGTAGGCAAAGAAGCTCTGTCTGTGCTCTGCAAGATAACAGGATTAGGTTGGCTCTCTTGGGCTAGTGGAGGGCAAGGGCTGTCTTTCTGCATAGGATCTGTACCTGCTTGAGGAACATTTTGAGATTTTACTGACAAGGATGGGGCACCTGTATTGTCCAACAGCTGATTGAGAGATGTTGGAGCATCTTTAAAACACGGTGATAAGGCACAGCCAAGCTCTTGCTGAGGTACTGTCCGAGTCTGCTGCCTATTGTCAGCATGCTGTTCAACCAGTTTGTTGCATGGCACCTCAGGGATTGACATTTTAGGTGCAGACTGCTCTCTTGCCTGATAATGCTCAGGCTGTGGAGCCACTGCCTGCTCATCTTTAACTTTGCTGGCACTATCAGGTAAGGTTTGCAGATAATTTAAATTCTTTTGTGATTCCCCAGGTCCTGCTGAAGGCAGAGATGTAGATGTTGTTGGGATTACTGTGGCGGTACTAACAATCATAGTCTGTAAACCCAGCATTTGCTGTGGTTGTGGAGATGTCAGTGAGGTTTTGGTACCCTTTTGTCTTCCAGGGCTTGGAGTGGCAGCTTTTCTATTTGATGCAGGACTGGATCGCCGACTATTACTGGGACTAGCCCGCTTTGCTTGTCCAACTCCAGGCTGTTTGTCTTGTTTCCCTCCAGAGCTTACCATTCCCCCAACTGACGGTAAAGACTGTGAACCACTATTATTTCCACTGGAGTTATTGTTGACAGGAAGAGTTGCTAGGTTTGGTGGAGCCTGGCCAATTGCTTTAAGAGTGGTTGGATTTAAACCCTGCTGATCAAATCCTCGATTAAGATTTGGTTGTCGTGGTGGCAGAGGAATGTTAATTTTAGGAGGAAAAAGACCAGCAATAGAGGCATTCAGCCTTTCAGGGGACAGATTTATCTCAGAGGGTTCAGTACTAGGTGGACGGTTGGTTGGAGTCAGAGGATGATGATATGGTCTGGGACTGGCACGGTTAGGGGTTTTGGGACGGGAGCTTTGGGAAGTTGAAGGAGCATTAGGAAAGTGAATGTTATGTGAACTAGCCATTGCTGCCACCTGCTGTGACTGCTGTTGGGGACTTGCTCCTGGCTGGTGGGGCACTGACAAAGGCAGAGACTTCATTAGATGAGTATTACCACCTTGGCTGGGAATCATCTGTTGATTCCCATTTCCTGACTGTGTACCATTTTCAGGAGGTCCTCTGTCCTGCAAGATATGAGTTCCAGGGGTTTCCTCTGGCAACCCTGGTGTTGGTTGTCCAGACTCAGAAAGAGGTGTTCTTCTTGCTGGTCCAGTGAGAGGTGGATTCACCATAAGTGACATTCCCCTGGCTTTATCTGGAGAAGGTGGAACACCACCATGCCCTTGAAGATCTATCATTACAGGCATGTTTCCCTGCTGCGATACAGGCATTCTCTGAATAGGATCATTAGGATTAATAAGTGCCTTTGACAAGTGCCCAC
The DNA here is from genome assembly GCA_036877525.1 of Chromobotia macracanthus. NCBI lineage: Eukaryota > Metazoa > Chordata > Actinopteri > Cypriniformes > Botiidae > Chromobotia > Chromobotia macracanthus. The sequence continues at coordinate 14,863,115 of JAZGTH010000006.1, read as the reverse complement.
CTTGTTGTAGTGGCATTCGATTGTTAGCTTCCTGCTGCTTTTTAAGCATCATCATCATTTGCTGTTGTTGTTGCTGCGGTGCCTGTTGTTGCTGCTGTGATTGTTGAAGATGTTGCGGTGGCTGCTGTTGTTGCATCTGTATTGATTGTTGTGAATGAATCTGGGGCTGGATGTGATGAGGTCCTTGTGATGTTCCAGCCTGAGCTAGAGGGACCTGCATACTCTGCATTTGCATCTGCTGCTGTTGCATTTGCTGCATTTGTTGCTGTTGTGAGGGCATAAATTGAATTGGCATTTGCTGTAATACCCTTTGATCTCCAGGTTGTCCGGACAGACCTACCAATTAAACAATTTCTTTACAATTAAAAAGATTGTCATGTAAAACTAAGCCTGTGCTTAATCAAGAGACTTATTCAATTACTTACCTGGCCGATTTGCAAATTCAGAAAGTTTTGAGTTGGAGTCAATGCCAGCCCCTTGATCACTACCCAACCCTTGCATTTCTACATCCTCCATTCCATGAGGCAATGAATCCAGACCACTGAAACCAAAGAGAGATTAAAAAAATCTTTGTAAATATATTTCAAAATTAACACCACAGAATAAAAATTCTCTCATAATTTGCTCACCCTGATGGCATCCCAGATATTTATGACTTCCATTCGTCATCCGAACACAATGGAGTTATATGCCATTGATCAGTGTTCAGTGTTTCGAAACCAAAAAAAACCCCCACCTTACTCTATAATTAAAGTCCTCAAATATATTTTTACCCACTGAAATTGTCTTGTAAGGTAAAACGATACATTTGTGAGAGAAATTAATATTCTGAGTGTATTAAGCAAATGATATGCCATGTTGGAATGTAAACATATCTGTATGAATTAGAACACGCAGCATGACAGCATGGCTCCCAACTATGAATCTCATGACGACCAATGAGATGCGGCGTTATCAATGTGATGCCATATTTAAATTTAGGGCTCCAATCTAATTGTTTACATGGGTACGCAATGTACTGATTACTAAATAAGCTCAAAATATTACTCTTACATCTCTATAATAAAAGGCATGCATTAACATACTGGAGTCATACAGGTTATGTTTATAATGGATGGATGTGCTGTTTGGAGCTTCAAAATGTTAAACGTTGATCAATGTCATTACAAAGCTGGGAAGAGGTATTATTTAACATAACTCTGATCGTGTTCTGCTGAAGAAAATCATGGGATGGCATCAGGATGAGTAAAAGAGAATGTTTATTTTGTATATTTTTGTTTAATGATAGTAAGGCATAAAATATACACTCAGCTTGCTATGTGGATATAGTAAACCTTACCAAGGACCTTCTGACTGTTGTCCTTCACCTGCTTTGGGTTTTTTCTTTCGAGGAAGCTTCTTCTTTTTAGGCTTGGCTTGGTTAGCAGCAACTCCACCTGTTCCTTGTTTCCCACCAGGGCCAAACTGGCTTGCAGAAATATCACTTTGGAGAAGGTTAACTAATAGGGGACTGGTTAATGTCACATCCTTGTTTACTGGAAATCCACCTGTTTGCCCACAGGGCATCTGACTACCAAACTGGGGATTGAAGGACATTCCATGACTAGGAAAATGGCCATTGCCCACCTGTAAATGTTGAGAACCACCCGGCATAGCCTGCTGTTGCTGCTGATTCTGCATGTCAGGAACTATCTGTTGGCCAATTTCAGCATTTACACTGCCATCTCCTAGCTGATGTGCAAGCTGCTGCCCAGCCTGTTGCTGCTGAAGCATCACCTGCTGTTGCTGCTTCTGCTGAAGCTGCTGTTGTACTAAATGGTGATTTCCTGGAGGTCTCATCTGAGGACCTTGCACCCCTAATGCTTGGTTAGGGTTGCCATTCATTGCCATTTGAGACTGCTGTTGCACCATTTGCTGATGGGGCTGCTGTAGCTGTTGCATTTGTTGCTGTTGTGGCTGTTGGTGTTGCATTTGTAGTTGCTGCTGCTGTTGTTGCTGTAATTGCTGCAAATGAGCCACTTGTTGTTGTTGCTGATGCTGAGTCATCTGTTGCTGACCAATCTGAGACTGAAACTGAGTCATGTTACCTTGTATATTAGTTGAGGGGCCTCTCATCATTTGGCCTTGCATGACTGAAGGCTGATTTTTAGAGCCAAATGCCTGCTTGTTATTTTGTAACTGATTAGCTACCATGTGTTCCATCATAGCATTTTGCTGTTGTTGCTGCTGTTGTTGTTGTTGCTGCTGCTGCTGCTGCAGTAATAGTGCTTGATGTCCCTGTCCTCCGCCAAGTTGGTTTTGGCTCTGCATTACCCCTTGACCCTGTGGTGGCATCATTTGTTTGGGAGGGGTCATCCCTCGCTGCCCAGTATTTACTGGCCTGGACAAGACAGTCTGCCCCCCCGCTTGGCTTTGTGCCATTTGACTTTGTGAGGAGGCTACTGCCTGTGTTTGATGCTGGGACTGTACACCCATCATTTGAGTCTGAAGACCTTGCTGAGGCTGCCCCATACCAGCACCTGAGGTGGTGCCTGGGGGTTGGGCTGGCATGCCAGTGTGATGGCTTATTCCACCAATCTGAAGGGGATTGGACTGCATGTGGTTTGGGGCCGAGGCTGAAGTCTGGCCACCTATAATGAGATTAATGTAATGAGGCTTTAAAAACCAATGGTTGATGCTTATAGTGGATTATTATAATTACCCCTTTCATACACTGAAAATGCAAAACAAAAACTAAAACAATAAATATTTAATCTTACCTGAGTTTGCCATGCTCTGGTTGTTTTGTAGCTGGGGTTTACTGCCTGTTCCACTGGTAGCAACCTGTCCTTGTGCGAAGTTCTGAGTGACAGGGGCATTTGGGAACCCTACAGGCATTCGTTTGGGTATACCTTTTTAAAAAAAACAAACAAATATTTAAATTTGAAAATACAGTCAACCAAGTAAAAAAGCTTGACTTTTCTCATGAAAACAGTAACCCAACCCACCTCCTATACCACTTTGTGAAACTTGTCCATGTTGTGGAATTCCCATAAAGCCTGGCTGCATGTTTCCTTGCTGACTCATCACAGCTCTTCCTGGTGATCCAACACCCTGTGGGAACCCCTGGGGCGTTGGGGGACGTGGCCCAAGTTGTCCCTGTCCCATCATTGGGGGTGTTCCGGGTGAGCCTTGTTGGAAAGGGGACGATGAAGAGCCTGGAGACTTAGATGAAAGACTCCCCTGTGGAGTGGAGGAGGGAGGCAAAGGTGCTCTTGAGCTGACCACTCCTGGGGCTCCCTGGGGGCCTTTGGGCTGAGGGGTTGCAAACTGGTTTGCCCCTGCCTGCTGCTGCTGTTGTAACTGGTGCTGTGTGATTGTATTAAATACCTGTCCAGCCTGTTGGCTGCCAAATGGATATGGTGGTGGTGGATGATTGGGTGTTTGAACAGATGCCAAAGACGGCTGCTGCTGTCCCATTTGTGGCTGAGGTGGGTTTTTTCTCCAACCTTGTCCCATTGCACCTTGGACAGGTGGTGGCTGAAGAACACCAGTGGTCAACTGGTTCCAGCCAGGAGGTACAGGCATCTGGTTAGATGAGTTGAAAGGACCACGTGCACCACTTAGTTGAGCTAGCTGAACCTGCTGTTGTTGGTGCTGTTGTTGTTGCTGAAGCTGCTGTAGGGCTGCAGGGTTTAACTGTCGATTTGCTTGCATGGCTTGTATGTGATGGCCCTGTGGGACCATGGTGCCAAGTGGACCATGTCCCACTTGTGGATGTTGGAGTTGTTGCTGCTGTTGCTGTAAGGCCAGCCCTGACATCATTTGGTCCAGAAATGTGAACACAAATGTAGAAAAACAACTGTAGAACTCAGGTAAAGATTTTTTCTTTGTATAACACTCAAGACAGTGCAAAAATTGGGTGACAAATGCACATGGCAATTTCACTGCACAATGGCACAGGAACAATCATAGAAAAAGTAGAACACAAGTTCTCTGCTGTGGTGCAAAATAAAAACTCACTCATTTAGCTAACTGATTATGTGCCTGGTCATACACAGCATAATTTAACAGAACAGTTAAAAAAAGAGGCAATTGTGCATTATGGACATCCTGTCTCAAAAGAAAGCAATGTGACCGTTAAATTAAATTAAAATCAGTGTTCTTCTGAAAAGTTAACCAAGTTCACTTTAAGCAGATATATGCATTTAAAATATACCAAAATACAGCCCTTTTGCCTAAAGGAGCTTCTCTGGAAAAAAGGATGGTGGGCACTTGCATTTAACTCTTTAAATAATAGTGGAGTAGTGAAGTCCAATTTAAGCTGCACTTCCTGTTACCAGTTGGTGGCACATTAACTTTGGCACAAAATAGCCACATCATTGTTGTATGTTCCTCCCCCAATAAAAATTGCAGCTGACTAGCAGGCAGCAAATCATCTTTAACTGTGATGCAGAAATAAAGTGCTCTTTATGAATTCGAGTTTTTCATAATTAGAAAGCATTCAGAAATTACATTCAGGCATAAACAATGGAGCACAAACATGGCTTATTCTTTTCTATAGAATAAAAATTAAACTTCTGTTAAAGGTTTAAACACCTACCTGTCTGGGATGGTGGTCTCGGTGCCCTTGGGTGTATCTGTCCACCACTATTCTGTACCATAACCTGAGCAGCCATATTAGCCCCAGGGGGCATCATAGACACTGAAGGGTTATTCATTCTCATTCCAGCTGAAAAATAAAACCTCACACAGTCTGTAATTTCCCCAGCACATGTATGCTTACAGCACATACAAACCTAATATATATATATATATATATATATATATATAATTACCCTGGCTCTGCTGCATGGGGAAACCAACATCCATTCTCATCTGACCAGGTGCACCAAGGGGTCCATTAACCCTTATCTCTTGGCCTCGGTTCTGTCCAACAGCAACATTAATGGCTACTTCACCTGTATAAAGCCAAACCCATGAAGCCAACAAAAAGTTGTCTCTTTAATAACATCCTTTATAATACTGTGCATCGCCTTCCTCTCTCATCACAATTAATTCAGACAACTTGCAACACTGGCAACTTGAACTGCTTCCTGTGTGTGTCTTAGTCCTGTCTTAAACACAGAAGTGGAAGGTTTGGTTGAACAGAATTCCACACATTCATACCTTCAATCTGCACAGACAGGATGCCCAGATCTCGAAGCTGCTGCTGGTTGTTTTGAGCCAGGAGGCGCAATCGCTCAGCAGCCTCTCTGGGGATGTTAAAAGTAACTCGTACACTGTTCCACGGCTCCACTTGCTTGGGTTCAAGTCTCTTAGTTCCTTCAACAGACAGAAAAGAGTACCGGAACAATATAACTGAATTGAACAATCTAGATCCTATATTGGACATATTAAACAGTCACTCTGTTGACGTTGTTAGCTTTTATAAACATTTGTATACCGTGATTTATTGCAAACTGAATTTGTCATGGATCTCATTTGTAAGAAAGCAAATTAAGATTATTTTGTGGTGGAAATTGAGAGTTTGCCATTAGACAAAGTGTTCTGCAAAAAGTATATACTACTTTGGTAAACGAGAGCATTCTGGCATTTAACAACACTCTGGTATAGACAACTGACATCATCCAATAAAACAAAATTGTATGTGATTGTAAGAACAGCTTGAAAAATTGTGGGGGTTAAACAATGAATGATCTTAACATCTTTTTATGTATAACAGTTCATAGCTTAATAAATGACAATATAAACATAAAAATACTGTTAAAGTTGTCCATTAGACAACTTTGTGTAATGAAGAAAACAAAATTTAGGTAATAAATGATAAATAAACCCTGCCCTCCACCAAAGACCTGCAACGTCATTGACATCTGAATTTAGATCCAGTTAAAGTGCTGTGCCATGTTTGAGGTCACTGATGCCAAGTGCTCTGGTTCTTGTGTGTAATAACTGGAAGTGAAATATTAGTGATGGAGGGGAGGATTATCAGTGAATCTGTCATTTTTTCATCAGATGGCTTCTGAAGACTTGGAATACTTAAATGTTTATGTTTCATCCTTGAAAAAAACTTGACAATAGCTGTGAAATATTCTGTGAAGTTCATGAAACTTGAATACATTAGGAAACGCCCCAGACTGAAAACCTTTCTGAAAAGCAAACATGTTTACAGATTAAAACCAAAGCCTGACCTAGTAATAGCATATCTGGCACCCCATTTAAGATGGCATCCAGCTTCTCCTGAAAGTCCTCATCTGTCATGTTCCCTTGAAAAGCCACATAGATGGTGGAGTTTTCTGTAGGGAATTGAGGGCTGCTGGAGTTGTCGTCTCCATCTTCTACTCCGGAATCATGATCCCTGCACAAGACAGCCTGAAGGAACTGATCATCCCCATAGAGCTCAGACGTGCTGCATTGATGTGCCATAGCTCTTCACCAAAAGAGATGCATTGCCTCTGGAGCCTGCAACACTTTACAAAAAATAGCACAAGGTTTTGAAATTCAAGTTAAAACATATACAGCTGTTTTCTTTCTCGTTTTTTTTTGCAGTAACAATTTTTTAAAGTAATATTATATCATGTAGACTCTTAATTAATATTTAAATAAAGCTGCACATTAATTATAAAAAAGAATGACCAAATGCTGTTTAAATAGTATGACAACACAAAACATGGCCTCTTCCCAAAAGTATTATTATGAACTACCATATCTTAAATATTAACTACATAATCATATGTTCCCATGCAAATAAGACATGATGAGTGAAAGTTAAAACATACCTAGAGATCAGTTTATATAGACACCTAACTCAAATGTCAACATTGCCATTTGCATCATTTTGGACCACGTCAAATCATTTTGCTTTTGTTTTAAAACTGAAGACAATTGCACTTAATAACTTTAAAAGTAAAGTGCTCCAGTGGTATAGTGGAACAGTATTTGCATGAGATGGTTACATCATAGTAACAAGTTTCTCAGAAAATCATGATCTTGGTGTCTATGGATCCTATGGATCTTTATCTTAAGTTATATTCTCACCAGTTTATTTTGCATTACCCTATACTTCTAGCTTGTCTGAATCTGTTTTTGTCATATACATTGTTGTATCACTACCGTTACTGCACCAAAGTTACTTGGCCTCCATTTTGGCTTATTCTTGCCTTGAGTAAACTTCCTGGCACATACATACATACATATATATATATATATATATATATATATATATATAAACTGAAGATAACACTGTATTTTGTGCTTTAAGATTCACATTGTAGAGAAGGCTGGTCAGATGTACTTATGTTAATGTTATTGCTGTACTTATCTTCTTACATACTGTATGTATTGTGCTTGCTCTACTTGCGGTGCATCTTTAGGGGCTTGGCCCTGCATCGATGCTTCTAGCTATGTATTTTTTCATTTTTTTCTTTCCGTTAGCACACCCAAGAACACCCCCCATTTCAGCAAACTCTTATTATAATCTGTGACATGTCAGCTAAACATGCAGCCTTCAGTAATTTTGAAAGGTTCTTCACAACAAATTGGCCAAACATTACTTAATAAACATAGAATAAGACACATAGCCCCTAGAATACTATCATTATTATTATCGAACACAAAAGGATTATTTAGTAATTGTTTACTATAAATAAAGAACTGAAGATGCAATTATGTATCTAGCATTAGCACACGCACTAGCTCCATCAAAACAAAACAAACCACACGATTCAGCTCAATACAAAGAAATCAACACATGCATTTAACGTTGAGATGTGACAATATTAATATTAGGAATTTCTTATAATGAATGATTAATTTGTTATAATGCGTTTAATATACTCATGCTAGCGTATTAGCTATACAAACACTGAATTAGCCTCATTGGTCAATATCAGATACAGGAAAGCCTCTTTAATTTTATGCATTTGCACATTTATATATTACTTTGTTTATTAGTAATAGGATTTGACAAAGGGAATAATATGGTGTAACGTACCCTTTTAGTCCATCAGAAAGGATGTTTCTGCAGTAAACAGATATGCTAACTGGCGCTGTCTGCGCGTTGTCGAGACGACTGTGCACGTAAGTTTAGCGCAGTGCGCGCTCCCGTTGTTAGGTGAGTAGGAGTCCACTGTACGAGGCTGAATCCTGCTTCTTATTCGCGGCTTCTTATCGACGCTATCCGTTCCACCTTAAAAGACACAACGTTTGCCTGTTTTAAAGTGCAATATTTTATAGGGCAATATCCTACACTAGGGTTTCTGCATAATCATGTAAATACATATATATATGTATGTATGTATGTATGTATATATATATATATATATATATATATATATATATATATATATATATATATATATATATATATATATAGGTATATAGGTATATAAGGTATAAAGATATATTAGGTTTAAGGTTTTAATATACAGGACTTACTATGCATATAGCATAGCATTTACTATGCATAACTCCCCTACTCAAATATTATGTTTATCATATATTTTTATTTTATTATCTCTGTATTTATTTCTGACATTCTGAGTCAAATAAGCCCACCCACATGTCTCTACAGTGTTCTAATGCTGAGATAAAGCTTATTAATTTTATTTATTTTATGTTATTTATTTTATGGTTACTAGGGTGTAGCTAGACAGTTAACAGGGTAAAATCAATAGAGGGATGTGTGTGTGAATCAAAAGAGCCAACTCCCATGTCTCTATGATGTTCTGGTATTGAAATGTAGCTAATTTATGTTGGTTGCTAGGGTGCTCTAAATGGTTGCTAGGGCATGGCTGGACAGTTTCCATGGTAATAATTAAAGACTACTTGCCAGTCTGAGTCAAAAGAGGCCACCCACTTGCATCTACAATGTTCTGATGCCTCTCACCTTTTTCAATGGAAGTCAATGGGGTGGTTGCAAGGGTACTGTAACTGGTTTCTAGGTTGTGGCTATGAAGTTGAAATGTCACCATTTGTTGCTTCTTACTAAGGCGAGCAATATAAGCCCACCCCCAGGTCTCTACGACATTCTGATGCAGAGCTATCACAAAATTCACGGAACAGAGTCACAAAATTCAGCCCAATGTTAAGTCTATGGAATTTTTCGCCCACATTTTCGTGCACCCTAGAAACATTGTAGATCCGATCGCTTATAAAAGTCACAGCACACTCCTCCACAATAAGCCGGTCAATTTGACACCTCATTCATGGGTCTACGACAAACTGTACGGGACAAGTTACATACCAAACTTTTGTCCAGAAAAAAAGTATGCAGGAGAAAAATGGTGATGCTTCGCTTCGCAATCAAAAAGTAAATGAATCAAATTAATCATAAGTAAAATGTAGTTGACTGACTAAAATTTCTTAGATGGTGTATGACATGATGTGTCATATCACAAACATTGAAGCAAAATAGATCTGTGCATGACTCAAATATCTTTAGTCACATTTATACACATTATTTGAATGTGGTAAGAAAAACAGAAATGTCAAGCTCACAGTGTTATATGCACTTATGCTGGGCCTAACCGAAATGCATTTTGTCATTACACCGCTTATAATGGATTTCTGTTTAGATACAGTGGCTATGCATGCAGACAGTATTGACACCATTCCCTGTCCCAAACCTGTTACAACTGAGCTTTTTATCAGGACAAGGTTATGCATTAAAATGATCTTTGCACAACTGAAGGGATGATTTCAGCATCTGAAAAGTCTGAGGGTTGCACCTGACAGGACCTGTAACATTACTGTTGCATAATCTATACTACACAACATTACCACCATCAGAAAAGAGAAGACCCCTGTGGTGAAGGTGCAGCTTGATGATGATCCATGTCTAGTGTTCTTGGACCAACCTATTGACAGAGCTGCAGGGAATAGATTTGTGGAACACCAGTTCTGATTTTTGTCTTGAATAAAACACAAGTCAAACGTGTAGGCCCACATGCATTTTATTTTAGTTTATCTTCCTGGATAATATGCAGCAGTCAGCCCTCTTTTATCTCCAACAAGAGATATTGTTAGTCTGTGTGGAATAGTGATTTGGTACAGGTTTCCTTTGAAGCAACTCCAGTTATAGTTGTGACATCTTTAAAATTGTCACTGTCAATGAAAATGTTGACGTTTTTGCTTTTAAATTTGAAAATATTCAATCTTTAAAGATTTTGGTCTGTACAAGGAATTTTTTTGGAAAATTCAATTAATGTATCAATATTTATAAATTATAGCTGAAAGCAGCGATGACAGGCCCAAGCACTACCGTGTCATTGCCACCTGGTGTTTCTCAGAAAATTATACATGGTTGTCACATGTATTTCATTCCAATCCTGGTTTTTCTGTCTTTTAAAAGTGTGACAGACTTTCTGCTGCAAGTTGGTGGTGCTATGACTGTGACTCACAATAGTCACATCGTGATCAGCCCACAACACCAAACATATTGCCCAAGTTTGATGTAAATTACTCAATGCATGTAAAAGATATAAGACACTTCCTGTTCCATTTATTACCTAAAATTGATTGCCTCGCCATGGCAACATCATCTGAGATATCAAGAACCTGCTTAAAATGCAGCATCTTTAATAGCTCTTCCTTTTCTGACCAAGTTTGAAGCAACTTCAAACAGTATAAAACCCTGTTTTAAAAGACACACTTCCTTCTGCCAGTTGGTGGTGCTGTGGCTGTGACTCACAATAGCCACCTCTATATCATCAACCCCTAAGACTAAACATACAGATCAAGTTTGAACAAAATCACTCAATGCACACAGATGATATATACACTCCCTTTTTCCATTTTTTCCATAAATTTATTGTCTCACCATGGCAACACTATTCAAGATATCAAATATCCCTTCACAATTTTATATCTTCAATGTCTTGGCATGATATTTGGTGCCAATCCCATAAATTCCCTAGGAGGAATATTTAAAAATTCAGAGGCTGAAACTGGCAAAAAAAACAATGCAAAATGGTTGACTTCCTGTTGAATGTGCATTAAATTTATATTTTAAAAACTCATTAATTATGACTTTTTTATGTAGTCAAAGATTGTTCTACATTTGTTTTCATCCCTGAAACTCAAACCATTATCTTATATCCCCTCCTATCTAATACGTAATTAAATTAATATTATAAAGTTGCGACTATTCAACTAATAGCTTAAATGAATGACTACCAGTTCACTTAAGACTCCCAAACCAGCATAGGGGTAAAAAAAACCCAAGCTCCAGAGAGTCTGGAGGCAAACATCCCCGACACCAACAGGACAGTTTATGACACCCTGCCCAAGCTTCAAAGGAATTCCAGGGGAAGGAGTAACACCACATGGCCAAAAAGAGACTAAGAACATTCACCATACACCAAAGGAAGGACTTTCTCCTGTTCTAAACTGTAGATATTTGTATACATCCCAGTTATATGTTGACTCCTGTACTATGTATCTTAACTGTAGACTGTAGCTATGCAAGTTTGACCTATGTTCTGCTTGTATTCCTGCATTGGAATGAATAACAACTTAATGTATTTCAAACCCTGTCATATTTACTATCCAACAGATCGTATTTTAATTTCCCATCTAATTATGTATTCTGTGTAACCATCACAGGCATGATACTCTTTCTACAAAAACCCGGATTAATATTTGAAGATGTGCCATGTGGCCATAAAACATGAAAATAAGGTATTGAGTAAGACAAATAAACTTTTCTAGCTCAACAACTACTGGTCAATTTTGACCTCACTGGCTATGACCTGTGAGAAGTTAAAAATGACTGCCAACAGTCAGCTCTCTGTCTTCCATTGCTCCATCCTGCACTCGCTCTTTAATCACTGATCTTTGGCCCTGGCACCCCTCTCCCATGAGGGGGGTCATGATCTGGACATCACTTTAGCTAACTTTGTTAATCTCTGAAACTCAACGAACTACAGTGCGAAACTGAACCTCTCAGTACTCTCTCCACATGTATTCGGATGACTCTGCACTAAAGCTCAATGTGAGTATTCATTATCAATATACATATATACTACTGTGTTTGGTTATGTTAAGTTTAGTTATATTTTATATGTTTCCCCTGTAGTGTAGTTTAATAAACACTCATGTGTATTCACCCTTGATTGTTACTGCATTTAATGCTAACAAATAAGGTCACTTAAACAGTGTTTAATCATGCTACACTCTAGAGTCCTGTTAAAGCAGAGAAGCGTTGTTTTTCAAAGCCAGGGAAATAACATTTTTTAGATTCAATAAGATCATGTATGTATTCGCTGGATGAATGCATAAGCATTTTTGTCATCATTCCATCCAAAGTATGATATTTTATTATACATATTTTTTTCCTTTGAGCTGAATCTATTATTCCCTAAATGAAATAATTTAAAATAGCACAATTTTATTGACTTGACGCTCAATCTATCATGCTCAAATGTGTTAGCATTAAAACCATGTTAGCCTTAAGCTAAATCATGCTTGTTCATGTTAAAACAAGCTATCATCATGCTAATCATGCTTAAACATGTTAACATTATGCAAAATCATGTTAAGTCATGTTAAAATATGTTAGCACCATGCTAAATCATGCTAACATTACGTTAGATCATGTTAACATCATGCTAAAACATGTTATCATCTTGATTAAAAATATCAGCATTATGCTAGCATAATGCTAAAATGTTGGAATCACGTTTAATCAGGTTGGCATCATTTAACAGTGCATTTTAAAAGAGATTCCAAGTGCTATTCCAGTTTTGTATAATGTTCTTATATTTCACTGTTACTTCTTGTGGTGACATTAAGAAATATGTCAAAAAATTTAAAAAAAAGTATTTTGAGGTTTTTAAAATTCATCATAACCTTCTAGGTTCAATTTTTCCTGTGTTTTTGGTTTCCTTTGTTCCCTCCCCTTGTTAAATTAGTCATTATTCTGTTAAATAGTTCATCTTTAGCTTCGTAGCGTCCTCTGGTACGGGGCAAAAACTATGCAGTATATATTAAAAAAAATTAATGCATGAAACTGTATGAAACTTTGTATGTGTATCGTCATGTTGACCTGAACAACTTTTGCACTGACACCCATTAGCTCCGCCCAACAGGAAGTTGGCCATTTTGGGTTTTCTGAAAAGCTCATGCCGTGAACTTTTAAATACTCCACATAGAGATTTCATGGGATTGTCACGAAACTTGGTGAGCATCATGCCAAGACATTTAAGATTCAAAATTGTGAAGGGATTTTTGATATCTTGAACGGTGTTGCCATGGTGAGGCAGTAAATTTATGGGAAGAAATGGGAAACAGGATGTCTCTAATATCTACAGCATGCATTGAGCGATTTATGTTGAACCTGGCAAATATGTTTATTGTGATGGGCTAATGACATTGAAATGACTATTAAAACAAACTTTACAATAGTCAGCTTAAATTTAGCCAAGTCACTTCAGACTTGGTGAGAATAATGTAGATTTGTTTTAAATAGTCTCAAATATTGTTGCCATGGCAATGCATCAAACTTTAAAACTATATTCAGATGTATTTGAGGCATATGGGATATTAACCAAATTTGACAAATACTATGCAAAGATATTGAAGGTTCTAAATTGCAAAGGGATTTTTGATATTTTGAACAATGTTTCCATGGTGAAGCAATAAATGATGGATTAATGTCTTAACACAGATACAGGAAGTGGCTCATATCTGCTGCATTAATTGAGTGATTGCTTTCAAATCTGAGCTGTATGTTTGGTCTTTGTAGGTGTCATTGTCACAACATCCTGACCACATTAAAACAAAACTGGTGACAGCTCCACCTGGCCAAAAAAGTCACTTTATTGTGCTGTAATGGGTTTTACCTGTTTTTTTAAATCATTTTTTCTAATCTTATTTTTCTTAATATCATTGCTCAAGCATCAAATGCTTCTCTTAGTGCCATTGATGGGCTTGACCCCGTAATTGCTGCTTGCAGCTATATTTTTCTTTTTTTGGTTAGAGAGTTTAGAGGGGTCTTAACTAGTTAGAATTGTTTTGTTTTGTTTTGTTTTGTTTTGTTTTGTTTTGTTTTGTTTTGTTTTGTTTTGTTTTGTTTTGTTTTGTTTTGTTTTGTTTTGTTTTATTTTATTTGGTGCCGCTCGCGTCCCTCCTCCCCTGTGTGTTTGTGTTTTATTTATAAATATTGTAAAAAGATAACACCTTTCACTTGACAGCGTACACATGTAAATAATACAGCTTGTTTGCACAAAGTTCGTTGTTTGATGCTTTATTGTCACACTAATATTTAAATTCAATTTTGTTACTACATGTTATAAACTAAATATCCCTAAACATGTAGGGTCGTAACAGTGAATGTTATATGCAGAAAATACATTTGTTTTTGATATCTCCTTTTGAGTGACATATACTCTAGAATACACCCTGAAGCTGTTGTTTCTAACCGTATATGGTAATAAAATATAATCCAGCTGTTTGATTGCTTCAGACAAATTTAGGTGCATCCTGTTCTGTTCTATATAATCTGCTTCTGATGAGGAAATAAACAAGTTTGAGTCAACCACACTCTGGTGTCTGTGCCTCTTGCTCCCAGAGCTCTGCTGAAGGTACCTCCTCACAACATCCAATTAATCTGGTATTGAAGAAAAGGATTATCCAAACACAGCAAACTAAATTATAATCTTACAGTATCTGAACAACATATAGAATTGATTTAAAATGAAACAATGCATTTACATCCATGTTCACCTTTTAACTTACAGTTAAATGCAGTTGAATGCATATGGCATTTATTAACCATATTAACATTACAACAGTATCTTAAACTAATTCATAACATTAAATTTCATTCATTGTCAGTCATATTTTAAAAACACATTATAGAAAATAAGTTAATAAAGTTAACAAACAACTTTGTTACTAACTAAAGTTAAAAAACAAACAATGACTGACTGTGTTTATATCCATGTTCACCATTTAATGTACAGTACTGAATGCATAGGAAACTTTTTAATCACATAAGAAATAACACAGTAAATTTAAAAATACTTAAATAGACTCACATACATGAAATTTCAATGTCAATATCAATGTCTGACTGTATGAGGGTACACACAGAAAAAGCCTCTCAGCTTTTTGTAACTCATCTGGTCCTTAGATGGCAAGAAATCAGAGAAAGACAAACTAAAAATAATGTTCTAGAATTAAAAAAATTAGTTTTCTAGATGTGTGTGTGGCAAATGACTTGTGGCAAAGGACCTCACTCTAAAATATTTTGAACATACTTCAAAAGAACTTTTTAACGAAAAAATTATAGGATTAATTTTGTCCCAAGAAAAATGAATGCAAACTTTGAATAAGTAACAACAAAAATAAACAAAAAAAATCTGAAAAAAAAACCACTCTAAAAAATAAAACCAAACTTGATGGCAAAAGTGTACCATGGTTTTCAAACAAACTATATTTTCTAAAACTGTTCTAATCTTTAAATTTTTGTTTACGCACAGTTTTTGCTTTTAACCGCAAATTTACATTCTGGCACAAACCTGCTACATGCATGCTACACTTTTGTCATCAAGTTTATTGTTCCCTTTAAAGAGAACTCAATGCTGCATCATGCTTGACGCAATAGGGGAACACGTTTCAGACATGCTTGAGTCTGAACATGTGTAAAATCAGGTCTGTTTATAGGCAAGTTCTGGAAAGGTTCTGAGAACAGCCTCCCCCTCGCAATCTCCCGTTCTTCCCAGATCTTCACACAGAGGTGTTGCAATCGTGGAAGAACCCATATTCAGCTTGTGTTTTTACTCCAGCTACAAGCAATAATTCCTCCATTATGGGTTTGCATGGGTATGGGGCGATGCCTAGGTTTCAAGAGATACTTATGGGCTATCTCTCTCCCTCTATGGCATTGTCATGGAGGAAACCTTAACATTAACCTAATCCAAGCCCTGCAGGGTTACTTCCAATCTGGTGGGCAAGGCGTATGTGGCAGCAGGTAAGGCTGGTGCATCACTGCACACTATGGTGGTTTTGAAGGCATACAAGGCTGCCCTGCTCAAAGACCTGGACCAAGGTGAGGGGTTAGAACTGGACACGGTTCAGGGGCACCATACAGCCACAGATCTTGCCCTCCGTGCCACTAAGAAGTGGCACGGAGGGCAATGTCCAATGGCCATTCTATGGCTGCTTTGTGGCTATGGAGAGGTATTTGTGGCTCAACCTGTCAGATATACATGATAGACACAAAACTTTCCTTTTGGACACCCTGGTTGCTCCTTAATGTCTGTTCGGCGACGCAGTGAGCTCTGTTGTCGACAGATTCCGGAAGGCTAAAAAGTAATCAAAGGTGTTCAGGGTGTTCCTCCCCACCGTGGTCAGACCGCTGCAGCATCAGGTGGTCCATCCGCCTCTGTTTCTTCTAAATCCAACTGCATTAACCAACTGCAGTGTTAGGATGTGATTACGTGGCTAATAATAGGCCAGCGTAGCTGCTCTAGCTCCCCCTCAGTGTGTTCCCCCTCACGTGAGAGATCTAGGCTTTTACAGCTGGTATTTTATAGTTTCCAAAAAGAACAGGGGCTGCATCCTATTCTGGATCTATGTTGCTTGAAATGGTCTCTGAGCAGATACATATTCAAGATGTTGATGCTCAAGGTCATATGAGGGACGCATACTTTCACATCTAGACTCTGCCAGAACACAGGAAGTTTCTCAGATTCACTTTCACGGACGAAGCCTACCAATATTGAGTGCTTCCTTTCGGCCTAGTTCTATCACCCCACACTTTCACAAAGTGCGTGGACGCAACCCTGGCTCCATTGAGACTCCAGGGCATCTGCATACTGAACTACATAGATGACAGGCTGGTCATAGCCAGCTCTCAAGAGTTAGCTACACGGTATTGAGATGTTGTGTTGGCTCATATGAGGTGCTTAGGGCCAAGACTCAACCCCAGGAAGAGTATGCTTTCTCCTCTTCAGAGAACTACTTTTCAGGGGGTAATTTGGGACTCCACTATGATGTGAGCACAATTGTCTCCTGCACATGTGGAGTCAGTCCTTGCTCTTGTGGGCAGCATTCGGGTAATCCGACATCTGACAGTCCTTAGGATTCAGAGGCTATTAGGACTCATAGCGGCACCAGTAATGTGATTCCATGGGTTTGTTGCACATGAGACCATTTCAATTCTAGCTAAAGATAAACACGTTTCATCCCAAAATCTACCTGCTAAGGGTGGTAAGGGTTATGCGCCGAGGGCTTTGTACCCTTTCTATGTGGCTCAGACCCCTGTTTCTTACCTTGGGTCCCACTCTAGGAGCATTATGCCATCACAGGAATCTTTTGACAGACGCTTCCCTCACAGGCTGGGGTGCGGTTCTCGATGGCCACCCAGTCCATGGTCAGTGGGAGGACTCTTATCTCTCCTCACACATATACTGTCTGGCTCTGAAGCACTTCCTCACACACTTCAGGGACCAACTTGTCCAAGTCTGTATATACAACACCACAGTGGTCTTGTATTGAATCACCAAGGAGGACTGCATTCATGCCCCTGTTGACATTGGCACAGCAGATCCTTCTTTGGGCAGAGGCCAGGCTGCTCTCCCTCAGAGCAATGTATATCTTAGGGCATGCAAATTTGGGGGCAGATATCCTGTCAAGGCAGGGGCTGAGGCCCAGGAAATGGAAGCATTCACAAGTGGTGGAGTCCATTTGGCAGAGGTATGGCCAAGCGGAAGTGGATTTGTTCGCCTATGAGGAGTCAACACACTGTCCCCTCTGGTTCATCCTCACTCATCCAGCTCCCTCCATTATCAAACTTGTTGATGGAGCCTCTATTGGGAGACACCCCCTGGTGTCTCATTAACTGCATGGTGCCAGACAGCTGATGCCTTTCAATCATACGTGGGTCCCTTCTAGGGATCTTACTGTTGTTCTAAGGGCTTTATCTTTGTTTTTTTTTTGCTGTTGGATCCAAGATGGTGCAGAGTATGGCAGCCGTGTTGCGAGCTCTGTCAACACACTACAGTTTTTTGTTTATTTATCTGTTTATTTTGTATGTAACCATGTTATCTTTTGTGCATGATGTCGTCAGTTTAATTGTATATGCTAAACAAACATATTGGTTACACTGTCACTCACCGGAAACCAGACTTTGAGTTCCCCGTGGACGCTCTGTTTACAAACACAACAACAGAGCCCTTTGTCTGGACGGCCCGGACGCAACCTCGGAAACGCACACGTAAAAGAGGAAAGAGAGCCGTTGTTCTCCTCAGGCTGAGACGCCGTGCCTTCTGACCCCCACTCCCCACCATTCTACTGGCTAATGTACAGTCACTGGACAACAAGCTCTGAGAACTGAGGGCGCGTATCTCCTACCAGCGAGAAACGAGGGACTGCTGCATTTTCTGCCTTACGGACACCTGGATGTCTGTGGAGGTTCCAGAGTCAGCCATCAAACTTGTGGGGTTCTCCGTGCACTGCATGGACAGGGCGAAAGACCTCTCGGAGAAGAGCAGAGGAGGGGGTGTATGTTTTATGATCAACGATGCTTGGTGTGATCAAAGGAACGAGCACTCAATCAAGTCCTTTTGCTCCCCTGATCTGGAATACCTCATGCTTCTGTGTCGACCATACTGGCTGCCGAGGGAGTTCACGGCTGTTATCATCACAGCTGTATACATTCCCCCTCAAGCCGACACAGACCAGGCACTCAAAGAACTGTATGGCAGTATAAGCGAGCAGGAAACCGCGCACCCTAAGGCCGCGTTCATTATAACTGGTGACTTTAACAAGGCCAACCTCAGAACAATAACACCAAAATTTTTTCAGCATACAACATGCAACAAACGAGGAAACTGGATTTTGGCAAATCCAACACCCACCCTTTGGCAAATCGGACCACTCTTCCGTGCTGCTGCTGCCCGCTTACAGACAGAAGCTGAAACAGGAAGCACTCACCCATAGGACAATCCAGTGCTGGTCGGACCAGTCGGATTCTATGCTACAGGACTGTTTTGATCACGTGGAATGGGAAATGTTCCGGTCTGCTTCCGATGGCGACATCAAGGTTTACTGGGATACCGTTATGTTTCATTAAGAAGTGCATCTTCATTAAGACGATGTCATGCCGACCAAAACTATCCGGATCTACCCCAACAATAAACCGTGGATAAACAACGATGTTTGCACAGCCCTGAAAGTGCGGACATCTGCGTTTAATTCTGGAGATGCACAGGAGTACAAACGAACCAGCTATGCCCTCCGGAAAACCATCAAAGCTGCCAAACACCAGTACAGAGAGAAAGTAGAAGGTCAGTTCAACTCCAACAGCACAAGAAGCATGTGGCAGGGAATCAACAACGTCACAGACTTAAAGAGAAATAAACACCCTGCTATGAACACCGCTGCCTCTCTCCCGGACGAACAAAACTCTTTTTACGCTCAAACAAATAACCCCGCCCTTACGGAGAGAGCTCCCGCGACTGCTGTGCGCTCTCTGTCTCTGTAGCGGATGTCACCCGGTCCTTCCGTCAGGTGAATATTCGCAAGGCTGCGGGTTCTGACGGCATTCCGGGCCGCGTACTCAGAGCATGCGCGGTCCAGTTAGCAGGTGTTTTTACGAAGATCTTTAACCTCTCCCTCTCTCTATCCGTGGTTCCATCATACTTTAAAAACATTCACCACTGTGCCTGTACCAAAGAACCAAAGATCACATGCTTGAATGACTGGGGCCCTGTTGCTCTGACGCCCATCATCAGCAAGTGCTTTGAGAGACTGATCCGAGACCACATCTGCTCTGTACTACCTGCCTTACTGGACCCACTACATTTTGCCTATCGTGACAACCGCTCTACTGATGATGCCATTGCACTAACCCTACACACTGCTCTCTCCCACCTGGAAAAAAGTACACTTATGTGAGAATGCTGTTCGTGGACTACAGCTCAGCATTCAACACCATAGTGCCCTTAAAACTTGATACGAAACTACGGGCTCTGGGTATGAACAGCTCCCTGTGCAGCTGGATCCTAGACTTCCTATCAGGCAGGCATCAGGTGGTCAGAATGGGCAATAACATCTCCTCCCCACTGATCCTCAACACTGGAACCCCTTAGGCTGCATTCTCAGCCCCCTCCTGTACTCGCTATACTGCGTGGCCACACACAGCTCTAATGTCATTGTGAAATTTGCTGATGACACAACGGTGGTAGGCCTGATCACTGGCAACGACGAGACGGCAAACAGAGAAGAGGTGCGTGCTCTGACACACAGGTGTCAGGAGAACCACCTCTCACTCAACATCGACAAGACCAAAGAGATTGTTGTGGACTTCAGGAAACAGGAAAGAGAACATACCCCCATCACCATCAATGGGTCATCAATGGAGCGGGTCAACAGCTTCCTCTGTGTTCATATCACTGAGGACCTCATATGGTCCGCTCACACAGATGCAGTGGTGAAGAAGGCCCACCAGTGCCTCTTCTACCTCATGCATCTGAGGAAGTTTGGTGTGAACCGTGACATCCTCAGATCATTCACACTTTAACTACCTCATCACATAACAAGGTTTTATTACAAGTTCCTGTTCACTTGGTCTTGTATGCACACTTTACACAATATATTTACTGTGTGTGTGTGTGTGTGTGTGTGTATATACACATATATGTAAACGCACATATTGTGTGTACAGATGTAAATTGTTACATATGTATATTGTACATATTAAGTACACTACAACATGTCCATACTCAGCAGCCAGAACTTCAACATCACTGAGAGGTTGAACTGCAAACTACTCTTCACATCACTCAGTGAAGTTTACAGGATCCTCTTCCTGCATGTCACAAAAGCTAAGGACTTTCCAGACACACTGATGGAATGTTCTGTACACTATAAGTTTGATTATGAGAAGCTGTATATGGGATAGAGCAACTGGGAACAGTCTGTGTGGAGTCATACACGCAAGCTTTGATAGATTTGAATTTATGGTCAATTTGGGCATCCCTCCATTTCAGACAGTCTATCATGGATTGTCCCATGTTAGGGTTAGCCTAACCCTAGGGGTTAGCCCAACTCTAACCCTAACCCTAACACTTTTTCCTGTACATCATCGAAGATCTTTTCCCCCTCTTCTCCTGAAACAATATATAAGTTGCTGAACGTATGAATCATCTAACCAAACAGGTCTCTTTGAGGAGTAAATGTCTCCAATGAGAAATCAGATTAAAGACCAAATCCATCCTCTCCCAGAGCAGCCTCACTTTCCATACTGAAGTATCTAAAATATACACTAAACACCAAAGATTATAAACGCCTGAAAGTCCCTGTTCAGGCACCACTATGTAACAGTTGGTCTAGAATTTAAAGCCAGGCCATCTGCCACAAAATTTATATGAGGAAGGGAACCACCGGCAAAGATCTGTGAAAGTCAAAATACTCAGTAAGGTAAATTAATTTTTAAATTATATACTTACTTTAAGATGCAAAAGTAAGTATATAATTTAAAAAAGAGCAAAATAAAGAATACGTTCAACCATCAATACAGGATGAGATCACACGTGAGCATGTAAAAACTGGAGTTGAAGCATTTCCCAGTGGGAGTGATCCGAGACAGAATTCAGCTGATATAATCAATTTAAGTGTACATAGTGTACAATCATACATTTCTCCTATTGCATCAACCCACAGGATCACACAGAGATTGGAAGTAAGATTCTCTTAAGAGAGGCACACAGACACCATCAACCATGCTGTAGCATCAAACCAATCTAACATCTTGATTACGTATGTAACCCTCATTCCCTGAAGCAGGGAACGGAGATGTTACATCAATGTACTTACGTATGGGGTCTCGCTTGAGAGCCCAAAGGATGAGAGAAATCATTCAGACGCAAGCATGTTTCTTTTTCAGTTCATTTCAGCTACCTTAGGCTATTAGAATTTCCTTTGCCATCTCTTTTCTGAGTTTCTCCACATGCATGAAGAGGAAATTTAAGTACAATTTTGCCGTCTACAAAAGTATAGTAAGTTTAAAGTTTAAATTTAAGTAAAATGAAAGAATATATAAAAATAGGTAAATGAAAGAGGACAAGAAAATAAGAAGTAAAATGCAACATACGTCTAAGGCACTTGCATCATTCTTGTCTCTTGTCTTGTCAACTCATTTGACCAGATGATTATTTTAAAAATGATACAGTAAAGACTGGCTTTGTATGACATTACAGAAAACTTTACACAAACCGAGTGGAGTGGTTTTGGACCCCTTGACATGCTCAGAAAGTCTTGAAGTTTAGAACACACATCAGAATCATTGGCTGTTAGGCCCGAGAAAAGGTATAGGGCACAAAAAGATGGTGGATATATCATACATAAAGGCACACACCCACAAAATTTGGCTTGTCTATCGATCTTGTCAACCAAACAGCTTTCTCACTGACATCACTTAGCTCCGCCCAATAGAAAGTCCTCCATTTTGCATTTTCTTAAAGTGCATGCACTTAACTTTTAAATACTCCTCCTAGGGATTTCATGTGATTGACACCAAACTTGGTGAACATGATGAAAAGACAATGAAGATGTAAAGGGATTTTTGATATCTTGAACGGTATTGCCATGGCAAGGCAATACATTTATGGTGAGAAGTGGGAAAATGGAAGTCTCTAATACCTACAGCATGCATTGAGCGATTTACATCAAACTTGGCAAATATGTTTCATATGATGGGCTGATGACATTACTATTGTGAGTCATGATCATAGTGCCACCAACAGGCAACAGGTAGTCTGGTACTAAACAAACTTAAAATAGTCTATTTACATTTAGCCAACTCACTTCAGACTTGGTCAGAATAATGAGACATGGCTGCTGTAAACTTTTAAAAAGATTTGTGATATCTAAAATATGTTGCCATGGTAATGTGTCAAACTTTAAAACTATTTTCAGATGTCTTTCAGGTGTTTGACTTGCTTGAAATGGCGTGAAATTGCCGTTTTGGATTGTATGTGGATTTTCTTCCTAGGGGATTTATGGGATTGTCACCAAATTTGGCAAATATTGTCAAGACATTGAAGAGGGTAAATTGAAGGGATTCTTGATATCTCGAACAGTGTTGCCATGGTGAGACAATAAATCTACGGCAAAAAATCAAAACAGGAAGTGTCTTATATCTTCTGCATGCATTGAGTGATTGGGTAATATGTTTGGTGTTGTGGGTGATCACAATGATGTGGCTTTTGGTAGTCACAAGTATAGCACCACCTACTGACAGCAGGAAGTGCCACCTATAATGGGCTTTAAATGCTCCACTGTTATTTACAGTGTCCACTGTGCATTGCTTTCAGACAAGCGCCTTGTGGCGATGACGCCATAGTGCTTGGGCCTATCGTTGCTGCTTGCAGCTATTTTTTTAAGGAATTTGAGGGTTTAGGCCCCTCAACATGCTTAAAATACCTTGAAACTTGACACACATCAGAGTCGTCAGCTATTAGGCCCAGGCAAAGGCTGGCACATGGGCAGGTAGAGGGGCTCAGTAGCTTCTGCTTGGTCTTGTTGACTAGAAAAACTTTCGCACTGACTCCCATTAGCTCCACCCAACAGGAAGTTGGCCAGTTTGGATTGTATTTGGATTAAAATTCCAGGCTCTGAATTTTTAAATACTTCTCTTAGGGGATTTATGAGATATATGCCAGTCACTAAACTGGCAAAAACTGTCATTATGCAACCAACATTAATTAGCTATATCTCAGTACCAGAACATCATAGAGACATGGGAGTCGGCTCTTTTAATTCACACACACATCCGTCTATTGGTTTTTAATAAAATGAATAAGCTATATCTCAGCATTAGAACACTGTAGAGACATGTTGGGCTTATTTGACTCGGGCTGTCAGTGGGCTTTAGATATTGCCCTGGCACCTTCCTGACCACACCCTAGCAACCATTTGGATCACCCTAGCAATCTCATAACATCATGAAAAGCCATATTTTAGTATATCTACCATGCTAAATCATGCTAGCATCATGTTAAAAAATGCTAAAACATGCTAACATCATGCTAAATTATACAAGCACCATTTTAAATCATGTTAGCATCATGTTAAAACATGATCATCATGTTTTAACATGATGATTAACATTGTTTAAATATTTTGCTACAGCAAGCACCACTCACATTTTCTTCAGAAAATGTACCCGTCTAGTTATATTTATTATTATATTTATAAAATATTTTATTTGATAAACCTGTTTAAGCACTGTGATTGTGCTATCTTATATTTATGAAAATAAACATTTTCATATATCAATACCTGGTAATAAACCCTATACTTTAGAGATGCTCCCTCCTCTCTCACTTCCAAACTCCTCCCTCATTTTTCTCTGTCTTTCTCTTTGCCACAGCTATTTCCTGTGTTCATCCTCTGAATGGGCAGAAAGCACACTACAGCCCAGCACAGGAAAAGGAAGCACACACACACAGAAACCTCATGCAGCAGTTGTAAAGATCAATAGTGCACCACAGTTAGATTCCTTAAGTTAAAATATCCATAGTTAAAAACTCAATTTTCTTCCAAAGGAAACTTGATTTGTATCTATAACATAAACCTTTAAATAAAGACTTATCATGAGCTCAGGGTTTCTTAAATGATGCTTCTGTTGAGGCCATGAGTTATTACAATTTTATTTTTTAAAAATTGTATTTACAGTGGAAGTCCTCCAAAAAAACTACACTACCAATGATCCTTCCCAAAAAACTGGACTAATAAGAGAATCAGAAAACATAAATGCACTGAAAGAGTTCTGCAGCAGCTGCCCACTGCTACGTAGCACTATGAATGATATAATTGAGTCGGTCCTCCTACACTTTCAAAGTATTCATTTATCTGTTGTAGTGTATAGTGTGTATTTCTACCTACTGATATATACTGATACAGATCTCATGAAGCCTATTGTGGGGACATAAGTAGTATTATAAATTTCCATTCTTTTCTTTTTATGCTGTGTAACATAATCAAAGTTTTATGCAAGGCTGAACTACCTCCTATGTTTCTGTTAAGAAATGATAAACAAGATATGGTGCACCCGGGAACTGGGAAGTATGCCAAATGCTTGAGCAGGCAGAGAGATATGTGCAGTTGTGATTTCTGTGTACTCAGTTCTCTTTCTAATCTGACACTTGAACAGTAAGGGTCTTTAATAAAAACATCAACATCTCCACCCTGGACTCCTCGTCTCTTCATTCATGATCTAACATTTTGGCGTCACGGCAGGATGAAACCTGTGTGAAACCTGTACCTAAATGGTGTTGCTGTTGCTGCAATTTAATGTGCCAACACAGTGGCTAGACAGTGTATTTTGAGTTGCAGGTTAAAGGGAAGAATGGGTGGATCTGGTTTGATGGATTGAGTGGCACAGTGGCACCAATTTGTCAAGTGAGAGTGTGACGGATTGAGATACCGCCTAATTGTCTAACCATCAGAGGTTCAGACCAAAGACATTGGCTATTCTGCCTGGGTCAGAGAGCCTTCAGAGGTCAAAGATTATTATAAATAATCATTAATAGTACCACCAATGAGTGAGTATGTCCGTTAGCTGCTGCTTTAAGAGGTCCTGGGACAAGTGATATCTGCTCAAGGCCGACTCCCCTTGCTAAGTCATACCACTGCACTAGACAATCTAAAGTTACCCACAACAATACATGAGCTCAGATCAGTATTGGGGTTGTTTAACTTCTGTCGCCTATGGGAAAAAAAATTATGCAAAAAAAACCCATCAGAATTACAGATAGCTCTGAAGGGCCAATTGTTGCAGTGCAGCAATTCGAGCAACTGAAACTTGAACTGAAACTACCTACCCTCGCCTGCCCAAGAGCAGCTGATTATCATTTGTTTGTATCAGAGAAACAAGGTTACATGTCCTCTGTCCTCTGTCAACAATGGGACGCAGAACTTAAACTGTAGGTTATTATAGTTCTGCCCTGGATAGTGTGGCTAAAGACTTTTGAAGCAGTCTCTTAGGCTGTCATTAATACTGCACCCATAGTATTGGACAACAGTTTGATAATTCATTGTAAACATGAAATTTTAGCCATGCTTTCTATGAGAAGAGTCACACGTGTCACTTTACCACCCTGGTCAAGATGGTGTGCATTGTTAGAGCAACCACACATCACACTCCGCAAAACATCATTAGAAAACGTAGCTACATTTCTGCTGGGGTGGGGGGGGGATGGCGGGGTATTGTAAAAATTGAAATTGATGGAGGAAAAGAGGATGAGGGATGTATATGTGACAAACCTGAGTTATGGCAACAAGATGCAATAATCATAGACCCGATCTCTGATCCAGACATAAAACTGTATGTAGATGGCTCTTCACAAATTGTGGAAGGGGTTAGAAGAGCATCTTATGCTATAGTGGATGAAAATCAAGTTTTAAAAGCAGCTAGACTGCCAGATAACACCACAGCACAAGTGGCAGAAGTAATTGCACTCACTGAGGCTTGCAAAATAGCTGAGGGTAAGAGATGTAACATTTACACAGACAGCAGATATGCCTTTGGTGTAGTGCATGATTTTGGGCAAATATGGAAGGCTAGGGGATACAACACAAGTGTAGGTACACCACTACTAAACCAGAAGGAAGTCACAGAGTTGATAGATGCACTCAATCTGCCTGCAGTCTCAAGGTTAAATTACACACCAAGGGTAACACAACACAAGAAAAGGGAAACAAAAGAGCAGATCTAGCAGCCAAGGATCAACCACAGCCACAACAAACAGTAATAATAAATCAGTTGAAACTGACTAATCTGACCTCTATTAGAGAGATACAAGAAGCAGCCAGTAAGGAAGAAATCTGGGAATGGATAAGCTAACTTGAACAAACAACAAATTTTGACCAAAAATACCAGAGTGGTATGCCCGAATTCTGCCCTACCATGAGTGATGTCACAAAAACACATGTTGGGACACAGGAGGGTTAAACAAATGGTGATGACATTTAACAAATTATGGTGGGCTAAAAGAGCTAAGTATGCCCAAAGTGTGTATGATCGATTTGTAACATGCCAGGCTCACGTCCGTGCAAAATCACATCCCCCCTACCAACATGCCCCAGGCCCAGATGGTCCTTTTACTCATTTGCAGGTTGATTATATTTCAATGGATAGGTGTAGGGGTTATTCAGAGGTGTTAGTGATCATTGATAAATTCTCCAGATGGGTGGAAGCTATTCCCTGCTCGAAAGCAACTATGTTATTGACATAATTATTAATATTTGTGATTGTGATTTCATCTCTGATACAGGCCAAGTTATACATGTTGAGTTAAATCCAACTAGTACTTATACTAGTGTTTATTATCACAATAATTTTGGCACTATTAAATGTCCTGGGGGGCATTCAGCTCTCTCTAGTTAGTAATCTATTACTGATAACAGCAAGTGGAAATTCTTGGTGGCAGTACATGAATTACACAGTGACAACTGCCCTTTTAGAGGATTGCATTATATGTCAGAAACTTCCAGGTTCTAAGACATTGATTAATAGTCCCTATACATGGGGGAGCCATTACCAAGAGGTACAGGAAACATTAAAACTAGTGGGTCCTTTGCCAGGGAGATATAAAAGCATACCATACTCAATAAATGCCTTGAGTATGTCTTCAACTGAATTTGATGCATTTACTGCACATTTTAAAGAATGTACTGATTGTACGATTTTGGTAAGCTAAAGATGATAAGATCCTCCAAATGCAGCTGATGTTATATGGTTGGAAGTAGTGAATAAGACTGAATGCTATTGGTTTCCTGGAACAGAAGAGAATAACTGACTATGGGAATGCCACTGGGTGTCTTATGATATATGACAGAGGGACAAATCCCTCTATATCAATGGTAATGTATGCTAACAAAGTCCCTGGTTTTCGTAAGTGGCAAGATAGAGCAGTGTCCAGCTTTTACTGGGTCTGTGGTAGTAAGACATTACTGACACACATCCCAATTGATGGAAAAGGATTATGTGCAAGAGTGACTTTAAAGGAAGATATTTCTGTTGTTAGGTTGGTTAATAAAACCAAAAACAGCACCATGAAAGAACACAGAAAGCAGCGTGCTATTGACATCCCTAAAGATCCTTCTGTGTTTATAGATGCTATAGGACAACCCAAAGGTGTCCTTAATGAATTTAAAGCTCATAATGAAATTGCAAGTGGGTTTGTGCATCTTAGTATGGGTTACACCAAACAAAAATATTGAATGGATAAATTATCTACATTACAATCAACAAAGAATGACTAATTATACCAATATGGCTTTACAAGCATTGGGAAGACAATTAGACGCTACCAGCAAAATGGCTCTCCAAAACTGAATGGGGATAAATCACCTAGGATATCCGAAGGATTTTGTGAGATTCTTGCTAACTTGTAGAGCCTCTGATTAACAACACAAGAAAGACACAGTTGTACAAATACAAAAGGGTTTATTTACTAAACATACAAAGGGAAATAGCTACTGGATAATGTATAGATATAAAAATAACACTACAATTGAATAATACTTTAGAAAGATTGGATTATTAAATAAAAACAATGACTGCAATAAACACAGAGTGAAAGATACAATGCTGTTGCTGAATGTGGTGGCAGGAGAATATTCCTAGGCTGTCAACTCCCAGAGATAACACCTATACTCTCTGCTAAGTAGCACATACAAAGCCTATACTGCGATTAATAGTGCCAAGGTCTTGAAAGAGGTTTGGAAGGAAAAAGTATATTTACGTTTCACACCGTCAGGAGATTAGTCCTGCATTGGAGATGTCCTCCACGGGTTGTGCGGGATGCATACAGTCCGAAAAGCGCAGAATCACCCTCAGAGAGCTGCAGTCACAGAGAGGTGAACTCTGCTGCACCCGAAAGATTGTAAGTCTAAGGCATGGTAGAGTCGTTGCAGTTGAGCTGTGAGGCCGGAAGAGCCGTGAGGACTGGTAAAGTCCACCCGTGCAGATGATGGTAAAATTTAAGGTTTACTTGCAAAAGCTTAACCTTAGTCGTCCTGTTGTTTCTTCCTAGTTCAGTCAGAAAACCCAGAACAAGGATGGATCCGCTGATGAGGGACTTTATCTCTTTCTGGTAAGGTGGAGACTGTAATTCAGTGCCCCCCCGTTTCCAATAAGGTTATTGGTTATCAGGGTGAAGGCTGACCATGCCATATGGCCCACCCTCCAGCTGTGTGGAATTCGTTTGCATAGTGTAAAAGTCCCTTTTAGAAAAATGTCCCTGAACCTTTATCTATGCATTTTTTCCTGTCCAGACCACTCTCAAAATACACTTGACAATGTACTGAATGCACACATACCAAACATGATGTTGAAAGGCTGGGATAATCATTTGTACCTATATTCAGAGGCTACTGTCAGGAGTTCCTGTTCTGAGTCTTTCTAGATTATTTTGCCAGGATCCTGACATCCCCCTGTGTTCTGTGTCAGAGCATGTTGTTTAGATCCTGACTCCTTCTAGTCTTGGTTCTTGTTCCTAGGGTTCTTGTTCCATGAACTCATGCTCTGGGTCCTTGTTTCTTGTGGAAACACATGGCCTCTGTTTTGTTTACATTCGCCATGTGCTGTACGGTCTACGTCTTGGCCCTGCCCCCTTGTTCTCTTGTCTTGTTTGCGTTTATTTCGCACATCTGTTCGTCCTTGTCTTTGTTCTAGTTAATGCCCCTTTGTGTTTGGTCTTGTGCCGGTTCGTTACTTCTGATGTGGTTTCCCGTGTCAGAATCTTGTCTACTTTTCTAGTCGTGTCGAGTTTCTGAGTCTTTGTCCTGCTGTGTTTTTGTGCCGTGTTTGTTCTCCGTGGTTTTTCTCCGTTTTTAGTTTCGCTTTGCTCCGTTTTTTTTGGAGGCATCCTTGGTTCTAGTTTAGCCAGTTCTGTTCTCGTTTTTGCCCCCTCGTGGTTTGTTGTTTTGTTTTTATTTAAATAAAGACTTTTTTCTGTTTTAACGCTGTCTGCAACTGGGTTCATTTCCCCTGATCGAGAAGTATAGGTGAGGTTACACATGTTATGACATTCCAGCTACATTTAAACACACAGTGACATTTTGGTATGCTCAGCATTTGTAATGTGCAATTGTAATGTCCTTTTAACAGTTCTTTCTGTATAAATGTAAAAGGTTTGACTCTCCTTGTTTCAATCATTGCGTGCAATCATAAACTGGGCCCTGGAATGTCCTTTTGTTCTGCTGTTCATTACAGTTATGTTGCTCCTCTTTTGTGTTTTTGCACCATACATTGTCTCCTGTATACAACAGAAAATGAGCAAAGTAATGGATGTCAAGCTCTGTACATGGTTACAAAAAAACACCTGACCATGAAAAGGTATATTTGAAGCATTGTATATTACACTCTGTACATTTCATCACAATAAGAGTGTTGTTATTTTGCCAAAACAATTAACTTTACACATCTCTTTAACTGATGACAGAAAAAAAATTTCTTTTAAGAGCATGTAGAAGGGAAGAGTATGGATTGGCGCTATCCAAACTTTTCAAAGAATGTTTTAATGATTATGAAAGTTTGCTTGCATTTAATCAGTCTATTTAATCAAACATTTTATATGATTACAGATGGGAATGTGGGGACATAAGTAGTATTATAGTAGTATAGATATGGTGCACCCGGGAACTGGGAAGTATGCCAAATGCTTGAGCAGGCAGAGAGATATATGTAGTTGTGATTTCTGTGTAGTCCGTTATCTTTCTAAGCTGACACTTGAACAGTAAGGGTATTTAATAAAAACAACATCTCCACACTGGACTCCTCATCTCTTCATTCATGATCTAACACCTATGTTAATGTTTTGCAATTGTTAATGCTTGAGCAAATAGTTTCATGACCCTCATAGTCATGATTGGTGTACTGACAAAACTCTTTTTTTAATAGGTAAGTGTCTTTTTTTTTTTTTTTTTAGTAAAACATATCCTGGATGTTTCTTAATAACCTATTTAGATAAAATGAACAAATCTGAACAAATTGTTCAGAACAGTGCTTTTCAGGATCCTAAAGAATGACGAAGTCAATCTCAACAGAAGATTGGCAAAAAGCTTCCTTATATGCTGTAGTATATGAAAGTGTAACCCAGACATGTTCAGAAGTCCCTGAGGTCCAAGTCAACGCTCGCCTATATAGGCGAGAATTAATAACTAGCTTTTGTTCTAGTTATTAGCTAGTTATTTTAATTAACAGTGTATATGTAATGAGGCGGCAGATGCACGGGGATACATTTGCAGCTTTTAATAATAATAATCAAACGTAACAAGCAGGGTCTGAACACATCAACAGGAATAACGGAGACAAGGCAGAAGAATAAACAAGGTACAGGCGTGGGTCAGGGCAGGCAGCGAGTAATCCAATAAACAATCCAAACGGTAACCACTAATCCAAACACACAGTAGAAACCGCTCAGTAATGTCGCCGGGGCAAAACAAGACTTCGCAACAGGTGACTGCGATGCAGAGGTTTATAAACACAAGAGTTTATTGGATACAGGTGAGCAAACAGGAAGTAATCAATACTAGGCATGGGGCACTATGGGAAATGTAGTTCAAGAAATACTAATACTCAGGAGACGACTCCCGCTGGTGATGCGGAGGAGGTGGAGCAGGGACCTCCTCCGTAACAGTATAAGACTAAAATTTAAGATTACTTCAAATGTCTTGTTAATTTATATAAAATTGTCTAGTAAGCATCTGGAGGACCAAACTTGCAAAAATGAAAAATGTATAAATATATAATTAAATGTAATATGAAAATAAAGAGATAAATGACTCGATAAAACAAATATAATTCATTTTGGACTATCAATCATTTTCATCAATCGATTTAATCATTTAATCACATATTAATAGGGAATAAAATAATGAGAAAAATGAAAAGAAAAATGTCATTTTAATGTTGCCATATGGGAAAGTAAAGAAAGTTGTGTCTTGTTTTTCACAAGTGGCTTGTGTTCAAGTCCAAGTCAAGTCTCGGACTTGTGAAAAGCTGACTCAAGTCAAGTCTCAAGTCATTTGTTTTACAACTTAAGAGCGACTTAAGTCATCTGGGCCAGATGGCATTCCTGGATGTGTATTGAGAA
Organism: Chromobotia macracanthus; assembly: GCA_036877525.1. Lineage (NCBI taxonomy): Eukaryota > Metazoa > Chordata > Actinopteri > Cypriniformes > Botiidae > Chromobotia > Chromobotia macracanthus. The sequence goes on along the minus strand of JAZGTH010000006.1, from coordinate 14,831,025 downwards.
CATGTGCTAATCACCTGGCTGGTTTGTTTACATCAATCATCAATGAGTCCCTTGCTCAGTCAATTGTCCCTACCTGCTTCAAAAAATCCATCATTGTTCCCTTGCCAAAAAACAACATGCCCTCCTACCTGAACGATTATCGACCTGTGGCACTCACCTCACAGATCATGAAAGTTTTTGAGAGGCTTATCAAGAACACCATCTGCTCCTCCATCACACACAGCATCGTACCTCTTCAGTTCACCTATCGCCCCAATAGGTCTACTGACGATGCTGTTTCCCACATTCTCCATGCCACTCTCTCACACACAGACAGCAATAAAGGGAATTATGTGAGACTTCTGTTCATAGACTACAGCTCAGCCTTCAACACCATAATCCCTCTTAGACTGGCCTCCAAACTGAAAGATCTAGGACTGAATTCCCACCTCTGCGAATGGGTTCTGGACTATCTTTCATGCAGACCTCAGGTAGTAAAGGTGGGCCAGACTACCTCTGACATCATCCCCCATGAGTACAGGAGCCCCACATGGTTGCATTCTCAGTCCCCTGCTCTACTCCCTGTATACATATGACTGTGTGTCCTCTCACGATTCCACGTCTATCATCAAGTTTGCAAATGATACAGTAGTGATGGGCCTCATCTCCAACAACGATGAGGCTGCCTACCTTGATGAAGTGGAGAAATTAACGTCATGGTGCCAAGCTAACTGTCTCTCTCTGAATGTCAGTAAAACAAAAGAAATGGTTGTTGATTTTAGGAGGAGGCAGCAGCGGACCTACTCCCCAATAATCATCAGTGGGACCCCTGCGGAGAAAGTGAGCAGTTATAAATATCTCGGTGTGAACATCTCTGAGGATTTAACATGGTCTGACCACATCCATATGGTTATCAAAAAGCCAGACAAAGACTGTACCATCTGAGATTACTGAGGAAATTCAGAGTTTCCACTAGGATCCCCAAAACTTTCTACACTGCACTTTATTATAATCCACATAATTCTGCATACAACTTATTCTGTTGATGTATTTACTGGGTGCTATGCCCCCCCCCCTTTCTTCCCCTACCTCTAATTGTATTTTTGTAGTTTAAGTACTTTTTTAATTTTTGTGAGTCTAACTGAGCATTTAGACACTCATTTCACTGCTTGTTGTATACTATATAACTTGTATGTGACAAATAAATCTTGAATCTCTCTCTCTTTTGAATGTATGCAGTTAAACATCATTCAGATTTCGAAAGACTGGGGATAAATTACACAGCTAAGTTGTTCTCTAGAGGTTTCAAAAGGGAAGCCATTTCTGACTGTATATAAATAGGTGGATATTTTTAACCCACAGTTTTCTTTTGAGGGAACTTGATGCTGTGTCAAGCTTGATGCTATGGGAAATTCGCGTCAGGCCTATTTATAGCCAGGTCAAGGTCATATTTGTCTGCACGTTAGTGGGGAAGAGGGGAAAAGATATGAGCACTAAGAAGAACTATAGAGAAACCTTAAACAAAGCTTGTTCAGGTACCCTAGAAGTTTTCGCACCAATTAGACTAAAGAAGATGATATAACAACAACAAATCAGCTCTTAAAAAGGCAGCTAGAAAAATGGAGCGTAGATGGAGGAATACGAACTTAGAGGTATGGCGTGATGCATGGAAAGAGAGAAGATGCTATCTATTAGCACTGTGTACTTCAGCACGCCTCAAGTACTGCTAGACTCATTTACTGCCATTTCATTGGACAAGCTCATAAAAATATTGAATTCATCAAAATCTTCCTGTTCGCACAAAACTACTAAAAGATGTTTTTCATGCAGTGTCAGAACCAGTGCTCATTATTATAAATTCCTTGTTAGAATTAGGCTATGTTCCAGCAGCCTTCAAAATGGCAGTTATTAGGCCACTCATTAAAAAGCAAAATCTCGACCAGGGAGAGCTGACCAACTTCAGACCAATTTCAAATCTCCCCTTTTTATTGAAAATACTGGAAAAAGTAGTGTCTTACCAACTCCAGACATTCTTAGCAAAAAATAGCATATATGACAAATTTCAGTCAGGATTTAGGCCCCACCATAGCACAGAAACAGCCTTGCTTAGAGTTACAAACGACCTCCTATTAGTATCTGACCACGGTGAAACCTCCCTTCTTATATTCCTGGACCTCAGTGCAGCTTTTGACACAATAGATCATAAAATTCTACTTGAAAGACTGGAAAACTGTGTCGGCATTAGTGGTCAAGCGTTAGCCTGGTTTAAATCCTATTTAACTGACCGTTACCACTTTGCTTATGTTAACGAGGAAAAGTCCTGTTACTCGCACGTAAAATACGGCGTGCCACACAGGGTTCAGTTTTTGGTCCAATTGTCTTCTCATTGTATATGCTTCCGCTTGGAGATATTATGAAGAAACACGACATCAGTTTTTATTGCTACGCTGACGATACCCAGCTTTACATTTCCTCAGAACCTGGCGAAACCCATCGTTTTTCTAGGCTAACAGACTGTATCAACGACATCAGAAAATGGATGTCTAACAACTTCCTTCTGCGTAACTCCAATAAAACAGAGGTTTTGATTATTGAACCCAATAGCTCTAAACTAGATATGACAGACCACAACAGCCTTATTGAAGGTTGCACTATTGTCCCAGCTCCCAGTTCCGTAGTTAAAAACCGTAATGCTAGATAAGTAATGCTAGTCTTTCGATAGTCACTTTTCCAATATGTGTCGTATTGCATTCCTACACCTTAGAAACATTTCCAAGATACATCACATGCTATCTGTCTCAGATGCTGAGAAGCTTATCCACTCATTTATGGTTTCAAGAACTGACTACTGTAACTCATTACTGGGGGAGTGTCACTCAAAACAAATAAATAAGCTTTAATTTCAGATCAAAGAAATACAACCACATAAGCCCAATTCTAGCAACACTGCACTGGCTACCTGTAAAGTACATGAATCATACATATTTTAATTACGTCTTTTTAATTTACGTCTTTAATTATTTTTATTTCAAACCTTCGTTCTGTGTAAATTAGTCTAACCTAATTAATTTTCTAGTGATCAAGGCAGTAATAATTCAACAATTGATGGGAATCAGGGTTATAAATGGGCACATACTCATACATGTGGTGCAGCTGAATGAACATTTTATTTACGGACAGTCCCAGTAAAGAATGGCAGAATGTTGCATCCTTAATAACCAAGGAGAATTGCAGCATGCAAATTGTGTCACCAATTTATTTCAGGGTTATATTTTTATTTGAACAATTACTTCATTTGCATAATACATTTAGTTAATCACACACACACACTTTATAGGGAAAATGACAGAGAGACTCCTGTTCATCTAATAGTATTGGTACATTTAAACAAAATATTTTTCTTTGTAGACCCAGGACTACATCATGCCTAAGTCAAAGTCTAAGTCAATATATTTTGCAATTTAATTGTAGTGTGAGTCCAATCTCAGACTTCAATTTCCATCTGTGGTAGTTGTGAGCAGTTGTTGAGGTTTACTTTTGTAGGTTTGGGTGTTTATTTGTTTTTGTGTTAGGGTTAGGGTTATTCTTTAATTGTTCTCCAATTAAAGAATAACCCTAACCCTATCCTAACCCTAATTGTTCTCCTTCCTTCTTTAATTGTTCTCCAAGCTTTGCACCTCCAAAGCCCTTGCAGATGTTAACTATTTTAAACAGTGTTGTTTCCCTGTAATAAAATCTAAAACACAAACACAAGAACATACACTAATGTGAAAAGAATGAATTAGCAATTGTGTGAGTGAATGAATGAATGAGCAAGCAAGCAAGGGAATAAATGAATGAATGAGTGATGGGTGAATAGGGTTAGAATTAATCAATCAATCATTACATCACATTCACGTGCACTGAACATAGTTTTATGTCATGTGGTTACCAGGTGTTTTTAGGTTTGTTTAGAATTTACAAGCTGTTATAATAACTGTTTCTGAGAAAAAAATGATCAGGAAAGTCTTAACTTATTGTGTCCACTTAGAGATTTGAGGATCTATGTTCACTGGTCAAGCCAGTGGCATAAGACCTCCCAGGTCTTAGTCTGTTTTGGTGGCCACAATTGAGGTAATGCTGTCACAAAACATCTCACTGGATGACAGATGCTCTTACCCTGGCGTATGATTCCTATGGCTTAGTGTCACCTCTGGACATTAGAGCCCATTCTACCAGGAGTTTAGCATAATCTAAGGCTCAGTCTAGGGGCATTTGTGTCTTGGCAAGTTATGTTTGTGCTGCGGCAGGCTGGTTCTCTCCATTTATTTAATTTTACAGTTTAGACTTGAATTTAACTACAGGGGCTCAGGTCCTTTTGGGTTGCCAAGTCTGTTTCTGCTCCTGATGTTCTCTGTGCCAATGTTTCACAGCATCTGGGGCAGGCCTTCCCTCACAGTGGCGTAGTGCGCATTTTCATTCCCCATAGCATCATAGCATTAATGCAGCAACAAGTTTCCTCAAGATTATTTGTTTATTCCTGTGATGAATATGTCATTATTATTATTAGCTTCTCCAACTGTAAACCACTATGTATCATGAGGTTCAAATGGGGGCACATACTGGGACAAACCAGGGCTATATATGTAAATCTAATTATTTCATGGAAATTGAGATAAAGCACTTAGACCCCAGTAATTGCTGCTTGCAGTTATATTATTTAGATTTAAGATCTTTGTGTCTGCAAAAACATATGATGTAGCAGTGATCACCATGTGTTTCAGAGGTTGAAGGAGATGATAAACCAAATAACCGCTGCTTGTATGGCTGGTATGTGGTTAGGGTTACAAGAACTGTTGTCCTCATGAACAAACTATTCTTATACTTGGGCAGATACATGTTTATTTGCAAACCAATTATAAAACAGAAAATTGTTTATGCATTTTATTTTTATTCTCAAATAAAGCTATGAATTTAAAGACTGATGGCTTGCAAGCACTTAGAATGAATTTTTGTCCTGAGACAAATTATTTATATAGCACTTTTGTTTGTTTATTCCCATGTTATAGTGTCAACAAGTGGCCAGTCACCACGATTTCATATGTGAACACAGATGAGACTCACATATGTGTACCATGTTTGGTGACCATATGTCATTCTCTTCCCGAGTTATGGCCACATAACCAAAAAGTAGCCCCACCCACTTCAAATGTTTAGGGGTCCCATCGCTAATGTGAATCAAAATTTCAGCATCTTTTGATAATGATTGACATTTAGACACTAGAGAATCTTTCTGCACTAGTTTGGTTTCGATTAGTCAAAAAACCTATGAGTAGCTCACAAAAGTAAGTTTCACAAAATATTCAAAATAGCAGGAAATTTTAATGACAGAAATGAAAATCTTAAGCCACGGATTCCAGTGGTATTTGTTAATATGGCACAGTAAAGGAGTTAGATTTTTGATTGCTGTGGCGTCCCCTAATGGTCAGTTGTGGTTATATCATGTCAACCTCTCCCTAAATTGAGCCCTACCATCTGGCCACATTTCAAGTCTCTAGACTTATAATTTGGCCTCCATGATCAGTTTTAAGGCATAATAATAATACATCTAGCTGCAAGCAGCAATTATCAGGGTTCAAGCACTGTAAGATCTTTGCATACATCTAAAGATATTAGGAATTAATTAGTAGGGTCTTAAAACCTAAACTACTAAATAACTTTTTTTTAGACATATCATTAGAAATATTTGCAACTGTCATAGCGCCATGTATTACCCAATACAAAATTTAACATGCTTTATTAGTATCACAAGATGTATGAGCTGCCTTCGTTTCGTTATCATTTGATGTTTTCTTTGGGAAATATAGACTTATTGTTACTTATTGCTAAAAAAATTGGCTATGCCCAATTTTGTCTTTTCCATGTGAAAGTTAAACTTTTTTGATTATTATTGACAGAAAGTCCAGAGAGTTTTTATTGAGGTTAAGTGAAAAACCTAGGACTAGTTTACAAAAGTAGGATGTTCAAATAACCTCAGATATTTAAAGATAGTTTTGTTCATCTTAAGCATTTATTAAAGCATTACTTATTTGGTTTATTAAGTGTAGCATGTTAATTAAATAATAATATCAGAGTATGCATGGATCTGCACTTCGGATTTTTACAGGAAATAGTACACCATCCAGGTACCTTAAGGATACTCATTTCAATACACTACAATTTGGAACATACTAACTCTAACTTCAAATACTATTTAGTATGGATAGTGTTACAACAGACCAAGGCAGGTAAGGAAAACAGGTGGAGATGAGGATCCAAATGCAGCTGTTTCGTTTAATAGTAAAATCCACATTTACACAGAGAACTGGAACAACAACAGGAGGTACATACAAACAACAAACATTCATACAAAGACTGACAACACCTAAGTGAAACACAAGGGCTATATATATATATATATATATATGTATATATATGTGTATATATATATATATATATATATATATATATATATATATATATATATATATATATATATATATATATATATATATATACACACACACACACACACACACACACACACACATATATATATACATATATGTGTGTGTGTGTGTGTGTGTGTATATATATATATATATATACATATATATATATATATATATATATATGTGTGTGTGTATATATATGTGTGTGTGTGTATATATATATATATATATATATATATATATATATATATATATATGGGAAAGACAATTTAACAGGTTAACAATGGTGGGCTAGAAATTAGCACACATGAAGGTAACCATGACAACAAACAAGGGAAGAAAACAGCAGGGAGGCAAAAGGTAAAATACTAAAGACAGGGAAAACACAGACAGGAACGTCACAGATAATTGGTAATTGGTTGCACAAAATTAATTTATCTAAATTTTAGATATTTAGTTGCCTATTAAACTTGCCTGTCTGACCATTCTAAATAAAAGCTACAAATGGATCTCAACGTTTCTGACTCATTGTTATAACAATAGTAAGTCTCCCCAGCTTATCTTGATTTAAGATGCCTAAAATAACACTTTATTTAATCTGTTTAATTGTTTAAAATAAGTGAATTGGACAAAATGTAATTTATTCCCATTACAGTAACTTGTTTAAGTTAATCTTTTTGAGTTTATGAAAAGATAACATAATTGAACTATTGTGGAGAAATGGGTAATTTTCCCCCTAATAGGACAGTGACATCTAAAAAGAAATGAGTGAAAATATCTTATGGGTTCTTAAAATTATGTGGTACAGACTCGAGCCTGCATTCACATGGGAGCCTGTTGATATGACATGAGCATGTTCATAACTACTACTGCACTGTGGCAGTGATTAGGTTTAGTGAAGGGGATATTTCTCTGGTGAACTGACTGTTGTATTAAATATATTAAATATTATGGTTTGCCTATAATAATTTGTAAGGTGAAATAGGGAGACAGTAGATATAAGTGTTATGAAGGATTAAGGCTTTCTTCAAAGCAAGTATTTTGCCTCCATTAAAATCAATTATCATCAATTACCTTCACAACATTCTCCCCAAGTGGAGGGGTCTTCAGCCTTTCGCAGTGGTTTATGGTTTTCTAGAGATGTCAGGAGTTGCCAGGACTTTACTCATAGTACAGTGAATGTTGATGGAGCTCTGCTTGGTTTTAATTAGTGAAATCTGAACTAAGACTTTCAAAATTACATAAGACGTCCCTAATATCTTATGAGATAATATGCGCTCAATAAGGCTGTAAGGTTTTCAACCTTTGTAAGTGTTTTATATAGCCCTATATAGAATATATTTTATATATGATATATATAGTCTGTCTAAATAAGCCCAACACTGTAAAAAAAATTTTGCTACCTTAAATTTTTTATTTAAACATTTAAAAAAATGTTTAATCAACTTGGCTTTACAAATTATTTCAACTCAGAAGTTTAAATCCTGACTGGTGTAACTTGTAAGTGTAAGACCAGCCTTGTGCAGCCACATTGATTAAACGTAACATTTTAAGGCAGCAACGTTTTTCTCACAGTGAATAAGCATTACTTTTAGAAGTTGTGCTATCCTAACATTCTGACTTATTAAATGTGCATCTGCCCTTTTAAGTGCAAAGTTCTGCATGTAACAGCAAAACAGTCTGCAAAACAAGGCAATATCCAACAAACCTATGGAAAATATTTTGCTGTCGAAATATGCATTGTTCAATAGGTTATTAACAAATCGATAATAATAATGCAGCATACAGTTTTCCTATGTTGCATAACTCAGAGACAGGAATTGACGCATGAAACACTCGGCTACTCAATCAATGCAATTTCACTGACTTTAATAAGCAAAATAGGAAACCATTTCTTCCAAAACAGCAACAATGAAACAGAATCCAGGCTGAATAGAACAGTCCAAATTAAACTGCTTATTTTTATATTATATAAAGAGATTTGAAAATGTATCCCCTCATAATACAGGAAATTAACAAACAGCCTGCTGCTGCAGTTTGTATTGGATTTCAACACAGTTGAACCAGTAATGAACCAAACAAGATTGTTAAATGCATGACTTCTTAACAATATTTCCTAGGTGCATCATGCGTCTTCAATATGATCTGACAGTTTGTTAATTTAATCATTTTAAAAATAAAAAATATGCATCTGGCCAGCAGAACCTGAATCTCGACATAATAATAAAAGAAACTAAACAATAACATGAAGCATAATTTTCATTTTGAGATTATGCAGAACCTGAATCCTTTATTTTTTACTGACCAGCAGATAAAGGAAAACATTTAACATTGTAACTCTATTGAAATACATGCATAGTTTTCATGTTAGGCAATAATACACAAACCCCTAATTTAGGCACCCTAAACCATCGAACTTAAGTTTAATAACTACACTTTGAATTGTTGCATTATAAAACTGGCAGCTCATATAGCTAAAAAATGTTGATGAATGTTGATGGGCTAATGAAATTGGCCCACGGCAGTGCCTAATGTGTATCAGGTGCGCTCGCGTGTATAATAGGCCACCTGTAGTGCATGTCCTCAGCTTTTTTGTCTTCAGGAGCCGTTTGTCTGTTGTTCTCGTGTCAAAGCGCTAATAGACCTATCTGCGAATAACATCAGAAAGTGCGTGCCTCTGTGTTGGGGATTTCTGACAGCTAGTGCTCATTTAGCCCAGTGTTACCATCATATGCTTAGTGTGAGTCGGGCTGCTGCCTTGGATATTGGCGTTTAGTAGGCAAGCGGCCTGTATGCAAGCTCCCCTGGCTGAGGATGTTTTGCTAGTGGGGGTTCAGGGGTTGAGCCCCAGTCTCACTCTGGGTGAAATCTGTCAGAGCTTGTCATGGCAGGCCTGTGGCACAAGCCAGTTGGGCCCAACCACCCCTGATGAACCCCTTTTCAATTCTATTATGCCCCTTGAGAGTGTCTGCTACCAGTGTTTTTTAAGCCTTAATCATTGTATACCCTGGAGTTTAGGTGTCGGTCGAGACCACGGTTCAAGGTCTGGAGCCGTTTCGGCCCCCCCTTGGATAGCGAGTCTAGAAGCTCTCCTGGCCACCTCAAGTCTGGGTCTCCTGATCCCACATGCCATGAGAGCTTTGCTTTCCTGAGGCATGGGTCGAGCATAGAGCTGGCTCATTGGTATCTTCCTCCCCACTGTTGCAGGCATGTTAAGGCCATCAGGAAGAAGAGGATGTTTGTTCCGGGTGGCGGTGGCCATTATTCACGAGATCACCTTGGAACTTTGACTCCTGGGTTGCGTGCAGAGTAGCGGAGTGGAACTCCGCTCCCCCTAGAGCTCTAACCTTTATGCAGTCAACCCAGGGCACACTTGGATTGTGTGCTAGCGCTGACCTAGGAGACTGGTGCTTGAATCCTGTGTCGAACACCTCCCTGCGTGTTAGTGTGCTGTACATGACATCAGGGCTCTGCGCTTAGGTGGCGCCTTCACTGCAGGAAAGCTTTGCCTCCTTAGAGATTGGTCAAAAGGATGATGTTTGGGTGGCTGCAGTTCCCAGACTTCAACATAGACCATGTGGCAGTTGTTCCTCTCAGCATAGCATAGTTGGCATTGCATCCCCATGATGTCAAGCCTGATGCAGTCCCCTTTTGAAAGGGAAAGTCTCTTGGTTACGTATGTAATCTCAGTTCCCTGAGAAGGTACACAGCGTCTCGTTCAGCCAAAGAAGTTGATGACATGTTCTACAGGTACCCTATTATACTCGCAAGTGTACCTGATGCACATTAGGCCCTGCCGTGGGCCAATTTCATTAGTGTGATTAGACAGTTACATAGAAGGCGTTCCCCATAGCGTCAAGCCTGACCCAGTGTCTCATTCCCTTCTTAGGGAACCGAGGTTACATACATAACCGAGAGACGTTTTTTCTGCTTTCTTAAATGACATAGATTACATTACAAAGTTATATAAAATTACAATAATTATCTATAATTAAATATGTTAGTCATTATATAAATGTTTGTTCATGCTAAAAAATTGTAAACATTTTTCTTTGTAATATGAAACAAGTATTTGAAGATTTTATTGTTGTACATAAATACAAAAGAATACGTAGCTGTGTTTTTATCAAACATGAATTGTGATAATATGAGATTGAACTAATTGGTCTACTTGAGAAGGACATTACAAAGAATTTATTTTTTATTACGCTCACCACCCACCCCTACTCCTGTTTCTTTCCATCGTAATATTTGCTTGCTATGGGGGAAAGGAAGTGAAAACTTTCTCACCAAAAAAAAAGTTTTCAGTTTCTTTCCCCCATAACCACGTTCTCATCACTTAGTGCTGAGGGTTAGGCCTAAGCAACTGAGGCAAGTCAAAAATGAGGCAAGTCAAAAGATCCTGCCAACCCTAACGCTAATCTTTCTGATAGCATCTCCACTGCCAGAATTACCTACTTTCAAAATAAGATCAGAAAAACCTCTAACTATTCTCAACTCCACCTCCCCCACCACATCTCTGACTGCCAATGACTTTGCCAATATCTTCACAGATAAGGTGGCAACCATCAGCAACCAATTCTCTGCACCACACATCCCTAACCCCACTTATGCCTTCGTGCCATTCAACACTCTCCTTTTTTTCTCCCTTCACTGAGACAGACATTCCCAAAATTCTCCTTTCCAGCCATCCTACCACTTGCCCTCTTTACCCTGCAGGGACCCACCAGCCTTACCTGCTGCCACATAAGCCTTGCCCACTAAACTCAATGTAAATCTGCATGGTCTAGAGGGCAAGGCAGGTTTTCTCCATGACAATGCTGTAGGAGTGGAGAGATAATTTGCAAGCATCTCTTTCCCTTTAAGCATCACTCCATATCCATGCTCGTGGAGCCCAGCGATAGAAGACTAATTATTTGTGGTTGGTGTAAACACACAAGCAGAATATGGATTCTTTCAAGACTTTGAAACCTCAGTGTAAAGGTCAGGGAAGAATGGTAGATTATATTGGGGAGGCTGTTCTCAGTTGGACAATAAAAATCTATCATCCAAGTACACCATTTAACATTTAAGGGTTAAGTAATTTTATGTGCATTGCATGGCAACAATATATATGTCTATAACCTGTAAAAGGTCATGTAACAAATATATGAAACCATATGTTTCATTGCTCATAATAAGATTATGACTCATATATTAGTGACATATGTCACATATTTGTAAATAATATGCTAATTGAGTTCAGGTGTGAAAGGGTGTGGTCAATCCCAAGTAAGAAGCATTGTGGAAATTGTAGTCCATATGGAATTTAACGCCAGTTAGTATTCCGGTGATGGTTCCCTCTGGTGGCACCGAGGAGGTGGAACAGAGACCTAGTGGGTAGTAAAAAGTTTATAATTATACAGACTTAACAATTTATGCTATTTAATTTTACCTGATGTCAAACATTGGGCGAAGAATAACTGATTGTTATAAGCACAATAGTAGGCACACTTATTTAAATGGTAATTAAAACTGACCAGTACTACCTAAACAGTTTTAAAGAACACATTCCATTCATTCAGAGCTGAGCATTCTGATAGAACTTGGTATAAAACATTAAACAATATCAACTTTCTTTGATCACAATGAGTACTTGGCCTCCACATTGTTTAATGCATACCTTTGCCTTCGATTATGCCATAATTATTAAACAGTTCTGAACAATTGTTATCAATCATAATCAATATATAATAATAAATTATAATAATCAATTATAATGGTCACAATGCAGAGTTCACTTGCATACATTCAGCAGCTCATCAAACAAAATATGAAAGAGTTCAGCAAATTATTTGTTCTTATATTGCACTTATCGACAGCACTGAAATCAGTTCAAACGGATGTATTTCCGTGCAAATCCTGATCTCACAAGATGTCATATTTCGCATTGCAGATCAAAGCATGACATCTTTTGTGAAACATTCCATGTTCCAGACTTTGCACTATTTTAAAGCGTAAACTCAACTTAAATAGCGCGTTTACTCATTAGACTCGTCTGTATCGTTTTAAGTTGCACTGTCTAACACTGCACTGCTAAACAGCAATGACAATTCCTACGAAAATAAACTTTCTTCCTATTCTGGCTTTGCATTCAAGGACAGCTTTAACGGTAATTGCGAATCGCTTTCTTGTCTTTGGTACCTGCCGTTGATTGCATGGTGCCGCTGTTCAACTAAAGATGAAAAACATTTCACTATCTGCTTTTGCACTTCATCGTAACCTTAAAATCATCTGAATGCTCTTGTTAGACACTGCTTTCAACATTACAAGAAACACACTAGATTAGTTCTGTGAATACTGAAAAAGCCATCCTTTGCTCAATATCATTAATCACTTGTTAAAACCAGTGATGTTTATTCGATAATGCGGTCACAATACAGGGTTCACTTATCTGACCGTGTAGTTTCCTCAGGGCTTTCACAAACGCCTGTTCAAATGGCTATATTATATTGTACAGCTAAACAACGCTTGGACACTCGTGAGACTTTTCGCTTTCTACGTTTCAATTGAATTCATACATTCAGCAGCTCATCAAATAAAATATGAAAGAGTTCAGCAAATTATTTGTTCTTATATTGCACTTATCAACAGCACTGAAATCAGTTCAAACGGATGTATTTCCGTGCAAATCCTGATCTCACAAGATGTCATATTTCGCATTGCAGATCAAAGCATGACATCTTTTGTGAAACATTCCATGTTCCAGACTTTGCACTATTTTAAAGCGTAAACTCAACTTAAATAGCGCGTTTACTCATTAGACTCGTCTGTATCGTTTTAAGATGCACTGTCTAACACTGCACTGCTAAACAGCAATGAAAATAAACTTTCTTCCTATTCTGGCTTTGCATTCAAGGACAGCTTTAACGGTAATTGCGAATCGCTTTCTTGTCTTTGGTATCTGCCGTTGCTTGCATGGTGCCGCTGTTCAACTAAACATGAAAAACATTTCAATGTCTGCTTTTGCACTTCATCGTAACCTTAAAATCATCTGAATGCTCTTGTTAGACACTGCTTTCAACATTACAAGAAATACACTAGATTAGTTCTGTGAATACTGAAAAAGCCATCCTTTGCTCAATATCATTAATCACTTGTTAAAACCAGTGATGTTTATTCGATAATGCGGTCACAATACAGGGTTCAATTATCTGTCCTGTTGAGTGTAGTTTCCTCAGGGCTTTCACAAACGCCTGTTCAAATGGCTATATTATATTGTACAGCTAAACAACGCTTGGACACTCGTGAGACTTTTCGCTTTCTACGTTTCAATTGAATTCATACATTCAGCAGCTCATCAAACAAAATATGAAAGAGTTCAGCAAATTATTTGTTCTTATATTGCACTTATCAACAGCACTGAAATCAGTTCAAACGGATGTATTTCCGTGCAAATCCTGATCTCACAAGATGTCATATTTCGCATTGCAGATCAAAGCATGACATCTTTTGTGAAACATTCCATGTTCCAGACTTTGCACTATTTTAAAGCGTAAACTCAACTTAAATAGCGCGTTTACTCATTAGACTCGTCTGTATCGTTTTAAGATGCACTGTCTAACACTGCACTGCTAAACAGCAAGCAATCCTCGAAAATAAACTTTCTTCCTATTCTGGCTTTGCATTCAAGGACAGCTTTAACGGTAATTGCGAATCGCGTTCTTGTCTTTGGTACCTGCCGTTGCTTGCATGGTGCCGCTGTTCAACTAAAGATGAAAAACATTTCACTATCTGCTTTTGCACTTCATCGTAACCTTAAAATCATCTGAATGCTCTTGTTAGACACTGCTTTCAACATTACAAGAAACACACTATATTAGTTCTGTGAATACTGAAAAAGCCATCCTTTGCTCAATATCATTAATCACTTGTTAAAACCAGTGATGTTTATTCGATAATGCGGTCACAATACAGGGTTCACTTATCTGTCCCTGTTGACCGTGTAGTTTCCTCAGGGCTTTCACAAACGCCTGTTCAAATGGCTATATTATATTGTACAGCTAAACAACGCTTGGACACTCGTGAGACTTTTCGCTTTCTACGTTTCAATTGAATTCATACATTCAGCAGCTCATCAAATAAAATATGAAAGAGTTCAGCAAATTATTTGTTCTTATATTGCACTTATCAACAGCACTGAAATCAGTTCAAACGGATGTATTTCCGTGCAAATCCTGATCTCACAAGATGTCATATTTCGCATTGCAGATCAAAGCATGACATCTTTTGTGAAACATTCCATGTTCCAGACTTTGCACTATTTTAAAGCGTAAACTCAACTTAAATAGCGCGTTTACTCATTAGACTCGTCTGTATCGTTTAAAGTTGCACTGTCTAACACTGCACTGCTAAACAGCAATGACAATTCCTACGAAAATAAACTTCCTATTCTGGCTTTGCATTCAAGGACAGCTTTAACGGTAATTGCGAATCGCTTTCTTGTCTTTGGTATCTGCCGTTGCTTGCATGGTGCCGCTGTTCAACTAAAGATGAAAAACATTTCAATGTCTGCTTTTGCACTTCATCGTAACCTTAAAATCATCTGAATGCTCTTGTTAGACACTGCTTTCAACATTACAAGAAACACACTATATTAGTTCTGTGAATACTGAAAAAGCCATCCTTTGCTCAATATCATTAATCACTTGTTAAAACCAGTGATGTTTATTCGATAATGCGGTCACAATACAGGGTTCACTTATCTGACCGTGTAGTTTCCTCAGGGCTTTCACAAACGCCTGTTCAAATGGCTATATTATATTGTACAGCTAAACAACGCTTGGACACTCGTGAGACTTTTCGCTTTCTACGTTTCAATTGAATTCATACATTCAGCAGCTCATCAAACAAAATATGAAAGAGTTCAGCAAATTATTTGTTCTTATATTGCACTTATCAACAGCACTGAAATCAGTTCAAACGGATGTATTTCCGTGCAAATCCTGATCTCACAAGATGTCATATTTCGCATTGCAGATCAAAGCATGACATCTTTTGTGAAACATTCCATGTTCCAGACTTTGCACTATTTTAAAGCGTAAACTCAACTTAAATAGCGCGTTTACTCATTAGACTCGTCTGTATCGTTTTAAGTTGCACTGTCTAACACTGCACTGCTAAACAGCAATGATCTACGAAAATAAACTTTCTTCCTATTCTGGCTTTGCATTCAAGGACAGCTTTAACGGTAATTGCGAATCGCTTTCTTGTCTTTGGTACCTGCCGTTGATTGCATGGTGCCGCTGTTCAACTAAACATGAAAAACATTTCAATGTCTGCTTTTGCACTTCATCGTAACCTTAAAATCATCTGAATGCTCTTGTTAGACACTGCTTTCAACATTACAAGAAACCCACTAGATTAGATCTGTGAATACTGAAAAAGCCATCCTTTGCTCAATATCATTAATCACTTGTTAAAACCAGTGATGTTTATTCGATAATGCGGTCACAATACAGGGTTCACTTATCTGTCCCTGTTGACCGTGTAGTTTCCTCAGGGCTTTCACAAACGCCTGTTCAAATGGCTATATTATATTGTACAGCTAAACAACGCTTGGACACTCGTGAGACTTTTCGCTTTCTACGTTTCAATTGAATTCATACATTCAGCAGCTCATCAAATAAAATATGAAAGAGTTCAGCAAATTATTTGTTCTTATATTGCACTTATCAACAGCACTGAAATCAGTTCAAACGGATGTATTTCCGTGCAAATCCTGATCTCACAAGATGTCATATTTCGCATTGCAGATCAAAGCATGACATCTTTTGTGAAACATTCCATGTTCCAGACTTTGCACTATTTTAAAGCGTAAACTCAACTTAAATAGCGCGTTTACTCATTAGACTCGTCTGTATCGTTTTAAGATGCACTGTCTAACACTGCACTGCTAAACAGCAATGAAAATAAACTTTCTTCCTATTCTGGCTTTGCATTCAAGGACAGCTTTAACGGTAATTGCGAATCGCTTTCTTGTCTTTGGTACCTGCCGTTGCTTGCATGGTGCCGCTGTTCAACTAAAGATGAAAAACATTTCAATGTCTGCTTTTGCACTTCATCGTAACCTTAAAATCATCTGAATGCTCTTGTTAGACACTGCTTTCAACATTACAAGAAACACACTATATTAGTTCTGTGAATACTGAAAAAGCCATCCTTTGCTCAATATCATTAATCACTTGTTAAAACCAGTGATGTTTATTCGATAATGCGGTCACAATACAGGGTTCACTTATCTGTCCCTGTTGACCGTGTAGTTTCCTCAGGGCTTTCACAAACGCCTGTTCAAATGGCTATATTATATTGTACAGCTAAACAACGCTTGGACACTCGTGAGACTTTTCGCTTTCTACGTTTCAATTGAATTCATACATTCAGCAGCTCATCAAACAAAATATGAAAGAGTTCAGCAAATTATTTGTTCTTATATTGCACTTATCAACAGCACTGAAATCAGTTCAAACGGATGTATTTCCGTGCAAATCCTGATCTCACAAGATGTCATATTTCGCATTGCAGATCAAAGCATGACATCTTTTGTGAAACATTCCATGTTCCAGACTTTGCACTATTTTAAAGCGTAAACTCAACTTAAATAGCGCGTTTACTCATTAGACTCGTCTGTATCGTTTTAAGATGCACTGTCTAACACTGCACTGCTAAACAGCAATGAAAATAAACTTTCTTCCTATTCTGGCTTTGCATTCAAGGACAGCTTTAACGGTAATTGCGAATCGCTTTCTTGTCTTTGGTACCTGCCGTTGATTGCATGGTGCCGCTGTTCAACTAAACATGAAAAACATTTCAATGTCTGCTTTTGCACTTCATCGTAACCTTAAAATCATCTGAATGCTCTTGTTAGACACTGCTTTCAACATTACAAGAAATACACTAGATTAGTTCTGTGAATACTGAAAAAGCCATCCTTTGCTCAATATCATTAATCACTTGTTAAAACCAGTGATGTTTATTCGATAATGCGGTCACAATACAGGGTTCACTTATCTGACCCTGTTGTGTAGTTTCCTCAGGGCTTTCACAAACGCCTGTTCAAATGGCTATATTATATTGTACAGCTAAACAACGCTTGGACACTCGTGAGACTTTTCGCTTTCTACGTTTCAATTGAATTCATACATTCAGCAGCTCATCAAACAAAATATGAAAGAGTTCAGCAAATTATTTGTTCTTATATTGCACTTATCAACAGCACTGAAATCAGTTCAAACGGATGTATTTCCGTGCAAATCCTGATCTCACAAGATGTCATATTTCGCATTGCAGATCAAAGCATGACATCTTTTGTGAAACATTCCATGTTCCAGACTTTGCACTATTTTAAAGCGTAAACTCAACTTAAATAGCGCGTTTACTCATTAGACTCGTCTGTATCGTTTTAAGATGCACTGTCTAACACTGCACTGCTAAACAGCAATGAAAATAAACTTTCTTCCTATTCTGGCTTTGCATTCAAGGACAGCTTTAACGGTAATTGCGAATCGCTTTCTTGTCTTAGGTACCTGCCGTTGATTGCATGGTGCCGCTGTTCAACTAAACATGAAAAACATTTCAATGTCTGCTTTTGCACTTCATCGTAACCTTAAAATCATCTGAATGCTCTTGTTAGACACTGCTTTCAACATTACAAGAAATACACTAGATTAGTTCTGTGAATACTGAAAAAGCCATCCTTTGCTCAATATCATTAATCACTTGTTAAAACCAGTGATGTTTATTCGATAATGCGGTCACAATACAGGGTTCACTTATCTGACCGTGTAGTTTCCTCAGCGCTTTCACAAACGCCTGTTCAAATGGCTATATTATATTGTACAGCTAAACAACGCTTGGACACTCGTGAGACTTTTCGCTTTCTACGTTTCAATTGAATTCATACATTCAGCAGCTCATCAAACAAAATATGAAAGAGTTCAGCAAATTATTTGTTCTTATATTGCACTTATCAACAGCACTGAAATCAGTTCAAACGGATGTATTTCCGTGCAAATCCTGATCTCACAAGATGTCATATTTCGCATTGCAGATCAAAGCATGACATCTTTTGTGAAACATTCCATGTTCCAGACTTTGCACTATTTTAAAGCGTAAACTCAACTTAAATAGCGCGTTTACTCATTAGACTCGTCTGTATCGTTTTAAGATGCACTGTCTAACACTGCACTGCTAAACAGCAATGAAAATAAACTTTCTTCCTATTCTGGCTTTGCATTCAAGGACAGCTTTAACGGTAATTGCGAATCGCTTTCTTGTCTTTGGTACCTGCCGTTGATTGCATGGTGCCGCTGTTCAACTAAAGATGAAAAACATTTCAATGTCTGCTTTTGCACTTCATCGTAACCTTAAAATCATCTGAATGCTCTTGTTAGACACTGCTTTCAACATTACAAGAAACACACTAGATTAGTTCTGTGAATACTGAAAAAGCCATCCTTTGCTCAATATCATTAATCACTTGTTAAAACCAGTGATGTTTATTCGATAATGCGGTCACAATACAGGGTTCACTTATCTGACCCTGTAGTTTCCCTCAGGGCTTTCACAAACGCCTGTTCAAATGGCTATATTATAT
The DNA here is from genome assembly GCA_036877525.1 of Chromobotia macracanthus. Classification (NCBI taxonomy): domain Eukaryota; kingdom Metazoa; phylum Chordata; class Actinopteri; order Cypriniformes; family Botiidae; genus Chromobotia; species Chromobotia macracanthus. The sequence goes on along the minus strand of JAZGTH010000006.1, from coordinate 14,811,942 downwards.
TGTACAGCTAAACAACGCTTGGACACTCGTGAGACTTTTCGCTTTCTACGTTTCAATTGAATTCATACATTCAGCAGCTCATCAAACAAAATATGAAAGAGTTCAGCAAATTATTTGTTCTTATATTGCACTTATCAACAGCACTGAAATCAGTTCAAACGGATGTATTTCCGTGCAAATCCTGATCTCACAAGATGTCATATTTCGCATTGCAGATCAAAGCATGACATCTTTTGTGAAACATTCCATGTTCCAGACTTTGCACTATTTTAAAGCGTAAACTCAACTTAAATAGCGCGTTTACTCATTAGACTCGTCTGTATCGTTTTAAGATGCACTGTCTAACACTGCACTGCTAAACAGCAATGAAAATAAACTTTCTTCCTATTCTGGCTTTGCATTCAAGGACAGCTTTAACGGTAATTGCGAATCGCTTTCTTGTCTTTGGTATCTGCCGTTGCTTGCATGGTGCCGCTGTTCAACTAAAGATGAAAAACATTTCAATGTCTGCTTTTGCACTTCATCGTAACCTTAAAATCATCTGAATGCTCTTGTTAGACACTGCTTTCAACATTACAAGAAACACACTATATTAGTTCTGTGAATACTGAAAAAGCCATCCTTTGCTCAATATCATTAATCACTTGTTAAAACCAGTGATGTTTATTCGATAATGCGGTCACAATACAGGGTTCACTTATCTGTCCCTGTTGACCGTGTAGTTTCCTCAGGGCTTTCACAAACGCCTGTTCAAATGGCTATATTATATTGTACAGCTAAACAACGCTTGGACACTCGTGAGACTTTTCGCTTTCTACGTTTCAATTGAATTCATACATTCAGCAGCTCATCAAACAAAATATGAAAGAGTTCAGCAAATTATTTGTTCTTATATTGCACTTATCAACAGCACTGAAATCAGTTCAAACGGATGTATTTCCGTGCAAATCCTGATCTCACAAGATGTCATATTTCGCATTGCAGATCAAAGCATGACATCTTTTGTGAAACATTCCATGTTCCAGACTTTGCACTATTTTAAAGCGTAAACTCAACTTAAATAGCGCGTTTACTCATTAGACTCGTCTGTATCGTTTTAAGTTGCACTGTCTAACACTGCACTGCTAAACAGCAATGAAAATAAACTTTCTTCCTATTCTGGCTTTGCATTCAAGGACAGCTTTAACGGTAATTGCGAATCGCTTTCTTGTCTTTGGTATCTGCCGTTGCTTGCATGGTGCCGCTGTTCAACTAAAGATGAAAAACATTTCAATGTCTGCTTTTGCACTTCATCGTAACCTTAAAATCATCTGAATGCTCTTGTTAGACACTGCTTTCAACATTACAAGAAATACACTAGATTAGTTCTGTGAATACTGAAAAAGCCATCCTTTGCTCAATATCATTAATCACTTGTTAAAACCAGTGATGTTTATTCGATAATGCGGTCACAATACAGGGTTCACTTATTTGACCGTGTAGTTTCCTCAGCGCTTTCACAAACGCCTGTTCAAATGGCTATATTATATTGTACAGCTAAACAACGCTTGGACACTCGTGAGACTTTTCGCTTTCTACGTTTCAATTGAATTCATACATTCAGCAGCTCATCAAACAAAATATGAAAGAGTTCAGCAAATTATTTGTTCTTATATTGCACTTATCAACAGCACTGAAATCAGTTCAAACGGATGTATTTCCGTGCAAATCCTGATCTCACAAGATGTCATATTTCGCATTGCAGATCAAAGCATGACATCTTTTGTGAAACATTCCATGTTCCAGACTTTGCACTATTTTAAAGCGTAAACTCAACTTAAATAGCGCGTTTACTCATTAGACTCGTCTGTATCGTTTTAAGATGCACTGTCTAACACTGCACTGCTAAACAGCAATGAAAATAAACTTTCTTCCTATTCTGGCTTTGCATTCAAGGACAGCTTTAACGGTAATTGCGAATCGCGTTCTTGTCTTTGGTACCTGCCGGTGCTTGCATGGTGCCGCTGTTCAACTAAAGATGAAAAACATTTCACTATCTGCTTTTGCACTTCATCGTAACCTTAAAATCATCTGAATGCTCTTGTTAGACACTGCTTTCAACATTACAAGAAACACACTATATTAGTTCTGTGAATACTGAAAAAGCCATCCTTTGCTCAATATCATTAATCACTTGTTAAAACCAGTGATGTTTATTCGATAATGCGGTCACAATACAGGGTTCACTTATCTGACCGTGTAGTTTCCTCAGGGCTTTCACAAACGCCTGTTCAAATGGCTATATTATATTGTACAGCTAAACAACGCTTGGACACTCGTGAGACTTTTCGCTTTCTACGTTTCAATTGAATTCATACATTCAGCAGCTCATCAAACAAAATATGAAAGAGTTCAGCAAATTATTTGTTCTTATATTGCACTTATCAACAGCACTGAAATCAGTTCAAACGGATGTATTTCCGTGCAAATCCTGATCTCACAAGATGTCATATTTCGCATTGCAGATCAAAGCATGACATCTTTTGTGAAACATTCCATGTTCCAGACTTTGCACTATTTTAAAGCGTAAACTCAACTTAAATAGCGCGTTTACTCATTAGACTCGTCTGTATCGTTTTAAGATGCACTGTCTAACACTGCACTGCTAAACAGCAATGAAAATAAACTTTCTTCCTATTCTGGCTTTGCATTCAAGGACAGCTTTAACGGTAATTGCGAATCGCTTTCTTGTCTTTGGTACCTGCCGTTGATTGCATGGTGCCGCTGTTCAACTAAAGATGAAAAACATTTTAATGTCTGCTTTTGCACTTCATCGTAACCTTAAAATCATCTGAATGCTCTTGTTAGACACTGCTTTCAACATTACAAGAAATACACTAGATTAGTTCTGTGAATACTGAAAAAGCCATCCTTTGCTCAATATCATTAATCACTTGTTAAAACCAGTGATGTTTATTCGATAATGCGGTCACAATACAGGGTTCACTTATCTGACCGTGTAGTTTCCTCAGGGCTTTCACAAACGCCTGTTCAAATGGCTATATTATATTGTACAGCTAAACAACGCTTGGACACTCGTGAGACTTTTCGCTTTCTACGTTTCAATTGAATTCATACATTCAGCAGCTCATCAAACAAAATATGAAAGAGTTCAGCAAATTATTTGTTCTTATATTGCACTTATCAACAGCACTGAAATCAGTTCAAACGGATGTATTTCCGTGCAAATCCTGATCTCACAAGATGTCATATTTCGCATTGCAGATCAAAGCATGACATCTTTTGTGAAACATTCCATGTTCCAGACTTTGCACTATTTTAAAGCGTAAACTCAACTTAAATAGCGCGTTTACTCATTAGACTCGTCTGTATCGTTTTAAGATGCACTGTCTAACACTGCACTGCTAAAACAGCAATGAAAATAAACTTTCTTCCTATTCTGGCTTTGCATTCAAGGACAGCTTTAACGGTAATTGCGAATCGCTTTCTTGTCTTTGGTACCTGCCGTTGATTGCATGGTGCCGCTGTTCAACTAAAGATGAAAAACATTTTAATGTCTGCTTTTGCACTTCATCGTACCCTTAAAATCATCTGAATGCTCTTGTTAGACACTGCTTTCAACATTACAAGAAATACACTATATTAGTTCTGTGAATACTGAAAAAGCCATCCTTTGCTCAATATCATTAATCACTTGTTAAACCAGTGATGTTTATTCGATAATGCGGTCACAATACAGGGTTCACTTATTTGACCGTGTAGTTTCCTCAGCGCTTTCACAAACGCCTGTTCAAATGGCTATATTATATTGTACAGCTAAACAACGCTTGGACACTCGTGAGACTTTTCGCTTTCTACGTTTCAATTGAATTCATACATTCAGCAGCTCATCAAACAAAATATGAAAGAGTTCAGCAAATTATTTGTTCTTATATTGCACTTATCAACAGCACTGAAATCAGTTCAAACGGATGTATTTCCGTGCAAATCCTGATCTCACAAGATGTCATATTTCGCATTGCAGATCAAAGCATGACATCTTTTGTGAAACATTCCATGTTCCAGACTTTGCACTATTTTAAAGCGTAAACTCAACTTAAATAGCGCGTTTACTCATTAGACTCGTCTGTATCGTTTTAAGATGCACTGTCTAACACTGCACTGCTAAACAGCAATGAAAATAAACTTTCTTCCTATTCTGGCTTTGCATTCAAGGACAGCTTTAACGGTAATTGCGAATCGCTTTCTTGTCTTTGGTACCTGCCGTTGATTGCATGGTGCCGCTGTTCAACTAAAGATGAAAAACATTTCAATGTCTGCTTTTGCACTTCATCGTAACCTTAAAATCATCTGAATGCTCTTGTTAGACACTGCTTTCAACATTACAAGAAACACACTAGATTAGTTCTGTGAATACTGAAAAAGCCATCCTTTGCTCAATATCATTAATCACTTGTTAAAACCAGTGATGTTTATTCGATAATGCGGTCACAATACAGGGTTCACTTATCTGTCCCTGACCGTGTAGTTTCCTCAGGGCTTTCACAAACGCCTGTTCAAATGGCTATATTATATTGTACAGCTAAACAACGCTTGGACACTCGTGAGACTTTTCGCTTTCTACGTTTCAATTGAATTCATACATTCAGCAGCTCATCAAACAAAATATGAAAGAGTTCAGCAAATTATTTGTTCTTATATTGCACTTATCAACAGCACTGAAATCAGTTCAAACGGATGTATTTCCGTGCAAATCCTGATCTCACAAGATGTCATATTTCGCATTGCAGATCAAAGCATGACATCTTTTGTGAAACATTCCATGTTCCAGACTTTGCACTATTTTAAAGCGTAAACTCAACTTAAATAGCGCGTTTACTCATTAGACTCGTCTGTATCGTTTTAAGTTGCACTGTCTAACACTGCACTGCTAAACAGCAATGACAATTCCTACGAAAACTTTCTTCCTATTCTGGCTTTGCATTCAAGGACAGCTTTAACGGTAATTGCGAATCGCTTTCTTGTCTTTGGTACCTGCCGTTGATTGCATGGTGCCGCTGTTCAACTAAAGATGAAAAACATTTCAATGTCTGCTTTTGCACTTCATCGTAACCTTAAAATCATCTGAATGCTCTTGTTAGACACTGCTTTCAACATTACAAGAAATACACTAGATTAGTTCTGTGAATACTGAAAAAGCCATCCTTTGCTCAATATCATTAATCACTTGTTAAAACCAGTGATGTTTATTCGATAATGCGGTCACAATACAGGGTTCACTTATCTTTGTGACCGTGTAGTTTCCTCAGGGCTTTCACAAACGCCTGTTCAAATGGCTATATTATATTGTACAGCTAAACAACGCTTGGACACTCGTGAGACTTTTCGCTTTCTACGTTTCAATTGAATTCATACATTCAGCAGCTCATCAAACAAAATATGAAAGAGTTCAGCAAATTATTTGTTCTTATATTGCACTTATCAACAGCACTGAAATCAGTTCAAACGGATGTATTTCCGTGCAAATCCTGATCTCACAAGATGTCATATTTCGCATTGCAGATCAAAGCATGACATCTTTTGTGAAACATTCCATGTTCCAGACTTTGCACTATTTTAAAGCGTAAACTCAACTTAAATAGCGCGTTTACTCATTAGACTCGTCTGTATCGTTTTAAGATGCACTGTCTAACACTGCACTGCTAAACAGCAATGAAAATAAACTTTCTTCCTATTCTGGCTTTGCATTCAAGGACAGCTTTAACGGTAATTGCGAATCGCTTTCTTGTCTTTGGTACCTGCCGTTGATTGCATGGTGCCGCTGTTCAACTAAAGATGAAAAACATTTTAATGTCTGCTTTTGCACTTCATCGTAACCTTAAAATCATCTGAATGCTCTTGTTAGACACTGCTTTCAACATTACAAGAAACACACTATATTAGTTCTGTGAATACTGAAAAAGCCATCCTTTGCTCAATATCATTAATCACTTGTTAAAACCAGTGATGTTTATTCGATAATGCGGTCACAATACAGGGTTCACTTATCTGACCGTGTAGTTTCCTCAGGGCTTTCACAAACGCCTGTTCAAATGGCTATATGATATTGTACAGCTAAACAACGCTTGGACACTCGTGAGACTTTTCGCTTTCTACGTTTCAATTGAATTCATACATTCAGCAGCTCATCAAATAAAATATGAAAGAGTTCAGCAAATTATTTGTTCTTATATTGCACTTATCAACAGCACTGAAATCAGTTCAAACGGATGTATTTCCGTGCAAATCCTGATCTCACAAGATGTCATATTTCGCATTGCAGATCAAAGCATGACATCTTTTGTGAAACATTCCATGTTCCAGACTTTGCACTATTTTAAAGCGTAAACTCAACTTAAATAGCGCGTTTACTCATTAGACTCGTCTGTATCGTTTTAAGATGCACTGTCTAACACTGCACTGCTAAACAGCAATGAAAATAAACTTTCTTCCTATTCTGGCTTTGCATTCAAGGACAGCTTTAACGGTAATTGCGAATCGCTTTCTTGTCTTTGGTACCTGCCGTTGATTGCATGGTGCCGCTGTTCAACTAAAGATGAAAAACATTTCAATGTCTGCTTTTGCACTTCATCGTAACCTTAAAATCATCTGAATGCTCTTGTTAGACACTGCTTTCAACATTTCAAGAAATACACTAGATTAGTTCTGTGAATACTGAAAAAGCCATCCTTTGCTCAATATCATTAATCACTTGTTAAAACCAGTGATGTTTATTCGATAATGCGGTCACAATACAGGGTTCACTTATCTGTCCCTGTTGACCGTGTAGTTTCCTCAGGGCTTTCACAAACGCCTGTTCAAATGGCTATATTATATTGTACAGCTAAACAACGCTTGGACACTCGTGAGACTTTTCGCTTTCTACGTTTCAATTGAATTCATACATTCAGCAGCTCATCAAACAAAATATGAAAGAGTTCAGCAAATTATTTGTTCTTATATTGCACTTATCAACAGCACTGAAATCAGTTCAAACGGATGTATTTCCGTGCAAATCCTGATCTCACAAGATGTCATATTTCGCATTGCAGATCAAAGCATGACATCTTTTGTGAAACATTCCATGTTCCAGACTTTGCACTATTTTAAAGCGTAAACTCAACTTAAATAGCGCGTTTACTCATTAGACTCGTCTGTATCGTTTTAAGATGCACTGTCTAACACTGCACTGCTAAACAGCAATGAAAATAAACTTTCTTCCTATTCTGGCTTTGCATTCAAGGACAGCTTTAACGGTAATTGCGAATCGCTTTCTTGTCTTTGGTACCTGCCGTTGATTGCATGGTGCCGCTGTTCAACTAAAGATGAAAAACATTTTAATGTCTGCTTTTGCACTTCATCGTAACCTTAAAATCATCTGAATGCTCTTGTTAGACACTGCTTTCAACATTACAAGAAATACACTATATTAGTTCTGTGAATACTGAAAAAGCCATCCTTTGCTCAATATCATTAATCACTTGTTAAACCAGTGATGTTTATTCGATAATGCGGTCACAATACAGGGTTCACTTATCTGACCCTGTAGTAGTTTCCTCAGGGCTTTCACAAACGCCTGTTCAAATGGCTATATTATATTGTACAGCTAAACAACGCTTGGACACTCGTGAGACTTTTCGCTTTCTACGTTTCAATTGAATTCATACATTCAGCAGCTCATCAAACAAAATATGAAAGAGTTCAGCAAATTATTTGTTCTTATATTGCACTTATCAACAGCACTGAAATCAGTTCAAACGGATGTATTTCCGTGCAAATCCTGATCTCACAAGATGTCATATTTCGCATTGCAGATCAAAGCATGACATCTTTTGTGAAACATTCCATGTTCCAGACTTTGCACTATTTTAAAGCGTAAACTCAACTTAAATAGCGCGTTTACTCATTAGACTCGTCTGTATCGTTTTAAGATGCACTGTCTAACACTGCACTGCTAAACAGCAATGAAAATAAACTTTCTTCCTATTCTGGCTTTGCATTCAAGGACAGCTTTAACGGTAATTGCGAATCGCTTTCTTGTCTTTGGTACCTGCCGTTGATTGCATGGTGCCGCTGTTCAACTAAAGATGAAAAACATTTTAATGTCTGCTTTTGCACTTCATCGTAACCTTAAAATCATCTGAATGCTCTTGTTAGACACTGCTTTCAACATTACAAGAAATACACTAGATTAGTTCTGTGAATACTGAAAAAGCCATCCTTTGCTCAATATCATTAATCACTTGTTAAAACCAGTGATGTTTATTCGATAATGCGGTCACAATACAGGGTTCACTTATCTGACCCGTGTAGTTTCCTCAGGGCTTTCACAAACGCCTGTTCAAATGGCTATATTATATTGTACAGCTAAACAACGCTTGGACACTCGTGAGACTTTTCGCTTTCTACGTTTCAATTGAATTCATACATTCAGCAGCTCATCAAACAAAATATGAAAGAGTTCAGCAAATTATTTGTTCTTATATTGCACTTATCAACAGCACTGAAATCAGTTCAAACGGATGTATTTCCGTGCAAATCCTGATCTCACAAGATGTCATATTTCGCATTGCAGATCAAAGCATGACATCTTTTGTGAAACATTCCATGTTCCAGACTTTGCACTATTTTAAAGCGTAAACTCAACTTAAATAGCGCGTTTACTCATTAGACTCGTCTGTATCGTTTTAAGATGCACTGTCTAACACTGCACTGCTAAACAGCAATGAAAATAAACTTTCTTCCTATTCTGGCTTTGCATTCAAGGACAGCTTTAACGGTAATTGCGAATCGCTTTCTTGTCTTTGGTACCTGCCGTTGCTTGCATGGTGCCGCTGTTCAACTAAAGATGAAAAACATTTCAATGTCTGCTTTTGCACTTCATCGTAACCTTAAAATCATCTGAATGCTCTTGTTAGACACTGCTTCTACATTTCAAGAAACACACTAGATTAGTTCTGTGAATACTGAAAAAGCCATCCTTTGCTCAATATCATTAATCACTTGTTAAAACCAGTGATGTTTATTCGATAATGCGGTCACAATACAGGGTTCACTTATTTGACCGTGTAGTTTCCTCAGGGCTTTCACAAACGCCTGTTCAAATGGCTATATTATATTGTACAGCTAAACAACGCTTGGACACTCGTGAGACTTTTCGCTTTCTACGTTTCAATTGAATTCATACATTCAGCAGCTCATCAAACAAAATATGAAAGAGTTCAGCAAATTATTTGTTCTTATATTGCACTTATCAACAGCACTGAAATCAGTTCAAACGGATGTATTTCCGTGCAAATCCTGATCTCACAAGATGTCATATTTCGCATTGCAGATCAAAGCATGACATCTTTTGTGAAACATTCCATGTTCCAGACTTTGCACTATTTTAAAGCGTAAACTCAACTTAAATAGCGCGTTTACTCATTAGACTCGTCTGTATCGTTTTAAGTTGCACTGTCTAACACTGCACTGCTAAACAGCAATGACAATTCCTACGAAAATAAACTTTCTTCCTATTCTGGCTTTGCATTCAAGGACAGCTTTAACGGTAATTGCGAATCGCGTTCTTGTCTTTGGTACCTGCCGTTGCTTGCATGGTGCCGCTGTTCAACTAAAGATGAAAAACATTTCACTATCTGCTTTTGCACTTCATCGTAACCTTAAAATCATCTGAATGCTCTTGTTAGACACTGCTTTCAACATTACAAGAAACACACTATATTAGTTCTGTGAATACTGAAAAAGCCATCCTTTGCTCAATATCATTAATCACTTGTTAAAACCAGTGATGTTTATTCGATAATGCGGTCACAATACAGGGTTCACTTATCTGTCCCTGTTGACCGTGTAGTTTCCTCAGGGCTTTCACAAACGCCTGTTCAAATGGCTATATTATATTGTACAGCTAAACAACGCTTGGACACTCGTGAGACTTTTCGCTTTCTACGTTTCAATTGAATTCATACATTCAGCAGCTCATCAAACAAAATATGAAAGAGTTCAGCAAATTATTTGTTCTTATATTGCACTTATCAACAGCACTGAAATCAGTTCAAACGGATGTATTTCCGTGCAAATCCTGATCTCACAAGATGTCATATTTCGCATTGCAGATCAAAGCATGACATCTTTTGTGAAACATTCCATGTTCCAGACTTTGCACTATTTTAAAGCGTAAACTCAACTTAAATAGCGCGTTTACTCATTAGACTCGTCTGTATCGTTTTAAGATGCACTGTCTAACACTGCACTGCTAAACAGCAATGAAAATAAACTTTCTTCCTATTCTGGCTTTGCATTCAAGGACAGCTTTAACGGTAATTGCGAATCGCTTTCTTGTCTTTGGTACCTGCCGTTGATTGCATGGTGCCGCTGTTCAACTAAAGATGAAAAACATTTTAATGTCTGCTTTTGCACTTCATCGTAACCTTAAAATCATCTGAATGCTCTTGTTAGACACTGCTTTCAACATTACAAGAAATACACTAGATTAGTTCTGTGAATACTGAAAAAGCCATCCTTTGCTCAATATCATTAATCACTTGTTAAAACCAGTGATGTTTATTCGATAATGCGGTCACAATACAGGGTTCACTTATCTGACCGTGTAGTTTCCTCAGGGCTTTCACAAACGCCTGTTCAAATGGCTATATTATATTGTACAGCTAAACAACGCTTGGACACTCGTGAGACTTTTCGCTTTCTACGTTTCAATTGAATTCATACATTCAGCAGCTCATCAAACAAAATATGAAAGAGTTCAGCAAATTATTTGTTCTTATATTGCACTTATCAACAGCACTGAAATCAGTTCAAACGGATGTATTTCCGTGCAAATCCTGATCTCACAAGATGTCATATTTCGCATTGCAGATCAAAGCATGACATCTTTTGTGAAACATTCCATGTTCCAGACTTTGCACTATTTTAAAGCGTAAACTCAACTTAAATAGCGCGTTTACTCATTAGACTCGTCTGTATCGTTTTAAGATGCACTGTCTAACACTGCACTGCTAAACAGCAATGAAAATAAACTTTCTTCCTATTCTGGCTTTGCATTCAAGGACAGCTTTAACGGTAATTGCGAATCGCTTTCTTGTCTTTGGTACCTGCCGTTGATTGCATGGTGCCGCTGTTCAACTAAAGATGAAAAACATTTTAATGTCTGCTTTTGCACTTCATCGTAACCTTAAAATCATCTGAATGCTCTTGTTAGACACTGCTTTCAACATTACAAGAAATACACTAGATTAGTTCTGTGAATACTGAAAAAGCCATCCTTTGCTCAATATCATTAATCACTTGTTAAAACCAGTGATGTTTATTCGATAATGCGGTCACAATACAGGGTTCACTTATCTGACCGTGTAGTTTCCTCAGGGCTTTCACAAACGCCTGTTCAAATGGCTATATTATATTGTACAGCTAAACAACGCTTGGACACTCGTGAGACTTTTCGCTTTCTACGTTTCAATTGAATTCATACATTCAGCAGCTCATCAAACAAAATATGAAAGAGTTCAGCAAATTATTTGTTCTTATATTGCACTTATCAACAGCACTGAAATCAGTTCAAACGGATGTATTTCCGTGCAAATCCTGATCTCACAAGATGTCATATTTCGCATTGCAGATCAAAGCATGACATCTTTTGTGAAACATTCCATGTTCCAGACTTTGCACTATTTTAAAGCGTAAACTCAACTTAAATAGCGCGTTTACTCATTAGACTCGTCTGTATCGTTTTAAGATGCACTGTCTAACACTGCACTGCTAAACAGCAATGAAAATAAACTTTCTTCCTATTCTGGCTTTGCATTCAAGGACAGCTTTAACGGTAATTGCGAATCGCTTTCTTGTCTTTGGTACCTGCCGTTGATTGCATGGTGCCGCTGTTCAACTAAAGATGAAAAACATTTTAATGTCTGCTTTTGCACTTCATCGTAACCTTAAAATCATCTGAATGCTCTTGTTAGACACTGCTTTCAACATTACAAGAAATACACTAGATTAGTTCTGTGAATACTGAAAAAGCCATCCTTTGCTCAATATCATTAATCACTTGTTAAAACCAGTGATGTTTATTCGATAATGCGGTCACAATACAGGGTTCACTTATCTGACCGTGTAGTTTCCTCAGCGCTTTCACAAACGCCTGTTCAAATGGCTATATTATATTGTACAGCTAAACAACGCTTGGACACTCGTGAGACTTTTCGCTTTCTACGTTTCAATTGAATTCATACATTCAGCAGCTCATCAAACAAAATATGAAAGAGTTCAGCAAATTATTTGTTCTTATATTGCACTTATCAACAGCACTGAAATCAGTTCAAACGGATGTATTTCCGTGCAAATCCTGATCTCACAAGATGTCATATTTCGCATTGCAGATCAAAGCATGACATCTTTTGTGAAACATTCCATGTTCCAGACTTTGCACTATTTTAAAGCGTAAACTCAACTTAAATAGCGCGTTTACTCATTAGACTCGTCTGTATCGTTTTAAGATGCACTGTCTAACACTGCACTGCTAAACAGCAATGAAAATAAACTTTCTTCCTATTCTGGCTTTGCATTCAAGGACAGCTTTAACGGTAATTGCGAATCGCTTTCTTGTCTTTGGTACCTGCCGTTGATTGCATGGTGCCGCTGTTCAACTAAAGATGAAAAACATTTCAATGTCTGCTTTTGCACTTCATCGTAACCTTAAAATCATCTGAATGCTCTTGTTAGACACTGCTTTCAACATTACAAGAAACCCACTAGATTAGTTCTGTGAATACTGAAAAAGCCATCCTTTGCTCAATATCATTAATCACTTGTTAAAACCAGTGATGTTTATTCGATAATGCGGTCACAATACAGGGTTCACTTATCTGACCGTGTAGTTTCCTCAGGGCTTTCACAAACGCCTGTTCAAATGGCTATATTATATTGTACAGCTAAACAACGCTTGGACACTCGTGAGACTTTTCGCTTTCTACGTTTCAATTGAATTCATACATTCAGCAGCTCATCAAACAAAATATGAAAGAGTTCAGCAAATTATTTGTTCTTATATTGCACTTATCAACAGCACTGAAATCAGTTCAAACGGATGTATTTCCGTGCAAATCCTGATCTCACAAGATGTCATATTTCGCATTGCAGATCAAAGCATGACATCTTTTGTGAAACATTCCATGTTCCAGACTTTGCACTATTTTAAAGCGTAAACTCAACTTAAATAGCGCGTTTACTCATTAGACTCGTCTGTATCGTTTTAAGTTGCACTGTCTAACACTGCACTGCTAAACAGCAATGACAATTCCTACGAAAATAAACTTTCTTCCTATTCTGGCTTTGCATTCAAGGACAGCTTTAACGGTAATTGCGAATCGCTATCTTGTCTTTGGTACCTGCCGTTGATTGCATGGTGCCGCTGTTCAACTAAAGATGAAAAACATTTCAATGTCTGCTTTTGCACTTCATCGTAACCTTAAAATCATCTGAATGCTCTTGTTAGACACTGCTTTCAACATTACAAGAAACACACTAGATTAGTTCTGTGAATACTGAAAAAGCCATCCTTTGCTCAATATCATTAATCACTTGTTAAAACCAGTGATGTTTATTCGATAATGCGGTCACAATACAGGGTTCACTTATCTGACCGTGTAGTTTCCTGAGCGCCATCACAAACGCCTGTTCAATTTGGCTGTATTATACTCGTGAGACTTTTCTCTTTCTACGTTTCAATTGAATTCATACATTCAGCAGCTCATCAAACAAAATATGAAAGAGTTCAGCAAATTATTTGTTCTTATATTGCACTTATCGACAGCACAGAAATCAGTTCAAACGCACGTTGACGGATGTATTTACGTGCAAATCCAGATGTCATATTTCGCATTGCAGATCAAAGCGACATCTTTTGTGAAACATTTGATGTTCCAGACTTTGCACTATTTTAAAGCGTTGCACTGTCTAACACTGCACTGCTAAACAGCAATGAAAATTCTTACGAAAATAAACTTTCTTCCTATTCTGGCTTTGCATTCAAGGACAGCTTTAACGGTAATTGCGAATCGCTTTCTTGTCTTTGGTACCTGCCGTTGCTTGCATGGTGCCGCTGTTCAACTAAAGATGAAAAACATTTCACTGTCTGCTTTTGCACTTCATCGTAACCTTAAAATCATCTGAATGCTCTTGTTAGACACTGCTTTCAACATTACAAGAAACACACTAGATTAGTTCTGTGAATACTGAAAAAGCCATCCTTTGCTCAATATCATTAATCACTTGTTAAAACAGTGATGTTTATTCGATAATGCGGTCACAATACAGGGTTCACTTATCTGTCCCTGTTGACCGTGTAGTTTCCTGAGCGCTATCACAAACGGCTGTTCAATCTTGCTATATTATATTGTACAGCTAAACATCGCATGGATACTCGCTGCTCATCAACAAAATATTAAAGAGTTCAGCAAATTATTTGTTCTTATATTGCACTTTTCGACAGCACGTTAAAACACACCTTACTAGTTACTAGAGTACTAGGACGTTACTATTTTTGTTGGTTTTTTTTCCCTGTATCACTTTTGTTCTAACTTATAGCCTTTGTACTACACAACCAACTTGAAGTGCAAAACACTTTTCTTCGCTAAAGTAATTTTCCAGTCGTTGTATTTTACTCGTGAGAATAAACTTTATCTGTTTGTTAGTTTCTTACAGTTCACAACTTAATAGTGGCACTATCACAATTGTCTGTTCTGAAAAGCTGCCGGTATTCACAGCCAAAACAACCTTACATACGAAACGCATTCTCTGTTTTATCTAAATGTCTAATATTGCACAACTGCGCTTGAAATTGCGTGTGAAGTGTGTTTTCTTACTAATTCACTCGCACGGTCTTTTCTTTGCATCATATGAAAGCGTAAACTGTACTTACCAATTGTTCTTATCATGCTTAACAATACTACATTTACAACACTTTTGTCCTCAATAGACTATTTATTTCTTAATATTTCCCTGCTAAGCAACACTGACACAAGCATTCTCACTATATCTCTAATAATGTTATACTCACTTGAAAAATATATTTTTCTTTTAGCTATATTTCATAAGAGCGTTAACTTTACCGATTTTTTTGCGCTCCATCTCACTTGATTTTTTTCCATGCTCAATAACCCATAAATCAATTGCAAATCATGTTCTAACAAGATATCTATATGCCCAGCTTTATTTGCTAATTTGACGTTCCAGTTTTTGCATTATGTGAATGCATAAAGAGAACATGCCTAGAGTGTTTGCTCAATATACTCATTTGTATCTTTTATGTTCTAACATTGCACTAGTAAACAACACTGAAATTCCGTTCAAAACACATTTTCTTCTTCCTTATCTGACTTTGCATTCAAATCACTTTCACTTGATGTTTTTCTTTGCTTGCATGATGCTTCTGCTCCACATTAAAATGTAAAAATATTTTATTCTTTTTGTACCTCAAATTCTATTTTACCTTCCATGCAAACATTAATGTCACCTGCAAAGCACTTGTTCTATTAGGCATTTTTACACTGTTTCAAAATCACCGAAATCATAACGGATGGAGTCCATCTTTTCTTACAGTCTGTGCAACCATTCATTTTACTTAATAAACAACTTCCCCTAGTTTAAATTTGCACTCTCAAATGGTGTTCATTTCTGATGATGTACTGTTTAAGAACGTCACTTTCAGTGGCAAACTGCAAGTATAAATACCATGATGCTTTACCTGCTGTAAAGTGATTGCCATCACGAGGTTTGTTTCTTGCATTATCATGCTCAAAACGCAGAAACTACTTGCCAAGATGCCTCTTGTCAATTGATTCCTTTTTTTTGTCCTAACATTGCACAGCCTAAGAACCCTTGACATTACCTGAGAAACGTGTTGTTCTGCTCATTAACAGTAAAGTCACTTGTAGAACTAGTTTCGTTCTGTTATGTATGCACTGCTAGACAACTTCGAAGAGGCATGTTTTACTGCTGCATAGCTCTTGTTTTCGGTATATTTATTCCCATACATTGTTCAGCTAGGCAGAAATAACTTGTGAAACGCTTTTCTTCGTATTATACTTTGTACTGCTGAAAGACGCATACCACTTTAAAAATATTCTGGCACTAATTACATTCTCTTTCATATTTCATATTGTTATAGTTTTAGTTTCATATTGAACTATACGACATCGCAGAAATCACTTAATAAATTCATGTTTACGTGCTGTGAAGCGCTTGTTCTCACTAGGTTTTTATTGTTTTTGCCTGTTCTAACTAGTTATAAGTATTGTAAGTTACAACGCTTGGCCACTTGTGAGACCCTTCACTTGCTACATTCTTTCATTTGATGCATTGTAGAGCTCAACAACAATACCAAAAACATCTCAGTAAGTTTATTGTCTTATATTGCTGTTGTCCACAGCATTGAAAATCACGTGAAAACGTTGTAGCTAGTTCTGTTGTTTTTAGTTATTCATGCTCTACGTGCATCCCTTTTGTTCTCACTTATATCCTTTAATCCTTTGAACTGAACAACCAGCCTTAAATGTCTTGCAAACATTTTTTCTCACTAAAGTCATGATTCTAATCAAGGGCTGCATGATTTGGAGAAACAAATCTAATTGCGATTTTTCTGATCAAAATTGCGGTTTGCGATTTAAAATGCGATTTATTATTATTAAAAAGAGCAGGTTTGTTGTGGCGGCTAACAGCATCAATGAAAACTAAGCATAATCACAAACTATTCAAAGACTGTGCTACTGTGTGTTTAAAACCACTTAAACGTTTTTTTTTTAAATTGTTGTCATCTGTCATGACAAATTAAAAAAACTACAGCATCTTGAATAAAGTTAAATGAACAAATATAAATAAAATCTTAAACCTTTTAACTTTGCTCTTGTGTGCACACACTTTACTGCGGAGTTTAAGTGCTGCTTCCACTCATCTTTTCCAAATGGTGTACTTTGCTCTTCAATTAGCACATGCAGTGTTAAATGCCCCCTACTGGTTAAACGCTGCGTCAAACGTAAAACGCGCAGGAAGCAAACTACCAAGCAAACATGCCCCAATATCACCAAGTGGGGCCCCAGTGGGACAGTTCAAAGTGTGGAATCAAAGTGTGACCCATGTGGGGCCAGTTGTGGGCCCACACTGTGGGCCGGTGTTGACAGTGGTATGGGCATACTTGGGGCACACTGGGCAAAGTGTGAGAAAATGTTCTGCATATACAGAAAGCAATAATAATAATGTGAGAGTGCGGTTTTAAACTATTCACGGCCAATAATAATAACAATAATAATAATAATAATAAAATATATTGAGATTTATTTTTAACAACAATAGCAATAAAACAACAACAAAAAAAGCTAATTTAAACAAAACTTAAAACACAAAACTAAATGAAGTCAGAAGTCAGTAGGGACCCTTATTGACCATCTAGCTTTTTCTTGCTGTCCCCTATCCCTTGCATTGTGGAGCCATGTTTTAATGCAGGCCTCCACGTCACATGCTGTAGCTTGGCAGCATTTTGTCACAGCATCTAAAGTGAGAAAGAAAACAACTGAATTAATGTTAAAAACAAAACAAGAGTTTTCAAGTACTTTTAAGACATTTAAACCTCAGAAAGCTGCAAAAACCTGTATTTTGACTGGGGGCATCAAAGAAAATCCATCATGTGTGTACCTGTGTTTGTGGGAGAAAGAGAAGAGACAGGATAAATTTCAGATGATCACAGTTTTCCATAATATAGAACTGAAAAGTCATTGAGAGCAGGGAGTCCCTACCTACTCTCTCTCTCACTAACACTCTCCTCCTCTCTCTCTCTCTCTCTCTCTCAGCACCTATGTGTTTTGAAAGCAGTTTTGCTCACCACAAGCACCACACTCACTTCTCCCTCATCTCTCTCCCTGCCATGATGGGAAGTGGAAAGGTTTATTATGCAATTGAAAGGAATGTGGGAAAGGTTGCGTGCCCAAATACAAGTTGGATATAAAAATGACACTGCACCAGAACCTGGAAAGTATTTTGTATTGAATGTGTTCTTTATGGAAAGGACAACACCATTTTATTTTTATAAATAAAATCATTGAGCAGACAATAAATGTTTTTCATCTTCTTTAATATATCTTGAATAACACATGAAAGCACATACTGTAGGGAGCTTTCCACATGCATTAACATATTTCGAGATATATATATATATATATATATATATATATATATATATATATATATATATCTTACAATGAACAGAGACGTGGTCTGCAGGGAATTGTGTACTCTGCATACATAAGCTGATTGGCAGTGCAGATGCTCTGAGTCAAGCAGCGATTGACAGTGTTTTGATCCAATGGCACTGAATATTGTGAAATTGACAGTGCACTAATCCAATGGCATTGCGCTTCATTAAATATACAGGAAATAACTGGTAGTGAAAGAGACAGTGAATTGGTAGCATGACGTCACAATACTGCGCATGAGATTTAAGTGCACTCAATGGCTCTTCAGTACTTTGATGTTATACTGCTATCTGTCTGCACTATGGGGGGAACCAAGAGGGCAATCATATTTCGGGGGGGCCAGTGCCACCCCGTGCTACCCCTTCAGACATGCCCCTGGATCCTATTGGTAAATCTAAATCCACAGTTACACACTTTGGTACCAGGAGTGGGATTGTTTATTCGATTTGACCAATTGGCATCAAACAAAGTGTGGCGGGCCACAGTGTTGGAGGGAGTGGCCAGTATGGAACTGTTGAAAGGTTTCCAGCATAACAGAGTGACAATTACTGTATGAACTGATCCTGCCTGAAGTAGTTTCCTATGTGAAAGTATAGCTCCTAGGATTCTATGGCTACATCCAGAAGCGTGTGGACAGTTTTCCAGCACATTCAGTTGAGTTTGTTGAACGAGTTTCCTTTGCTCAGGTCGCAGGTAAGACTCCTGAGCATGTGCCTGCTTGGTCCTCAGCTACAATCATGGTTAAGAGAGTGGTATTAGGAAAGAGAGATGGTTCTGTGTGGTTATTAGAACCAACAAATACTCCCTTACCAGAAGGTTTGGTTGTTCTTGGATCAGGTCAGCATGGGAGCTACCCTGAACAGCAGGTTCAGCTAAGAGCCATGCTAAATAAGTATTCAAGTGTGTTTGCCATAAAGAATGAGGATTTGGGCTATACCAATAAGGTTCAGCACAAGATACATCTGACCATTGACATACCCGCCAATCAGCCATACAGGCGAATTCCACCTAACCAATATCAAGAGAGCATATCACAAAGCTGTTAAAGAAGGGCACTAGTACCACAACTCAGAAGAGCGTTGTGGTACTAGTGCACAAAGCTGATGGTTCCTAAGACTGTGTGTATATTACAGGAATTGTAGTGCTAAAATGAGGCATGATGCATTTCCGTTACCAACAACTGATGAGAGCTTTGATGCCCTAAGGGGAGCCCTTTAATTGTATTGCTGGTGGTAAATCTAAATCCATGCTCACAACCCCTTTTCCAGATAAATTTTCTGAGTTTAGACAGTGCAATTTTAAATTAATCGTCATCTCCATCAATTTCTTCAAAGGATTTCTTCTGTCAACTCCCAGAGACACAAAAATTGAAATACTTGAGAAACTTGCAGAAACTATATACTCATACAAAGCCTATCCTAGAGATATTTTAAAGAGATAAGAGAGATAGTTTAAAGATAAGAGAAAGTCTGTAGTGGTTAATTGAAAAATACCTATCTCAAAGAGTTTGAAGTTTAAGATCAAGTTTAAGATTAGGGCAACTACAGACAAAAGCTGAGAGATGCAGGTTGTCAGGAACTGAAAGTGAATTCTGAAAAGAGAGGTCCTGGGGATACAAGAGGAAAGCGAAACAGATTTTCTTCCATATCTCCCTCAGGGCAAAGACCAGGAAAGTCTATAAGAGGAAAGAGAGCAAATAGCTGTGGAGATAAGGAAGAGACATTAACTTTTCTTGGATTCTTCAGCACAGTTTTTGAGAAGACAAGAAGAGGAGCCACAAGTGTCACAACTAAAATTCCAATGGAGTCAGGTATTTCTTTTCTCATTTGTTCATTTGTTTCAATCAGAAAATCTTGGGCTATAAAAGTTGTGCTGTTCTAGTTAAAGATATGGGCAAATTTAATATCCATTTTATGACCAGTTCTGTCATGTCATAAGTACTGTTCAAAACTGTCACTGACACCTATCTTTGTTCAATTTGTAAATGTATTTAGATGATTTTATAGATCAGAAAATAATTTACCAAGGCTTGTGTCAAATTTATTTAAAGCAGTCTTTCTCTTCACACAATGACAATTCTATGACCATTTGTTCACTTTCATGTTGGTCCAAACCTCTATGACCTTCTTTCTACTATGGACCATAAAACTAGTGATAGTGACATCTGTTTATACAATGGCAATTGATAGTAACTCACTTTACTGTCTAGAAAGTACTGTCTAAAACCCATATGATTTGAATCACGATGTACGTGTTCCTCTTTCCTTGTCATGTTTCTGCAGGTTGGGAATTGAAGGCACAGTTTTTGAACAGTTTAATGCGGTTTTTTAACACAGCTTATTGTGAGTTCTTCATGTACAATGAAAATTTCTAATAATGACAAAGAGAGTTTTTTTTTCCAATTTTGTCTCCAAGATAGGTCTGTGCATAAAGTTTGCATAAAATTTGTCTTTGGAAGAGAAATCATTGTGTCTGTGTTTTTGGATGGTATCTGTTAAAAAAATAAATGAAAAAAAAAATAAAACTCTAGTTTCAAATAGATATCCAGAACCTTTTTTCAAAGAGACGAAGTTCAGTAAATTCAAATAGTTAAGTCATGATGTTGAGGAAGAATTACTATTTTATGTCAATTAGACAAATTGTCACAAATGATGCTCACCCAATGTTTTTCAGTTGACCAAACTAAAAATTGTAAATGCTCATTAAATGATACAGTAAGTTGGCTCAAGTTACTGTGTTATTTTACCAATTACATGTAAGTTGAGTAAACTCAATACAATAAGATGACAATTAAGTCGTCAACAAATGATTATTTACAGTGATGACAGTTCTCCAGCAGAACACTTTACAATTGTGTTTAAGAGAGATGTTTTGCATAGAACCTCTGGATAAAAAGTATAGACTTGTGAGATTTAGAGATTGACCTGTCATTGTGGACATTTGCGAATTTAGGCATGGGTGACCTCTTAACCTGAATAAGTTAACTTTAATAGAAAATTTCATGGAAACCCATTGCAGTAAACCATTTTAATTTTTACACAGGGTGAAACTAAACAAGTTGTTTTAACATAGAACCTTAAGTGGGTTCAGTAGACAAATCAAATTTACATATTTAACAATTTTTTTATATATATAATATACATTTCTATCATTTTTAGTGATTAATTTTATATGTAATGTCTTGTAAAAATGATACTGCTATTGAGATTTTTTTGTATATTAATATAAATTAAACAAAACATTTTTTTATTTTTGACACCAAAACAACAATACAAAAATATGTAACAATTCAATGTATTCAAATTTTTGCATAAATTCTTGATAAATTGGATTATTCTTCATTGATTTGAGGTAGTTGAGATGTGTGTGTGTCCAAGTCCAAAAGTATGCAAATCCAAAGAGAAAGCACACCCTTGGGCATGTCTTCCATCACAACTTCTCCCTCAATGATGATCTTAATTAAGGCTGGATTGATATGAAGAGATGGAAGCACACACCTTCATACTGAAGTAAATTGATGTGTGTGTGTGTGATAACTGCATCTTAATCCATCTAAAACGCATGAGATTTGGTTTGGGTAATGCATCTGTCTTTCCTTTTTAGGCTGTTGCAGGTCTCCTTTTATATGACTCCAATGAAAGACCTAAGATGAAACAAGGTAAAGGTTATACAAAAGAAAAGACTAAAAATGTGAAAAAGCGTTTGTCTAAATAAAATGACTAAATAATTTTAAATCATCTCACATTGCCAACCCATTCACAATACTTCAGATTTTTTTTCTGTATGCTATAGTGACATTCTTAGTTATTTGTAAACCTGAATTTAAAGTAGATATAGGAGTTCTTAGAAACCCCTTAAATGTAATTACATTCCACTACTTACCTGTATTTCAGAGGGATTACATGATCCAAGCTCACAATCTATCTGAAAATAAAACAAAATATGTCAACTACACACATGAAAACTACAGTTGGTTTTCAGATACCTACAGACTTCTTATTATACCCAGACAACAGACAGCATGGCTGATATTATTATTATTATGCTGAGTTTACTTTGTGTCAGAAAATATAATGTATTCAATACTTATTGTGTCAAAAACATAAAACATATCCTGTTTCCTGATTCAGTTCTTGATTTTTATTGTAAATGTTGCTTGATCTACCTGGAGCGTTACACAAAAATAAAATAGTCCACCTTTAATTTAAGATATAGTCAAAAGTCTATTTAAAACTAAACATTTGTTAAATTAAAACTGTTAGAAATAAAAGCCTTGAAATAAAACAATTATGCACCATTCTTCTTGTTATAATGTGAAAGTTTAACATAAATTAGTTTAAGATGTATTAATGTCAAAGATCTGAAAGACATGAAGCTCAGTGGCAATGGGATTGTATGGGTCAACACAGACCTTAAAGAAATTCTTTCACTTTTCATTTTGGGTATGGGTTACCATATCTGACAAATATGTCACTCACTTTCCAGTCAGGAAAAACAACTTGGGAGGAATGGTCTTTAGTCAGAAAACTAGAAGACACAGAATGCTAACCCCTGATTAAGCATTTCTTTGTCAAAATGTTAGTTTGATTATATAGTACAAGCAATAGATTGTTAACAACCATATTAAGGATATCTGTCAAACTGTATAGGTATCTTCCCAACCAGGAGTCATACAGGATGGGGCCGCATGCTCTGTTAACACTGCGTTTTTGTAATTATGGGTCAGACAAACAAGCATCCATTTGCAGCTTTATTATCAAAAATCAGACAGGCCAATAAACAGATATGCATAGAACAAACAGAATCGTAAACGGGGATAGGCTAGGGTCGAGGCAGGCAGCAAACAATCGAATATTCAAAACAATCCATAGATCAGGGCAGGCAGCAAACGGGAAAAACCAGAATAACAATCCAAGGTAGCAAACACAATCCACAGAGGGTAAAGAGACCGCTCAGAATTGTCACCGGGGCAAAACAAGACTTCGCACCTTGTTAATGTTTGTATGCAGCTTATATATGCGCGGGAAATGAGGAACAGGTAAGCATGAAATGATCCATCCCCGGTATGCGGCCTTATGGGTAAAAAAACTTAAATATCTAATGAAATATTATAATCTTAATAATTGTATTAAAACTTATCTAATTACTGTGTCGAAAAGTAACTTAATTACTAATAAGTAATTTATAATTGTAATGTAGTCCAAAACCAAGATTAGTATTCTGGTCATGGTTCCCTCTGTGGCGCGGAGGAGGTGCAAACATTTTTGTACTACTCAGCTGCGGAAAAGTGAACCCTTTTAAAAAACGACTAACCTGGCCACCAAAACAGTTATTCTCTGATTTTAACAGTATCTTTATTTATAAGCAAAAAAAAAAAAAAAAAAAAAATAAAAAAAGAACACAAGTACATAAAAAACTTTAAGTAAATACTAAATAAAGTAATAGTTATTTTGTAACGAAACACATTTGTATACAAACACATTTGAACGACCATACTTCCCCAGTAGGTGGTAGGTGAGTTCCATAGGGAGATGGTCAAAACCAAAGGCTGGAGCTAATCTTATCACTAGACTAAACATTGAACAGACCCCAAAACAGGGTAATAAATTAATGATTTTTAATTGACAGTTGACACAAAGTTTATTGTAATTACTGGAGTTCAATGTCTCTCTAAATTCTGAGAAATGTAATAGTTCAGTTAAAATGCAATTATTTCACACAAAAATTATACATTATATTATTCTGAGGACCAAAAAAACTTTGGTTTATTAGTCTAGAGACATGAAGTGACGTGATACTGGGTACATATGGTGTGAAGACTGTATGAAGACTATACGGTCAAGGCTAAAGACAAGCGTGCTGGTTGAGCAGTTAAGGTGGCAGTTATGGCCTACTCTTTAGTGAGTCGGGCTCATAGTCAGAAGGTTGCTGGTTTGATTCCAGCGCTGGCAGGTAGCAATAGCAGCAGAACTGAAAGCCGGAAGTGCTTGTTGAAGCGGTGTATCGATTCTATCAGAGGAGAACTGTCTGCATTTAAAGACGAGGCAAGCATGGCAATCTCGGAGATTAAAGGTACGATGGACAATTATACTGCGACATTAACAAGCCTGGAAAGTAATGCTTCCACTTCTTCTGACAAAATGGTTACCCTGAAAACCAAAAAGCTTACCCTGGAGCAATTTACAGAAAAATACACTAATCTCAAAAGCCGCAGCAGAAGACAAAATGTCTGCATACTGAACATTAAAGAGGGTGATGAATCTGGAGTAAAGCCTTGAGATTTCATTGCCAAACTCCTCGCAGAGGCTCTGTTGTTAGAGGAAACCCCCGCACATGGACCGAGCCCACCGAATGTTGTGCGCCCATCCTGGAAATGATGAACCACCTCAAGCCTTCATTCTCCGCTTGCATTATGTCCACGAGATGGAAAAAAAAAAATGCAAAAGGCAACCAGGATGCAGCAGATTCTCTTCAGGGGCCAAAGAATCAACATCAGACTATCCGCCTGCTGTGCAGCAGCGTGCACTTTTCAGATATGCAAGGGAGTTGCTGAAGAATAAACCTGGAGGCAAATACGTCTGCAATAACCTGCTAAACTGAGGGTCTTGCACAAGCATTGACTCTCTACTTGGCTGTTTACATGACTTGTTGTGTTAAGTTATATTGAGATGCTCTCCTTGAACTCCTTATTACAGAGCTGTGCTGATACATGTTTTTTGGGAGGTTAAAGGTTTGATACTTTTTAAAGGAATTGTTAGGTTTTATTTGATTATCTTTTATATGATTCTTTATTATATTATTCTTTATTATATTTTACTAGTTTATATTTTTCTAGTTAGATGACGTGATTAATGTTTAAGTTTTGGGGAATGTGGGATGGAGGCCTGTTTGAAATACTCCAAGGTAGTAAACAAGCAGTGACGATGATTGGCCTGATTTTTTAATCAAGCAAAAAATAACAAAAAGTAGACCCAGAAAGGGTCTCAAATTTCTCTCATGGAATGATAAAGGATTAAATCATCCCGTTAAAAGAAGCAAGGCATTATCACATCTAAAATTCTCTCCTTAGATATAATCTTTCTGCAGGAAACTCATCTCAAAGTGGACTCGAAGGACAAACTAAAAGGTAGTTGAATAGAACAGATCTATCCTATCTAATCTAATTTTTCAGTTAAATTTAGGGGGGTTGCTTTTTTATTTCAAACAGGAGTTCTCTTAGGTTATCCCTAAATTGTCCCAAACAAATCTTGTTATAGGTGGGGACTTTAATTGTGTCCTTAACACATATCACGATAGATCATTGAAATCTCTCCACAATCTAATTTAAGAAATTTTTTGAATGCTTTTGTTAATAATTCTAGTGTGGTAGACATATGGAGACTTATCCACCCAACCGAAAGAGATTATACATTTTAGTCATGTATACACTCGTGTTGTTTTTTTTTAGTGGACCGCAATCTTATTGCCAGTATCCTAAACTCTAAAATGCACAATATTTGATTTGAATATTTGATAAAATATTGAAAAACATTATCAAATATTGATTTCAATATTTGATAAAATGATTTCAGACCACACCCCAATTTAATTTGAAGTTGTTTTCGATCAAAAATCTTTTATTCGCCCTTTATGGAGGATGGACCCTCAACTAATTGATGACCCTAATATTCATTGATTTCATAAATTTGCAACTGGAAATTTTTTCAATAGCAACGATAAGCCAGAGACATCATCAGGACTGCCCTGGGAAATGTTAAAAGCATTTATCAGAGGTTGTTATCATATCAAGGGTCCAGGAAAAAAATATACAAATCCAAATTAACTGATTTAGGGAAACAAATTCATCAGCTAGACATTGAAAATGCACTAAATCCCTTGTTAGATACAAGAAAATTTTACAGTTAGGTAAGGTATACAATAGTATAGTCTCTACTAAAAGTAATAGAACGTTTCATTTCATTAAACAGAAATACTTTGAATTTGAAAAGAAGCCCCATAATTTGCTAGCCAGACAATTGTGTAAAATAGATGTGAAAGGACAATTCATAAAATAAAGACCAAAGGTGGGACGCACTGTATCGGAACAAAAGAGATAAACCAATGTTTTAAGGAATTTTACTCAAAGTTATACTCTTTACACACTGATTTGGACCCACAAGTAATGGATACATTTTTACGTAAATGTAATCTACCCATGCTATCTCCAGATGATAGGGCATCTCTTAATAAAAATATTTCTTTAAAGGAATTAAAGAACACATTAAACACTTGAGCGGAAAACTCACGGTCCTGGCGGACTGCCAGTCGAACTGTATAAAAGTGACATCCTTACTCCATATTTGCTTCAAACTTTTCAGCAAGCGTTAACAACTGGACTACCACCGACTTTTTCTGAGGCTATTATCACGGTAAGTCCTATAAAAGGTAAAAATCCTGAAGTTGAAGCATACAGGCCTATCTCCCTTAATGTCAATCAAAAAGTATTATCCAAAACACTTAAACACTCATAGATTTGGCAATTTAATTAATAAATTGGTTAACACAGATCAGAATGAATTAATTCCAGGAAGAAACACTATGCATAATATTAGACGACTATTTAATATAATTTCACCCTAAGGCAACTCGAGACAATTTGATTGTGATTTCATTGGATGCCGAAAAGGCATTCCACCGAGTGGTGTGGCGTTGTTGAGAAATTTCTTGAGGGCTGTCCTTGTGAAATTTGATATGGGGGATGAGTTTATAACTTGGATTAAAATTTTATACAGTTGTCCCTCAGCACAGGTTTTAACAAATAAAACAAGACTCTTTCAGACTCTTACTATCTTCAAAGAGGTACCAGGCAGGGTTGTCCCCTTACACCCCTTCTGTTTGCGTTAACTGCAGAGCCCCTTGCAGAAAACAAACACATACATTGTAAGAGTTAGATTAGTTAGATTATCAATTCTTCAATTACGATTAATAAAATATCGCTGTATGCAGACAATATTGTGCTTTATATTACTCAGCCACAGGTGAGCCTTCCTGTTATACTCAAGACTATTACAACCTTTGGGAAATTTTCTGGCTTTAATTTTGTAAAAAGTGAAGTCATGCCCATTGGTTCGAAGGATTTGTCCGTAATACATTCTTACTCGTTTAATGTTTCCACAGAAAAAAATCAATACTTTTTTTTGGAATTGTGGTTACTTATTCTCCTTTTCAAGGCTAATTTTAACCCCTTATTATCTAAATTACAAAACTGTATACACTATTGGAGGACTCTCCCAATCTCCCTAATTGGCAGAATAAATGGAATAAAAATGATATTTCTTCCTCAAATATTATATTTATTTCATAATATTTCAATACTATTGCCCAAGTCCTTCTTTAAACGCCTAGACTCAATTATTCTTCCCTTTCCATGGAACTATGAGTCACAGAATCAAAAAAGTTAATCTTTGTAAACCCAAACACGAGGGGGGTTTGGCCCTTCCGGATTTTCGCCCTTATTACTGGGCTACTTATTTACAGTTTTTGCACTATGGTTGGAATGCTGGTTGGTCAGCTGCTGTTGCCCCAGATTGGCTTCAGATAGAGCAGAATTATTGCCATCCTTATGATCTTGGATCAATGCTACTCTCCCCCGTGAAATTAAACCAAACTGCAGTTAATAGTATAATATAATAGTATCATAAAGAGTCATTTACGTATTTGGAGACAGATAAGAGAATACCTTAAGATAAAATCACTCTCTCTCTTAATTCCAACTGCAAATAACCCATCATTCCCCCCTTCGAGGTTGGATACAACCTTAAATCAATGGAAGAAATTGGGTACATGCACAGTCAAGGACCTTTATCTGGACGGGGCTTTAGCTTCCTTCAGGCAACTACAACAGAAATATAACCTCCCAAAAACATTTTTACTTAATTTTTACAAATAAGTAATTACTTACATACACATAATGTTTCCCTAGACGAGGACCCGCCCTCAGTTGACTGTCTCATACAGTTCTGGGGAAACAAATGTCAGCTATCTTTAATTTATAGAAGGTTATTAACAGCCATTTCCCTCTACAAAGTTAATCAGAGAGGAATGAGTTGACAACGCCGGTCAACTCTAAATTATGCCTCATTCAATTTAAGGTCCAAATTGATTACACTTTAGAGATTACACTTCTCTTAAAAGAAATTACATAGGATGTTCCCCAATGTTTCTCTTATTTGTGATAAGTGCAAATCAGAGAATGCTGATTTAGCTCATAGTTTTATATTCTGTCATAAAATACAAGGAATTCTGGTGTGAGATTTTTAAAGTGCTTTCAGATGTCCTTTTTGTAAACTTGAATCCAGACCCAGTGCTCATTATATTAGGACATTCTAATTATACATATTCATTAAACAGTGCTAATCAGAAATTCCTTACATATTGTTTTATAACAGCAAAGTTGTTATTACTGTTTATTACTGGAAAAAGGGTAATCGTCCTGCTACCAAACTATGGCTTGAGGAACTGATATCTGCCCTGCACATGGAGAGAATAGACATCTTTTAAAAGGTAACATTGGACAGTTTCACAAGATTTTGTGGGGAGTCTTCAGTTTTGTGTTTGTTTTGTCCAGTAATTCTCTAGAAGTGCGCACTTCGACCGCACCCAAACTATCATTTCTGTTTTTGACGAGACCAAAGAAAATAAAACAGGAAGTGTATCTCAGTCAGCTATGACATTTTTGAAAGAGGGTCCGAAAATTGTTATTAAACCAGCAACAATGACATAAATCAATACAATATGCAAAAATTTACCAAACCCGAATAATTCTACCAAATTTGTCGATGTTTTGCGATCGCATACACGATATGCCCAATTGACAGGGGCAGACTATCGTGCTATATTGTTGTGAGTATTGGGAGATGATGTTACTGAAAATTCTCTTATGGAGGAAATACAAGCTCTGAATTTTAACAATGATGAGGTACAGGGCGGAGGTATAGCAAGGGATCCTCACGAATTTGGTGGGCTGAATCTGATAATGTCACTGCTTTTTTTCAGCAAGTAAAAATGTTCTTAGATACGCGTGCTCGCATATTTAGAGATTTAACACATTAACTAATACAAAGTAGAAAAAGGGAGAGTGCTTCTGTTTTTGTTAACCGTTTCAAACGTGTGTGGGAAGAGGATGCTCGCATCCCATTAAGCGCTGAAATGGCACCATTATTTATAAATACGTGCTTAAATAACATGAAACCTGATCTGGCACAATTAATTTGTGTGACTACTGTAAATTTAATGCAGCAAAGTGTAGAAGACTTTTGCAAACGTTTAAGAGAATTAGATGCATCGGGGGGTTTCACTTCTTTTTTGCCTAAGACAAAACAGGAAGTTATGTTGGTGGAACTGCAGAAGCGAATCACTGCGATGTCATTCACTGAGGGAAACAGGAAGGAGGCCCTAAATATTGTGGTGGCCCTCCCCGGGGTGTAACTCGCAGAGGTGATGTGTGCAACTATTGTGGGCGTGTAGGTCACTGGGCTAAAGAGTGTTGGAAGAGAGAAAACGATGAGACAGAGGATTTAAACAGCAGGGAAACAGACAGACAAATAACAGAGGACAAGGTAAAAAATATAACAAACATGAATATCAGACCTCATAGAAATAAAATAGTGAATGGGGTGCCCATAGAGTGATGTCAGTCCAGGTAAACAGTCAATGATTTGCTTTTTTTTTAATAATCACCCTGATGAACTTCCAATTATACACTTGACAGTAAATGGGGTACATTATTAGTTTCTTATGGATACAGGAGTGACATGCTCATCAGTTTCTGATAAATTATATGAAGGGGCAGTCACAAAAGCACAATGCGCTCTGTAGGGGTTTCAGGGACTGACATTATTTGTCACATGACACCTGCCATTGAGGTGAGGGTGCCTGATCATCCAATTTATTTCATGAATTTGTGATCATTCCAAATTCTCCACTTAATCTTTTAGGAAGAGATATCATGCACAAACTTGGCATTGAGATTGTATTTTCTGATAGCTCTGTCAATTTCTCTTTACTCTCAGATGTCCCAGAGGTGACGGTAGATTTGATGCCACACTTCATGAATAGTGAAGACACAACAAATATTAAGAACAATATTGTTGAAGTAGACCAAAAACTGTGGTCACAATACAAGGATGAAACTGTTCTTGTTGAAGTACCTTCCTACAAAGCTAAACTGAAAACACACAAGCCAGTATACATTAAACAATATCCGTTATCACCTGAAAAGGTGGAAGGTATTCAACCAATTATTGATAGTTTCTCGAAGTAGGGGGTTATTGTCCCCACCCACTCACCATACAATATGCCAATCAATCCAGTTAAGAAAGCTGATGGTAACACCTGGCGTTTGAAACAAGATTTAAGGGCAATTAATTCATTGATAATTCTAACGAAGTCTAACTGCTTACAGGCATTGATTGTTGTCTGTAACGTAATCGCAAGAGCTGGATTTAAAGCCTCGAATGACAAGCTGCAATGGGTGCAACCCAAGGTCCATTACCTGGGACATATTATCTCTCAAGGACAAAATGCCATTTCAACCGAACGGATGCAGCTGATAAAGACTATGAAAACTCCGGACAATGTTACACAAAGTTTTCTCGGTCTGGTGAATTACTGTCATGCATGGATACCTCATATCCATGGTATTGCGCTCCATGATAAAGCATGGCATGGGTCCAAGGGACTCACTGGCCTGGACTGCTGAGGCAGAAGAACAATTAAAGACTGCCATTACTTCCACCCCTGCACTGGGGCTCCCAGACTATACAAAACCATTTTACTTACACGCAGGGGAGGCCATGGGTGTTGCAATGGGGGTTTTGACACAAGATCATGGCGGTAATCCCCACCCAGTCTCATATGTGTCCAGGCAATTAGACCCAATAGTCAATGGCATGCCAGCATGCCTGCGTGCAGTGGCTGCTGCGGCAGAGATGGTAAAGATGGCTGAGAAAATTGTATTATCACATCTTTTGACTATATACCACACATCAGGTAGGCGTGATATTACACAATCTGAAAACACAACACATGACGGCTCAGAAGAAGGTCAGGTTATGAAGCAGCGCTTCTGGCCACAGAGAATTTGACAATCAAACCAACTTCGGTCTTGAGCCCTGCAAAACAGTCGCTCTATGGCCTACCAACATTAAGAACCGAGGTAAAACCTCACGATTGCATGACTTAAATTGAAAGTTCCACCTCTATATAGATAGCTCATGTTCAAAGCCATCTGATGAAGTATATTTGTGTGGATATGCAATTGTGACGCTGGAAGGTGAGAGGGTGGAGGCATACCGCCTGCAATATCATAATTCAGCACAAGCTACAGAATTGATTGCATTGACAAGAGCATGCAAGCGCACAAAAGGCAAAAGAGTCACAATATACACAGACAGTAAGTACCCTTATGGTGTAGTTCAAGATTTCGCTAAAACCTGGGCAAGACACAATTTTCAGACATCTGAGGGTGAACCAATATCACACGCAGAGTTGGTAGGAGATTTGTTACAGGCAGTAATGCTGCCATCTGAGCTGGCAGTAGTAAAAGTGAAAGGTCATGCCCTAGGCAATGAACCAAAAGCTGTAGGTAATAGATGGGCAGATGAAATGGCCAAATGGGCTGCGGAACATGGAGAGTTTTCCCCATATAAGAAAAGGTCTGATAGGGAAGCAGGAACAATAATATTTGCACATTTATCGTGCGTACCAGATGTAGATCTAAAAATTTTGCAGAGCCAACCAACAGAGGAAGATCTGAAACACTGGGTGGAGAATGGGTGTGCCCCAGATGTGGAAGGCTTAATTAGAGACAAGGATAGCAGAACTGCACTGTCAAAATTGTCCCTAGTGGTATTGATAAGACATTATCATGGTGTTTCACACAATAGTGTGTCTAAAGTTACACAGATGATTAATCGCCTATATTGCATAAAGGACACAGCAAAAATGGTCAAATTAATTGTAGACTCGTGTCTGATATGTGCCAAAATGAACCCCCACAGAAAAACACCACATGACGCACTGCCATTTCCAGAAGCACCTTTTTAGTCTCCAAATAAATTTCACTCATATGCCAGCAGTAGGAAATCTGAAGTATATGCTGACTATTGTGGATAGGTTTTCAAAGTGGCATGAAATTTTTCCATGTGCCAAAGAGGATGCAAAAACGTTAGTAAGGATATTATCTAGAGAAGTAATTCCTCGTTTCGGTATACCCACAACAACTGAGAGTGATAATGGCACCCATTCACATCAAAAGTGACCAAACTGTTGGCCAAGACATTGGCATTAGTTTGGCACTATAATATTCCATACCATCCTCAATTGTCCGGTGTGGTTGAGAGAACGAATCGTACAATAAAAGATAAAATAACGAAGGCTTGTATGGAGGCAGAAAAAAAGTGGCCTGACGTATTACCAGCCATGTTGGCAGAGATGAGAATGACCCCATCCTCAACGACTAAATATTCTCCATTTGAGGTATTAATGGGTAGGCCTTTCCCGACCCCTTGGATCAAAGGCCACGCAGGTGTTTCTTCCCTAGGTGACATGGAGGTGATCCTGGATGACCATGTGATTTCCCTAATTGACAAACTGAATTCTGTATGTGCTGATGTTTCTCTTTCTCTTCCTATTCCATCAGATAAGCCTTCCCATAACTTTGTAGCAGGCCAACAGGTGCTGATTCGAAGTCTGAAGCCAGTAGCTGTTGGAGAACAAAAATATCTGGGGCCAGCTACAGTGGTTGCAGTGACCAGAACTGGAGTGCTGACTGATCACCAGCCACAGTGGATCCACGCATCCCGACTGAAACACTTGCCAGACCCTGTGAGACAGTTGGAGACTGAAAGGCCTAGACAGCCTGTCTGTGTGTCTAAGCCTACCCAGGGTGTGTAGAAGGGCACTGGAGAGAGAGCTTGTGCCAGACAAAAAGATCCTCATTCTTATAGTGAGTGAGGGGGCCATTTGTCAGCTGAACATAGGAAACAGGCATATTTTCCTTTCTTTTTTGTTTATAGATTCTCTCTCGATAGTGAAGGTTTCCCTAAAAAACATCTGGGTCCAAATTTTTCAATATGTTTCTAATAATATTACTGTTAAACATACTAAGTGGGCCATTAATATGGAATGTGTTCTAGCAGCAATGACTTTGCTTTTGGATGTAAAAAATTGGTCACCATCCATTGCCATGCCATAATCCATACAATCAAACCAAACCATTTCTGACAGATATAGGAAGTGTTCCGCAAATAGCAGCTGTCCTGGGGGTTGCTAGTAAAATACCAAAGGGGCTTTGGTGTATTGAAAGAAAACCACACATGAAGAAAGGATTAGGAAACATACCAGAAACATTTTGTAGGAAGATTTGGAACACTTCCACTGCTGGAGGATATTGTATAAGTTGTTTGCAGGGGTATGAAATGGGTAATCTACACATTGATGAGAATAAATGTAAAAAACAGAGAGTAGGATTAGGTTTAATGGACAGCCAACTAAGTTGGAGAGAGGCTAATTTCACAGCCCGAAATCATTGTACAAAATATTGTACGCCAAATAATTATAGTCACCTATTAATTCCAGATGGTAAGGGAACACGATTATCCTCAGACTGGTGGTGGCTGTGTGGGCATAAAATATTTTACAGTTTTGACAGGGTGTTGGACAGGAAGGTGTGCTTTGGTAAAACCAGCCCTTACAATAATAATAGTTAGAGGTCAGATGAAATTAAACATAAAAAAAGAGAATTAACCGATAGAGGCAACACACCTGCAATTTCTAGATCAAATCCAGTACCAAAGGAACATAGGCTTTGGACAAAATGGGAAAGATTTTGGGAATCAATAGTAGCCGGGCTAGGAATTTCTAATTTACAAATTAAGGTTGAGGTAACCAGATATGAGCTAATTAAATTTATGAATACTAGTACACAATTATATAATGGTATTAAAGCAGAGTTGAGAGGTTTAAGATTAATGACATTACAACACAGATTGGTATTAGACCAATTAACAGCCTCTCAAGGTGGTGTTTGCGCTATTGTTGGGGAAGTTTTCTGTACTTATGTCCCAGAATGATGCAGATGGACACCTGATTGATCAAGGAATTCAAAACATCACCAAAGCAGTTGCTGATCTGACAAGCAGAGAAAGGAACGAAAGTGATTTGGATTGGAGTATTGGTTTTTCCATTCTGTTCAGTAAAATCGAACACTGGATGATATTAATTGCTTTGGTTATTGCATGCATTTTGATTTTGCTTTGTTTATGGCCTTGTATTATGGCTATGATTCGCTGTGCATTAAAATCATCAATAAGTGCGTTTATGAAAGGCTATCATATTGCAAATGTAAGATCAGGGGACTAGGTGACTGTGGGTCCGGATGGATTCCGGGGACAAAGGTAAAACATCTGTCTAGCCCGGCCGTAATCCCTTGGTTGAAATTATTTCTTTGCATATTATTCTTATTTTGACTTTTACTGTTTACTATTAATCATTAGTGCACGACTGGTAACTAACTGGTAAGTCATAAATGACTTAATGTGGCCAACTGTTAGATTATTTAGTTCCCCGCACTAATGAATATAGTCAACACCCCTTAAGGGT
Source organism: Chromobotia macracanthus (assembly GCA_036877525.1). Classification (NCBI taxonomy): domain Eukaryota; kingdom Metazoa; phylum Chordata; class Actinopteri; order Cypriniformes; family Botiidae; genus Chromobotia; species Chromobotia macracanthus. The sequence goes on along the minus strand of JAZGTH010000006.1, from coordinate 14,777,002 downwards.
TAATGGGTTTTGATATCTCCTTTTGAATGACATATTCTCATGTTGCATAAGGAAGTCTAGAATACACCCTGAAGCTGTTGTTTCTAACCATATATGGTAATAAAATATAATACAGCTGTTTGATTGCTTGAGACAGATTTAGGTACATCCTGTTATGTTCTATATAATCTGCTTCTGTTGAGGAAATAAACGAGCTTGAGTCAACCACACTCTAGTGTCTGTGTCTCTTGCTCCCAGAGCTCTGCTGAAGGTACCTCCTCAAGACATCCAATTAATCTGGTATTAGAAAAACTGGTTATCCAAACATAACAGATTAGATCCATGTGGTGTAAAGAAGTACTCTAGTGGAAATTACCTGCATTAGACTAACACAAATCAAAATTTCATGCTAAGAGAAGGATCATCACTATTACTATTGCTTATATGCAGGGTTAAAGATTGGATCTAGGCTTTGGAACCCCAAGATCCAAAGCAAAAAGTTGCTTCAGCTGCACATTTTTTTTGTTCGCAAACAAAACAGAAAAAAAGTAAAAAAAACAACTTAGTTATTTAATTTTTTTTTACTGTAGCAATAACAATGCAAAAATAGTTGTGCTTTGTCTATTACACATTCTGGTTTTGTTTAGTGTGCTTATTTGCAAAATTAATGTATGAAAAAGTAGTTAAAAAAAATCATTGATTAAGAAATAAAAACTTGTATTTCTTGTATTGTTATTGTTATTGTTATTATTTACTGCTATTTAAAACCATTTCTTGTCATTTTTGTGCACTGAAAAAGAGACAAAGATTTAAAAAATATCTAAATTCATACAATCATAAATACTGTTAGTTTAAAAAAAAACTAATAGTCCCATTAAAACATTACAAAATTTATATAAAACATTGTCCCAAATTTTTCATTCATATGAAATATATCAATAGTTCTAGCTATTTTCATTATAGCTCACAAGGTAATAAAGTTCTGCTGTGTGCTAATGTCTAGTATGCGCTGACCAGAGAGGCAATGTACACCCAAATGGCGAGCATGTTACTGGGGTACGGATGCACATAAACTGCCAGGGCAAACTCAGCGTTTGGGGTCTCCACCTTATGGACCCCTGTGCTGTGAACAGCTTCAATGATTGGCTGAATCTCTGAGAAAGGAAGATGCAAGGGAAACCCAAATATCTGAAACAAAAGAATGAAACAACAACATTAACATTCACTAATAAATCAGCATCTATCTAAATTAGCTGATATTAAGCTAATGTGTGCTGCATTCTTGTTTAAAGCACTCACCCTGTATTCTCCCAAAAGACTTTGCAGCTCCAGACGATGTTCCTCAGCCACTTCACGTCCTCTGCTCAGCTCCAGTTTAGGCAAAAATTGACGAAACGTAGAAATGCAGTATCGGTTCCAGCGTGTGGGCTGACGTGGACGCCATTCCATGACCTTCTCTTTCAAAACCTTCTCTATCCTACATCACAGGACCAGACACACGTATGCTTGCAAACAGTCTTTCAAGTGAACGACTGACAGAAATAATCTTTCACTGTGAAATTATTTTATATGACCTATTTGACCTCATTGTGCAGTCAAGCCCAATGAACATCTTTAAATTATAATGATTACATCCTTTAATGCCTGATAAGATTGACTAACCTGTCTTGTAACTCGACTGCAGCTGCTCTGTCTGTCTGTCTGTACACCAGAGACTCTGGCTGAAAAGAAAACATTCATAATTCTGACTGCTGAATTTAGTTCAAAACAACACTGGTTAAAATCCTGCAGATAAGTCTTTACTTCAGCATGTCATTTGAAGTTCTTGTACAATCGGATTCTTCTGAAGGATAGCTCTATTAAATTATGGCCTGAAAAGTCCTCACCTGCACACTAGAGAGGCCGGGATCAGGGAACCCCCGTGAGAAAAATGGCCTCCAGAGTTTTGGCCTGGAGACGTCAAAACTCATTCTTATTGGTGCAGAGTATGGCTGGATGTTAAACCACACCTGAGAGGCATAAACAGGTAGACATATCAGGTAAAACCAATCATTTGTGTTTCTAATTAATTTTTTAGTGCGTCTGTCTCTTTACTAACATTATCCATGTTGATGAGGCAGCCGATGGTCTGTAGGGGGCAGAATATGTCATACTGTCCGTAATGTTGCCCAGTACTGGGATTCCAGATCAGATAGCGGTTCTGTTCGTAAGTCAACACGTACGCTGTAGGGCCCTAAACGCACATATGCGCATAAAACAACATACACCAATGTATCTACTCATATATTTTTACTGATAATAAGAAGTAATGTGCAGGCCAAGTATGGTCACCCATACATACATACATACACCCATATCCTCTGCATTTAACCTATCCAAGGTAGTGCACATACATTAGGAGTAGTGAAAGACACGTACTGCAAACTGTGAGCACTCATACAGGGAGTAGTGGGCAGCCATTCACTGTGGTGCCTGGAGAACAATTGGGGTTAAGGTGCCTGGCTCAAGGGCACCTCAGTTGTTTCCTGCCCGCATTTAGAATCGAACAAAGTCTGACTCTCAAACCATTAGGTCACAACTGCCCCCTTAATGTTCTCACAGTCCCATCATAACAGCAGCAGGAAAAATTTGTGCCACCCATTCTTTGTTTTCAGTTGGTGTGTTAAACATTTTGATTGGCCAAGAGGCCTGTCACTCACCTCAGGAATGGCCGTGCCTATGATAAGCCATGCCTTCTTCCCCATAAACAGGAAGTAGTTGCAGAGTAATACAGCATGTTCTTCCTCATCTCCTGCCAGCAGCATCAGAAATTGCTGAAAACACCACAATACAAATAAAAATAAAATCTCACAGACAGCGACAAACAGGAGAAAAGGCAGAAAGAGAGAGTGTGTACTCACATCACATGTGCTCCATAAATCACACACTCTTGTGAATGACACACTATCTGAAAGAGTGGGGAGGAGCGACACATATCGTGCAACTAATTCCTGAGAAAAAATGGAATAACAACAAACAATAAGAGATAAAGGCAGATAAAATAGTAGAGAAAACTTAGGAGCAGCTATAAATACAGGAAAATCTTTCGAATGATGCCATCAACTTGGAAGTCAATTTAGTTAAACAGCCCATTAAGGTATGTGTCTATACATGACCAGAGCTCTTGACACAAACCAAGTGCATCTAGTGAGTGATAAATTACATCTTTTCCATCTTAATCTTAGCTTTTGGCCATCAATAGCATTCAAGACATTTTTTGTTAGCTTGTTTCTATTTTTGCAATCTAACATTCCCCTAACCAGGCAGTAATTTTCTGTCATTTGCAAGACAGTGCATTGTCATATTAACAACACAAAATTGCAGTAAATCAGAGGAAGTTTGATGAAAACAAAGCTGTAGAAACTAGTAAAAGATTTTATTGATTAGGACCCACAGTAAAACCTTACTTCATGGAATCTGCCATCCCTTAACTATGTTCAGATTACAGTAGCTGTGATATTGTTTTGCCTACTTTTATTCCAAACTCTCATAAAAAGTGTGGGGATGTACCAAGGTTTCCTGAAGGCTGTTCGGAAAGGCATCTAGCAGCTCCTCCGGGGGGTTCAGAGGTCGAATGAATCGCGTTACAAAGACAGTTTTGCCATTTATGTCAATGACAGTAGTGAGACAGGGTCGGTCGGGGAAACAGTGACTGGCCTCCTTCTCAAACACCTCACACACCATCAGCAAGCGCTCCACTTCCTGAGTGTCAAACTAATGTGAAGACAGTTAGAGGTCACACCTGAGAATGAGTTTGAAGTTTAAAGTATATTAATGACTTCAGGTACATGTATCTAATCCAAAATAAGTATGGAGAAATATTTAACCTCTAGGAAAACAGGCTGCTCTGTACCAAACATTACTAAACAGACAACACTTAAACAAATGTTCCAGGTTCAATACAGATTAAGCGCAATGATTTTCATTTGTCGATTACTGTCTCGTCAAACAAAAATGATGCGTACACCATTAAGGCTGGTTCACACCAAAAATGATAAAGATAACTATAACAACAGTGTCCACGCTGATAGGCGATATAACTGTATTATATGTCTTTAAATTTAAATGGATTTGATTGGCTGTAAAAGTTTTATCGTTTATCAGCTGGAAATAAAACGTATAGCTCAAGACAACTAGATGTTAACATTCATGGCAGCCCTCAAATATGTTACAATACAAATATGAAAATCATTTCACTTTGTATCAGTTAAACATATCACATGATAAAGCTTTAGTGGGTTCATGTACCTTCTCTCTTATGGCCTCTCCTTGCACTAACTGAGGTTCAATGGTGATAAAGAGGCTGAGGAAGGTTCCTTCACTCAGACTGCGGACAGCATCATATCCACCTTCACTGCCCAAACATCGCTCTTTACTGTATCCCAGCAAAACCGGAGGAGTGGACACCCTAAACGTTCCATCAATCTAACCATACAACACATTAATGTCCCATTAATCAGTGGTCACAGCCAATCAAACTTGGATATTTCCAATTTTACTAAAACGGCTCATCAACATTAGGTATTCCTTTAGATTAGGATTAGCCCTACTGACCGTGTTCTGGAGCAGTGTTTCATAATCTAGTGTTAAAAGCAGTGCTAACCGCCTTTACAAAATAACAAGTATAAAAAGTTTGAAACAACCTATACAGAATAGCATTTGCGTATATATATATATATATATATATATATATATATATATATATATATATATATATATATGTATATATATATGTATATATATGTATATATATATATGTATATATATATATGTATATATATGTATATATATATATATATGTATATATATATATGTATATATATGTATATATATATATATACACCCACACACACACATATATATATTGTTCCTTGTGTCTGTTATGTATATATGTATGTATGTATATATATTCCTCCTTTGGATATATGAAGATGTAGGTTTGTGACACATATGAAAACACCATAGTAAAATGTGTATATACATATATATACACATATATTTAAAATATGTATATGACATATTTTTATTATATATTAAATGTTACGGCCATGTGTTAAGATATATTTCATTTATACACAATCTTAATAAAATAACAAATAACAAAAAGATTTAGACCTAAAAGATGTTTATTCTGTATTAAAAGATTTATGTCAATATAAGGAATTGTTCCAGTTTCTAATAGGTTTCATATATGGCTTGGGTTTCATATATGGATATTGAATATATGTGCATATTACATTTGCGCATGGTATGTATGAAAAGTTGGGTTCAAAATGACCTTAACACTGACAGTCCAGTGTTAAGTTTTATGTAAAAAAGCTCTGCAGAGTGTTTAGTAGTAAAGTAGTAGTAGTAAAGGAACAGGACTCTTGCCCGAGACTGTCGAAAAATGGTGCTAAAGGGAATCTTGATGGAACCAAGCCAGTGTCTCTCAATCCGAGTGTGAATAGTGTTTCCTCTCTCTCTCTCATCCTGAAAACAGATACACAAATAACTTTGAATTTAAGTTAAATTACTCAGGTACTGAAGGTTCAGAACAAGGTGAACATTCTTCACCTCCACTACATCATAGAGAACCTCATCAAAGAGGTTGATGAAGACTTCATCTCTGACCGACTGCAGGCTGGTGGAGCTGTAGTCTCCATTTGGAGCACTGGGATAAAAAAAAAAACTTAGCTGCATTTACATGTACACTTTTTAAATCGGAATGAAATCAATCAGACCGTTCAAAGATGCGCATACTAGCAGCCACTCAATTGCCATTGCTTTCAAGTTTTACAAAGCACAATTAACATTTAAATTACTGAGCAACATTGTGGTTTCTTTAACTATCCAGTTTTGCTTCGCTACCTGACAACAACAGCCGTGTGCCATACACCATTACGTGATTTGTATGTCATTATGCATGCACAGAACTTTCTAGTTTAATTTTCAATCCAATAAAGTGTTTACACGTACTCTCGATTGGATTGATTGGATCTGTGCTTCAAGTCCTATATTATGATCAGACTATAAGGGTCCTTAAAAACACAGCTAGTGTTTGCTGTACAAGTACAGCCTGAGTTGAGCTAGTGCATCGAGAATAACTGTAAAGTATTAATAATATAACATAAAGCAATATAAAATAACTACACTGTCAAGCCGACAGTTTGTCTTAAAACTGATCCGAAAGAGCAAAACATTTTGAAAACCTGAAGATTGTAAGTTATAGTTTGAAAGTTTTATATTGAAAGATATGATCATGTTATTATGTATTATGCTTCTGCATGTTGAAAGAAAGTTTTAATATGATGCTAGTCTGATGCTATCATGATTCACTATGGTTAATCTAATCAAAAATCTAGTTTTCACCCAATATGAACATGTAATGTGTATTTTCAAGCTTAGCAACATGCTAACATCAAACTCTGTTCCTGTCTATATGATAAGTTCTATTTGTGAGGCGGGTTGAGTTTCTGCCTGTGTAATGTGTTTTGTTAGAAGGCAGCTGCCTATGTAGGCTGCAGGCAGCAAGTTAGAAAGCTGTTAGTAAGCTGACCTGAATGGCAGGACAATTTCCTCATTCCAGCAGGGGTTTGGACCCTCAGCAGTTGATGTCTGGAGTACTGAACGCTGAAAAGACACCTCCACAAAAGGCCTGATCAGAGGCTTCACAACACACGCACACACAAACATTTACATGTATATTTTTGACCAACTAAAAGCATCTTTATGCTTTTAAAAAGCACAATATGTGCAATTGAGCTATACAGTTAAAAGTTTATAAGAATGCGTGTTTGTGTGATTGGCAGTAAATAAATAAATTACGTTAAGCCTGTAAACATAAGACTATTTAAAGAGTCTACTTTCTGTCAACAGACCTATGTAGACAAATGACACCAAACTGACATGTCCTACAAAATCCAATCCAAGCAGCTGTAATAACTTACAGTTGTTGTTAGGTCTTATGTGTGTTACCTGTTCGAGGGGCCACTCACTGCCCTGTACAGGTATCTGAGATGACACAGGAACTATAGATGTCTCTGTGAAAGCCCGGGCCAACTTTGCAGACATGGGGGGTTTGCTGAAAATACAATAATGTGGGTAATAAAATACATAAAACTAGATTTGTCTGAAGATAGTGTCAGTGGTGTTTGCCTGTGCCAGTCAAACACTACACAATTATTTGTGAAATCTGTCAAGTCAGACTTCCCAAAACCTACAGATTGTCTCTATCCTGCGGCAACTAGCATGACTTTTTTGCATTTGCAAATCAGGCAAAAAGTCCTAGGCTAAAGTCTGGTAGTGTAATCAAGCTTTTATTGTTGGAAATGGATCTCTGGATCTGTTGGTACCTAGTGTGAGGTCTGCGGATGGGGATGTCATATCCTCTGATAATGTTCACCAGGAGTTTGATGTCTCCATCTGAGAAGTTCTGAGCAGTTACCTTCTTTCTCTCCTTCCTGCGAGGCTTCAGGGGCCTTTTGGGCTCAGCCAGTTTGAACAGGTTCAAGCCCAAAACCCTGAAAGTGCATTCAGCTGAGTCAGTGTGGAGATACCCATAATACACTGGGGCATCAAGCAGGTATTTCATTTAACACTCAACTTTGTAATTTGACACTGACAGACAGTACTGTATTAGTCTCATACACATGGAATTTAATATAGGTACTTTGTTTTCAGTTTGCATCTTAAGGAAAGAATATGTGTATTAAAGATGTTTGGATTGTGATCGCAGATATTGCTTTTATTAAAGCTTATTCCACAGATCTCCGGAATACTGATATTCTGTATCTGATTATTTACTAATGTGGCAAGTAGCCATGTAATCCTTCCGTGTCAGGGTTGTCATCCTGCTCTTTATTTTGCAAAAGCACCCAGCTGGATTTATGTTATCCCTTACTTAATATCTCTGAAATTATTTCATTTGACAATACCATTGACTGTAACTTTTAATGAATGACTAAATTGTATTTGATTTATAGATAATCTTAGCCATTATTACAGTCTTCATCATCACATACAGTATGGTGTAAATTAACTGTCAGTAATTCACTTTTTTATTTAATCTCAAAATGACATGTTAACTTTGCAGCCATAGTAACATGTCTTTTACACTTATAATAAAAAACAACAGAAAAAAAACAGTGTCTATACATGACTTTGCTGTGTGCAATCCGACTGTTGTTTTACACAAAACATCAGTTCTCACCTATCAAACACACAAAAACTGTGTGATCTCCACATTAACACACACACACACACACACTGGGCACTGGACTCTCTACAGACACTTTACAGTGAATGATGCCTCATGAACACACGGATCAGAGGGCAGGAACACCAGGAGAATGAAGGAAAATGCTAGACTCAAAAGAACAAAGAGAACTGAAAACCTACCCAGAACCTGCACCACTGAATATACCAACATAAAAGAGAAAAAAGAGAAATAAAAGAGGAGAACTTGCAAATAAACAATCACTTCATACCAATGTACAACCCCAATTCAAAAAAAGTTAGGACACTGTGTAAAATGTAAATAAAACAGATTTGCAAATCTCATATACCCATATTTTATTCACACTAGAACACAGACAACATATCTAATGTTGAAAGTGAGACATTTAACTACTTCATGCAAAATATTAGTTCATTTTGAGTTTGATGGCAGCAACACCTCTCAAAAAAGTTGAGATGGGCATGTTTACCACTGTGTAGCATCCCCTCTTCTTTTAGCAACAGTCTGCAAATGTCTGGGAACTGATGAGACCAGTTGCTGGGAGGAGAATGTTGTCCCATTCTTTTCTGATCAAGGATTCCAGCAGCTCAACAGTCTTGGGTCTTCTTTGCCAGATCTGTTTTCTACTACAAAGCCATGCTGTTGTAATGGATGCAGTATGCCGTTTAGTATTGTTTTGCTGAAATATTCAAGGCCTTCCCTGAAAAAGACATTGTCTGGTCTGGATATACCTCTCTATATACCTCCCAGTGTTGATGGTGCCTTTCCAGATGTGTAAGCTGCCCATGCCATAGGCACTAATGCAAGCAGGATGGTCCCTCTCCTGTTTAGTCCGAAGGATGCGTCATCCATGACTTCCAAACAGAATTTCAAATTTCGACTCAACACAGAACAGTTTTCCACTTGGCCTCAGTCCATTTTAAATGGCCCAGAGAAGACGGTGTTTCTACATTGTGTTTACAAATAGCTTCTTAGCATGACAGAGCTTTAACCTGCATTTGGATGCATGGATGGCATGGCGAACTGTGTTCACAGACAATGATTTATGGAAGCGTTCCTGAGCCCATGTGTTGCTGCCATCAAATTCAAAATGAGCTAACATTTTGCATGAAATAGTAACATGTCTTGCTTTCAACATTTAATATGTTGTCTATGTTCTAGTGTGAATAAAATAAGGGTATATGAGGTTTGCAAATCATGGCATTCTGTTTTTATTTACATTTTACACAGCATCCCAACTTTGTTTGAATTAGGGTTATATGATGTAATGGGGACAGAGGTGCAATCTGTTCTCCAAGAACTACGGTCAAAGACCTAATTATAATCTAATTAATCTAATCTAATATTTGGATCCATATCTAAATGATAAATATAGAAGTTGAAACAGAATTAATGATATGTATTGGCTGACACAACAGTAGGACTCCATGAAAACTGCACTACATGAGATTATATGAAACAGAGCCGTTTACCCAATACTGGGAACTTCATCCTCTGAAACCACATCAGATAGGATAATATGACGCTTCGCTATGAGGAAACGATTCATGACAGACTCTTGCACCTGACAAAGAAAGAAAGAATAAAGAGACACATTATCTTACACATTGGTTCAATGTTTAAACATTTTTCAAATATATAAACCTTTGGATAGAAGGAGAGGAGGAATGTAAGGAGAAGAGACAAATGACAGAAGAGCTGAGGGAAGAAAGAGGAAGTAGAGGCAGGAACATGTCACTCACTCTCTGTAGATATTTGGCTACAAGAGCTCGATGGGCATCAATGTAGTCCTTTGTGTCAATCATCTCTCCCTCCTTCATTCTCCTCTCATAATCCTACAACACACATTCAGTTTACACAGTTCATAGTCTGATATGATTCGATTAATGCACAGATTAACTCTTAAAAATAAATTTGTGGTCACTGATTTACTTTTACACAAACTCAGTAACTAATTACAGGTGTTATCAATAACATTGTTGAAAGTTCTCCCAAAAATGAAAATTCTTCCAAATTCTTTACTTACCTGCATGTCATTCCAAACTTGTATGACTTTTGGTTTAAGGAACACAAAAGAAGATATTGTGAATTATGTTGGTAACCAAACAACAGTGGCACATATTTCTATTGTAGGGACACAACAACTTCATTTCACTTGAGACATTTCTCAAAAAATCTTCTTTTGTGTTCTATAGAAGATAAAATGTCATGTAGGTTTGGAATGACATGATGGTTACTAAATGATAAAAAGATCATGTGTAAAAGATGTAAAAGATCATAAAGCACAGAGACAACTTTGGTAAGATGGTCCCAAATCCCACCTACTACTCAGGCAAGTACACAGACATCTGATAACATTAGGTGGTGCTAAATAAAAACTTTGAATGCAGGAACTCAGGAAACTTCATTTCTGCCTGGACAAGCATTTTGAAGACAAATAAAAAAAAAACACCCTTATAACTGTGCAGCTGTGCGTGTTCAAGGAAACTGAATTTATCACTAGACAACTGCATCCACAGTGTTCTTTTGCGTTTGGCAATCATGGCTGTTTTGATCACTTTTTCCATTTGCCTGGACTCTGATGATTGTCACTTGCTCTGGTTGACATTCATTTTTCATTATATGAAAAACAACGTCCAGGATATTTATTTGAATTTCAGCTTTCATATTCTTGAGAAGAAAGGTTTGGAATGGCATGAGGTTAAGTAAATGTGTATAGAATGTTAATGTTTTTGAAATATTTTTTTTCAAGTGATCTTACCAGGAAAACTTTTTCTGATATCTCACGCTCCACGCAAGGGACACATTTAAAGTAACGGAATTCTGCCACCTCCTGACTCCTCATCCTCAGGAGACGAAAGCGTTTGGAATGTTCTAGCTCCTCATCGGACAGGAAATTAAACTCCACCTGAAGCTGCTCCAGGCGAAAGTATTCAGGAACCACCAGCTCTCCACCACTCCCCACCTACACAGGCAGAACAAGATCAGATCAAAAGATAGTAAGGGTATTTCTATTGGTGAAAACCAATGCAAAAAATTCTGGAAAATGTACAGAGAGTAGCTGCATTATGGAAGCATTGTTGGGGTCATTGGGGTCGAGACGAGACTCAGCTGCCCACTTTCCCAATTTCTTCATGTCGTTCAAACTGGATGCCCCGATGCATGCAATAGCATCCATCTGCCTCAGACCACTGACAAGACAGAATGAAACAAAACACATCATAACACGTTTAATTCTGTCAGATCTTCAGACTAAAATAAATATTAAACATTTATTTTTCACAACATTTTTCAACGTTATTTAATTACATTTAATTTTTAACATTTAATTTAATTTGTAGTTTTGTATATTGCTATTTACTTTTGTCCAAAGCTGGTGTTTGGGTGTCGACTTAAGTCTCATGAACCTACAGACCACAATTCTCGGTTCATTTCTGTTTTTTTTCATTTATGTAAAGCTGCTTTGAAGCAATGCAACATTGTAAAAAGCACTATATAAATAAAATTGCATTAAATTGAAAATTTAATTCGGTTCCAGTTCAAACAGGTTTAGTCAGTAAGTTGTTAATTCAGTAACCTAAATAGTTACACTTTTGCAACCATTTTAGTCAAAGTCTGGAACCCTGTTCTGTGCATCATTCAAAGATACAAAATGGAGAGCTGGGTCTCTGCATGGCCATCTGACCTGTACATGGCCCCTCCAGGATGATTGTATGGGGGAGCAAGGGGGACATCGTCCTCCCCCATAGCCCAGGAAACGCAGCAGGAGAGTTTCCCTGACGTCAGCAGTGTCTGAGTGTTAGTGCCATCAGCCTCAAAAGAGAACGGCACACCTACCACAGACAAGACAAATTTTGGCTAAAATGAGGCACTCCAGAAGGTGACAAAGTTCTTGCATCTGTGCATGATTGTGTGTTTACCACTCCCAACACCCTCATGGTTAAATGTGACTTTCTGGTTGCTGCTAAACTCCATCTCCTCAAATGGTGCACTGCCAGTCAGGACGGAAGATTCTGGAACTGGGACACACACCTCGGCCAGCTGGGAGGATGAAGACCCAACAGTCTCAAATACCTACATGAAAACATCACACACAAAGAAACAACTAAATAAAGCCTATAGCCCCCATCTTCTAATGGTGGTCACACATTTTTTTATTTTTAACGGCAATGCAATTAAATGTGCAAGTGTACACAAACATTGTACCTGCAGTTTGATACTCTCTGGCCAGTTGAGTATCTTCAGGTTAAAGATCTGACCAAAGTGAACTCTGAAATCCATGTTGAGGGTTCGACTGTCTGTTCTGGAAACCTCTTTATCATTGTAGAGGACCTTGATGAAGAGGGCATGCTTGGCCACATCCTCTCTACGAGCAAACTCACCACTACACAAGACAAGAAAGAAAAACTGAAGCTTCACTTTTCCTAAAGAAATCTATGGTGATTAAGGGTGTTGCTTTGTTGTGTGGCTGCTAATGTATACTGATTAGCTTTTAGTGGGTTGTTATGTGGTTGCAAGAGTGTACTGAGTGGTTGCCAGGATGTTTTGAGCGGATGCTTTGCCACATGGTTACTAGTGTGAGCTGCCTAAAGTGTGTCTAGGTGTTTGCCAGGGGGTTAATATGCAGTTGCTAAGGAATTGCAGGGGGTTAACTGGTGTTTGCAAGTCTGTAGATATGGCTAAGCTCCCTCTGTTAATGGAGGTCTATGTTTATTGCCTGACAGACAAAAATTGTACATCTAACTGTATAGTAAAGTAATAACACAACTATTATAACAAGCTGCAAGATTTGCGGTATTAGTTATGTCCAATAAGACAAACACTAAAGGACAAGTTACACAAAAAATTCCAAAGTATAAGCACTAGCAACACTTGCCCAAGCAAGCCCAACAAAATATTCTATTTTAAAGATTTAAAGGGATTAAAAACACCTAAAACCAGGTTGTACTTGAACTGCAATCAGTGACTAACTGATGGTCTCAGGTAAGTGAATCTGTATGTATGTTGTGTTCATTTACCGTGGACACTGCTCATTGGGGGTGATGGGCCCTGAAATGGTAAGTTCTGGAATCAGAATCGCCTCTCTGGGTTTCCTGCGAATTCTGGCAGCCTTATCTCGTATTCGTTGTTCCACAGCACTCAGGTCTGGTTTCTCTGGAGGTTCTGGTTTCTCTGGTTTCTCACCCAGTTCTTTCTCAAAGACCTCATCCTCATCCTTCTGCTGTCTTTTTTTTTTTTGTTTCTTCTTGAGAGCTTTCTGGGAAAATCAAAATCTGCTGTGAATCAGTAGCATCATAAGCAAAACGTGAAGTAACATGCTGGTCCAGTATGGTGACACAAACTATGTGACCCACACTGGTGTCCCATCCAGTAAGTGCCAGACATTGGAGTAGTGAACACACAGATTGCAAACCGTGAATACAAACTTTGAGCAATGGGCAGCACTGTGGCACCCGGGTAGCAATTGGGGGTAAGGTGCCTTGCCCAAAGGCACCTCAGCCGTTTCCTGCTTTAAGTAGCATTGGAAGCAAACCGGCAACCTTCTGGTTACACGTCTGACTCTCTAACCAGCAGGCCACAACTGCCCCAAACACTTAAGTATGAAATGTATTTTAAGACGGTTCTCAAGTTGCAACCTTTGATTAGCAACACTGCAAAATTAACTGCATTTTCCGTAGTGTGTCAGCAGCCCAGGTGTTTTAAATAATGACATTTCTAATTCCAACAAGTAGCATTTTTTTATTAAATATATCATTTTGATGAATCTTTTATATTTTGATGAATGTATAATTTTTGACAACTTTTTGGTGAATCATATAATTTGGATAATAATTTACAGCTAAATGCTAATTATGTGAATAATGATTGATAACAGTACAGAAAATTTTAATTTACTTGTCAGTGTGAATGCCTCATGATTCCACGTAGCTAGGGGGCGTTCACACAGAATGCATGTTTGTGTCTGAAAATGCGACACATCTCCACTGAACACCGGCGGCTCCTCTGTGGAGATCGTCAAGAGCACCAAGTTTCTTGGTGTTCACCTGGTGGAGAACCTCACCTGGTCGCTCAGCACCAGTTCCATAACCATAAGTGCCTGTATTTTCTGTGAAGAATGAGGAAAGCACATCTCCACTCCCCATCCTTACCACGTTTTACAGAGGAACTATCAACAGCATCCTGTGTAGCTGCATCACTGCCTGGTTTGGGAATTGCACCGTCTTGGACCGCAAGACCCTTCAGTGGATAGTGAGGACAGCTGAGAAGATCATCGGGGTCTCGCTTCCCTCCATCACAGACATTTACACCTCATGCTGCAACTGCTATGCCACCAGCATTGTGGATGACCCCACACACCACTCTCACACACACTTTACCCTCTTGCCATCTAGTACACGGTACCAAAGCATTCGGGCCCTGACGACCAAGGACTAGTTTCTTCCCCATGCTACTGGACTCCTAAATACGCAGAAACTGGACTGAAGGAACACACACCCATACATATATATACACACACACAACTGTTCATCCTCCACCCTGCAATTTTTTTTTTCACGTTAAATACTTTTTTGCTGCTAAATATTTATACTGTACATAGTCTTATGTTCACACTTGTGTTGACACTTATATTTTATTATCACTAGGATTACTTTGAAACAGAACTGTGTACTGGTCGGCGCTGCACTGGGACTTACTATGTCCATTGTCTGTCCCAGTAGTCATTGTACTGTCTTGTGCTGTCTGAACATGTGCACTTTATGTATAAATTATGTAGCCTTGCCACTATGTACTTGTATATGTCTGAAATGACAATAAACTTGACTTGATTTGCCATGTAGCCATGCCAACTTGCAACTGGAAACAAAAGCTTGCAATGCTTGTCCCGCCTGCAGGGTCTTTTGATTGGGCCACTGTTCTGGAACTAACATTGATGAGTGGTGCTGAGTGTAAAAAATGAAATTATTTTAACTTGACATGCTCTTTTGCAAGACTCTGCAAAAGCCACAAATGCAACAGTCAAACACTTCCCTCAACATAGAGAAACAATGAAAAAGTAACATGATAAAATGGAAAACTGTTCTGTGTGAACAACCCATAACACTGGTCTAAAAACAACAAAATCAGACAGTATTCATTGAGAGTTTCTATTTGTAGTACCTGTTTTCTCCTCCAGGATTTCCATTCCTCATATTGTCTTCTGTACTCACTCTTCTTTCTCTGATACTCTTCCTCTGCCTCCACCTGCAGTTCAGACACCTCCACCATGATCTCCTTCTCAAACTCTAGCTCATCCTGCACTGCCTCCACCTTCTCCCTGCGAAGCATAAGACGTGGTCGCTCCATCCAAGGAAAGAAGCACAAACACATAAGACAGAAGCTCTACCTCCTGATGAAGAGTTTGTAGGGGGTGTTGGTGATTCTCTGGAAATCTCTAAGAGCTTTGAGCTCCTTCCACGCTCTTATGATGTTCTTGAGAAGAGCTCTGTCCTTCTCCTGCTCCAAATCACGTAGCTGACGAGTGTGTCTGGTAACACAAATCAGACTAAGAATCATATGAACTTGAAAGTGTCACATGAAATAGAAAAAAATTACAATTACCTCCCCATCTCTACACATGGCTTGCCATGGCAGGAAAAACAATGCAATGTGTGTGCTTTGTATACTATTATTGTTATTATGCTATCATACACAGAACATGAAACAGGAACTTGATTAGCTTTTCCAAAAATAAATAAATAAGCTTTAATGTAAAGAGCAGTAGACATACATACTAAACAGACTAAAACAATTTTAATATTTTTATATTTTTCTTCTACCAAATAGTAACCATTTTAAAATTCACTTGGTTTAAACCAGCAGAAAAAAATTGGGATCTACACATACAGTTATATTTTGTTTTCTTATTTTAAAAACAGAACTGAATACACACTACCGTTCAAAGGTTAAGGTCACAGTCTTTATCAATATTTTTAGAATTATAGTAAATTTGTGGCATAACTATGAATTAACAAAAATGCAACTTTGGAAATATTCAAAATAAATCAAACTGTTACATTTTAACATCTTTAATGTAGTCACTCTGCCTAGAATTTACAAAATTCTGCTGCGTTTTAAACAGTTTTGAAAGAGTTCCCATCTATGTTGAGCTCTTATAGGCTGCTTATTTAGAACTATTTGATCCAAACCATCCATTTCAAAAATATTTTGTAATGAAAGTGTAATTTATAATGACAGAAATAAATGTTGGCACAATTATATTTTGTGTACAAAATTATTTCAAACATTTAAGCAAACTTACATGTTGAGGATTGAGAAACATTTAGTGAAGTGACCCTTAAACCTTTGACAAGTAGCATAAACCTAAATATCTCAGTAACTCAATAGCAGTAACTTGTATTTTAAGGCACAATTCCTTTACCTTACTTCCTGTTTGTATTCCACTATCCTCTGCTGGGTCACCTGACTCAGGGCTTCCTCCCTGTGTAGCTCCAGCATATTATGAACTGTGTTCCTCAAACCATTCAGCTAAACGTACAACACACATGCATTCAGAACAGGTATCAGGAACAGCCAAATGACAAAAGAAAGACCCTCCTCACTTACTTTATCAGTCAGCAGTCCTGTAAGATTTTTGTGCTGTCTGATCAGGTGTTGATCGTATAGCTGGGCGAGACGGGCTCCCAGCACATGCTCACGACTGAAAAGAGGGTGATGTGAGAGGATGAGACCAGATACGTCCACATCCAGCTGGTAGTCTGCCTGGAGATTACCCATTCCCGCAGTGTACAAGTTCACTTGCTTAGACTTCAAAGGCTAAGACAGAGATGAAAATGGAAAATGTAATTACAATGTGTTGCATTGTACATGAAAGAATTATACATTTAAATTTTCCATTCCAATATAGTACAAATTTTGATAGTCCACTTTAGACATTCTATTAACTATAACTAACAATGCAACTACTTCTCAACTACCAGTCAGAGTATTAGTAGAGTGTTTGCTTGATATCTGCTAGGTATTACATTTTCCCAAAAAAGAAAATTATTTGGTATTTTTTCTTTACATTACGTTGGTAACATGGTTGAATGGCTAAGATTAATGAATGCAGTCATCACTAGTACTGCAATGTCTCAGGTCATTTCACCTGTTGTTTCTCATTTTCATTTTTTGTTGATCATTCCTTGTCTTTTATGTTACTATTGCTTTGCATGATTCCAGATCAATCAGTTCCATGTGTCTGTAAAAGCTTTAATAATCTGATAACATTCTCATGATATGTTTGTCCTTGGTTTATTTGATTATTGGATTTACTTAAATGCAGCAATCACAAGTCTGTCTCATTTAATTTAACACAGCCATGCAAACTTTTTAATTTAAGTTTGCATGGCTGCCATCATTGCATTTTGACAAATGTTTATCAAAATGTTGAAATATCTCACATTTTAATTTCACTGAGGCATGGCGCCCTTCTGCCCTGTTTCTCAGCTGTGACATCACCACACATCTGTAACAGATTTCTGTTCTCACACCTCTCATCACTAGGAATATTACTGGCTGTCTACACTGACTGGAAATAAGCTGCAAGCAGGAAATTACCACAGAGCACTAGTAAACATTACAGGATTTCATTTTAGTACTGGACAGTGTAAAGTGGTGGACCAGTATGCCTGAGGACATGAAGAAAAATCAGGCATTATAGGGTTCCCACAGCTTCTGACAAATTAATTTTCATGTATTTCCATGACTTTTCTGGTCGTTTGCGATTACAGCGCAAGGATAAAAAAAAGTTATAGGGATTGCATATGTTAGACCTAAACATAATTAAGGAACATTATTTTTATTTTTTTGTGTTTACTTTAACAAATTTGCTTTTCACGTCTTCCCACATTCAAATGTACTTCTAATTTTTTAAAATGCTGAAGTACCTCACATCTGCGTATGAAATTACCATACTTATCATAAATGACTGCAGGAATTCGTACTTGCAGTCATGCAGGTGATTTAATTTAGCTTTGGGTTGCATGGGAAGACAAACCCTGATGAGACTGCATTACTCAACAGACCTGTGCAGTGCGTACCCAGTCTACAGAGCCAAGCTGTTAATTGTGCATTGCACTTAGCATGGTGCAATGCTTCACTGTCTGGTGGGGTATTAATGTTGACATTCTGATTGGTCTCTAATGGCATGTAATCAGATGCAACAAAAAATCTGATGTGTGCCAAAAAATCACATTTAAACATTAGACCTTGCAATGTAAGACTGCCAAGACTATTTCCCCAGCAGAAATTTCCCAGCCAGCCAATCAGATTGGACCTAGTAATTTTGGAACACTCTCAGGCAGGTCTCTAATGTGCTGTGAGATTCCTCCAGTTATGAAAAATTAGATGTGTCACCTTTCTATAGACAGTCTGCAGAGCAGGGTCCAGCTCATCCTCCAGGTGGAAGAGAGGCGGTCTGGAGAAGGACTCTTTAATTGGGTTTGGCAGAGCAATAATGCGGCCATCATCTCCAAACCACTTCCTGCCCTGGAACAGAAATTACACATACTTTTTAGTTTTTATTTTGTTCAGAACAAAAATTGAGATTAGTAAATCAAAACTGCCTTAAAACATTTTTCAAAATCAATTGCTTAACAAATTTTAGATGCTTTTTGATGGCATTATTGTCTATATTCAATAGATAATACAGTGCAGGCCAGATGTCTGAGAACACTTTAATTTTGCATTAATTTGCATTTTGGTTAAGAGGATAGGATAGAGCATTAGGGATTAGTCAGGTGTGTTTTGAGTCGTTTATTGAAGGTTGTGATGATCTCAGCGGATCAGGTGGAGGCTGATCTTTTGAAGATCTTTTTGATCTTCAAAAGGAACAGAATAGATGAAAGTTTTACAGATTGATTTGGTGCCTCGTTGTGGGGGAACAATCAGTCGTCGCTCGTTAACTGACCGTAGCTGGCGGGAGGGGACATATGTCTGGAGGAGTGAGTTGAGGTAGGAGGGAGAGGTTCCGGTTGCTGTCCTAAAGGCAAGTGTAAGAGATTTAAATTTGATGGGGGCGCTACAGGTAGCCAGTTACATAATGTCAGGATGGGTGTGAATGGTATGGTATGTCCCCATTTTATGGCACGCACTCAAATGAAAAGAAGTTTATCCAAATACTGATGGCCCTTGTTATCTCAGGATATCTGTTCACAAATTTCTTTGTATTGCAACATGTGTTGATGTGTTGATTTTTAGCCTACTTCACTTTGTTAGACAGGTTATGTTTAAGTTATTTCTTGATTCAACAGGACTGGCAAGGGTGTGGCTAGTGAAATTGAACTCTCCAAAAATGTTGTTAATCACAGTTCATTCATGATTTAACAAGGGAGGGTAAACTTTTTCACATATGTCCTGGTAGGTTTGGACAGTTTTTCCTTAAAAAAATAAAATCATAATATACATTTTTTTAAATTAAAATTTAACTTTATGAAATGATCATAACATCAATTTATATGTTCAATGAATTTATATCATAATTACCTCAGCCTGCTTCAGTATGCGGTTCTCCAGAATGTTCTGATTGGTTAAGGAGACAGATGGCCTCTCCCCCACATATAGCCCTTCCTCCTCTAGGTAGCGAGGACACACATTCTCTGGTAACTTACCAGAGACAGGCGCTATGATACAGTTACACAAACACATTAGTATATTAGTACATTTTTGTGTTATAGGAAGGTGACCATGAACTGTGTGAGTTTTGTGAGCTAATTGGCTGAACCTGGTCTCATGCTAGGAATAAAGAAAGTCTCTCTCTCCCTCTGCAGCTGCCTGCTGTAACCCAAATACTCTGCCCTCTTCAGTTCCAAGAAATCTTGTTCTAAATGGTCGATGACAAACAAGTCCTCCTCCTCGTATCTGACTAGTGGGGCATCTTCATCCTAAGCACAACACATTCAAATTCACAGAATATTGACATTCTGTGAGGAAATTACAATCCTGTTACAATTACAATCCTGTTTATTAGTATTAATCTTCACATGAAGTAGGCTTTGGTTGAGTTTAGTGGTTGTTTTCAGGAACTAAAAGAATACAATAACAGCAGTCACCCTGGCTTCCAACTCCTCTACTTCATACTCTCTCTCTATTTCACCCTCTGCCTCCTGATCCTTCTCTTCTTCTCCTGATTCAGACTCTTCTTCCTCTGCTTCTTGTCTCCTGGATTGCCTTTTCTTGTGGCATTGTCTCTCTTGAGGATCAGGGTCAAAGTTAAAGGTGAAGAAGTTGTATGCCTCTTCAGCAGTGGGTAAACCATCTTCAGCCTGCTCAGTTTCCTAAAACACAACCCATTCAGATTAATCTTCTAAAACAAGAACTTTAACAACATTTCTCAACACAAGGGAAACCTGTTACTTTGCTGCATTGATTCCTGGAAAATAAGGTCTTTTGACTTCTGCACAGCAATTAACCCAACATGCTGTGGTTAAAAGCAAATTTAACAGCTAATGGCATGATGCAGAGCTGTTCTAAATTCACTTTATAAAATGGTTAGTTCCAGTTATGATTCTCATTGGTCAATAGCTGTTTTTCATCAGGAAACATCAGGAAATGATGAATAGGTCATGATGCAGCCCTAGCTTCGCATTGTCTAACAATACCCTTCAGCCATGACTTACTCACTTTACAGCACAGCTTCTCATACCTTATTGCTTACATAAATTATAGATTCACAGAATCTATTGCTTTTATGAAACAGTTATGTCATATACTCTTTTAGGTAGGGCTGGGCGAGTTTTCCAAATAATTTGAATTTACGTTTTAACACGGTTTTATTTTTTTTTTAATCGAGGTGTTGCGATTTTTAATAAAATTATTGGCGCAGGCATCCACTTAGATACACTGTCAATACAACGGTAGAATAATTAAGAGTCAATGTTTCAAGACCACAAGATGGCGCGCCTGATTAACCGCGCACACGTGAGCGCGCTCTATGTAGAAAGGTAGAACATAGCGTCTAACATCATGGAGGGGGATGGCTCTTCTGAGCGTATGTTTAGTGCCGGTGGGAACATTGTGTCCTTTTACGAAGCATGTCTTAAGCCTAAAACAGTAGACAGACTGGTCTTCTTTCAAGAAACCTGTAAGTAAAAACTACTATGTTTCATTTGCAGGTAATAAAACTACTGCTGTTACTTGAAGAAAATTTGAATTTGCCTGACATGTTGAGTTGACTAAGATAACAGAATGTTTACATTGGTTAAGATGTGTTATTTTATATATGTTTGGTTTGATATTTCATTCCTAAATTTGCAATACAAAAATACAACTTTCTTAACCAGATGGTTTTTCAAAGTTACTAATAAAGAGAATGTTATTTCAATCTTATAGTTATGTTTTATTTTTGCTAGTAAAACCCTGAAATTGTGAATCGGTCAAGTGTTCTGAAAAAAAAGAGAGATTGTATTTTTTGCTAAACCGCCCAGCCCTACTTTAAGGTTCCATAAACACAAAACATACACATACATAACATAGTTATTACAAAAAGTAACAATACTGATAAAAAATACTATTCTTCCACCATCAATTTAAGTAATACTGCAGTAATACTGATTTAATGAGGTCACAGCTTTGAATTTGGCTCAATCAATCTGAATCAAGGTCTAGAACGATCTATTTTTTAATATACATTTAATTACTTCAGATATATTGGTGAGGATTTCTATACATTACTCTTACATCATTAATTCTTATATGATCTCTAGAACATTGCTGAGGATTTCTAGAATATTGGTGAATTTGAAGAAGATTTTTTTGAGGGTGTTACTCATCCCTGTAGGGGACATGAAGATTTTTACCCTTTTGCCCATGGCTGCATATCTGTTTGCATCCCGGAACTTTAACCTGGCAGCAAAGGATGAGTTTTCATCAGCCTGTAGATCTGGATCCATCTGGGAGAGACAATGACACACACACATATTTGTGTGACACAAATATGTTAGTTTTTTAAAGGTTAGTTAAGGGCTTTATTAATCCCCCTGAGGCAATTTACTTTAGACTATCATGGCGCTTTACATATATAGACAACACTTAATACACAAAATACATAAAATAAATAAGTAAAATGTTAATATAATAAAACAAATGTTTTTTAAAAATTCATAATTTGTGGAACACCTCGCTGTCCCCAAACAGTGACTGTGTTAAAATATTCAGGCAATCACATGAGAAAAAACACAAGGAGTTTCAGAAAATATTTCCACTGTCTCTCAGCAGTTGCTTACATCTCTGTCAAATCGAGTAAGAGTTTCTGTGTCTCGTAGACTCTGCAGGCGGCTGGAAGGCTCAATAATGGCTTCCTGCTCTAGAAGACTAGCAGCTTTAGACTGAAGGGAGGACACAACAATGAAAAATAATTATACTAAACTGAAAGATCGCTTTTTTTACCCATATTGATCCTGCAGTACTGAATAAACGTTAAACCTTGGCTGCTTTCAATTTTTCAGCCATACGCCATCTCAAGGAGGTCTCTGATTGGCTGGAGGAATGTCTCATCACAGGACGAGGAGGAAGATCTAGAGAGAATGACAGTGTTGTAGCATAAATGCTCTGTGATCTTAAAAAAGTCAATATATGCACAACTGTGACGACTCATTAGTTGCCCAATGCAGTCCACCCACAAACAGCCACACACATGGTAAATGTATCTACCATGATAATGTCAAAAAGTCACCTCTAGGAGACTTCACTGATGAACTTTCACCTTCTTTTCCCTCCTGCACTGCTGTCACTTCCTCTAGCACTTCATCTGGAGGAGACTCCAATACCATTTCTTTGAGCTGTTACAAAAAAGCTATGACACTTAGCAAGACTTGATTTCTGTCAGCTGTGTGAGAATCAACAGTTTGAGCAACATCAATAGTACTTTAACAAGTACTAAATTGCAAATACTTAAGTGAATAATTGCTCATATATGGATTATTTCAGGTTGTGTGTTAATGAAAGCTGTGTCGTGATAAACAGTTACTAAAGTCCTGACCTTTTTTCTCTTAATTCGATTTGCCTTTATTGAACGTCTGAGTGTCTCACCAGGGTCCTCTTTTCCATCTGCCAGCTCCTAATATGACATTAAGCAATACAATAATAAAACTAAATGCTCAGATAGTTTGGCCCCCATAAGCATACAGTATATATACATAACAGTTCAACAAAGGACAGTGTTTCATGTGTTGTCAGTTCCACTGTGACTTTTTGTCCAAGTGGAAAGTGAAAATGTGTCACCTAGGGCATACAGGTTTGGAGAACAGTATACAAGATATAGACATACCATATTGACAACATATGAAACAATAGATCAAAACAGGATGAACTGTTGTCTCATGTGCTGTCGGTTCCACTGTGTTTTTGTCCATGTGGAAAATGAAGATATGTCACAGGAGCATACAGTTTTGCATGAAAATATTGGGATATTTTCCAATAAAAAACAAAAAATCACAGCTGATAAAGTGCAACATATCTCTTGACAACTCAAGGGTCAAGTGGAATGAAATGACAACACGCAGTACTTCCCTCAGTGGTTAGAATCAGTTTTTGACAAAAAAAAGAAAAATATTGAAGAGAAAAGAGTTTTAGAGACTATTTTATAAAAATCAAAAGACAATCTAAAGACATGTAAAAATGATTTAGATATAGTAGGTCCTGAAGCAAAATAGAAAAGCATTCACCTGCACAAGACATAGTTTAATGAACCCATTGCCATAATTGCCCAGGTTGTTTGACAATGAATTACTTTTTCCTCTCAGTGGAAAAAAAATGTCACACAAATAACCTATTTTCTTTAAAAGTGTATGGTGATGTACTGTATTATTTCAACCATCAAAAAGAGCTCTTTACGGTTTAAATCACCATAAACTTTTCTATTTTATGGAAAAGAGCAGCTTGAACATTCTTTCTAACATCCCATCCCAACAAATAAATAATAACACAGGGTCACAGAAAATCACTAGTAAAAGCAGCAGTCAAGAAGAAACAGCAGGAATAAGTTTAGAAGAGTGGAGTTAGAGTGTTACAGGAAGGTGAAAGAGTGAGACACAACCAACCTCCACCGCAGTGTCATCATTCTCCTTAGACACACCCCAGTCTGATGGAACCAAAGCCTACAGTAGATCAGCACAGCCTTCATATACAAGCCTTTACAAGTGTGTTTGTGTTTTCTTATTTTTCTACCATTGTGGGGACCAAATGTCCCCAGTGGTCCCCACGAGGAAAACTGATTATTAAAGGAATTAAATTATGCTTTTTTTTGAAAATGTAAAAATGCACAAAAGGTTTCTGTGAGGGTTAGGTTTAGGGGTAGGGAATAGAATATTCAGTTTGTACAGTCATTAAGTCTATGGAAAGTCCTACAAAGCATAGAAACCTATCGTGTGTGGGCTTGTTTTTCTACTATTGTGGGGACCAAATGTCGCCATAACAATGGTAAAAGTCACGCACACCTACATTGTGGGGAGTTAGTGGTCCCTACGAGGGTAATTGATTATTAAACATACTATATGTTTTTGAGGGTTAGGTTTAGGGGTAGGGGACAGAATATTCAGTTTGTACTGTAAAAAAGTCATATCTATATACAAACGAGTGTGTGTGTAGAACTGCATAATGTACCTTTATAACATTATGCCATATTTCATCAAGTACAACAAGCTGATAATCTCACATACATATCTAATTTAAGATAATATGTCAATACGATAATCTATGGCAAGTGTGAATGTCCATGTATTTCCGAAACGTTTCACTTTTTACTTTTTAGAAATTATTTTAAAATTTGATGAATCATAAGACAGTAATGCAGTATATTTGTTAAATTCATTTTCTATTTTCTGCTGTAGTAAACTAAGGCACTATACAGTTCTATACTGATGTCTTATGGCAAGCATTCCATACTGTAATGTACTATACTTTACTGTATTATACTGAAGACCTATACACTCTATTACTCTACATGGAGGGCCGTGTTCATACCTGTTTATCATCTCTGACTTTTCCCAAACACTCCTTTAGTGCTCTCTGCTTTTTCTTTATTTTCTCCTGAACATCACTGAAGACACCAGAACAGAAAACATACAAAGACACATAAATCAATCACATTTGACTGTTTCAGCTGTTTTAACTCTTATAGCAGTAGAAATAGAAAGGTTACCCGGGTGATGACATGTTGGTGGCCCTGAATTGAGATTATTCAGTATTCACTTCATGTCAGATCAGATGGACTGCATGATTAGACTGTAATAAAACGTTTAAAACTGGAATTGCAAGATTGTGTCACTTCGAAAATCATTTAGTGCAATAAAAAGAAGGTAACGTAGATCTTTAATCCTTCAATGCATGAAATAAACATCACCCGGAGCAAAAGAGACGCACTATTGCGAATATAAATACATCAGCAGACAGTATCAATATGAAGAGTGCTCGGCGACTAAAGAAGCAGGTAATAAACATCAAAATAACTTTTTAGTTCTAAATCAGTAATCTTACCACTAAAATGTGTCTTGCTGCCTGGTAACGGAGGTAAATAATGTGCAACCGAACTTGAAAACACAGTGATCAGCGTAAAATCCCGCCCACTCTGCGTCAGAACGTCTTGTTATTTGCCCATTAGCACGTCAATTACTCTGATCTACAGCCTTACGGAGTTAATCACCTCGAGTCCAAGAAATTCTTAAAGCTGCACAACGTAACTTATGTTAAAAATGAATAAAAATCTATTATTGAGCAAGTACATAACATATTAGCGTTCAAAACGGTCTTCTTACCGTACTTCTATTCGAAGATGTAAGATTATAATGATTTATAATTTAAGCCTGACCTTATTTGATTTCGCAGGAAATGTCAGTTTGCCTTAGTAAGAGCAACTCTTTCCATAAGTAGCGCACATAAGACATCTCCGTTTTGACAGAATTGAAAATTCGCAAACAGGACATATGATATGCATTTCAGAGTAATTACGATTGAAAGTGCCGGCACATGTAAACACCAGATCGGATTAGATTACACCTCATGTCAATGGTGGTATTCAATTGGTATCCAAAAAGCGTGCATGTAAATGTGGCTATAGTTATATTTTTTACTGTATACATGAAGTCTGGTCTATTTTGCAGCATATTCGTCAAGGACGGTTGATAAACAGCCACTGTTAAACAGCCAATCAGGTTATAACTAACAAAATCAGCCAGAGCCATTTTTTGATTGAGACCAGACTGGAGACATTTTGTTTGCAAGTATAGCTGCAAATACCTGTACCTTGTAATACCTGCAAACCATCCTGGACAACTGTTGCCTGAGAAACTGTGAAACTGGTGTAGTTGTTTCTAGAGTTGTTCATTTCCTGGGATACCAACATGGCCGTCTTCGCCTTGAGGCCCCTAGGGGCCAGGCTTTCATGGTTACCCTGGCAACCCTTGAATACTGCAGATAAACTGTGATGGGGCTCCTTTGGTCCTGGCCTATAGCAGCTGACCAGTAATGCACTGAGAGAGCCAAACCATGCCCACAATAGTCCACAACCTTCAAAATAATTACAAAAACACAAAAGCAAAGATTAAAGAGAAATTAAAATGAAACAATATGAAAGAAAACAATTAACATTTATAGCTTATTAAGCAATCACATATCCATGTAAACAGTTGTGCTAAATTCAAATATGGCTGTATGTAAATAACTTTTCTCATTTCTGAGTCTCATTTCTCATAGTGTCATTCAATTCAACTTGAAAAAGGGCACGTTAGTCATATGGGCCACACTGGACCTTTGCAACCATGTACAAACCCTGATACATACTTAAAGGGGTCTTAAAGCTGTCTTGTAAATAATAAGTAAATATGTAATATGTAAATATTAACAAGAATGTATAAGAATTTGAAAAATATATACAAAAAATCCAAAAGACTAAAATACATTATTCGTAATGCACACTTTAAAAAATACATAACATTTTTGGATCTTTATAAAAATTTTATAAAATGAAAAATAAATAATATATATGCTTAATAGTCTCCTGTGGTGTGATTAGTCTGTCATTGTTAAATTTAGATAAATTCTGAAACATTGCTCAGACACAAACATGCAGCAAAAGCAACCTTAGAATTTTTGACAATGCTTTGACAATGGGTCCAGCTCATTCAAGAGGAAGAACATTACTGAACAGAAGAACACTTTTAGTGAGAAACATAAAAGCAAACTGGCTTAATTACTATTACTATCCAGTAAAAATGAAGTTATATAGTTTGGAGTCAGATTTCCTATTACAGTGTGTTTTCTTTAGCAGAGGTGTCGAGAACAATATTTTTTAATATTTAATACAGATATTTCAGATAGAATAATTCAGTCTTGCCTCTCCAACGTTCATTCAATACAATTTACTCTGTTAAACATTTTGCTTTTAAATGGCAAAGTTCTGACCACAGCTTTTCAAGAGCACAGCTCTTTTCCCAGAGGATTGATCCTATTCCAGAGGATCCAGGGATGTGTTTGCTCAAATCCAACTCTATCAAAGTAAAGGGGTTTGATCTCATACCTGAAGCAAGAGATGGGAAACCCTCATTGATCAGTCTTGTAAAAGATGACAAATGCTACAGAGGAGGCTCCTGTACCGCCTCCTCCTAACCACCAAAGGGAACCCTCTCCTGAATATTAGTCTGTTTCAGACTCCAATTCCCATAGGAAGACTAATCGAGGAACACTAAAGAGGAACTAACCGACAGGCCTTAGAAAAGCGATAAATGATTACAAGTATGGTAGTGAAACCATTGAAGAGGGGCAGGTCTGTGATATAGTTTATGGACAGGTGTGACCATCGAGGAACTGAGAACTAAGAAAATTGTTCACTCAACCATGTGGTACTCTTAGTAGTCTTCTGGGCTTTGTGTGCTCATACTACATTGTGGTGGCCTGTTTCACCACAGTAATAACAGGTTGAGTTGACATCGTCAACTTTTCTCCTCAGTGAATTTGGAAAAAAACAGTTGCATAGGCTCTTGACTTGGCATTGATGCAAGTTGGGCAAAGCTGATGTGTGGTTGGAAAGCTTTACTGTGATAATTGAGTATTTTTCCTCTTGGAGGTATTTCTCATCAGGCTGTCAATCTTGATTGTGAGATTCACACATTCAGAAAATGAACAATGCTCACCCTTGCAAGCCAGTTCAGTGTGTAGGTCTACATTCAAATTTTGTCAAAACACAGTCTTCAAGGAGATATCATTCCAACCACTAAACTTAATGGCGAAATCTGCAGCAGTGTGTGGTTGCCTTGAGACATCTGAAGCAATTGTGTCTGTTTGAGACTTTTAACTGTCAGGATCTGACTTAGAATTGTATGAGAAAACACCCTGGGTGCCCGTTTGAGCACTATATTATATAAGGATGAGGAGACAGGTTTAGGTGATGTATATGTATGATAGATTATCAATTACAAGCTCACAATTCTAAATCTAATTAGGAATACAACCTAGTATAACCTAGTAACATCTCACACATATTATTTGCAATAATATCATGTACTCTGTGTTGAACATGTCTGACATTTGTTTTGTGTTTTATTTTTTATTATATGTAAAGATTTTTGGAAGCAATGAAAAATTGTGAAAAGCACTATATAAAAAAATTGAATTGAATTGTAAAGACTCTTTAATAGCCTACACATAGTCCTATGGATTTATTACTCAAAACCATTAAGGGATTGTTATGCTGCATTAACTATGTAAACCATAACCAACACTTTCCATAAGAACAGATGTACTAACTCCACACTAAGCCTGTCTGTCTCATTTACCCAAGGTCTTGTAGTCAGCATGACTTTCTTCAGACCAGATGTTGGGGAGAGTGAATGGGATGACCCCTGAGACAGATTGACCCAGCTCCAGTTCCACTTGACACTAGTCCCATTTGTGTGCCAGGTACTTGATCACCCTTTTACCAGTTTAAGAAGATCACATTATAAACTGGATAACCTTAAATCAGTGGGACTTCTATATAAAAATTTCCTAATATCTACTTACCTACCTCCAGCTCAGTTAAATTCTACGTTTTAGTTCTATGCTTAGTCACAGCAGTGTGATGTTATAGCTGCAATTAGTACCATAATTGTTACGAATGAGGTCTCTGCTCTGCCTCCACTGCACCACCAGAGGGAGCCCTCACCGGAATACTAACCAGTAGCAATCTGGACTACAATTCCCATAGGGCCGCTTACCTGGGACTGATTACTTCCTGTCAGCTGTTTCCTGTCAGAGTGACTATATAAGCCTCATACATACCATGTTACATTGCGAAGTCTTGTTTTGCCCCGGCTACAATTCTGAGCGTTTACTATTGTGTTTTGGATTACTTGTGTTTGACCTTGGATTGGTTATACCCTTTTGCCTGTTTGCTGCCTGCCCCGATTTTGGATAATACTTTTGGTTTTTGTGATTGTTTGCTGCCTGCCACAACCTCTGCCTGTTTACTGTTTTGCCTCTGCCTTACCCTTGCTAACCCTGTCTGCTGTTTCTCGACCCTTGCCTGTTCTGACTACGATATAATAAAGCTACAAATGGATCACACTCCAAACGCTCTTGCTTTCCGAACACTTGCTGCTCAAACCGACTGGGTGGAGGATACCTTAAAGCTGTTGTTGCGAAAGGGCCTACGTCACGAGCTCCAATCTGAACTAGCATGCCGGGATGAGGGGAAGGATCTGGCTTCCTACATTGCACTCACTATTCAAGTGGACAATTTATTCCAGGCTTGTTGCTCAACTCTAGTCCTCACCCCTTCCACATCCAGAATGGTAGAATGAGCAGAACCCATGCAACTTGGATTTACGAGTCTTACGCCAGAGGAACAAAATCGCCAACATCAACAACATCATCTATGCCTATACTGTAGGGAATCTGGCCATTTCAAGTACACCTGTCCGGGTTGCCTTACAAGAAAGCCCCAATTGGTGAGTTCAGACTTTATCTTGTATACATTTGCCCTTCAGCACAACCTAACATTGATTTCCTGTGATTCATCTTTAGCAGTGGAGGCATTAGATAGTCGACCATTAGGTGATGGAAGTATTCAGCAGAGAACTGAGAGGATTAAATTACAGGTCAGAATATTGCACTTTGAGGAGATTCATTTCTATGTGTTAACGTCACCTCACCATCCTGTCATATTAGGACTCCTTGGCTGTGTACCCACAATCCCATGATATCCTGGAAAGAGGGTCAGATTACTCAGTGGGGATCTTACTGTAAGAATCAATGTTTGCAGAAGGTTGTTCGATTATCTCCTCAACAAGCTCTTCAGGAGGAGTCTCCGCCTTCCACGACTACTGTTCCCCAAGAATACTCGGATTTGAAGCAGGCGTCTAGTAAAAGGGGAGCCTCTCAATTACCTCCTCACAGAGCTATGGATTGCGCTATTGGTTTAAATGACATTACTGTTAAATTTCGTTATCCTCTCCCTCTAGTTCCTGTCGTCCTAGAGCAACTTCACAAGGCTAAGTTCTGCACTAAGCTGGATTTACGCAGTGCATACAACCTGGTTCGTATTCGTGAGGGGGACGAGTGGAAAACGGCATTCTCAGCCACCAGTAGGAATTATGAATACCTAGTGATGCCATTCAGTCTGGCCAATAGCCCCTCTGAGTTCCAATCATTCATGAATGACATCTTTAGGGATATGCTCGAGAGATGGTGAGGAAGATTTTATTAACCAAAATGTAAAGGAATCATGTATGCATTATTCTACTAATTATAGTTCTATTATGCTATACTATTATAGCTCTATTGTGCACGCAGGACTCTTGTTACTCCTGTTATTGTTGGGAGCCCAAGGAAGGAAGATAGTAACAACAGACCCCCAATAACTCATTTTTTGACATGTGTGCGTGAGAAGACTGTTATAAAGACACCTCCCCAACTAGGCACAAACAGTTTAAGTTCTTCTAAATTTATCAAACTAAATTGAACAAAATAAAATTTTCTAAATAAAAGACAAAAAAAAGGGTTTTGAAAACCCTTTTTTTGAAAAAAGAAAAAAGAGAGATAAAGAAAAAGGAAGACGAGTTTGCAGGTCCCCCTCCCTATGTGACCTCTGAAGGTCAATTTCCATTACTCAAAGGAGTGGTAGAAGTTTCCAGAGAGATGCAGATGGAAGGGAATGTGGAGATAAGATATGAAAAACAAAGAAGGCCTGATGTAAGACTAAAGAGCAGGCTGGAAGAAAAGGAAAAGGAAGGCCCGTATTTAGACTGTTATAAACAAGTACAGACAGCTTTGGAGGTAATAAAAAAACAGTATAAACAAAAAAGACCAGGTGAAAAGGAACCAACAGTACAGACAGGACGGGTAGAAGAGGAAATTGACGTAGAAGCATAGGAATCTGAGGAAGAGTTAAATAGCAGGATTGAAGAGGCAGGAAAGCTTATGGCTGAAACAGATAAACTGTTGAGAAGAAGAAGCGGGTTGGTAGAAAGTAGAGTAGAAGAAGGTGAAAAGAGGTTCTTCTGATAAAGGAAGTTGGTCACAGGAAAAAGGGAAAGGATGGCTTAGACCATTAGCAAAACAACTCCCTATTTTAATTAAAGGAATGCAGGGGCAATACATACCTTGGGCTTCACACGATCTTAAGGGCCTGATCACTCTCCTCCCTAACATGCACGAGGGAGCTGGGAAATGGATTAGAGTACTTGAAGAAACAACTATGGGCAAACTTTTAGCTGTGGGTTACATCAAAGCACTCCTAGCAAAAATTATAGGAGGCGTGAAGATGGAAGAAATCCTTCAAGCATCTGGCTTAGAGAGAGCTGTAGACTCACACTACATGGACGTTACTACTTTTAATGTTTACCGCCCCGCCGTATGGCAAGCACTACGTGCTGAATATCCAACCAAAGTTGACCCTAAAGCACTGAAGGGAAAGCAGCTGGGAGAAACTGAAAACCCAGTCACATATGAACAATTGAAAAAATGAAAGCAAGAGACTGAAGGTAATCCAGAAGGAGACCCTCTAATGGCTACATTGTTCAGAAATGCTGTAATAGAAGCCATGCCACAAGCTGTAAAGAGTAAGTTAGATGATGTAGTCGGTCTGAACTCCAAGACACACAAAGAGTTTTGTGACCATGTGTCTCATGCAGTGGAACTGTACAGAAAAAATGAACAAAAGCTCAAAAATCAAGAGAAAGAACTACAGAGAAAACTAACTCAATTGCAGCTTGAAGAACTAACAGCCAAACATAAGAAAAAAATTCAAGCAGGTGTAAAGACAGAAGAATCTAACCAAATGACAGTAATGGCATCTGTAAATGTTTCACCACCAACTGTCCAATCTACTCTGCCTGCAGCAATCCCTCCAACCGTAAATCAGACACCTACCCCCATAGTCAATGTTCACACTCAACAACAGGGGCCTCTTGGGTGGAAAAGAAAATCTCAAACATGGAGACAGAGAGGAAGAGGCAGAGCTATAAATTCTCCTCCATGAGTGTGCTGGGGATTTGGACAGCCAGGACATAACAAAAGAGACTGCCCTATCAATCCATGGCCACAAGTGCTCGGGGTTGGGGGGGAGGTGCGGGTGGTCAGACACTGTTTCGTGGTCCTGTGAACCCCTGGGGAGGCCCAACTCAAAACTACTAGGGATGCCCAGAGAATCCTATAGGGGGGAGTCAACTTCCAGTCATAACTACTAATGCAAACCAAGAACATGTAATGCAAATTGATGTAGAAGGAAAAACCATACCAATGATGATAGACACAGGAGCAGTCTATACATGTATAAAGTCAAGTTATGCCTCACACCTCCCCATGTCTGGAAAGTTTGTAAAGACAGTAGGATTCTCGGGACAGACAGAGCTGATTCCTATGACTGCTCCAATCTGCCTGCAAACAAAACATAAAAGTGTGACCATGCCTATCCTGATATCAAATCAGACTTAATTTGTTAGGAAGAGATGCATTGTGTAAATTGGGCTTACAAATTTGGTGTTTTACAGAGGGAGTATATGTAGACATAAAGGGAACCCAAATGATGATCTCTGAGCCTAGAATAAATGTGTACTGGATCGGACAGATAGAGGAAGATGTGAGACAGACAATTAAGAAATGGGGGAAATTCATTGAAGCACAGATACCTGAATCACAGATACCCAAATCAGGATTTCACTGTACAATGAAATATGACCCCTTGAGAAATGTAGATATAGAAAAGGAATGGCAAGAAGGAACTAAAGAGCAAAGGATTTAAATAATCTCACAATATATCATAATAGGCAAACAAGGAGCAGCCATGAAAATAACAGAAAATAAGTTTATAAAGAGATGGTTCGATGTAAATGATTCTATTCCACATATATCTTTGTATGTAGGAAAAAACTGGGAAACAATCTAGGACCAATGATGAAAAAAGCTGCACAAAGCAAATGGGAGCCTACACCAAATCCATTGATTTTTCATTCTACTAACAAGAATTACATAAAAATTTTGTGTGGAACGTCTTTGCTAGGTATTCCTCAGGAGGTAGTCATTAACCAGAAGCAAAGAGTACAAATGATGTCAACACCAGAACTAGGACGCATGACCTCTGAACTTTTACAGGAAGTTGAAAAACAAGTGCCAGCCGAACTATGGCCTCAGCATGATACTGATGTAGGGTTGGTAAAGGTAGCATGCCCAATACAAGTGCAACTTAAAACCGAATGCATGCCTAGCCCGGAAAATGCAATATCCTTTAAGCCCAGAGGCTGAATTAGGTATAAAGAATACAACTGAAGGACTTGTAAAAGCCGGAGTGTTAATAGAAACCAACAGTTATTGTAACACTCCCATTTATCCTATACTTAATACTTAATTTGTTAACTTACTGTTAACAAATGTCCCTCCCAATGCCAAGTATTTTACAGTAATTGATCTTTGTTCTGCATTTTTCAGCATCCCAGTAGCAGAGGAAAGTAGACACCTGTTTGCATTTACCTATGCTGGTAAACAATATTCTTATGCCAGGTTACCACAGGGATTCCGGCATTCACCCCATATATTTAATCAGGTTCTTAAAGCTGATATAGAAGACCTCATGCTAGATAGCACACTGCTGCAATACATGGATGATTTAATGATTTGTTCAACATCACTGAGACAGTGTCATAGAGATTCCATTAAAGTGCTTACAAAATTAGCCCAAGGAGGCCACAAATTATCTAAACAAATACTGCCTGCCACAAGTTGAATATTTAGGGCGATTAATCTCATATGGCACAAAGGCCATAGCCCCAACGTACTTAGAAGGAATAAGTAAAGCACTATTGTCAGAAACAGTAGGCCAGATGATGACATTTTAGGAATGACTGGCTTCAGTAGTGATTGGATAGAATATTACGCTATAAAACAGCCCCAATGAGAGATCTTAGTGACAAAAGATTACCTAAACATTTGGCGTTCACATGAAAGACATATTGTTTCACCAACCTAACTCTTAAACATCCTTAATCTAGATGCACATGGTTTTGACCATTGTGCAAAGGAAGTAATAAGGAAGATTAAACAACAAGGGTATTGGTCTCCATACTTGCAGAGACAATGGTAGAGGAATTTTTATCTACATGTGAGATATGTGTATATCATTATAAGTATAATGTCAGAAAGGGAAAAACAACACCAATAGTTCATATACCTGTACCTGAAGGACCTTTCAAACACTTGGTAATGGATTATGTGGATATGATAAAGCGGGTACAGGGCAAAAAATACATGCTTGTGGTCATTGACCGATTTAGCCGGAGGGTAGAAGCAATACCTTCTGCAGATGAAGGGGCAGGAACAGTAATTAAATTTTTGACGAGAGAAGTGTTTTCCAGATTTGGAATTCCATCAGAAATAAGTTCAGACAATGGATCAGCCTTCATCCAAAAAAACGTAAAACAAGTATTACAGCACTTAAGAATAAAGCAAAGACTAGGCTGTGTTTACCATGCTTAGTTGCAGGGACAAGTTGAGAAAATTAATGGTCTTCTCAAATCCAAACTTAACAAGATATGTGCAAGTACTAAACTGAATTTGGTTGATTTGGTTGAGGTTTACCTCTAGCGCTAATGAGCTACTGCATGCAAACTAACCGAAACACGCATTTAACACCGCATGAAATGCTTACTGGTTGACCTATGCCTGTACCGTGTAGCAGAGGCCCATACAAAGGGCCCCCATTAGAACAATTACAAATGGAATTAAGATCATATATGAGACAACTAACGGCTATCCATAATTTGTGTGCAGGAAAAGAGGAAGGAGCCATGTGAAGAGACAGAGACCGTCTGTCCAATTGCTCCAGGGGATCTGGAGCAATTGGATCAGTCTATTTAAGGGTATTCAGGAGGAAATGGAATGAACTGAGAAGGGAAGGCCCATGTAAAAAGACAGCAGCTACTCCAACAGCAGTCCAAGTGGAAGGAAGCAACACCTGGTATCATCTGAACCACTGCACAAGGGTTCCTAAAGAGAAAACAACAACGGGAGGACACAGACCGGAAGCAAGCGAGCAAGAAAATCTAACAGTGGAGAATAATGAAGTGCAAAGTGTGGCAGAAGATGTTGAACCAACCAATGAAAATAATAACACTGATAATATGCCTGATCATCATATGCTTGTCATAAGTTCAAGCTACAGTCAACATCACAACTCCAGATCCCATAACTCAGACTTTCAACCACACTTCCTTACCATTAACTTTTCAGGCCTTTAAGAAACCCAATAACTATGTCCTGAATGCAGATGAACTGGAATTGTATGGAAAACAACGTAGGAGCATCGAGGAGGAGTATGACAGGGATGAAGCCGATATCAGCTTAAATGTTTTGTGGGAAACAGCTCTGAGTAATCAATGGTATGAATGGGCAACCTTCACGACAACAGAGCTATAAAAGGAAAAAAATTGCCTATTCTGTTCTAAAACCCCAATGAGCCAAGTAATAGTAGTCCCGAATCCATTCCGTTATGAACATTGTGCTGAATTCAACAGAGACTTTTGTCTTTGTCTTTTGACCTTTTTGTCCAGCTGAATGTTTAGGCTTCCTAAGTAATGCTAAACAAAAGCTGCTCTTTCGGCATATACCACGATTGAGAGCTAAGTGTACAAGCTTTGATATAAATGCAAGCATGAAAGTACAAAATAACTAGGTAGAAATTCCACTATGGTATGCCATAGACTATAGTAAAGAGTATGAGTGCTTCGTCAAACCCACAGGGGTCATAAATGTAGGACACTTTAAAGGAAAATGCAGTGTCGTTTGGAATTTAGATACAATGACATTTTAAAATATTGATTCTATGGACGTCCCACCCCTGCGAGCATTAGGAATGAGAAAGGGAAAGGAAATAAGGCCAGCTGATACATGTGAAAATCAAACTATATCACTGCCTGTAACAGACATGTATAAGGATCAAACTATAGCTTTAGCAGACTTTTTTGGATTTGTGGGAAAAGGAAACTTTTACCTTTCTTACCCCTGGGATGGAGAGGAAAATGTACTAGAGTACGAATAATACAGGAAATCCATATAATAGAATGGGATTCAGAATCCTCATTGGGAAATAATAACACAATGAATCACAGACTTAAGAGAAGTTATATACCAGACCCTAAAGTATATATAGACTCCATATGTCAACCTAGAGGCATACCAGAACAGTTCATGGCACAAGATGAAGTCAAATCAGGTTTTGAGTCAATATTCATTTGGATTTCACAAAATAAAAACACAGAATGGATAAATTATATATACTACAATCAACAAAGATTCATTAATTATACCAACGAAGCTTTGATTTCTTTAGGAGAACAATTAGATGCAACCAGTAAAATGACATGGCAAAATAGACTAGCTCTTAATTGGATGTTAGCAGATAAAGGAGGTGTGTGTGTAATATTCGGAAACCAATGTTGTACATATATCCCTAATAATACTGCACCAGAAGGAGCATTTACAAAAGCCATTAACCAAAATGTAAAGGAACCATGTATACATTATTCTACTATTATAGTTCTATTATGCTATTATGCTATACTATTATAGCTCTATTGTGCACGCAGGACTCTTGCTATTCCTGTTATTGTTGGGGGCCCAAGGAAGGAAGATAGTAAGTTGTTAAGACCCCCAATAACTCATTTTTTGACATGTGTGCGTGAGAAGACTCTTATAAAGACCCCTCCCCAACTAGGCACAAACAGTTCTATATAGAAAACTCGGCTTGATTGTTTCAGCAATAAAGTCTATCTTTCGGCATCAAAACCTGATGCTCAAGAGTGTTATTAAGATGTGCATGAAGAAACCACAACAATGGGTGATAATTTACATCAATGACATCTTGATTTTCTCTAACAGCCTCGAAGAACACATACACCATGTCAGAGCTGTACTCAAACGTCTAATACAACATCAACTATACGCCAAGGAGGAGAAGTGTGAGTTTCATTGCACGAGCACATCATTTCTGGGGTACATTATCAGCTCAAAGAGGGTAGCCATGGATGAACGCAAAGTGAGTGCAGTCTCAGAGTGGCCTCGACCTTGCACACTAAAAGAACTTCAACGTTTTTTGGGGTTTGCAAACTTCTATAGAAGATTCATCAGAGGTTTTAGTGTAGTAGCAGCTCCCTTGACAGCCCTAACCAAGCAGAAAGTCTCCAGGTTAATCTGGTCCACTGAAGCTCAAGAAGCATTTGAAGAACTATAGTCCGGTTCACCACTGCTCCTATCCTTCGGCATTTAGACCCTGAAAAACCTTTTGTTGTGGAGGTCGACGCATGTAACACAGGAGTTGGCGCCATTCTATCACAACACCACGGGTCGCCACCTAAGATGTATCCCTGTGCCTGCTTCTCGAGAACGAAATTACGATGTGGGCAATAGAGAGTTGTTAGCCATGAAGCTTGCCATGGAGGGTGGCATCACTGGCTTGAGGGAGCATCAGGACCATTCACAGTACTAACGGATCACAATAATCTAGAGTATCTACGGTCTGCCAAACTATTAAACCCAGGACAGACCAGATAGGCATTATTCTTTACACAATTTAATTTTATGGTTACCTATCACCCAGGGTCCAAGAATGTCAAGGCAGACGCTATCTCTTGTCAAACCGATGAGATGCCTCAGTCTGGTATCCCTGAGAACAATATTCCTGTAAGAATCCTCGTTGATCTAGTACAGTGGGATATTATCACAGAGACCAGTCAGGTCAACACCACCTCCATCCTACTGTCCTGAGAACCTCACCTTTGTGGGAAGTGCCCCCCCTCCCTACTCTGGCTCTGGCCCCCTCCATAACTTTCTCCAAATTTATGGCCCCTGTTTTGGGTTTTGTCTGGTTTTCAGTCTACTTTGTCCATGTCGTGAGTGTTTATGAACAAGATTTGCTCCAACCTTTGGCTTTGTCCGACACAAACCGAAGGATATGGCCCCCTCTGAATTTATTGCCCTATTTTGGAGTTTGTCTGTTTTCCATTCTAGATTGTCCATGTCATTAGTATTTACAATCATAAGATTTAGTCCACCCTGTGACCACACGGTTCTGGCTATCACTGAGGATCTGAACTCCTCTCCACCTTTCTACACCAGATGTTTTTGACTTTCTCCTAACAGCTGTGTGACTGTGAGCAATTAGGTTTGAATGTGTGAAAAGTTCTGTACAGGGTAAATAACTGTTTACGCTGTGCGTGTGTTGACTGTAGTAAGAGTTGCGTTCCGTTTGTGGCGTTTACACTTCAGACACAAAATGTAAATGTGTGATCTGAGACATTGAGTTCCCCCTGCATCCCCAACATGTGTATTCCATGCTTGTTTATTGCAGACTGTGGGGTGTATCGTTCAAAAGTGTGTGTATCATCACCTCCTAAAGTAATGGCTTTATACAGCCTGTTAAAACAGAATAACATTTTAACAAAGCACATGGCACCTATCCTGCCCCTTCTGGCTTGGGAAGATACCTATCCAGAGTGTTCTTAATACGATTGTTAATAATCTATGTGTGCACTAGAGGTCTCAAATCAAAGAATGAAATTTTGACAAAAGTAAAAAGTATGCTAAATCAGGGATTGGCAATATGCAACAGCTTCTAGTTTTCTGCTTCCAGGTTCTGACTAAAGGCTATGCATTCACAACTTGTGTATTCCATGCTTGTTTATTGCAGACTGTGGGGTGTATCGTTCAAAAGTGTGTGTGTGTGTGTGTGTATCGTCACCTCCTAAAGTTATGGCTTTATAGAGCCTGTTAAAACAGAATAAACGTTTTAACAGAGTATATGGTCCTAGCCTGGATGACCCCTTCTGACAGCTAGTTTTCTGATTAATTGCAGCACACCAACAAGTGTATTCCAGATTGTTTATTCCAAGCAGTGGAGGCGTATCATTCAAATGTATGTGTGTGTCAACACCTCCTAAGGTAATGGTTTTATAGACCCTGTTAAAACAGAATAAGCATTTTAACAGCTCACATACCCCACCTATTCTGTATGACCCTTTTGACTTGGGATGGTGGGGCCTGTGTTTACGTTCTAAATAGCGCAGTCATCCTTACTGGTGTTTACAAACTCTGATGCTGTCTGCATCTATTGGTTTGTAGAGGCTATTAAAACAGAATAACGTTTTAACAAAGCACATGGCCCCCCTGTCTGACCCCTTCTGGCTTGCGAAGATACCTATCCAGAGTGAAGAGTGTTCTTAATACGACTGTTAATACTCTAATGCTAGCACTAGATGTCTAGATAATCAAAGAATGACATTTTTGACAGATAAAAAAAATAAAAAGCCTCTTCTGGTTTAGGTTGAGTATTTTGCATCTTCATCTAGTTTTCTGATTCTAGTTTCCTGACCAAGCCTCCAACGTGTCCTTCCTGACTGGAAGGAATATGCTTAATGTGCGTACTGACACCCATAGACTCCTTCCACTTCCACTGAGCTTCATGTCTCAGATAAAGAATCTTTCACATAAATACATCTTATACTACTTTAGGGTAAATCTTCACATTATAACAAGAAAAACGGTACATAATCTACCTTTCAAAGCTTTTATTTCTAATCATTTTTATTTAATGATTAGTTTTAAACAGACTTTTGACAATATCTTAAGTTAAAGGTGGCCTATTTTATATATGCATATAAAAACAAAACAAAGATAATGCTATCATAATCATGGTTTTTGTGTTAACCACTCTCGTTGTATCTGTTCAGCCAAAAAACCTTTTAGGGTGCATCTTTCATGAAAACATCTTTTTATGTAATTGTTTTCCCAAATGGAAACCAGAAAACTTGTACACAATCTTACATTTTTCTTTTAAATTGTTTACTTTTAGAATATATATCTGTATAAGGTTGCAAATACTAATTTTAATTTTGAATAAATTAAAAAAAGAGAGATATACTGATACCATAATCATAGTTTTAAATATGCAGATTGTTTTAATTAGCATTAGCGCTGTTTTAATTTAAACACCCATGTTCATCTGCCTGTCATAGGGGGGATAAGGAAATCCTGTGTGTGTTTGGGTGTACAGACGCTGTGTCTAGATGTTCGCAGCATCACACCTCAGATAAACCCACAGTCCTTTTGACGACTCCTTGTGTTGTAAACATTACATTCAGAACAACATAATCTCTTTACGCTGTGTACTTCTACAATACATATTTCATCACTTTAGACAGTTTCTAAGTTAAATCTGTATAAGAGTTTGCGAAGACTATTTCATTTTTAAAATATAAAAATAACGATACAACCATCATAATCCTGTTTTAAAATATGGGGTTGTTTGCATCGTTTTAAATTGAAACAATGACACTCTCGTTTTGGAAAACATTTAGCCAAACAATCTCACGCATCTTATTTAACATCAACTGCGTCACACTGGGTTGGGTATGTGTTTATGTTATCGTTTGTCTTTTGATGTTTTTAGAGTTTTTGTGTTTAGCGAGTTTCTGGGTGTCCACCTCTTATAGACGCATTCACTTTTCACAGTTCACCTCTGGGTCATTCAACAAAGGTTGCTTGAAAACTTCTGTCATAGGCTACGTGTTAGAGTTCTGTGTATCATCTGGTGACATCTCAACAACGGTTCAGAGAAACTGAAGTAGTACTTTGGAAAATGTCTTTCCAGCCTAACAGTAAGTGTGTTTCCATTTGTATGTTATGTATTTGTAAGAATATACATTAAAAAGTGTTTATATGTGTCACTGTTAAAATGATGTTTAAACAGTTTTGTGTAACTCTCCAGGTAAATCAAACAACATTTTCCATTAAAACCAAGAACTGAATCAACAGG
Source organism: Chromobotia macracanthus (assembly GCA_036877525.1). Lineage (NCBI taxonomy): Eukaryota > Metazoa > Chordata > Actinopteri > Cypriniformes > Botiidae > Chromobotia > Chromobotia macracanthus. The sequence continues at coordinate 14,735,459 of JAZGTH010000006.1, read as the reverse complement.
GTATGTTTTATCTATTTGTCAACATTGTTTTATGGTTTTGACTCAGAGTAGGTATTGGATTGGATTATATTGTCTGACACAGAGGATAATAATAATAGTTGCCACTCTGTCTATTGTCTGTATGTATATGAAAACCAGCTGTATCTTGTCTGTGTGTGTAGCTGATAATCTTTAGATATCTTTTCAGATAGATTGTGAGCTGGTTCATGTAATCCCTCTAAAACACAGGTAAGCAGCAAAATGTAATCACATTTATGGGTTTCTAAGAACTCCTATATCTAGTTTAAATTCGGGTTTTACAGATGACTAAGAAAGTGACTACAGCATACAGGAAAATCTGCAACTTCTGCAGAAAATAACTTTTTTTTTCTTCTGAAGTATTGTGAATGGGTTGTCAATGTTTAGAATATAATCTTCCAGAGCTACTAAGACATGTTTTGTTATGTTTTCAGCTCTTAGAAAGCTCCTGATTTAAAGGTAACATGGATCGTTATCACAAGATTTAGTTATCTTATTCAGACAAACGTTTTTTCATGTTTTCAGTCTTTATCTTATGGATTCTTGATTCCTGAGTACTGTCAAACATATATATTCTCTTTTGCCTTCATCTTAGGTCTTTCATTGGAGTAGAATGAAAGCAATTTGCATCAACATGAAAAAGTAAGACGGATGCATTACCAAAACCAAAACTCGTGTGTTTTAGATGGATCGATTTACTTTGTATGTTCTGTGTCAAACAACAGCTTCAATGAATGAATCATTTGAAAAAAATCTAATTATTCGAAGTGTGAATAATTAGATGTACCTAATAAAATGATTTACAGCCCTGTAACATGATTGTATGATTGTAAACATTAATGACATGGACAATCTAGAATGGAAAACAGACAAACTCCAAAATAGGGCAATAAATTCAGAGGGGGCCATATCCTTCGGTTTGTGTCGGACACAGCCAAAGGTTGGAGCAAATCTTGTTCATAAACACTCACGACATGGACAAAGTAGACTGAAAACCAGACAAAACCCAAAACAGGGGCCATAAATTTGGAGAAAGTTATGGAGGGGGCCAGAGCCAGAGTAGGGAGGGGGGGCACTTCCTCAGGAGGAGACACGGGTTAAAAGTACATTTTGCACATAAATATGATTGACATGTAAAACTAGACCCAAAATCGGACACCCCTCCCTAAACAGGTAATAAATTAATGAGATTTGATTGACAGTTTGACACAGACCATTGTATTAACTACTTACACCTCTTGCAGAACCGGTTTTGGTGGCCAACTCTGTCGTCGATGCTACCTCCTTTGTTCAGAACTGTGCTACCTGTCAAAGATCCAAGACACTGTGTCAACTCCCTGCTGGATTACTACAGCCATTACCCACACCTCAGCGTCCTTTTTTATTGCTACATTGTGCATGTAAATTTATTTTGTTGCAAAGAATAATGGACATAACTCCTTCAGTGGCCCAGTTGATAAGTATCGCTAAGGGACTTAGCATAATCATCCCTAATGAAGCCTATTCTACACCACAAGAGATAAGCCCTTTAAATTTCACAAGATTTGGGACCCCTTTCTTAAATCTCTAGATATAAAGGCAGAACATGTTATCCTTGGGGAAAAAAATCTAGCATGGAAGTTGCCGTTCCCCCCTTTTAATTTTTATATATTTTTTTAACAAGAACACACGGGCATTAAATAGGGAGTGAACAATGACAAACAGGTGCGAGACACAAACCGATGACGAGACTAACAGGGAAACAAGGGGGCAGGGCCAAGACGCACGACCGGAGAGCACATGGTGAGTGTAAACAAAACAGAGGCCATGTGCTTCCACAGAGAACAAGGACCCAGAGCATGAGTTTAGATTAGTTTAGATGACTCCAAGAAACAAGAATCGAGACTAGAATGAGTCAGGATCCAAACAACATGCTCTGACAGAGAACACAGGGGATGTCAGGTTCCTGGCAAGATAATCAAGAAACATGAAGCCAGGATCTTGACAATAAATGAATCACTGGTAATGGCACACATTGTCAACTTTTGTGTCAACTTTGACATACTGCTAGCATAGATTAATTCTACACAATCCATAATTCTAACACATTCTTCTGTATATATAGTGTCATCAGCACTATTTTCCACTGCATTAACATGCTGTTTTTGCTTCTGTCTCACGCTGGGGGGTGTCATGTAATTCAAAACTCTGGGCTGAAAAGATTAATGCTATCAAACTGGAGCGCAGCTAAATAGCTGCAGTACAACATCATCTATCATCTTTCTTTGGGCTGAATGGTTATATCACTGCGTTACATGACAAAAAAGGCATCATCGTTTTTGGCATCAAGTCTCTGTTTTCACAGTCCTCACTTAAACAAGAAAATGGGAAAATGGCATTTTTAAAAAAGCTTTGTTTTCTTTGATGAAAACACTGTCTCAGTGTGAACAGAAGGCCAAAACAGAAAGAAAAAGATGCATTTCAAATGAAAACGTATTAGTGTGGACAAGGCCTCAGCCCATCGCTGGGCCGAACTGAGAGAAATTGATTCTCCAACAAGGTAGTGCATCATGTGATTTGAAATTTTGAAAAGGTTCAAAAAATATTTTGCATGCACAGAAAATGAACACAATAATGATTACGTCTGCGTGAATTCCTATGTCTACAGAAACCAGACTCACACTTCACAAAGACAAAACAATTAATTATCTTGATTAAATATTAAGTCAATAATATTAACCAAATGGCAGAACTCACAACTCTAAAAACTAATGTCACTTCTCTCATAATAATTTAAAGAAAAAGTATCACAGCAGTGCATGCAAAAGTTTTCATTAATAATTGTACACTGTTTCTTTTATTTTTCATTATTATTATATCTTTTATTATTTCTTATATCAGACCTAACAGCCTGACCTATTTCGCCTCATGCTACATTAAATTCCTCTGTTTATCATTAATATGCATCATGTTTACTTTGATCTGTTTTTCATATATGTGCTTGTAACCTTTACACTCTATGCAAATCATGTACAGTCACAAAAATGCATGTAAGCTTTGTCAGAGGGAACAGACTGCACTTCTGTTTATGACATTGTCATTGACATCAAAATAGTATCACATAGAATACCTACACTAGCTATATTATGTCTTATTTTCAGGCCCCATGTTTTGTTACCTTTGGTTCGAAATCCATGGCAGGCATCATAAATTACACCATCCAGAGACAATTGTGCACTTTACCCACTAGAAGGGGACTCAGCAGCAGACAATAATAGAGACAGACTGAATGAATATATGAACAAACAAAATGAACAGGCTGCCCACCCAAGCACAAAATCAAATTTTTAGGTCTCACATATAAAAATTATTTTAAAAATTTTAAGTCTCTTTCTAAAAAACATGAAAGTACCACAAAAACTGTACCTTTTTGAAAAAAGTGGTTTGGTGAAATAAACTGAGGCTCATCGTGTTTCTGGTTGCTACAAAAGATAAAGATATATTTATAGTCGTATATATTCTATATACTGTAAGGTTTACATAACTCTATACTGACAGCTTGGATTCAGCTGTCAGTGTAGAGTTACGCAAACTTTATGAATTATTGGGTATAAAATTGATTTGTGTTAGCGTTTACCACCCCAAATGGATGGGCTGGTCGAAAAGTTCGACCAAACCATTAAAAACATAATTCGTCCATGACAATGTGAAAAAATGGGATTGCTGGTTGGAACCCATGCTGTTTGCAATATGTGAGGTTCCCTAAGCCCCCACTGGGTTTTCCCCATTCAAGCTTCTTTATGGGCATTGGCCACGAGGTGTGCCTGATGTCCTTAAAGAGGCTTGGGAGGAGGAACCTACCACCGCAAAAAATGAAATTCAATATGTCCTGGACCTGAGAGCAAAACTTCATACACTGGGCTGGCTCAACTTGGAGAATTTGCTGCAAGCTCAGGAATGTCAAGCTCACAATTACAACAGCGGAGCCCAACTTTGGAAATGACGTTTCCAATGTGTTTTGGAACACAGGGGAAACCTCTGCCTGGACGACCCAATGTCATAGAACAACCCTTCAAATTTCAGGTGGTTCACAGGCCGGTGGCGTAGATGGCTGTAGCTGGCGTCTTCCCCAGAAATGGCTCACCGGCCTGAGTTGGAGGTTTGGGAGATTAAGGTTTGGAGATTAAAAGGTTAAGGGAAATGCCTCCCTCGTAGTAATTCCTAACAGCTGTTTTCGTTTGGAGTGAGTCAAGAGACAGGTTAATACGGGGCTGCAACAGAAGGATGGGGTCGAGGAAGAGAGGAAGGGACCTGAAACCACATGGACTTTATTGTCTCGAAGTATGAAATGCTGAAAAGCCCACGAGCTGATTTCTGTTTTGTTTTGTTTAAAACATTTCGCTTCCCATCACAGCGCTTTCAGACCCATTTTCCCAATACCTTTTACAAGGGGGACGTGAAAGTGTCACAATTGTATAAACACTTTTCCAGAACAGCTGGAAGCTGAACAAGCTCTGTCTGATTACCCATTTGTCTATGTCACCATGCTGCAGCTGGACAAACCGGGTGCTGATGGCAGCAATGCAGCTCTGCTCACTGGAGAGGGCCACACGTCCTACCCCCTTTGGGTACCTCATCTCTGGATCAGTGTCAATACCCGCATACCCGGCAGTGTTTTATTAGAACAACAGACAGGCAGGGTCAATAAACAATAAACAGGATTAGCAGAGGCGTAAGTGTTAATCAGGCAAGGGTTGTAGGCAAGCAACAAACAATCATATAATCCAAATACAGTCCAAAAATCAAGGCAGGCAGCAAACAATTAAAAACGTGGTTAACAGTCCAATATCAAAACAGATAATCCAAACAGGGTAATCGAAATGCTCAGAATTGTTACCGGGGGGAAAAGAGGACTTTGCAATGATTTGATGGAAGCCTGGGGTTTATATACACAAGAGTTAATGAGCTACAGGTGGAACAGGAAGTAATCAATCCTAGGTATGGGGCATTCACATAATTTATTATATATTAATGACATGACATCTTTTGTGAAACATTTGATGTTCCAGACTTTGCACTATTTTAAAGCATAAACTTAAGTAGCGCGTTTACTCATTAGACTCGTCTGTATCGTTTTAAGTTGCACTGTCTAACACTGCACTGCTAAACAGCAATGAAAATTCTTACGAAAATATACTTTCTTCCTATTCTGGCTTTGCATTCAAGGACAGCTTTAACGGTAATTGCGAATCGCTTTCTTGTCTTTGGTACCTGCCGTTGCTTGCATGGTGCCGCTGTTCAACTAAAGATGAAAAACATTTCACTATCTGCTTTTGCACTTCATCGTAACCTTAAAATCATCTGAATGCTCTTGTTAGACACTGCTTTCAACATTACAAGAAACACACTAGATTAGTTCTGTGAATACTGAAAAAGCCATCCTTTGCTCAATATCATTAATCACTTGTTAAAACCAGTGATGTTTATTCGATAATGCGGTCACAATACAGGGTTCACTTATCTGTCCCTGTAGTTTCCTGAGCGCTATCACAAACGCCTGTTCAATTTGGCTATATTATACTCGTGAGACTTTTCTCTTTCTACGTTTCAATTGAATTCATACATTCAGCAGCTCATCAAACAAAATATGAAAGAGTTCAGCAAATTATTTGTTCTTATATTGCACTTATCGACAGCACTGAAATCAGTTCAAACGGATGTATTTCCGTACAAATCCTGATCTCACATGGGAAATGTAGTAAGAATGGAAGCTAGTACTCTGGAGACGGTTCCCTCTGGTGGCACGGAGGAGGTAGAGCAGGAACCTCCTTTGTAACAGTTACAAGGAGCAGCATGTTATCCCTTGATGCAAAGTGTTGTTTACATCTGATGCAAACAAGTACTGCGTTGTGTCTTTGTCTAATTTCAGAGGAGCCTAATGAGTGCTGATGAATGATATTTCTAACATTTACATTGAGCTGTTGTGTTGATCACACTTTTGCCAACCACTCTAGTTTAATGTTACCTGTTTCCATTTGCCACAGTTTGTGGCTATGTAACGATGGGGCAGAAGCGTTAAGATCCATGTGCAGCTCTTTATTAAACGGTAAACAGACAGACAGGGTCAAACACCAACAGACAAGAATTACAAGGGCTAGGCAAGACAGTATCATGTAACAGGCAAGGGTCGAGGCAGGGGGGGCAAACAATCACAATCCAGGGTACAGGCAAGAATCAGGGCAGGCAGCAAACAGTCAAAAATGATAAACAATCCAATCAAACATGGGTAAACAAGATTACAGGAAAAACGCTCAGAATTGATCACCAAGGCAAACTGAGACTTTGTAACGCTACTGAGTCCAGGTGTGGTTTATATATGGTTGATACCAGGTACTGGAGCACACCACCCAGGCGCCTGGAGTTAAGCAGTTCCTGCACTTGATACACCTCTTCACCGTCGACCAAGATGGGGGGAAGTTGTTTCCTGGGATCCCCCTCCACCTCTCCAGCCGGGCCAGCGGGTTTGAGGAGGGATACATGGAATGTGGGAGAGATGAGATAATTAGCAGGTAAATCAAGCCGAAATGATACTGGAGTAATTTGTCCTAATATTTGGAATAGGCCGACATACCTGGGACTAAGTTTTCTGCAGGGTAATTTCAGATGGAGGTCCTTCATAGACAGCCATACCCACTGGCCTGGGGCATAGGAAGGTCCAGAACGGCAATGTTGGTTGGCTTGATGAGTCTGGCGTCTCACAGCATGAAGCAGATGAGTATGAACCAGCTCCCATACCTCCTTGCCAGGTTCGCCAGACCAGGAAAACAATGGCGGTTGGAAACCCAGAATGCATTTGAAGGGGTCATACCAGTGGATGGTTTTACTAAAGAATTTTGTGCATATTCAGCCCACATTAAAAAACAACTCCAGTCTATTTGTCTTTGCTGGCAGTAAGATCGGAGGAATCTGATAATCTTTTGTTTCAAGCATTGATTCAGCCAAATGTAAGTATTCTAAGTTCTTATGGTGAGTCAGCACAGTGAATGGGTGAGAATCTCCCTCAAGCCAGTGACACCATTCTTCTAGAGCCAATTTCATAGCTAATAGTTCTCGATTTCCCACGTCATAGTTACGTTCAGTGTGAGATAATTTCAGAGAGAAATAGGCACACAGGAACATCTTAGGCAGCGAGCCATGGCATCGCGAGAGGATGGCCCCTACCCCAGTGTTAGAGGCATCTACCTTGGGTCGTGTGTAGAGGTGAGTGAAACTCTTGAGTGCGACTCCAGAAAGTGCAATACAGTATATAAAAAACATGTAACGTAACAGTTAATTGGACAGAATATCCAAAATACATTATATGTGCATGGACATGTTGTAGTGTACTTAAATAAATATACAAATATACATATGTAAAAATTTACATGTACAATGTACATTTACATATATGTGTATATATATACACATGCATACATACATACGTATACACAATAATATATTATGTAAAGTGTACATACAAGACCAATGAACATGGACTCATAATAAAACCTTGTTATGTGATGTATGTGAGGATGTAGAAAGAGGGAGAGGTTAAAGATCTCCATAAAAACACCTGCTACCTGGACCATGCATGCTTAGAGTATGCGGCCCGGAATGCCGTCAGGACCTGCAGCCTTGCGAATATTCACCTGACGGAAGAACCGGGTGACATCCACTATAGAGACAGAGAGCGTACTCGCATCTATATTGGCGGTCGAGGAAGCTCTCTCCGTGGGGTTATTTGTTTCGAAACAAGTGTAAAAAGAATTTAGCTCATCTGGGAGAGAGGCAGCGGTGTTCATAGCGGGGTGTTTATTTCTCTTTAAGTCTGTAATGTTATTGATTCCCTGCCACATGCTTCTTGTGCTGTTTGAATTAAAATGACCTTCTACTTTCTCTCTGTACTGGTGTTTTGCAGCTTTGATGATTTTTCGGAGGTCATAACTGGTGCGTTTGTGCTCCTCCGCATCTCCAGAATTAAACACAGATGTTCACGCTTTCAGGGCTGTTCGAACATCGTTGTTAATCCACGGTTTATTGTTGGGGTAGATCCGGATAGTTTTGATCGGCACAATGTCATCTTAATGAAACGCAACAGTATCCGAGTAGACCTCGGGGGCAGACTGGAACATGTTCCAGTCCACGTGATCAAAATAGTCCTGTAGCATAGAATTTGATTGGTCTGACCAGCACTGGATCGTCTTAAGGGCGGGTGCTTCCTGTTTCAGCTTCTGCCTGTAAGCAGGCAGCAGCAGCACGGAAAAGTTGTCCGATTTGCCGAAGGGTGGGTGGGGGAGGGACTTGTAGGAAGGAAGAGTAACAATGATCCAAAATCTGGTTTCCACGTGTGTTGCATGTTATATGCTGGAAGAACTTTGGTGTTATTGTCCTGAGGTTGGCCTTGTTAAAGTCACCAGTTATAATGAACACGGTCTCAGGGTGCGCGGATTCCTGCTCGCTTATACTGCCATACAGTTCTTTGAGTGCCTGGTCTGTGTCAGCTTGAGGAGGGATGTAAACAGCTGTGAAGATAACAGCTGTGAACTCGCTCGACAGCCAGTATGGTCGACACAAAAGCATGAGGTATTCCAGATCAGGGGAGCAAAAAGACTTTACAGAGTGCACGTTCCTTCGATCATGCCAAGCGTCGTTGATCATAAAACATACACCCCCTCCTCTGCTCTTCCCCGAGAGGTCTTTCGCCCTGTCCACGTGGTGCATGGAGAACCCTGCAGGCTCGATGGCTTAGTCTGGAACCTCCGCAGACATCCAGGTTTCCGTAAGGCATATAATGCAGCAGTCCCTCGTTTCTCTCTGGTAGGAGATACGTGCCCTCAGTTTGCAGAGCTTGTTGTCCAGTGACTGCACATTAGCCAATAGAATGATGGGAAGCGGGGGTCGGAAGACACTGCGTCTCAGCCTGGCGAGAACACCGGCTCTCTTTCCTCTTTTCCAGGTGTGTTTCTGAGGTCGCGGCCGGGCCGTCCAGACAAAGGGCTCCGGTTGTGTTTGTAAACAGAACATCTTCGGAGAACTTGAAGTCCGGTTTCCGGTGAGCGACAGTGTAGCCAATATCCAAAAGTGTTTGTTTATCATATACAATTAAACTGACGACATCCCGCATGAAAGACAACATGGTTACATACAGAATAAACAAATAAATAAACAATAAACTGTAGTGTCTTGACGGAGCTTGCAACACGGCTGCCATACTTGGCACCATCTTGGATCAGTTGGCCCATCTTGAATCAGCTGGAGTTCTTGCACCATTCCATGTTAATGTAAACACACAACCCATCAACATGGAATGGTGCACAGAGCTGTGCCACATTTCACAACTTTTTACCATATGGTTCTATGGGTAGTCATAGACTCAAGAATGGAAGAAGAAAAATAAGAACACCAATGGATACAATATGCATGTAAAAATGCATTTGAGGCTGTGCTGGGGTGGGTGTAGATATGCTGGAGTCTGAAATATTCTGGGCTGCATTTCTCAAAGCATCATGAGCCTAAGATGATAATAGAACTTACCTGAAGGATTTTGTGAGATGTTTAAACCTGTTTAAGATGCTTCTTTCCTGTTTAAACAAATAACTCAAGAAGTATTTGCTTCACATCTAATAATCAGCTATGTAATATAAACTAAGATAAACACACTGATAATACACTAATGCCAAGGACTCTGGAAAGAGGTTTAGTTAGATATTTACAATCCATGTGATAAGGTGAGCAGTCCAATAGTGGCAACATCTTCCACTTGTCAGGCTAGGTTATGTTGCAGTGGGAAAGAATTTGGATTACCTTTTAACAAACTTGAACATGATGCTCTGTGGGATGCTGATCTCCTGAAGCAGAGAGTCCTTGCTATCTGGAATGTGTAGATGAGGCCCTAAAGTTGGTGCAGAAGGTCCTTATCAATCTGAAAGACACAGATGAAAGCTGCCTTGAAGTTAAGGTTCGCTTCTCTGAGCAACCTTGTTGCAGACATGGGTTATTGCCTTTCTTGGACACGAGACTCAGAAACATGGGGTGTATGTGTGTATCTATTGTAAACCAGCTAAAAAAATACAACGGGATCACCTTTCTTAAGAATAGAACTCTGATATTAAATTGTTGATACATCCATGTATTACCTCTGACCTGAAACCAGCTTTTAAGAACTCCATCCTTAACCTGTCTTTAGACTAATCCTCACCAAACAATCCTTGCCACATAAACCTATATACCTCCTGACTAGACCAACTATGTACTATTCTACTATTAAACAACTATGTCTAACTGTGAATTACTGAGAGCATACTCCTATAAAAACCCTTAGACAACCTCTTACTTGAGCATTTAATATAAAGCCACAATACTGATTGTACAGGTAGCCTGAGCAGTACTGAGCAAAATGATGTATAATAGTGACTCATATTAATCTTGAGCTGAGTGCATCCAGAGAGTCCACTGCTTTCAAACTACCATATGTACCTGCAGTCTACTATTTAAAACTATAGTCAACTCCTGAATTTAGAAAAAAACGATACTTGCAGAGCTTGTAATACTAGCAATACTAATTTACTCTTAACCAATTGTACATACCTATGAACTACCCTCTGACTTGCATGCAGACTTGAACTTCATTTTTAACCTACTAATATACCTGAAGCATACTACTGTAAACATTTAAGACAACTTCTGGTCTGAGAAAGCATTGCAATATAAAAATAGATAGTAAAGTTTGAGGACAAACTTCATGCTGACTTGACAAGACCTGGACTAAAAAGAGAATATTGATTTGTTCGTTCTGGTTCGGTCTGACATTCTCTAACACGATGGTAACAAGTTTAACATGTTTTAGTAAATTGTGAATGTTTTAACAATCTAGCATGATGGCATGTTTAGCATGATTCTAAAATATTTTTACATAACGGTAACACATTTTAACATTTTTAAAATTTTCACGATGCTTACCTGTTTTATTGTGATATATTGAAATATTGGTGCTTATTCGTGATGTTATACAGTTGCTAGAGTGCTAAGTGGTTACCATGGCAATACCTAAAGCCCACTGAGACAAGCCAGAGCTAAATAAACCCACCCACGTCTCTACAATGTTCTAATGTGGAGACATAGCTTATTCATTTCATTATATGATTGCTATGGTACCAAAATGGTTGCTAGAGTGTAGCTAGACAGTTGTCACAAATAGACAGGTGTGTCTGAATCAAAAGAGCCTACCCCTAAGTTTCTACAACATTCTGATGCAGAGCTATGACATAACAAAAGTCAGCCCAATGAATTTTTCCCACTTTCCCCCCGAAAACATTCACACCCAATCGTTTATAAAGGTCATTGTCTAGGTCACGGGGAACGAATCTAGTCGCAGACAGCAATAGAACAGAAACAGTCTTTATTAAATAAACAAAACAAGAACCCGCGAGGGGTAAAACGGAAAACAATACAGGCTTTAAATAGAACTAACAATAACTCATAAAAAATAACTCTATAAAAATAACTCTGAAACCGAAAAAACATGGAGAAACACAGCGCACGAAAAAACGGCAAGACTAGACTGGAAAGCGCGAAGGCACAAGAAACTGGAAAGCACGAAAAGTACAAACACACATCCAAAGACGAACCGGCAGAAGACAGAAAACACGCGGGCATTAAATACGGCTTGAACAGGTGTGCGAAACAAGCGCTAACGAGACAAGGGGGCGGGGTCAAGACGCGCGACCGGAGAGCACAGGGCGAATGTAAACAAAACAGAGGCCATGTGCTTCCACAAGGAACAAGCACCCAGAGCGTGAGTTTAGATTCTGACTCCAAGAAACAAGAACCAAGACTAGAATGAGTTAGGATCCAAACAACATGCTCTGACACAGAACACAGGGGATGTCAGGATCCTGGCAAAATAATCTAGAAAGACCCAGAACAGGAAGCCATGACACTGACAGTCATAGCACACAAGCCTGTCAATTTGACTCTTCATTCATGGGTCTATGATAAACAGTGCAGGATGAGTTACGTACTGAAGTTTTGTCCAGAAAAAGTAGTAGTATGCAAGAGAGTAATAGTGATGCTTTGCCTCACAAGCACCACTAATAATATGCTTAAATACAATACCAATATGTTAACTTTGTCAAGCAACATAGTAATACATCATAGTAAAACTTAAATACATCTAAATAGATACATTTTATGAAGAAAAGGTTAATGGTGCTTGCTGTGGCAAAACTCAGGCCAGCATGACTTTGCATCATGCTAACATGATTTAACATGTTGACATGATTTAGCATAAGGTTAGCTTGTTTTAACATGAATTTAAATTATGCAAGTTTTAGCAAGATGCTAGCATGATTTAGCATGATGCTAGTATATCCTAGCCTGAATTATCATGATGCTAGTATAATTTAACATGATTTAGCATCGTCTATATATTGGAATATAGTGTATTTATGAGGATATGCAGTTGCTAGGGTGCTCTAAATGGTTGTTAGGATGAAGCTAGGAAGTTGCCAGAGCAGTACCTAAAACTCACTGACAGCCAGAGTCAAATAAGTCCACCCGTATGTCTCTACATTGTTATAATGCTAAAACATGACTTATTAATTTCTTTACCTGGTTGTTGATGTGGAATAGTTGCTGGGGCTAGCTAGACAGTTAAAAGGGTAAAACTAATAGACAGATGTGTGTCTGAATCAAAAGAGCCAACTCCCATGTCTCTATGATTTCTGGTGCTGAAATATGTCTAATTCACGTTAGTTGCTAGGGTGCTCTAAATGGCTGTACAGTTTCCATGGTGATATGTAAAGACTACTTACCAGTCTGAGTCAAAAGAGGCCACCCACTTGTCTCTACGATGTTCTGATGCTTCTCCCTTTTTTAAATGGAAGTCATTTGGGGTGGTTGCTAGGGTACTGTAACTGGTTGATGGCATGGTATGACGTTGAAATTTCACCAATGTCACCGAGCGATATGAGCTCACCTCCAAGTCTTTATGACATTCTGATGCGGTGCTATGACATCACAAAGATCTGCACAATGTTATGTCTATAGGATTTTTTTCAATGGAAGTCTATAAGATGGTTGCTAGAGTACTGTAATTGATTGCTAGGACGTGGCCCTGAAGTTGCAATGTCAACATTTGCTGCTGCTTGCTAAGCCAAGCGATATGAGCCCATGCCCAAGTCTCTATGACATTCTGGTACGGAGCTATGACTCACAAAATTTAGCCCAATGTTAAGTCTAGCAAATTTTCACCCACTTTTTTGTATGCCCAAAAAAATCATACATTGATCACTTATAAAGGCATAGCATAAGTCAGTCCATTTGAACCCTAATTCATGGGTCTCTAACATACAATGTGGGACGAGTTTGTTCGTAAGCACCACTAATAACAAAATATTGGCTTTGTTTTCTACTACTGATGAGAGTGTCTAGAGAATTGACCCATATAATAAAATTCAAATTTATCCATATAGTGCTTTTCACAATGTTTCATTGTTGCAAAGCAGCTTTATATATGAAAACACAAACAACAGAAAATGTATGAAATGTATAAAATTAATGGTAGTACTGCAAATTTTATATTAAAACTGTAGCATTAAAGTATTAGAACTTTAATACTAAAGTTTTAAAAATGTATGTTTTTAATACTAATTAGTGATACTAATGTTGTAATCAGTATATGAATAAAAAAGATGACTGAACTAATGCTAACTACATCTAAACATTTTCAAGAAATGGACACGCATCAGAAATACCTGTCATATCTAAAGGCTCAGACCTTCCTCAATGGTTTATGAGAATATAATGTATTCAGACAGTCTATTAAAACAGTATATACTTTTTCTTAGACTATGGGACATTTAGTCAATTATCAATGCCTTTCCAAATGTCCCTTAAAAATCATATAAAACTTATATATATATTTATAACTTTTTTGTAGTGTTAGTAGGAATTTTACATTTCCAAACATTCTTTTTCTTCATTTACAAACATTCAGGTTTCTTCAAGTGTTTTGGAGACACTGCCACAGTTCTTCTGGATTTAGTCTGTCTCAGTTTTTTCTGTGGTCATGAAGTTGTTTGAAAGACTGGTGCTGGCCTACCTAAAGGACATTACTGGACCCTTGCTGGATCCTCTTTAGTTTGCTTACAGGACAGGTCTGTGGATGGTGCAGTCAACATAGGGCTGCATTATATCCTGCAACATCTTGAAAGACCTGGGACATATATGCAAGGATCTTATTTGTGGACTTCACCTCGGCTTTCAATACCATCATGCCTGGTCTTCTGTCATCCAAACTAACCCAGTTCTCTGTGCCAATCTGCTGTGGATCACCAGCTTCCTAACAGATAGGCGACAGCTAGTGAGACTGGGGAAACTCACATCCAGACTCATTCTGATCCCTCACTACCAGCACTGGCACCCCCAAGGGTTGTGTGCTCTCTCCGCTGCTGTTCTCCCTGTACACAAATGACTGCACTACAAAAGATCCCTCTGTTAAGCTTATAAAATTTGCAGACAATACCACAGTCATTGGCCTCATTAAGGATGGTCTGCTTACAGACTGGAGGTTTAACAACTGGCTGTCTGGTGCAGTCACAACAACCAGGAGCTTAACATGCTCAAAACTGTGGAGATGACTGTGGACTTTAGAAGAAAGCCCCCAGCACTCCCCGCACTAAACATCATGGACAGCACTGTGGCGGCAGTGGAGTCATTCAAGTTCCTGGGCACCACCATCTCTCAGGACTTGAAGTGGGACAATCACATTGACTCCATTGTGAAAAAATCCCAGCAGAGGTTGTACTTCATTCGTCAACTAAAGAAGTTCAACCTGCCACAGGAGCTGCTCAAACAGTTCTACTCGGCCATCACTGAGTCTATCCTGTGCTTATCCATAATTGTCTGGTATGGTTCATCTGCCAAATCAGACATCAGGAGACTACAACGGACAGTCAGGATGGCTGAGAAGATCATTGCTTCCCCCCTGCCAAACCTTCATGACCTCTATTCCTCCAGAGTGAGAAAAAGGGCTAAAAAATCACTTCGGACCCCACACATCCAGCGCACTCCCTCTTTAAACTGTTACCCTCTGGCTGGTGCTACTGTGACAGATTGAAATATAAGCATATATAATTATATTGCAAAATTCATTAATCTGTTAAAAGAAAAAGCATGCAAAAGAATTCTATTCAGGTTATGTTTTGAATCCATTTTTATAAAAAAGGTTCATCAAATGTAATTGTTGTTTAAGTGGTGGGGGTTTAGTCTGTGATCAATTGGTTCAGTCTACAAAGGTGAGCGATCGATTGCTTGTGCCTTGTCAAACACGAGGGGGAGAACGCGCGATGTTTCTCCATTACGCATAAAGCTCGCAGTGAAGAAGCATCGTGGTTTGTGTCTGATTAATTCTCTCCCCTTTACCAGGTATACCTTTTCATTATGCATTAGGATGTTTGTGAATTAATGTTTTAGTGTTTCAGGAGTCGTGCATGATTGGATTATATGCATGTAGCGGCATTTGGTTGTGTTTGCTAGTGTTCGTTGTTTTATTTACATAATGTTTGAAGATATCTAAGCATTTCATAGAGATATTAAGTACGGGGAAAGGACATTGTTTCAATTGTTTGTACTAGTTTATACATGCATATCTTTGTAAAAAGAATAACTATGTTTTCAGATAATTCTGAAATGTTATTAAAGTAATGTAATGTAAGTTATGAAGCAATTAATTGAGGTAATGTTGATTTATAATTAACTAAAGTTTCTATCTCATTGACTGCTTACGCTATTGACTGTGGATGAAGAAAAATGCAAACAACGCTGTTTTAAAAAGTTGTTTATTGTTAATTGCTGTGAGAAGAGATTAAATTACGCATAAAGCTCGCAGTGAAGAAGCATCGTGGTTTGTGTCTGATTAATTCTCTCCCCTTTACCAGGGGTATAACATTTTGGAGGCACCGCTGGGATGGACTCTTCGGAGGGCGGTTGTCACTTACCTGGCAGACGGCTTCTGATGCAGTACATTCCCTAAAACAACCCAGTCCGACAGTGAAGTGGAAAGAGTTCCTGCAGTAAAGGCAAGAAAGAGACAAAGGACTGTACATCTGAGGCCACAGAGATTGTCAGGTGAAACAGGCGAGTTCAGTCAGTCTCGAGTAAGCCACTACTCAGTGAAGAGGTCCTTATTGACCTTAGTGTCAAAATGGAGACAACAGTGCTCGAGGAAATGCAACTTGAGGTTATTGCCATGCTGAATTCCCTATCCAGAGATAAGCTTCTAAGTGTTTGTGAGTTCCTGGATGTGGCAGATCGTGAGAAGATTTTAACTAAATCTCGCATGTCCTTGATCTCTCACATTCTCCAACATCTTGAAGACGTAACAGAGCTAGAAGATGACGGTATGTCCACACTGTTAAGGCTGCGAGATAAAGTTATAGAATTGAATGCAGTAACTAAAAATGAGACAACAGGCCAAAGCGAAGTTACTGAAAGAGATAAATTACAAAGAGAGTTAGATGAGCTAAGAAATGCAATGAAACAAAAATTTAGTGAAATTCAACAACTGGAAGATGTGAATGCAAAACAAAGCATTGTCTCACCTCAACTATCACCTGCTGCCCAGCACCAGCATTCAATGAATGTTTCACAGTCAAGTCCACTCTGGCGCAAAGATTTCAAAATTTCTGGACAAATTGGTGACCCAGGTCAAAAAGAGAAATTAACCTTTTCAAGTCTGGCACACCAGATTGGGAATGGTCTGAGCAGAGGTTATCCAGAGTGTGAGATTGTTGATGCAGTAATTCGTGCCATTTCTCCAGGTTTACAGCTACGGAGTTATTTAGAAGGAAAACCAAACTTGACTCTGCCTACACTCAGACGAGTTCTGCTCTCTCACTTCCAAGAAAAAAGTGCAACCGAACTTTATAAACACCTCACCTCTGAATGCCAAGGTAACAAAGAGACACCACAGAATTTCCTTATGCGTGTCCTTGATCTGCGCCAGAAAATTTTGTTTGCATCGCAAGAAGCAGAATCAGGCCTCAAATATGACCCAGCATTAGTCCAAAGTATGTTCTTACATACAGTACTCACCGGTCTCCTAAGTGACAGCATTAAAGTAGACATGCAGCCCTTCCTCCTTGACACGAAAACCACAGATGAGACCCTGTTGGAGAAATTAAACATTGCTTGTGCCAATGAGGTAGAAAGACAAAAGAAAAGGAAAACCAGTGTCCAGCATGCAACAACCATCGTCCACGCCGTTCAGTTGAATGGAGAAACCACTGATAAGAAACTCAGTGCAGTTCAAAGTGTTCCAAAATCATCTTCCAACGTGCTGACTGAGCTAAAAGAACTGAGAACTGATGTAGCTTCACTCAAAACACTCAGTGCTGAAATAGCTCACATCAGAGAATCTTTGCAGCGACCAGCTTTCAACTCACCACAATATCCTGTTCCTGCGCTGGGGCTCCCTGAAAAAGAAATGGTTCAGTGTCAAGTGCAGCCATATTGGCCATCACCGACAACCAACCAAATGAGAGTAAATACTCAGTTTCAACCCCCAGTATATGCCCGACAATACTATGTACCCCCTACTCGTTCCCAAGCAAGAAAGTGCTTCAGTTGTCAACAGCAAAGAACAGAGGACCGATGCATGCATTGTTTCAGATGTGGCAGTGGCGAGCACTTCCAAGCGGGATGCAGAATTCGTGGCATTAAACCCTCAAGAGAAGGTGCTTTAAATGGAGAGTGGTTACTTCCGCGGGACAGGGAGTAACCAGATCCACTGACCAGTCCCAAAAATGTGCAGCCTGTGCAAAAACAGAGAGACAAATGAAGCAGTGTTCAAGATGTAAGAAGGTACTGTATTGTTCTAAAACCTGCCAAACTCACCATTGGGCTGAACACAAACAAACTTGTAACAACTCACCAATACCAGTGACAAATTCCTACCTGGCCATGAGTGACTATGCTTCCTGTAGCATCCAAGTAAATCAACATTCCCCTGTGACATCACTAGTTGGAAGGCAGTGCCTCATTGAATGTTACCTGCATGGCCATAGAGTTCAAGCACTGTGGGATACGGGCTCTCAGGTATGTGTCATTGATGAATTGTGGAAACAAGAATATTTATCAGATGTTCCATTGAGAGATGTTTCCAACATACTTGAGGCTTCAAGTACTTTGAACCTCGTTGCAGCCAATGGTATGGATATGCCCTTCATAGGATATGTTGAAGTGACTTTCAGACTAGTGTCACCGACATCTCACCATACTGAACTGGTCATTCCCATGCTTGTAGCAAGGGGTCAAAACCTCTCTCACCCTATCATAGGGTTCAATGTGATAGAACAAATAGTGAACTCCATTAAACAAGTCCAGCCAAGCACTGTGAACAACAACATGCTTGAGAAAACTGTGAAAGCCGCATTCCCCAGCCTAAAGAAGAGCAAAGTCCAGACATTCATCAAACTTGTCAGTGCACAGAGCTCATGTGAATACACAGTAAAGACCATGAAAGGGAATGTAAATGTCCCCAAACGTAGCATTATGCAGGTCTCATGCCGAGTGTACATGCAGCCAGTTAAAGAAGACAGCGTGCTCATTTTTGAACCTGATGTGAATCCCTGCTGGACAGATGGGCTTGAATTCACAGAAAGTTTAGTAAGGCTAAAACGAGGGGCTCCAACAAACATCACAATTAAAGTATACAATGACACGGATCATGAAGTCACTCTGATGGGCCAGACTTCGATCGGTACAGTACAGCTGGTCAAGAATGTCTTCCCTGCTAGTATGTTTGAGGTGCCAGCAAACCTTACCACCACTGGGGTATTTCACATCCAGGCTGCAGATAACTGTCTCGATAGTACCAATACTGATGAGGAGTGGGACCCACCAGGCGATATCAGCCATCTGAGTAAACACCAGAGACAGGTAGTACAGAAAATGTTGAGAGAAGAGTGCCAGTCATTTTCCAAGTCAGACAATGACATTGGGTGTATCAGAAATTTGCAGCTGAGTATTTCACTTAAAGATGACGAGCCAGTTAATCGCACATACATGTCCGTGCCGAAGCCTTTGTATTGTGAGATGAAACAATACTTACATAACCTCATAGCACAAGGCTGGATTGAAAAATCAAACTCATCATACTCATCCCCAATAGTGTGCGTGAGAAAGAAAGATGGCAGCCTCCGTTTATGTGTCGATTATAGGGACCTCAACAGAAAGACTCACCCAGACAGACAGCCAATTCCAAGGGTGCAGGACATTATGGACAGCCTTGGTGGTAATTCCTGGTTTTCTTCATTAGATCAAGGGAAAGCCTACCACCAAGGGTTCATGTCAAAGGAAAGTAAGCACCGAACGGCTTTTGTGACACCCTGGGGCATATTTGAATGGGTGCGAATTCCCTTTGGGTTGATGAACGCACCTGCAGCCTTCCAGAGATGTATGGAAGAGTGCCTAGAAGGCTTGCGAGATGAGATCTGCATCCCATACCTCGATGACACATTGGTGTTTAGTAAGACTTTTGAGAACCATGTCCAAGATGTAAGGGAAGTGCTGCAGCGGCTTAGGCAACATGGAATCAAACTCAAGCCGAGTAAGTGTGAATTTTTCAAACCTGAAGTTCGTTACCTGGGTAGAATAATCTCTGCAGAGGGAAGTAAAGTTGATCCCGCAGATACCGAAGCTGTCAGATCCCTGAAAGACAAACATCCAAAGAATATTGGTGAGCTGAGGAAAATTCTTGGTCTACTTGGCTACTACAGACAGTACATCAAAGATTTCTCGCGCATAGCTAGCCCTTTGTATGACCTACTAAAAAGTACTCCAGAAGATAATGCTCACCTGAAAAATGGCCAGAGACGCTCAAAAACGAAGTGCTCCATCGAGTAAGTCAATTACCTGGACTGAACAACATCAGAGCACTCTTGAACAACTGATTGACCATTTACTCCAGCCCCCTGTATTAGCTTTTCCTGACTTTACACAGCCTTTTATACTGCACACAGATGCATCAGCTCAAGGTTTAGGTGCAGTATTATATCAGAAGCAAAATGAGAAACTTCGCGTAATTGCTTATGGATCCCGTACTCTATCTGCTGCTGAGAAAAACTACCACCTACACTCAGGCAAGCTTGAATTTCTTGCTTTGAAGTGGTCAATCACCGAAAAGTTCAGTGACTATTTGTATTATGCTCCAACTTTTACTGTATATAGTGACAACAATCCTCTTACATATGTCCTGTCAACTGCCAAATTGAATGCTACAGGTTGCAGGTGGGTGGCTGAATTGGCAGATTTCCACTTCACAATCAGATATCGTCCAGGCCGTGAAAATATAGACGCTGATACGCTGTCTCGGTTGCCCCTTGACATGGGAACTATGATGAAGGAGTGCTCTGAGGAGTTGTCGTCAGATGTGATAGGTGCAGCCATTCAAGCTGTAGAAGCTCAAGAAGGACCCAGCATCCCATGGTCCCTCTCGACCAACTGTTCATCTATTGAAAATCGTCCAGCAGCTACGACAGTAACTCCGTTGTCCGTAAATGAAATCAAAGAGGCTCAAATGAATGACCATGAAATCAGTCCTGTATATGAGTGCAAGCTGTCGGGAACAAAACCAAAAGTGAAACGGCTCAAAACATACAGCTCAAAAACAAAATGCCTGTTTCGTGAATGGGGAAAACTTGCCATTAATCAGGATGGCATCCTCTGCCGAATCACTTCCATCCGCACCCAGTTGGTCTTGCCGGAGAAATATAAAGGAACAGTCTTGCGAGAGCTTCACGACGAAATGGGCCATCAAGGTATAGATCGTACTCTCTCACTCATCTGTGAACGTTTCTTTTGGCCACATATGCAGGCAGACATTGAGCATTATGTCACAAAAACATGCCGATGCCTAAAGCAGAAAAAGCCCTGTTGTGAGACAAGAGCCCCACTAAGAAGCATTGTGACCACTCAGCCCTTCGAATTGATTTCTATTGATTTTCTCCACTTAGATTGCTGCAAGGGAGGTTTTGAGTATATACTTGTAGTAGTAGATCATTTCACCTGATTCGCCCAAGCATATGCCACTACTTCCAAGTCGGGTAAAACAGCTGCAGACCGCATCTTTAATGATTTTGCCTTGAAATTTGGCTTCCCTTCCCGCATACACCGTGATCAAGGTGGAGAATTTCAGAATCAATTGTTTGAACAGCTCCAAAAATATTGTGGCATCACAGGCTCAAGAACGACGCCCTATCATCCGCAAGGGAATGGCCAAGCTGAGCGCTTTAACAGGACACTGTTACAGATGCTAAGAACGCTCACCAAAAGTCAAAAATCAACTGGAAAGACTATCTGAATAAGTTGCTGCACGCTTATAATTGTACCCGCTCAGAAGTCACAGGGTTTTCCCCTTTTTACTTACTATATGGACGATCTCCAAGACTGCCTCGACAAATCGACATGCTGTTTGGACTGAATTCAGAAGCTTCTACCTGTAATCAGAAAGAATATGTGGAGAAATGGAACATGGTGGAGGAGACATATAGAATCGCAAGAGAGTGTGCTCAAAAATCTGCTGACCGGAGCAAAAAGAACTTTGACAAAAAGGTGAGGAGCACCACACTGCAGCCAGGTGACCGTGTTCTTGTAAAGAACCTAACACCACGGGGATCCTGGAAAAATTCGCAACTTCTGGGAAGATAGCATACATGTAGTTGTGTGACAGATGAGTGATGAGCTTCCCATTTATGAAGTAAAGCCAGAAAAGGGAAAGGGACGCTCCAGAGTTCTCCATCGCAACTTATTAATGCCTTGCGACCACTTACCCCTTGAAATTGCTCAGCCTACAAAGACTAAACAGAAACAAGAGTCGAAAAAGCCTCAAATCAGCTATGTTGAATGAATTAGACTTCCATTATGCGTCATCACACCAATTTCAACCAACCCACATAATTGAATCTGAAAGTTGTGGACCACCACCTACCACAGAGTCATCCGAGCAGCAAAACGAGGCCATGGAACAAGTTCCTGCTTCACTGTCATTCATGGAAAGTGACCAAGAACAAGAGATCAACTTACCTGCTGATGAACACCTTCCTGCTTCCACACCATCTGCTGAAAGTGACCAAGAACAAGAGATCAACTTACCTGCTGATGAACACCTTCCTGCTTCCACACCATCTGCTGAAAGTGATGATGAGGGCCAAAATGAGCAAACTTACCAACTGCCTAGGAGAGAAAGACGCCCACCCAGAGTACTCACCTATGATAAGTTGGGTTTACCTACTTATGTCGAACAATTGAATGGAATCTTGCAGACACCACAGCAGAACTTACCATATGTGCCTGCTCAGGGACTGTCAACATGGTTGCCACCAGTTCAGCAGTACTGTTATCAATTGCCTTTTGTGTATGGAATTCACTAAGGAACCATGAACTGTCACATTTGCAATGAAACCGAACTTAGGTGAAGCTAAAGAGGTCATTGCCTTGTTACAGTCTGACATCTAGAAAATTGATGGACTGTTTTGTTTCGAGAATACTGGCTTGAACATTTTCTTGAACTTTCAAATGAAAAAGGGAATATAGACTGTTTTGTCTGAGGAACACCTCCTTTAACAGCTTTTGAACTTTGGAATTGTGAGAATACTATGGACTGTTTGGTTAATGGACTGTTCTTTTTCATAAACTAAAAATTGCTTTGAAAGTGAAATAATAAGTTCAGTGCAATCTATGGACTGAAAATTCTCAAAAAAAAAAAAAAAAGTTTGGTTTAAAACAAAAGAGACTGAAAGACTCTTATGTTGGAAAGAATGTCGAGACAACATTTATTTTTGTAGGGGAGTGTGTGACAGATTGAAATATATGCATATATAATTATATTGCAAAATTCATAAATCTGTAAAATGAAAAAGCATGCAAAATAATTCTATTCAGGTTATGTTTTGAATCCATTTTTATAAAAAAGGTTCATCAAATGTAATTGTTGTTTAAGTGGTGGGGGTTTAGTCTGTGATCAATTGGTTCAGTCTACAAAGGTGAGCGATCGATTGCTTGTGCCTTGTCAAACACGAGGGGGAGAACGCGTGATGTTTCTCCATTACGCATAAAGCGTGGTTTGTGTCTGATTAATTCCCTCCCCTTTACCAGGGGTATAACACTACAGAGTACCAAGCACCAGAACCGCCAGACACAAGAACAGTTTTTTCCCTCAGGCTATATTGTTCAGACTTAATTAAAACCTCCACACTACCCAACACAACCGTATATTGCTATATCCCATCCTGAATTGTACATCTGTAAATAACAATAATAATCTATACACCTGTAAATAACACTGTAAATAACATATCTGTGCAATAACATTCACAAAACTACTTCTATTGCTGCACTTTATTGTATTATATAACTCTATTAAATAACTCTTATATAACTCTATTATATAACTCTTTTTTTCTTATTTTTTTCTTATTTTAATTCTGCACTGGAAGCTCCTGTCACCAAGACAAATTCCTTGTGTGTGCAAACATATTTGGCAATAAAGCTAACTGGGCTAAAAGTTTACATAGAAAACAGGAAAACAAGCAGATAAGCAGGCAAATAGATTATGGGATGATTTATAAAAAAATCTCATATAATTCTCGTTGCTATAGCTGTAGTCATTAGTGGGAATGAGGATCTGGCTGTAGCTGGGTTGAGTATCAGGCAAAGCTGGAGCTGGGTCAATTTATCTCATGTGTCCTCAGCACTTCAAGGAATAAAAATATGTTAATATTTAGACGCTTGTTGTAGTTAGTGACAGACTATCTGGCCGTCATCTCTTTCATATCCACTATCTGGTCTGGATAAGAACAGGACCTCTGCTGACTATAGTGCTGACTATAGTAACCTCTCAAAAAATGAAAGTCAAACAGACTGAAAACAGAAAACCATTCCATGCCATGTAACAAGTACATCGGTTCTTATAGGAAGTGTCCCGGTTCTGGTTGACCTAATTAATACAGCCTAATTTGTGGGACCAGAGCTTAATTTGTGCCAGACCCTGCCAGAACAGAATCCAGGACCTCTTAAGTAATAAGTAATAAAATTAAAAATATTTTTCAATTTACATGCAAATTTCAAGGAAATTTTCTGAGCACCCACGCAAATGCATATCATATTCACTAGTTTTAAAAAATATAGTGTTTCTCTTTGTGAGACATGCTAAAACTTGAAAAAGCAATAAGCATGTTATAAAGGGGCATTTTTTGCAGATGTGCAGATGCGCGTTCGTATAAGTGCTTATTTCGTGTAAGGCACATTTGTCTTAATGTTTGTGTTTGAGAGTGTCCCACAACATTAAACAAAAAGTGATGTATATGAACTCACCTGCAGAATCATAAATCAATGCCTATGACTTTGAGTAGGCTATACAGCACTGCAGGGATAATATGATCATACCATTTCATTTTCGTAAGACCTCTAGTTGCTGCATTTTGGAACAACAGAAGTTTTTGCATTAAACCTGCAAGGCAACCACCCAGTTATCTAGCCTTGATGTCATGGATGCATGACTTAACAAGGGTTCCATCCTAATTCACCTCTGACAAAGAAAAAGCCAGTGTATCTATGTTCATGGCATTACACAACAGTCGAAGGATGTTTTTTTTTGCGTGACCTTTTGGTTCCTACATGAATTCATCTATATGGGGAGTAAGGGATAAGAAATGTTAATGTGTGTTTTTTTCCTAAATATGTTTAATTCTACAGTGTCTTAATAAATTTTTAGTAAACACTCCTTAATCATCAGGTGTTCCAAAGCTTATGTTATTTAGCCTGCCTCATAATCAAGGTTTTAAAAAATAGGCTTACCATTCATTTTAAGTTTAAACATTGTTAACCTTATTCTTCAAACCTACTAAAGGTGTCAAACAACCTCTCACATTAAGTCAAGCACATACTGTTGTGGGCCAGGTCATAGTGGCAGAGTGTTTGAATAGAGCTTGCATATGCAGCTAGAGGAGGGATTATGTTATCAGCTGTCTTGTGATGTCAGAGTCTGTTTTTAATTTAGTGAGTTACTGCCTCTTATGTCTACAGACACATTCACTTTTCAAAGATTACCTTACTTAAAAGCTGAAACATTCAAAAGCTGTTTGAAAACATGTAACTTTTCACCCTAAAACTCTCTCTAGCAAACATTTTAAATGATTAATTTTGGAGGTTTAATCACAAAAAAACTAAAGTGAAAAGTGACCTTTCATCTCAACAGTAAGTGTTTCAATTCATGTTATCTATTTTTTAATTCTTTAAAATTTGTTAAAATCAAGAACGTATCAGCTGGGTATGTTTTATCTATTCATTAACATTGTCATAGGTTTTATATTTTGAGTCAAAATAGACATTGAATATATAGCATGCTTTCTGACACAAAGCAAGTGTGCATAAAAACAATAGTCACTAGCTATTATCTGACTTTTTTAAGTCCACTTTGTATTTGAAAACAGTTGTAGTTTCTCTATGTTTAAATTGATGTTTTTTTTTTACTTTCGGACAGATTGTAAGCTGGATCATGTTATACCTCTAAAATATAAGCAAGCAGTGAATTACATTAAAGGACTTTATCATTTAAGAATTTTTTACATTTAGGAATATAGTTAACATTTAAACAACTCTGACTTAACTTTCTTGACTAAGAAAATGGCTTTAACATAGACGATCTGTAACTCATGCAGAAAAGACGTTTCTTCTTCTGAAGGTCTGTGAATGGGTTGTAAATGTTAAGAAAATACTCTTCTAGAGCTCCCAATATGCTCTGGTTTCAGCTCTTAGAAAGTTCCTGATTTAAAGGTAAACCTGCATCAACATGAAAAGGTAAATCCAGATACATTACCAAATCTCACGTTTTACATGTTTATGATATGATTGTCACATCTTTATCTTTAATAGTTTTATTTATTTATTTTTTTTATTAGTGCTTCAATGACTGAGTCATACCAACAATTTATTCAAGACTTTTTTGTACGTTCACATCTGTCTGTTTTACCACAGGCATTTATGTCCTTACCAAGAGGATGTCAAGAATAGTTTACATTTTAAGAATACCTCTTTGTCAGTTTAGAAAATTGTCAGGCTTTACATTTTGAGGTTGTTTTTTTCAGTGTTTGCTATTATTACATATGACATGCAATCCTTTGTGTTTCAAGTAAATTAATTTGTATGCTGGTTTAATGATAAGTCTCACTAAACCCAGCCATGTGAAAACATTGACAAATACCAACAAACATTTCAATTGCTTGCCAGCAAATGTTGGTTGGCTCTTCCATTTTCTATAATCTACAGAAAGTGACAACAACATTCATAGAAACATTACAGCAATGTTTTCTATATTTTTTGTAAAGTTTTGCAAATTGTTCAGAATACATTATAAAATCACATTTACACTGAAAACCACTGACTTCTCTATCTTAATGTCATTTTATTTTTTACCCATTATTATTTGCTATTTTGTACATAATAGTTATTCTTACATATATTGTCACCAATATTTGACATACATGCAGTCACCGAGTTGAACATATTGTTGATAAAGGTTGACACAGTTGTATTTTTACTTTGATTTAAAAACATCATAAAATATTTTACTTTTAAATGTCCCAGTAATTAGTGTTGGTTTAATAAACGCTATTGTTTACTTGGAATATACCAACAAGAACACTGCAGCACAGATTTTTCATGACAGCATTTTTTTAAACTACTTCAGACAGTCACTTTGTAAAAACAAATTTTCTCAGAAGAAAATTGGTTTTCTTTTGCATTTAACAAGTCAAGCAAGATCTTTGTTCTTGCAAATATTCAGTCAGCATATCTCTGTATTAAATAAGAGCAGAGGAGCAGGAAAAGAGTTGTTTTGTGTGTTGAGCTCTCTGCTCATCAGTAAACACATTCTTCAGTGTCAACTTGACCCACATTTTCCAGGCCGCTTGCTTGGGCAGGTGGAGGGCTGCATATTCCCATACTGATAAAGGGCGAAATGCTTATTTTTCAAAGTAGTTAAACTTATATAAGCTATTTTGCATAATGCCTCATCGAAACCTGAGCTGTTGTTAAACATAAAGAGTGCAACATAAAGGTGCACTGTTTGGGAGGGGGAGCAAGCCTGGCCAGCTTTCTCTTTCACTCAGAAGGCTGTCTTTAGCTGCACCTAATTTTTGAGTGTAAACGGAAGATGAGACCCCAGTTTGGAAAGGAGCGCAGCCGTGGGATAAGCATGCATCGCTCGGCATTCTGGGACAAAGTGTTGGTCTCCTGCCCGGACTGAAACAGTGTTCCCCAGTCTACAGATGATGGTAGGTGATGGCACTTCTGAGTGTATAATAGGCTTTGCTGTATTATGTAATTGACTTATCACAGTGAATAAAATCTTTATCACTGATATCAAATCTTTTTATAATTATTAATATTCCATCTCATTGAATGCATTTATTGAACTTTTATTACATTTATTAAACTTGTACTGCAATGTATTAAATCTTTTTACTGTTTTATCACATGGAATTGAATCTCTGCCACAGACTCATTGCTGCATATTATTGAAACTATTGCATTAGTATTATTTTGACTCATTTATTGCATTTAAAGTAATTGCATTTATTAAAATGTTTATTATCATTGTGTGGCCCTTCTTTTGATACCTTATTCCTCGATATCTGTGAACAGACCTCTTTATCAGATGCTTTCAGTCAGATTTGATTTATTAAATGGTTAATTAGTAAGCCATACCAAGGCATACTAATAAAATCCCTGAGTTATATTTGAATGAATTTTATTCTGCAGAGAACTTCAGTTGACAGCCATCAATACAAACAGCTAGGTTAGCGTTGGTATGACTGTGGTATTATAAAACTCTGTCTTTGAAATTTCAAGGATGGAAGCAACCTGATGCTCACTGCAGCCCTCTGCTAGAATTGATCCCTTCTTTTCCTCACTCAAAACTTTTCTCTTAAATTCTTTTGGCATGGTCTCCAGCTGGTCCTGTTGCAAGACGATAGTGATGACCACAACCGTGTTTTCTATATTCCTTGTAGAATTTGTAGAATTTCAAATTCTTCACATTCTAAAAATACTCCTTCAGGGTATTGTGCCAATGACCCGTTTTAAGTTTCATTATGATACATTTACGCATTACTAAAATACAACGCTTTATGACAAAACCCAAAATGGCCAACACCCAATATGATTTTCAGGATTTTAGGACAAATCATTCAAAAGTTCAAAAACAGCCATTTTCTCTATCTCAGCACCAGTGAATGACCCTCAGTAGAGTGCCAGTGATGACATACCAAATGTCATGCCAATACACAAAAGTGTTGTAAAGAAAGAGCCTCATCCATTTTTTTGTGCACGATCGGGTTTATCAAAAATGTTCAATAATTTTTGGTCGAGTGTCTTCAGATGCTACATAAATTGCACACAAATAAGAACAATGCTGCATAATTTGAATCAGAGGAAGAATTTTGTTTTTGTAGCCCTTAAGGTTCAAAAGTTATTAGCATAAACATACATGAAACTTTGGACAGGTGGTGGTGCTAGAGGGACTGGGCTAGGGTTTTCACTAGCTGTGGTTAATGTTAGGACTGTCTGTGTGCCAAATTTCACAACTGCTGGCTACCACAGACTTCCAGAGCATAATAATAATAATAATAATAATAATAAACATAACTGTGTAGCGAAAATGTTTAAGGGAAATTAATAGTGAGGCTTGTTCAACGATAGATATGTCATATATGAACAAGTTTACTCAAAATTAATGTTAATATGTTCTCCACCATTCCCTGTGTAAGGGAATATATATATATATATATATATATATATATATATATATATATATATACAAATGCGTATATAAAATTAATAATTAATCAGGATCAATGATTTGGGGAATTCTTGATCAACGTAATACACTGATTTAACACTCTTGTAGAGCATGTAGCAAAGATCAACAGAATTAGGGACTCCAGATTATAAGCATGAACCAGCACCACAATTATGTGGCAAATGGAATGCCAGATCAATGAAACAGTGTTGTTTAAAACACCATTTCATTTGTGAAACAAACTCAAAGGAGAATACATATAATTAATCGTCATTAAATTTACATATTTTGTAGTACCTGATCATCAGGGATGATTCCAATAATCAGCTTTTGCATTCGTCCAGCGAGTGCATACGCAGCCTGACAATTTTCCTGAATCTAAGAAACATTATTTGTCTGGCCTTGAAAACAAAGCTAGGGTGGATACACATGGGTGTTTATTAAACTACACTACAGGGGAACATGTAACATGTAAGGGAACATGTAACATATAACTAGACATAAACCTACACACATTAAACACATAACCAAAAGTAAGGAGAGCAAGGAGAGAGAGAGAGAAAGAGGATGTTAAGCCTGTGCAAGTCAAATCAGCTAAGTATTTTGAATGAACCAACAGTAGAATCACCTTAATAAAGGGGCACAACTTAGTGCAGCTATTCTATGTGTATAGAATATGGATACTTGCATTGAGCTCTAGTGCAGAGCGTGAATCCAAATGCGCATGGAGAGAGTCTCAGATGGACTGAGCCAGAAGCTGGACCCCCCCCCCCCCCATGGGGAGGGGTGCCAGGGCTGAGGATCCTTGCAAGAAGACGAAGACTAAGACTAGGACAAGACAAACTAAGACAAGACTGACTAGCTAAGTTGTTGGCGGTCATTTTTAAGTTCAGCTCGGTCACGCCCAGTGAAACTTAAACAACCAATAGGTGTTAAGCAGGCAAATTTCTTTGTCTCACTCAACACCTAATTTGCATGTTTTATGGCCCGATGGCACATTTGCAAATATTAATCCAGATTATTGTAGAAAGACTATCATGCCTGTTATGGTTACACAGCATACATAGTCTAATGGGAAATTAGAAGACGATCTGTTAGATATTAAATATGACAGAGTTTGAACTACATTAAGTTGTGATTCATCCTAATGCATGAATGCAAACAAAACATCAAACCAAACTTGCACACCTATCTACAGAGTTACAGTAAAGATACATAGTTTTGTAGCCAGTATACCATGGGAATGTATACAACTATATACAGTTTAGGACTGTTTAGTTGTTAGAAAGAGTTCTTCCTTTGGATAGAAGTGTTCTTTCTTGGACCACCTGGGGTTACTGGAACCCCATGTGGTGCTCATGGAATTCTTTTGAAGCTTGTGCAGGGTGTCATAAACTGTCCTGGTATCAGAGGTTGCTGATAGCAATCTGGAGGGGAGGTTTGCCTCCAGACTCTCTGGAGCCTAGGTTTGTATGTCTTAAGTAAAAGGGGGTATTTTATGATCCATACATGATCCAAATATTGGGCCATGCCAGACACTACAACTGAAAACAGCAATTATGGGGTCAAACTCATCAATGGCAGCAAGGGAAAGATTTGAGGACAACTCTGATAATGAGATTAGGTAAAGCATGTAAGTAAAAATAAAACCCATTATAACATGAAAAACAATTTATATATTTTGACTTATAAGTGGCTGACCAATAGACGGCAGTGTCACCAAATCTTTATAAGGCTGTCAGGCTGTGACAATGACCCCTACAAAGTTTCAAGTCAATACACAAAAGTTTTGTAAATATACAGCAAGAAATCCATAACTTTTTTTTTGTGTCTCCTACATACCAAGTTTGTGCAAATCAGACAAACGCTGTGGAAGGAGTACGAAAAGTAAGAAGGAAGTAGCATTGACTAGGACAAATTTGGTATAGTAGGATTTGGCCTGATCCAAAGAAACCAAAGAAAGGAGTTGCATGATATAGTTGCATATTGTTTCAGTCGTGTTATAATCATGTAAACACATTTTGTTACATCTCTTGATTACTAGATGTTGCCAGACCCATACCAAGTTTTGTAACAATACACAATTGCGTTTGTTGAATATTGTATTTAATGACAAAATTCAATATGGTCGACTCCTAAAATGGCTGACCATGGAACATCGGATACCATTCGACTCAGGATGCCTCAAGAGAATAGAAAGAGCTTTATTGCCAAGTATGTTTACACAAGGAATTGGTCTTGGTGACAGGAGCTTCCAGCGCAGAATTAAAATAAGATAAAAATAGAGTTATATAATACAATGAAGTGCAGCAATAGAAGTAGTTTTGTGAATGTCATTGCACAGATATGTTATTTACAGTATTATTTACAGGTCATGAAGGTTTGGCAGGGGGGAAGCAATGATCTTCTCAGCCATCCTGACTGTCTGTTGTAGTCTCCTGATGTCTGATTTGGCAGATGAACCATACCAGACAATTATGGATGAGCACAGGACAGACTCAATGATGGCCGAGTAGAACTGTTTGAGCAGCTCCTGTGGCAGGTTGAACTTCTTTAGTTGACGAATGAAGTACAACCTCTGCTGGGCCTTTTTCACAATGGAGTCAATGTGATTGTCCCACTTCAAGTCCTGAAAGATGGTGGTGCCCAGGAACCTGAATGACTCCACTGCCGCCACAGTGCTGTCCATGATGGTTAGTGTGGGGAATGCTGGGAGCTTTCTTCTGAAGTCCACAATCATCTCCACAGTTTTGAGCGTGTTAAGCTCCTGGTTGTTCTGAGTGCACCAGACAGCCAGCTGTTCAACCTCCAGACTGTACGCAGACTCATCACCATCCTTAATGAGGTCAATGACTGTGGTATCGTCTGCAAATTTTATAAGCTTAACAGAGGGATCTTTTGTAGTGCAGTCATTTGTGTACAGGGAGAACAGCAGTGGAGAGAGCACACAACCCTTGGGGGTGCCAGTGCTGGTAGTGACGGATCAGAATGAGTTTTCCCAGTCTCATTAGTTGTTGCCTATCTGTCCAGAAGCTGGTGATCCACTGGCAGATTGGGGATGACACAGAGAGCTGGGTAAGTTTGGATGACAGAAGACCAGGCATGATGGTATTGAAAGCCAAGCTGAAGTCCACAAATAAGATCCTTGCATATATCCCAGGATATATGTTGCAGGATATAATGCAGTCCCATGTTGACTGCATCATCCACAGATCTGTTTGCCCTGTCCAGTAATGTCCTTCAGGCAGGCCAGCACCAGTCTTTCAAACGACTTCATGACCTCAGATGTGAGAGCAACAGGTCTGTAGTCATTGAGATCAGTAATTTTGTTTTATTTGGGGACTGGTATAATAATGGAGTGTTGGAAGCAGCAAGGGACTTTACACTGTTCCAGAAATTTATTGAATAACCGTGTGAAGACTGGGCCAGTTGGTCAGCGCAGACCTTTAGACAGGCGGGTGAGACTTGAAATTCAAGGAATCTAAAGCACGCTCTTTCCTAATTAAAGACAGCCTCATGTTCATATTTATGAGCTTTCCACAAAATTCTTTGACGCGGTATACGAGAATGTTAAGGGGTATCAACATGAATTTCAAAAATTTTTTTCAGGAGTGTCACTAGATGCTACATACTTCCCAAAAATCTTACTTTTTGCACAAAATGTAGTATATAAAATCTGATTTGCACGAAATTTAGTTAAAAATGGCAGAACAATTTTCATGACTGAAAATGACATAAGGTATGTTTAAATCAGCCAAGGAATCAGAAGTAATAAAGATATTTCTAGGACTAACGAGTCAAGAGTTGAGCAAAAACATGAGTAAAAATCTGTACTTTTGGTGGTGCTACAGGGTTTGAGGCAGCACCTCCAAATTGGCTACAGTACCATTTCAGACTGTCCTCTATCTGTGTGCCAAATTTTATAATCCTTCGGGGCTTGACCCATAAATATAACTGCAAGCAGCAATTATTGGTGTGAAGCCCACCATGGGTACATATATTTGTGGACATCACTGATGAAAAGTTAAACTACTTACAACAGCATACTAACCACTTACGATAGCATAAATTGTTTTATAATTTTTGACCAATAGGTGGCAACGTCAGATGTGGGGGTCATAATGACACATGAAAGTTTCATGTTCATACACCAAAGCATTGCAGTCACAGCCTCAGATGCTTTTTGGCATTATGCCATTAAAATGAAGGCATCATTTGACAACCATTTGGTTTATCAAAGATTTTTATAACTTTTTGTCTATTGAGGAGTGTCCATTGATGATGCACAAAAAATGTCGTGTAAATCAGACATACTGCCTAGATACAAGTAGATTCAAAATAGCTGACAGAATATGGCAGATAGTGACAAATGTTATATTGACAAATATCACAGTACTTTGCAGGTTACAGGCAGTTTCATGAATTTTGTATCACTTGGCCAATAGGGGGCACAGGACTCTTTGCAGGTACTCTCAGTGCATGGTCCCAACAAACCATACCAAGTTTTGTAATGATACTCAATTTTGTATTTTTTTATGACCAAATTCAAAATGGCCGATGCCAAAATGGTAGACCAAAACACACAGGACGTCGTTCAACTCGGTATGCCTCAAGCAATCTATGGCCACCACCCTCATTATTTTACCCTTGATGATGTTACCTTTTTAGGACTTGGACCCCTAAATATAGCAGCAATCATGGGGTCAAGCCCATGAATGGCACTAAGAAGCATTTGTGGACATCTCTAGAGAATTACAATTTTTAATCCAATCTTGGTGATAAATCAAATTGACTACAATCAAGCATTAAAAAAAGTTGTTGAAAACTGTATTTTCAGGTAACCTGTAGTAGATCAAATGCATCCATCACATTTTTTCACTAATCA
This sequence comes from Chromobotia macracanthus, assembly GCA_036877525.1. Taxonomy (NCBI): domain Eukaryota; kingdom Metazoa; phylum Chordata; class Actinopteri; order Cypriniformes; family Botiidae; genus Chromobotia; species Chromobotia macracanthus. The sequence continues at coordinate 14,701,680 of JAZGTH010000006.1, read as the reverse complement.
ATAAACAGATTTATTAAGCTTCTTAAATATTTTTGCAAATCTTGTAAGACTGTCTTACAAAACTGTCTGCAAAATGCTCACGATTTAAAAATCATGGTTTCACAAAATCTGTTTTTAGAAACATTTACAAGATGACCCTAAAACTGTGGTAAAAGGACTAAAATATTTAATTTTAGAGAACCTTATGGCAATCATACTTTTAAGTTTAAAAGTTAAGCTTTGATGTTTCCACTGATATGACTGTTACAAACAAAAGTTAATTACTACTCAAATCCTCTGTTGCTAGTTTCTGCCCAAATCCTTTGTTTTCAATAACAAACCACCATCAAGCAAACTGCTAATATGCTTCATATGATGGCAAAAACCACTTTAATGCAAAAAAGAGGAACGTACTGCTCCTCGTGTAAGCTTAAACTTGCACATTACATTGAAAGTTTACACAGGAAATAGTAAAACAATGGTTACTGAACCAAGCAAAGCATGAGGTGAACTAACACTGTACTTAACTATACTTAATATAGATAACTCATCAATTTCAAGCCTGAAAGGTCAGAACATTTAAATATGGGGGAATATTTGGTCCCACTGTGGTTTATAATTTCACTGAAACATCCTAACATTTTATAGAAGAGGGAGAGTGCAAAATAATTTACATGACAGCCACTTATGTGATCCTAGAGGGAAGAAACCTTGCTACATGTGAATGTGGACAGGCTTGTGTAGGTTTGTCATTAATCTCCTTTGTAAAATGACATACAAAGTCAAACTTAAATGCAAAGAATAAAAAAAAAATCAATTATTTCCTTTGAAAGCAGATATACAATCAAAATTACCAAGAATAATGCTGAAGGCAATGAAATGAACAAAGAAAACACACAGGCACTGAGACAGCTATTGTGTAACAGTTTGAAGTACATTTCTGTGTGACAAACTCAGGACAAATGAAGCACATAAATGGGCGCATTTTGCTCTTATTTGTCTTTATCTGATTCTGTCGTTTCTTCTTTTGATGACAACTCCTCCAGAGAAGACTCCTCGTACCTGCAAAAATGACGTAGTAAGTTAAACAGTCGACTCATGGTCATCATTTAAAGAGATAGAAAATAGCACAGTGTGGGGCTGAAACGTCATCTCATCTTTTTGTAGGATTATTAAATATCTGCTGCAGTAGACAACCCTGCTGGGTGACAAGTGGATGATGAGTTAGGCAATGAATTGTAGTGTCAGGATGAGAGGCGGAGACTAAGGGAAATTATTTGATATGCAGTAAACACATAGCGGTTACAGGAGGCTTGCAGGATCTTGGAAGAGAGGTGGGTAACTTTCAAGGGCCACATCAAAGACAGCCAGTCCTTATTGCCTAACTTGCTTAATCAACAAACCATAATCAAGAAATACAACTCTTCTTCTCTGTTCCTAGACATGGCGAAATACTCTTCCCACTCTGCCCCCTCTCAGCCATCTTGAAGGACATCTCGGTTCTCTAATTGTACCTTGAGGATGGGATGAACTTGTCTCTGCCTATTGTCCTTACATCATTCCCTTGCATCCAAATGGGGTGGGGCTAAGATGCGAGGTAAGGAAGCCACAACACAGAAATAAGAATTGAGAAGTACCCCTTATGGAATTTTTGGTTCTTTGCTCTGTTTTAGGCTGGCCTACGAGCATGGACATATGTGCAAATAGCACTTGAACTACAGTATTAGTTGTTACAGTTGAAGTTGGAGCCTTTAAAACAAAACATGCATTAAACAGGCACTCACGCAAATGACCTAATTGATGCCTTCAGAGTTCATTGAAATGTTGTTATTCTAATATTAACATATTTGGATAGTTTTGATAGACAGTTCTATTCAGTTCCAGCAGTATAGTGATGACATGAAGTGAGGTGGGAAAATTACATTGGAAAAAGGTCCCCGAGCCAACAGCGCTATGTCAGGGCATACCCGCTTAGGGGAGGTTACTCTGCTCGCATCCAGCCTAACAACACACCTTAGATGCTCTAAATTCACTGTTAACCACAGCTGCACATTTTTGAGTTTCACCCTTTTAAGTGCTCCAAAACTCTTACAGTTGATGGAAAAGATGAAAAAATAGGGAGATAATTACTGAATGGAATGCAATGGAGTATACAATATGCATATGTAATGTTAGGTCAGAGAAATGTCTTTAAATACTAATCAAATGAATATCATACATTTTGTTCTCATTTTTTTAAAGAATGTTAAAAGCTGAGTTTTAACCCTTCTCTTTGCCATTTTGAAAAGCACAGAAAATGTTTTAACCTGGTACGTCATTGCTCTACAGGCTGCAGCGAGGATATCTTGTGTGCCTGGCTGCTACTTACTGAGTTCTGATTGGCTAATTACCGTTATTTATAGTTTGTAAATTAAGTAGGGAATTTTAATATTATATTTGCATGATAAGCTTTACATAATACAAAACACTGATAAACTAAAAGCGATGGTGGTTTTACAGAGGGGGTGCTTTTTGTCATTTTTCTCAACAAGAAGGATGCCATTCCCCAACATCCCCCCCCTCAATTCAAGCCCTGAGTAATGGTATTATCACTGTATCAATTGAAATGAAAAGTAATGCTATCAGTTCATCTTTGTATTTATTTAGTGTTTTCTTTTTTGGCCACTGAATCACGTTCAAAATAGGAGTGCAAGGCAGACAGACTGTTTGTAACCACTGTAGCTCTTAAGGCAAAATGTTAAACATTTACATTTATGCAGATGCTTTAATCCAAAGCAACTTACAGTACATTTAAGTTATACAATTTCTTAGTACATGCTCCCAGGGAATCGAACCCACAACCTCTTGCGCTGCTAATGCAATGCTCTACCACTGAGCTACAGTAGATATGAAACATTATGAGACAATGAAATTGCTAAATTGTGAAAGGATTTTGATACCTCAAATTGTGTTGCCATGCAGTATATATATCCAGGAGACTGAGGATATAGATGTGGTTCATGTGAGTCACAGTCGTAGTGCCACCAAATGGCAGAGGAAGTGTGTCACTTGTGTGATTTTTTTTAAAAGACATCTTAAATTTACCCAAGTTGCTTCATTGTTGGTCAAAATAAAGAAGAGATAGAGATAATGCTAAATTGTGAACAGCCTTCCCCTTCTGCTGCGGTCCAGTTAGATTCGCAAAGAGCGTACTGGACATATTAGGGAGAGGAGTGGTCCTCCTCCGAATGTAAGAGGGCCTGAAGCTTACCACTTGGTCCCTGAAGGGAGTCAAGGGTACCCTGGGCGTGTAGTCAGGTAAAAGTCTCAGAATATGAAAAAACTCCTGCTGCATGGAACCCCACCTTGCCACAGGCTGAAAGAACAGCAACACAACGGAGTGACAGCCACCCGATAGGTCCCATGGTGCAATGCCCACCTCAAGATTTGGTTCTGCAACCTTTGCTGTAGTGGTCTTGCATGCATCCAGGTTTCTGTCTGCACACAACTGCTTTCAAAAGTAGGCCAAAATGAACCAGTCATTGAGAATTTCTTCCTTATGTGAGGAAGGCAGGCTCAGCAACTTTTGGTAAAGGCGCAGGGGACAGGGAGAAGCCAAAGAGGAGGACTCTGTACTGAAATGCTCAACCCTCACAGACAAAAGAATAAAGGGTCAAGGTAAAACCTGTAAAAAAACGCTGTAAAACCCTGCCTCCATCTCGCTTACTGGAACAGGCGTGATCATGGCCTTCATCAGAAGGACCTTGATCTCTGCACACAGAACTACTGCGCTCTTGCTTAAAAATGGGAAAGATGCCACAGAATCTGTGGCAGGTGTCTGACCAACTGAATTCGCATAGACTAGTTGTACTGTCCTGATGAGCCAGCATGATGGATTGGGGAGGGAAAGCAACAGAATGATTGGGGTACCTAAAACAGTGCGTGCATTATGGCAGACCATGGGCAGTGTTGAGTCAATGACTGCTCTGGTCTGTCGCCTCCATTGGGGTACAAGGAAGCATGATCCCGATGTCATCACAATCCCTGGGGCAAACAAAGAAGTTAGAGACAAAGTGTGACAAGACACAGGAGGTACAAGTGTGTCTTTGCATGAATGTCCCAGAAAAAGCCCACAGGAATGTATTTACTTTTTTAGTATAACGAGATTTGCTCTTTTAGTAGACCAAAACACCTATGTGAACCCTCTGCATTTATCTATACGGGGAGACAAACCATTGGATAACGCAGTACAATCCAGTTGCTAGGAGTGAATGATAAAGCAGATGAAAATTCACGGATCGGCTCCAAAGAACAAATTTACATGAGTGGTGCACTCCATCTCCCTTTGCACCCGGATGTCCATGGTGGAGATTGGCATGCAAATCCCACTCACCAATTCCTATTGGCACTTTATTTTTAAGGACAATTCTCACTGGCATTTTCTGATAAACACAGAGTAATTGGTCTCCCAAAGTCAAAGTCCTAGTGTCACTACATTAACACAATGTTAAGTGAGTGATGGAAAATTAACAGTTTCTACTATTATATGCCATTGGTGCAGTTTTATAGAGCAATAAGACACTCAAGGTCATACATCAGAGGTGCTTCTATGTTTAGAGGTTTGCCATTTCTCTTGTGAAGCCACCAAGTAGAATCCTCCTACTGTGACAACTGTGCGTCAAACTGTGTGTTTACATGTCACTAGCAATGGCATCAAAATGTAGTCTAATGCATTGCATTCAAATGTATGAGATGCAAACATGTATGAGATTTCAGCGCTACAGTGGAAGGGGGGAATTTTGAATCCGTTCACCCCATAAAGCTTTTTAGTTAGACTTTAGATCACATTGTGTACATTTATGGAGTTTTTATAGGCTTGACAGTCCCTGGTTATGATTTGCTTTCATTATATTTTCAAAATTATATATTTACAAAAATGTTAACATGCTTTGAAGGTGAAAGGGTGGGCAAAACGTTTAGATGATCTTTAATTGTGGATAAAATTACTAAAACACAGCCTCTAGTGGCTTGTTGCTGTTGATTTGCAGTAATAGAATTACCACAGATGATACCTGCACAGGTGGAAGAGGGGGAGCTCAGCCGTTACATGTCAGACGGTGCAAGTCGACGACAGCGGGGGGAACCTTGGGCGAAACTCTGCATGGAGTTAGCCAAACTAGCTGGGGAGCCCGACACGGTGGGGAAATAAGTGAGTCGTGGGCTGTGTGGCAAAACCTCATCTGACGACTCGTAGCTGCATGCCAGATGAGACAAAGGAAAGGGTGAAGAAGGAAAGACAAAGGAATGGGAAGAATAAGGAGGTAACACAAAAATAGAAAACAAGAAAGAGAGTCAGGTAAAGATAACAGCTTAGAAGAAAGCTTATTCCTACAAGTACTTAAAATGTAGCTCATTAGGCTTTAAAACATTGAGTCAGCCTTATTTTCTTCTTTGAAGGCAGCTTTCCGATATAAATGTTTTGACTTAAAATGTTCTACATGCAGCACAATCCTGCTGTGCACAAATATTGCTCCTCTCATAATGAAAACCCTATGATGCCTTAAGTGTCCAAATGTCAAGAAACACTCATAAAAAACTAAAACACTCTTGTGCTCTTTAAAAGACTGTGCTCACCAGCACACTCTACTCAACCAGGTGGCTTTTCTAAAAAAGTCTTTGGACTCTTATCCTTGTTTTTGTTCCATTTGCTTACAGGCCCGGATTAAGCATTGGAGAGTGCTAATAACAGCAACTTTGGTAATAAGCACTGATAATAATGATGCGTGACTGTTTAGTACATTTTAGCTTTGCTTTTATTTCTCTTAAACATTATAAACTAAAGAAATTGTTAGTGGCATGTGATTTTTTTCTATCAAGTGGTTTTAATCATTTAAAATAAGAAGTGTCAATACACGTAACACAAAGGTGCTTTTACAGTCTTCAACAGCAGGGTTACATCTGGCACAGAGCAGAAAGGCGTTTTCTCCACTGGAGACATATGCGAAGATGATGCAGGACAGGATGATTTTTTTTTAAATACTGTGAGGCCGTCACATCATTTAGCTATTTCTGCACTTGAATATTTGGAAAAATCTGCAGAATGCTGTGGAAGTTTTACTTGTGTTATAAAGAGCTCAAAGTAATTCCCCCTAAAAAGTGCCAATATTTAATTGCAAATGACAACAGATTAATTTAGCTTAATGTATTTTTACGTTCTTGTGATGAATTTAGCATGCATTATAAGGCTCATTTTTAAAATGATGTGTAAAACTCCCCTTTTGGTTTTTGTGGTGATCTGAAATGACCCTGTGCTGCCTGTCTGTTAATTCATATGGTCTCGATGTTGATAACACAAAAACTTTGCCTAAGGGGCTGTTCAAGCAGAACACATATTTGCATCTAAAAACAAGAGATGCAGCGCAGATTCAGCACAGCAGAATAGATACTAGAGAATATAGAGAATAGCTACTAGTTTTGACATGGATTAACAAATATCGAACTGGCTATGAAATTTAAGCAGAGACAAGACAGAGAACGACAGGACAGAAATCTGTTTGGGTGCACCCTATCCTGGCATAGATGCTTGCCCTGCCTCCAAGGAGTGATTGGTCTACTGTTCTGTATCGAATAGAGGGTCAAATCAATAAAACAGTGTTATTTAAAACATTTCATTTAGGGAGAAGTTGATTCAGCTCAAAAGTAAACAACATTTAACTAATTGTCATTAAATATATACATTTTATAGTACCTGACCAGCAGAAATGATGACGACAACAATCAGCTTATACATTTGCAATCAACAATCAGCACCACAACCAGAAACTATGGATGACTTCTAAGGTGCGTGTGCGTATAAAATCCACAGAGTAAAGCACATGCATCAGCACAGTGCATCCACGTACATGGGGCATAGTGCATCCACATTCAGAGCAAGGGGCAAGGCAGCCTTAAGAACAGCAAGGGCCAAACAGTCCCGGGCCATAGGAGAGGCAAAGCGTGCACACGTCAAAAAAATCCATAGCCACTTCCAGCACAGTGGTGATACCCGGCGCATGTGGCAGGGCATCCAGATGCAAACTACAAGACACCATCACCTGCTTGTGACAGAGATGCCTCCCTTCCAGATGCGTTGAAAGACTTCTACACTCAGTTTGAGGCACAGAATGACGTGGCAGCAAGGAAGACCACCCTGCCTCCCAATGACCAGGACTTTGACCAGACCAGACAGCTGATGTGAAAAACTCTATGCAGAGTCAACAACGGAAGGCTGCTGGACCAGACAACATTCCTGGCAAGGTGCTCAGGGAACGTGCAGACAAACTAACAGATATAATACTAAAAGATTCGTATCAACCGAACCGATCCACGGAACACACCATTGCCACAACCCTCCACCTGGCCTTCACACACCTGGACAAGAAAAACATACGTATGAAGGCTATTCACTGACTTTAGTTCAGCATTCAACACTACCATCCCCCAGCACCTGACTGGAAAAGTTGAGCCTGCTGGGTGCAAACACCTACCTCTGCAACTGGATCCTGAAATTCCTGACTGGGAGCATAAATCTGAGTTAGCTGAAGTCCAGAGTCTGTCTCTAAAGGATTGAGCCAGAAGCTGCCCCTTGTCCAGGTGCCAAAGATCTGTGAGGAAACAGCAGAAGAAGAGTGGACTGGCATCCTAGCAGATGCCTGTAGTTCTGTGTCGTGGGGAGTGGTGTCGACTAGCTGGGATACCCCTTTTGCAGTCTCAGTTGTAAGGAGGGAGTTCAGTTCTGCCTTGTTGGCATTAGCCCCCTTTTCCATTCATTGCCCCAAAGCCAGGTGTCTTTAAACTGAATACTATGGGCCATTCTGATGATTGGTTCTTTATGCCCCTTTCCCCAACTGTTGTTCTCTGGTGCCGGTATACTCCATTGAGCTACTGGCAAGTGCTGTAGACCGTGACAAGGTTGGAGTGTCTTGGCTGGCATAGTGAATGACGTCTTGGTGTCATGTGACATCACATTGCAGACTAATTCACAGAAATATACAGCACACTGAGCACTGTTTGGTTGGTTAATTCGAAGGTATGCTGTGATTCTGTGATCTGCGTCATTGGGTGCTGGAAGGGTACTCTATCCATTTGGTGAACTGGAACCTGACAGGATGGATCCCCTTTGTGGACAGGTCACAACGGTGGAAAGGTGGCTCCATGTTGTAGTGGGGCTCTTTGATTTAATGTTTGCTGGTTGGAACTGACAACAAACCAGGTATCCTCTGATGCGTTCTGACTCATTTTGCTGAATCCTGGGCTGCAACCACTTGTTTTTTCCTTTAGTGGTTTTAGTACCTTGGTGACACATCAGCCTACCCTGATGTTTGAGTTTTATAGAGGGTTTGAGTTAGAGACTCAACATTAACATGAGTACATTAACATAAGACTGTCCTGTATCTGTGTGCTAAATTTCATAACTTAATGTAACTTAACAGTACAATAATGTGGTGTTTTATGGGCTGCCATAGACCCAAGACCATAATAATAATAATATAGCTGCAAGCAGCAATTATGGGGTCAAGCCCATCAACAGCACCAAGAAAAATATTTTATGTAATAATATTTTATTTATCTCTCATAATGAAATAAAAAAGCAGTTAAAGAAGCAAACCCATTACAATACAATTAAACAATTTTTAATTTTTGACCAATAGGTGGCCCTGAAACCAAATTTCTATAAGGCTGTTAGGATGTTGTAACAATGACACCTACAATGTTTCAAGTCAATGCACAACAGTTTTGTAAAGACAACCTGATTTCCATTTTTATGATTGCATAAACTTCCGTAACGTTTTGTCATGATTATGAAACTTTGTCATGAATGTCTATAGATGCTACATACCAAGTTTTGTGCATATTGAACAAATGCTGTTGGAGGAGTTCAAAAAAGTAGGTTTCCAATAAAATTCAAAATGCCAGACAGGAAACAACACTGACTAGGACAAATTTGGCATCATAGGACTAGGTATAAGCCAAAGAATATAAAAAAGGAGTTGCATAATATTATTGCAATCACATTTAAAGCATTTTCATAAATTTTATATCTTTTGAACAAAATTTAAAATGGGCAACACCCAAAATGGCTGACCACAAAACATTAGATATTATCTGTCTCGGCATGCAAAGGAATCAATAAAGACCACTCTCGTAATTATAGACCAAGGTTCCCAAAAATTATAACCAAAAATAGTAATTTTTAATATCTCTGGACCAATAGGTGGTGCTGTGTTGAAACTGTATCCACCCTCATACCTGTGAAGACACGTACCAAGTTTCGTACATGCACATACCATATTTCATGCAAATTGGGCAAAACTAGGAAGAGTTTAAAGGAGTAGGTTTTTTTAAATTCAAAATGGCGGGAAAATTTGGTCTGAAAAAATAGGTTTTCAGTATAATTCAAAATTACAGACAGGAAGTAAAATTGACTAGGACAAAATTGGTATTGTAGGACTAAGCATAAGCCAAAGAAAGGAATTGCATGACAACGTTATTTCAGTCATGTTATAAGCATTTATATAAATTCTGTTCTGACTGAGATAACAGAATGTTCACATTGGTTAAGATGTAAGATGGTATTTTCTATGTTTTGCTTTAATATTTCATTTATCTCTTTTCATTCTTAGCTCTGCATTACAAAAATATTAATAATATACTTTTCTTTACCAGATGGGTTTTCAAAGTTACTAATAAAGAGAATGTTATTTCAATCCTGTAAAATAAATAAATACTGAACATAAATACCATTTCTTCCTATAAACTGACTGTTATCAGACCTCTTAGTAAAAAAAAAAACTCGATCCCACGGAACTACCAAATTAAAGACAAATTTAACTTTTACACTTAAAATACTTAAAAAGGTGGTGTCATCACAGATTTGTTCTTTCTTGGAATGAACAGTTAACATATGACAGATGGAAATATGTTAATGTTAACTGACTAAATGTCGCACAGTCTCAAAAGTACATACTGTTTTAGTAGGTCGTCTGAATACACTCCCCCACAGGGAAGACTTTCACATGCAATGACAGGTATTTCTAATGCATGTGCAATTATTTAAATGGTCCAAATGCGTGTATGTCCTATTATACCATGTATTCTGTGTTTTATTTTCATTATATGTTATGCTGCTTTGAAAAAATGTAACACTGTACAATGGGCTGGCTATAGGTAACATTGCAAAGATATCTTTTAAGCTGATAGCACAAATGTACCCTTAAGGCCAGGCAGCCTAAGGCACTGAATTAAGGTTCTGAATTAAACTCTCAATTTCACATCAACTTGATGAATCAACAAAATGTAAGATTTGCTAGGCAAACCTATGTATTTAGTGTATGTTGTGTCTTATGTCTAAAACATGGCACCAAGTGAAAAGAACTGGTCAGTGGAGGAGACAGAATATTTGTTAACCAAAATAACAGACAAAAAGATGCCAATAAAAAAATGCCAATAAGGCAAAAACAATGATCTTCTTTGGTGTAATATGCACAGCTTTCTCCACTGTGCTCTGGTATGAACTCAAGATGGTGAATTTGAGATGCTGTATGGTTGCGCAAAAGTTGTCCGAAATAAATAAATAAAATGTACATGTAAACAGTGTTTTCATAATGCACATCAGATTGAATTCATTCAGATGGACGAAAATGGGTGCACAAAAACAAACATAATAGTGGGTATAATTGTAGGCAGGGGTGCCATCTTAATCCGTAATAGACGTTCAATGTGGCAGGGTGCTTTATCATGCTGGAGGAGACCACTGCAATTAACACCAGTTAATTCTCACCACAGCTCTGACCTAGGTGAACTGCCATAACTTGGATCTGAAGGCCTTGTTACACTGACAATATGACTGTGATAGCAGTAAAGATGCCAGTGAAACGCTGTGGTATTCCTGGCAGTGCTGTTCACTAAGATATTAGCCAATCATACATGTTGACTATTACACCTAAAGGTTCTTAAAGGGAAACACCCAAATCTGACTTTATAATCACAGGACTACAAATGCGGTGGAAAAGGGCAATAATAACTCTTAATTTTGAATGATTTTTGGTCAAAAAACCTTTTTACTGGGAAATAAAAAAAACCCTGTTTAAATTGGTCACTTCAATACAATAAACGTTAAGATCTTTCAGATGTTCTAAATAGATATTATAACATATTATATAAATATAAATAATGAACTGTTTATTTGTTTGGTTTTATTTAAACCTAAGTAGACAGACATCTCAAAACACAAATTGTGACCATACATCACAATCCAAAACTGAAAATTCTTACATTAGTTACTGTATTTTTGGGTGAACCATTTGTTACAACATCTGAACATGACAGTTAGAGACAGGACAGCAGTTACCTGAACATCTCAGTCAGTTCTCCTTTAAACAGGGCCACCAGCACTGGAAATCCAACACAAGCAGGGACCAGGTACAGCAAAGCAGGCTGTGAAACAAAAAATCCAAGTTGACTACAACAGCTAGCATCAGCTATTTCTTCATTGAACTACGGACATCAGCATGAAGTAACTGGCCAACAATAATTCAACATTTTTATGTTTGCCCAGAAGAGCAAGTAAAATTCACATTTTTATTTAAATTCAAATCAGAAAACAAAACTAGAAAATATAACAGGGACGATGACAAAACAGTTTATTCTCTAGGGTACAACTGACAAGAAAAGGCTATTTTAAGACTTAAATTTTAAAAGTGTTCAAGGACTAGATGCTTAAAATGCTGTTGTGGTAACTATCATGTAGTATGACATGATTTCTGTTATACCACAAAATAAACAATTTGATACATTTTAGAATGAATTTGAAAAAATGCCTGTTTTGCTTAGGTTACCAATTATTTAGCATGCAAATATAAACTAAATTCTAGAACATCATGTGCTGCCACCAGACATCCTGTAGTATGACTATTGCAGCCAATGGCATAATATATCTAAAACGTAAAGTACTTAAGTAATTGTACTTAATTACTACACAGCGGTATTATTTGAGGGAATTTTACTCAAATTATATTAAAACTGAATACTTGTACTCTTGCTTATCACATTAGGGAATTTTTTTAACTCATACTTTTAAAATCATGTAAATTACGTATATATTATACATTTATAAATTACGCTCCAACGTACATCTCATGGAAAAACACAAATGTAACTAATTATGTTGTGACTATAAAAAAATAAAACAATGCTATATTTTACCATCTTTAATGCAGCCACGCTTTCTCTAAAGTTGGCAAAAATGTGCTCTTGGCTTTGTAAACACTATTGAAGGAGTTCTATGCTGGACTCTTATCGGCTGAGATGGCAGCTAACTCAGGTCATCTCCTGTCTAGATTTTTGGAATGCTGCTCATTTGTCTTTTTTCTTACCTGTGCGTGTTTAAACGTATGCATGATGAATATAGTGAGTCCCAGGCCAAATATGTATGCCAGGAAGCTGGTGTAAAAGTAAGTTCTTGTATTCTTCTTCAAACTATGATAGGAAAAGAAAAGTACCATCAAAACACCCACAAAAACCCAAACCATCCCCAATTGATTTGACTGAACAACTTTACCTGACATCAAAGCGTAGGAGCAAAGCAATGAAGATTCCTGACAGTAGAAAGAACAATTTCAGCAATGAGCATTTTCTCAGAACATTTAATTTACTACAGTGACTACAGACCATTACTCTGTTATACAGGAACTCACACGGCAAACTGCACTGTTTCAGAAACTCATCTTTGCAAAATTACCTGGAATGACAATGTCCCCCAGTCCAAGCATAGCAAAATTACTGGCATCTAAACCTTTTTCCAACAAATCTTGAGGGAAAACCACTAGAAAGAAAATTGACAAATAGCAAAAAAAAAAAAAAAAAAAAAAGGTTAGAGTCAACAGCAGAGCATTAGTCTGCGATGTTGTTATTTCCATCATCACTTTTTGATTCATGAACTTCCATGACTTTCAAATAGTACAATTACTAGAGGATTTTAAGCTTTTAACTGTACTCATACTGTATAAATACTGATTATAGAAAACATTTGAATTTATAACGCTTTTTACAATTTTACATTGCATCAAAGCAACTTTGCAACATATAATAAAAAATAAAACAGAAAAAATGTCAGGCAAGTTCAACGCAGAGTACATGGCATTATTGCAGATTACGTGTAAATTAATAAACTTACTTAGGGATACTAGGTTTGTATAATTAAAGGTTTATGAATAGGTTTAGGTTTCTAAGTTTATGAATAAAAGGTTGACTGAACCGATAAAAACTATAACACATTTGGACCATTTGAATAAATGAATGTGCATTAGAAATACCCATCATTACATGCAAAGGCTTGTATGTCTCAGTGGTCTATGAGAGCGTAATGTATTCAGACTGCCTACTACACTAGTATGTATGTCTCAGACTGTGACAGTCACCTAACAAAATAGATGATAGGTATTATATATTAAGCAAGATATGCCATTCCAGCTTACATGGAGATGGCACACAGAAAGATAGCATCTTATGGAACAGGGGTATAAGAGATTTGCAATAGTACCATAAAAATGCACACAATACACAATAAAAATATACATTCATACACAAAATATACACAATAAAAGCACCTGAAAAATAAATAATGAAAGAGAATTGGGGACAGAAATATAGAATATAGAGTAGAATCTTTAGGACTGTAATTATATAATTTCATGAGAAGCAATAAACAATTTACAAAACTCTAAGCTAAGTTAAATGTCAGCAGTCTCCCAGTAAGCAAGCCAACAGGCAACACTGGCTAAGAATCCAAACTCCAATGATGTATAGATGGAGAAAAAACCTTGGGGGAATCTTCATACCTACCTCCAGCTTAGTTAGTTTCTATATTTTTTTTCCTTGCCTAGTCACAGCAGTGTGATGTTATAACTGCAATTAGTAACAATATGCTTCGGTCACCATCTCTGTTGGTAACATTTCTCAGCGCTTGACAGTGTTGGTCACAAAATCAGATAAAAAACAAAAAGGATAAATAATTTTAAATCATTATCAACTCTCCATTTATATATAAGAAAGTTACAAATTACAGCTTTAACATGCCAGAGAACCGGCTCTCTCAGTTGAGCCTGGTGTCCCCCAATGTTTTTTCTCCATCTATACATCACTGGAGTTTTGGTATATGCACAGTCGTTTGTGTATATATATCTATGTGTATGCTGAGGAGTCTTATAGCATGGGGGAAGAAACTATTGCACAGCCTGGTTGTGAGGGCCCGAATGTTTTGGTACCATTTACCAGAGAGCAGGAGGTTAAAGAGTGTGTGACAAGAGTGTGTGGGGTCATCCACAATGCTGGTGGCTTTGTGGATGCAGCGTGAGGTGTAAATGTCAGTGATGAAGGAAAGAGAGTCCTCATTGATCTTCTCAGCTGTCCTCACTATCTGCTGAAGGGTCTTGCAGTCCGAGACGGTGCAATTCCCAAACCAGGCAGTGATGCAGCTGCACAGGATGCTCTCGATAGTCCCTCTGTAGAATGTGGTGAGGATGGGGGCTGGGAGATGTGCTTAGTTATGGAACTAGTGTTGAGCAACCAGGGGTGAGGTTCTCCGCCAGGTGAACACCAAGAAACTTGGTGCTCTTGACAATCTCCATGGAGGAGTCAACAACCATCTCTTTAGTTTTTGTCCACGTTCACAGACAGGTTGTTGGCTCTGCACCAGTCCGTTAGCCACTGCACCTTCTCTCTGTATGCTGACTTGTCGTTCTTGATGATGAGTCCCACCATGGTCATGTCATCGGTGAACTTGATTATATGATTCAAGCTGTGCATTGCTACACAGTCGTAAGTCAGCAGTGTGAACAGCAATGGACTAAGCACACAGCACTGTTGGGTCCCAGTGCTCAATGTGGTGGTGTCGGAGGTGTTGTTCCCTGTCCGGACTGACTGAGGTTTCCCAGTCAGGAAATCCAGCATGCAGTTGCAGAGAGAGGTGTTCAGGCCCAGCATGTTCAGGTTTCCAATCAGGTGCTGAGGAATGATTGTGTTGAATGCTGAACTGAAGTCTATGAACAGCATTCAAACATGTGTGTCTTAATGTCCAGGTGACTGAGATGGAGGGTGGTAGAGATGGCGTCATCAGTCTCGGGTTACTCAGAAGCGCACACCTTGGCAGTCATCCATGGCTTCTGGTTGGAGTGTGTGGTGAAGGTCTTGGAGACGATGACGTCATCAATGCACTTTCTGATATTGCTGGTCACTGATGTCGCGTATTCCTCCAAGTTGGTGAAGTCGCCATCAGTTGCTACTTCCCTGAACATGTGCCAGTCAATGAGTTCAAAATTGTCCTAAAGAGCAGAGATAGCTCCTGCTGACCAGGTTTTCACCTGCTTCAGAACCGGTGTGCAGCATCTGACTGGTGGCCTGTATGCTGGGATTAGCATAACAGGCATGTGGTCTGAGTAGCCGAGGTGGGGGAGGGGCTCCGCATGGTACGCACCGGGGATGTTTGTGTAAACAAGGTCCAGCGCATTCTTCTCTCTCGTTGCAAAGTCCACATGCTGATGGAATTTAGGGAGCAATAACTTAAAATTTGCATGGTTGAAATCTCAGCAACAATAAACAGTTTGTCAGGGTTTGAATTCTGCAGCTCGCTAACAGCCACATACAGTTCACAGAATACGTCTTTAGCATTAGCACTGGGTGGAGTGTATACAGTCACAAACTCCACCAGCGATGAGCAGTAACTAGAAACTAGCACAGAGTTCTTGCACTATTCCATGTTGATGGTGGCATCTGGAACTCTGTCGCTGAGCCACATCTCCATAAAAAAAACAAAACAAAAAAAACAGCAGTCTCTGAACTCACGCCGCGTAAATTTCTGGAGTCGGATGTAATCCAACTTATTGTCCAATGAGAAGACATTGGAGAGCAGGATGGAGATCATGTAGCGTTTCCAGCAGATCATCGTGCAAAGTGGCTGGCGGTGGTATACACGAACACTGGTAGCTCTGATGTCCATGTGCCGTTAAAAGTCGGTCTAAAAGTCAAATATAGCACCATTCTGAATCCATGTATTATGCCATTTTTTGCATTCATGTATTATTTATTACAACCACAGCTGCCCAACTCACTGCAAAATTAAATGTGCACTTCAACTCTCCGGTTTCCACCAAAACGGTTTGTCGGCTTCACAGGATCAATATACATGGCCGGCTCCTATAGCCAAAACTTTGGTCACTCAGGCCAATGCCAAACATCAGTTGTTTTAATGGTGCCAGCAGTAGAAATCTCAGGATGTGGATACATGTATTGTTCTCTGATGAGTTCTCCTTCGCTGTCTTTCCCATATCTGGGTGAATTACGGCGTGGAAAAGCTCCAAAGAAGCTTACCACCCAGACTGTTACGTACCGAGAGTAAAGCAAGGGGGTGAATCAGTGATGGTTTGGGCTGCAATATCATGGCATTCCAAGGCCCAATACCTCTGCTAGATGGGCACATCACTGCCAAGGACCACCGAACTATTCAACGAATGTGCATCCAATGGTTCAAACATTGTACCCCGAAGGTGGTTCTGTGTATCAGGATGATAATGCATCAATACACACACGCAAGACTGGTGACAGAGTGGTTTGATGAACATGAAAGTGTAGTTGAACATCTCCCATGGCCACCAGATCTCAATATTAGGCCTGCACAGTCACCAGATGTCAGAGAAGCGAGTCAGGAAACATTTTTCTTCACAGCATCACATAGTGACCTGGCCACTGTTCTGCAAGAGGAATGGCTCAAAATCTATCTGGCCACTGTGCAGAATAATGAATTGATGATGTATTGGCTGCAAAAGGAGGCCCTACACCATACTAATAAAACAAACTCCCAAAAATGTGTGCTGTGAATACTTCCCGGATGCACTGTACATGCTATGTAAAGAGTCCTGACATGCAAAATTTAAATGTGCTTCTTTCTTGTTGTGCTGTGGATTTTGTTGTCATTCTTAGTTATCTGTTAATGTTTTAAATACAGTAAAAGACTAAAAATGTCTTTTTATTAAAAAAACCAATTTGTAAAAAACTAAAAATTTAATGGAATGTTCTGTGCAAACACCTCTGTTATCCTTTTAACTAACTGTATTAATATAAAAAGTAAATATAACTGTAATAAAATTAAATGGAATTCAAGTATTTAAACAAAATAACATTAAAGCAAAATGCTTGTTTGATTGACGTGTTTTTCACGGCACTTGTCTCATCATGCACCTGCACATTTGTAAAGAAAATTATAGAGTCCAGTAGTGTGCAGGCATATTTTGGGTATGGGTTACCATAGCTGACAAATGTCACTTCTTTCAATAATTCTGCTGCAGAAAAAATGACAGCCTGGACATTTCCCCTGGAGCTAACAAAGGTCACTGAGCACAAGCTGACCAGAAAAGATGACCTGATGACAGAAAAGAACTAATGACAACTAAGAGCTGAAGGTCCTCAGTGAATGGTGTTCCTCAGGTTTGTTCTGAATGTTAAGTTGAAGAAATCTCTGGGGAATGGAGACACTTGAAAAGGCAAGTCCTAGACCTGTACCAGATATGCAAAACATTTTTAATTTTTTTCATATTCCTCTTGTTCTGCCAACAGCAAAAGAGCCTTCAGTGCCCAATAGAGGATAAAATTAGTTTCAGCAGTCTCACATCCTCACACATTTAAGACCTGATACTTATTCTAACAGAAGGCCCAGAGCTTCAGCAGTATGATCCATCTTCAGGCACATACAGGAATTTATTCTGCTTAATGAAGTACTGTTTAAGTGATCACCTGAACCAAATATTATTTAACAAGGGAAATGTATAGAAAACAAGGTCACCACTATCCTCTTGCAATAGAACCAGCTAAATGGCAAAAAGTTAGAAAAAGAAGGGTTCAGTTCTGGCTTTACTAGCAGAGGGATACAGTGAGCGTCAGGTTGTGGTTCATAAGAATTAAGTCAATCTGGAGACATTGTGGACAACAAAAATACAAGACCGGTAGAGGGTGAAAATGACTCTCCACTGAATGAGATGACCACCAACTCATTCGAATGTCAGTCAAAAACATCAAGTGACCTACAAAAAAATGGCAAATGGCAGCTTGGGTGAAGTGCCCAGTGAGGTCTGTTCGAAACAGGCTTCTAGAGGCAGGGCAGAATGGTTAGATAGAGACCTGGAGAGGCCTACAACTCATTCTCACACTGAAATCTGGTGGAGGATCTGTGATGATCTGGGGGTGCTTCAGCAAGGCTGGAATAGGGCAAATTCGTCTTTGTGAAGGCCCCATGAACCAAGCCACATAAAAGGTTGTCCTGGAAGAAAACTTGCTTCCTTCTGCTCTGAAGATGATCCCAAACTCTGAGGATTGTTTTTGTCCAGCAGGACAATGCTCCATGCCACACAGCCAGGTCAATCAAGGTTTGAATGGAGGATCACCAGATCAAGACCCTGTCATGGCCAGCCCAATCTCCTGACCTAAACCCCATTGAAAACCTCTCGAATGTGATCAAGAGAAAGATGGATGGTCAAAAGCCAACAAACAATGCCAAGCTGTTTAAATTTTTGGGAGAAATGTTGTTAGTAAGTTAAGAATGTTAGTAGTTTATAGAATTAAACGTTTTTTTAAAGATATATATACCTATAAAGAGTAAAACCAGTAAAAATGCTTATTTTGCCGTGGTGTCTTAATTTTTATCAGAGCTGTATGTGTATAAATATACATTAGGATTATTCAAAATGACTCTGTTAAAGTAGTGACCTAGTAGTGAACACTACCTAGTAGTGAACACTACCTAGTAGTGAACTCACTATGCTGTCTGGTGGTGGACCTGTAAAACCTGGATGTAATATTTTTAGATGGTGCGTTCATTTTTGC
This sequence comes from Chromobotia macracanthus, assembly GCA_036877525.1. NCBI lineage: Eukaryota > Metazoa > Chordata > Actinopteri > Cypriniformes > Botiidae > Chromobotia > Chromobotia macracanthus. Next base: position 14,682,813 of record JAZGTH010000006.1, on the reverse strand, counting down.
AGTGACAACAGACAACATTGTTTTTCTATTTCAGGTTCTTTTGTTAACTGACCATGCAGTTAAGATGCAGGGAGTTCAGTTGTGAGTTCAGTAATCTGTCTAGACTTATAGGATGGGTAAAAGAGGTATTCATCAAGTCCAAATACAGTAGGAGTCAAGACAAAAGTTTTAAAGCTTCAGCATGCTGTTTCACTTAATAAGGAATGTATTTACCCACTAGGGTCACAGATATTACTTTAATGATGGATGGATGCTCTTTCTGGAGCTTCAAAATTTTAGACACTATTCACTGCCATTGCAAGCTAAGAAGATACATATTATTTCATATAACTCCAAAATTGTCTGCTTGTGTAAAGAAAGTCGAATACACCTAGTATGGCTTGAGGGTGAGCAAACTGTAAGATGGTTTTTATTTTTTGGTGCACCATTCCTTTAAGATTTAATTTTCTTATTCTGGTGTTTCATTTTTTTTCGTTGTTTCAGACTTGTTTTATCTTCTTACATCTACTTGCATATGTATATTTTGTTTATTTTTTGTAAATGCATACTGTTGTAAACATTGTTTTAGAAGGTGCCACAAAAAATATAAATTAAAATAAATCTCTACTTACTTTCCACCCAGGCAGGACAACATAATCTTTACCATCTATACCATAGCAAAAAACTCATTCAAGCAAAGCACTATCCATGTAAGCCAACCCCGTGGTTAGTGACAGTACAGAAAATAAATGAAGGTAGTTCTGGAGCCCTCAGGGCTTTGACTCCCATGCTGGTTGTACCTAATTTTCCCATTCAAAATGCCCTATTTGAGGACCTGAAATTGAGAGAAAAATACCGCTGACCAGATAATGGGACAGATAATGGGACTGGCTACTCACATTTAATGGGAGCCTCAAAAGACTTGGCAACAGTCACCATAACGTTGGTGCCAAAAACCTACAAGAAATATTTGATGAGTTCCTGTAGTCCACTGACTCCAGAGACAGTTACTGTGAGTTTGGATATACTAAAATCAATTTTAATGTACATTTATACTGAAGGACATGATGAAACTCACCCAGAAGACATCGTAAACAAACAGACCTCCTAGCAGGATGCAGCCTGTGCTTACATTGTTCAGGTGGAGCAGCTCAACTCCATTCAGAGCAAACGCCAGACCAAACAGGTTATTAGCCACCCAATGCTGCCAGAAAATACAACAGAAGATGTTTTGTTCACACACACCAAAAGACAGCCCAAACCATGTTTTCACATAAAAATTTCAAAATAGTTCAAAGTCATATAACATGTATTACAATGGATAAATGTAATTTTTTAAAAAGTTGAAAGCAGTCAAACATCAAGGGCTGGTATTTCACAACTCAGGCATTACTGGATTTTGTGTGTTTGTTTTATTTGCTTGACATCATACTGGCTTTTATTTTCATGATGAAATCAAGTTATTAATAAATATAAAAAATACTAAAAATATATATATAAAAAAAAATTAATCAAAACTAAAAAACAGATTCTGGACTGAGTTACCGTCCAGGTATTTAACACATTATTTATACATTCAATCATTTATATACTATGTGTACACTATACTATGTGTAAAGGAAATGGTTAATTTAAGGACAGTTAAAGATTTAAATGGTGAACGATCTACCTTCTTAAGAATGTACCACACGCCCACCACACTGCTGATCACCAAACATATCAGATCCTTAGTGTCAAATTCATAGTTGACCACCTCTGTAAAAAATAAACAGGTCAGGTTTAGAGCGTTATACATGTAATATTACATATTTATTGTCACAACAAGGAATGAGTTGTAAATGTCTAAACGCAGTTCCCCACCCTCTTTGCTGTCCCCTGAGCCTTGTGTGAACAGCAGTTGGTATTGCTTATTTGGGAGGCTGGCAGGAAAAACCCTATACATAAATGGACTGGAACAATTCCATAAAAGTGAATCTATAACACTTCATTTTAACAGAGTATTACAGAAAGTGACTTCACAAGTTATTTCACAATAAGCTGCATGTAAAGGGATATTTCCTACCTCATGGTGTGTGACAGCGCCAATATTCCCAGCACGAAGAAATACATAGATAACAGTAAGTTTATATACTCTTGAGAGAAAATCTACAAGTCAAAAAAAAAAAAGTGTCATCAAATACCATGCCTTTTATTCAAAGGCTACCGTAGTGTTGGACAATTTTCTTTTTAGTTAAGAGATTGTATTTATCTCTCTGAGATTCTGAGATTCTAAGACTCTGAGATTCTATCTATCTGTGAGATTGCCGATACACAATGCTGGGGGGGGTGGGGCAATAGTTTACTAATTTTCTCATTCATTTACTCAATTTACTCATTTATCTACCTGCTCTTGTTATCACAGATGCATGGAAAATGAGAATACTTGTCCACCATTTTGCAAGCAAAGATGAAGTTAGGCAACATTTCAAACACACTTTGCAATTACATTTTGAGGTGATGCTTTTTTTTATAACGTTTTAAAACGCTTTCAGTGAGAAGTCATCCTTGTATTTAAAGTCCTCACTTAGCCCTCTCTATATTATACCACCAGTTATATATAACATTTTCTAGACATGAGCACCAGTTCTTGCATGAGTTGCAAACAGAATGTACACGTCCAGGGTGCATCTGTGTGCAACCTGCCTAACTTCCACTATTATGAACCCCAATCTCATTGCCTATTGGTGAAATCTTAGCCTAGTGTAACAGAAGACAATAAAAAATTAACATGTAACCAACTGGTTATCACAATTTGAACATTTTGCAGAACCACTAATCCGAACATAAAACAGAAATCTGACAATTTGTCACAGGAAGCAACTGTGACTGGGCCAGGACAAAATAAAAATGATACCTTGAAAAAGAGATACAGGCCAAAGAGAGTGCAGCTGGCAATAATGGGGAAACGAGCAGCGTCTCTGCTTGTGATGGTCTCTGGCATATCCGAGGCATTCTATAAGACAGATAGATTCTTTTACCTTCTGAATATTTTCAGAGAGAAAGTTTTTCTAATATATTAAGTAATAATTATATGCTATTTTGTATGTCATTTCACATACATTTTTAATTATTAGCAATATACAATAATAACAATATGTTTCTGGCAATAATGGAACACTGTCACAGTTACACAAACTTAAACACTTCTATTGAAACATGATGGCTTATTTGTTCATTTGATTATAATTCTAACTTACTGTGACATTTATATCAGAATTTAAAGGTCAACTATATTTTAAAATTCTATTTTATTATATTCGTTTTTAATATTAAAAACAGAAATCTAAACAAATATGCAGTTAAATATTTAAAAAAACGCAACATACAAACATTAGCACTGGCCCAAAGCTGATTGTCACTTTAAATGATTGCAATCTTGTGTGTGTTTTTAATGTGTAAAGTGAGCTACACAGACATAGACACATACATACATAGCTGAAATTGTTCTTTTATTTAGTCCTGAGTGTGTAAATTTACATAACACATATACATATAGTTCACAAGACACAATAACAACTAAATTTACTGTGGCTGCCCTCCTAATAGTCAACCAAACATTAGTTGATAAGACGACGTTTATTTTACCAAACTTTAATTAGTGAAATGGTAGCACATAAAGGTGGCAAAATCATGCAGTCTGTGACAGACAGACAGATCATTAACGTGGTATGCTGGGTAAAGAATGACCCCAAAAATGTGAAATCCCTTAAAACATTACTGCGGGGTAGTTGTGGCCTAATGGTTAGAGAGTTGGTCTTGTAACCCAAATGTCACAGGTTTAATTCCCTCAGCTGGCAGGAAATGACTGAGGTGCCCTTGAGCAAGGCACCTTTCCAAGTTGCTCCCAGGGCACTGCAGTGATAGCTGCCCACTGCTCTGGGAGTGTGTATTCACTACTCACTGGATGGGCCAGTGAAACCCATAAAATATGGGTTGGTTTATTAAAAAATTGTACAAAAGTTGTACAGCAGCAAGCTTTACAACAGCCAGCTTCACAACAGCCATATGGACCTCTAACCATATGGAGGGTTATGTGACAATAACCGCACACTTTTTGAAAACAAAAGTGTTGGAGGTGAGCCATACAGTTGCAAACATAGAGTGACAGAATGATTAGAGAACTTGAAAGTAATGCACCCTAGGCAAGTGCAATTATGCATGCATATACATGGGGAAATTTAAGTGAACTATGGAGTGTTTTGCAGACATTTTTAATAAGGAATTGCAAATTGCATTTGCAATAGCTTTTTCCATTTGTGGGTGTAAAAGTTAGCAAAACAGCAAACGGGTAATTGCTATTACAAATTAAACATGACAGGGTCGTAACTTGTAAGACATGCAACTGCAAATGGACTTTGCGTTTTCATTTGAAATTTGGCAGACATTGTATGTTTGTGTAAACAAAAATGCAAACAATTTGCATTTGCACTGTCTCACAACTTTTACACACACAAATAGAAAATTCCTTTTTAAAATTGTCTGCAAAAACGCTGCAGTAAACGATTTGCGAACAAAGTTGTAAATGACATTTCCAGCTGCACATCCATGCAATTAGCCCACATGACCAAACATACAGCTGAAAGTGTGATCTAAATCATTCGATGACTCAGTCACTAATGACAGTAAATTCAGAAGGTTAAAGAGCAGTTACACTCCCCTCCACACCTATATCTGAACTCTTGCCCACACCTAGCAACTGACACCTGATGTGTGTGCATCAGATAATACTAGAAATAAATACTAAGAGTTGAATATAGATTAATGGTAACATGTTACCATGGCAACATTATTTAAGCTATCAACAATCCTATTGCAAGTTTACATGATTAAAATCAAAATTATTCTGACCAACTTAAACGCAACTTGGGTAAATGTAGGAGGATCATTTTCCCATTGTCAGTTGGTGGCACTATGACTGTGACTCGCAATAGTCACATCCAGGTGATCAGCCCCCATGACCAAACATGTAGCTCAAGTTTGATGTAAATCACTCGATGTACACCCGAAGACATGAAAAACTTACTGCTTTCAAGAGCAGCCCAACCTTTTCTCATGCCTATAGTCCCCCAAAACACCATGAAACCGTAAATGAAAAACAATTGGGCCCTTGGTATTTTCAGTGCTTAAGCCCTAATAATCCTCAAAATGATAGCAGGGCCTGAAATTCAGCATGGCATAGCAGGTATTGTGCGAAATTATAATCAGTCCTGCAAGTTCTTTTCAAAAACTTTTTTAAAATCAATTAAACATGCCACTGAAGCAATGTAAAAACAAATTTTCAATACAGTAACATTTGACAAGACACAGCAGCAGTGTCTAATAGAAAGAGGACTATACCAACTTTCTTCAGTGTATCTTTAGTATTTTCACAACTTTAAACTGCCCAAATTTAATACAACTATTGTGAGAACTGACTTGTGAGCTTATCTAACTGCTAACTTGTTATAAATAGTAAATGCCTTCTATAAACAGCTGAAATATAAATCAGCACATTATTGCATCACGTTGTGCAGGGAAACAAGTGGCTGAGAGAAGATCGTAATGTATAGCATCACATATGGCTTTTATGTATAAAGGTTTGTAAAACTATTTTAAAACAATATGTAAGTAAGAGTATGTATAGGATAACAAAAGGAACACCCAAAAAGGCTCAAATTAATTACAGCAATCACCCCCAAAAAGCCTAACAATTTACTAGGCTGCCTAATAATTTCAGTTCTAAATTTACTGTAAATCATAGTTTCAAAGAGCTTATTGCTATTATAAAACAGTTATTCCATATACCTGGCAAGGATTCACAAAATAAACACACAGCAACAAAAAAACAGGTTTAACTAATCCCAATCTTGGACTGGAAATACTTGCAGATTTATTATTCAATTTTCAATTTTATTTACATAGCGCTTTTTACAACGTTACATTACTTCAAAGCAGCTTTACAAATAATACTAAAGAATTATAATAAAGAACAGAACAAATGTCACACATGTAAGGGTACAACACACAGGCTGGTACTGATATATGAAGTCAGAAATGCATGCTTAATAATTAACCAAAAGAGTTGTTGTCTCTTACATTCCCAGTATATGCTTATCATAGTATTCTTTAAAAATACACTGTAAATGTAAAAAAACATACTATACTACCAAGCCATACTGACTCATTTTTTGATAATTTATGGTTTTTGTTGTCATTTTTTTGTTTTTGTTGCTTTTTAGTCACTTTAGAGGCTCTGTAGTGACTGTATGGGTTTAATGTATGGAAGATAAACCATCATCATAATCTCCTGAGAAAGGGAGTTCAGTCAAACAGGGGCGGATTGATATGGGGTTGAGTTTAACTGTTTTAATGACCTACTCATGCAATGCTTTTTGTTGATGCATAATTTTTGAAATGATCAGAAAATGTTTCTTCTACACTTTTTGCAGTGGGTTAGTAAATTATTTTTCACATGCAGATTCAGTATGTAAACCACTTTCACTGATTTAAAAAATAGATATTTACGTCCACTTTAAACCTGACTTTTCAGACAGTTCATTCTGAATGAAAAGTATCTAAAGGTGAGAGCTGTAATGAAGGGTTAACTGTCCAACCCTGCAGGTAACGTGACATTAAACCGCTATTGAAGCTGGTCTATTATTGGCGTATAATATTTATTGTCCATTACAATATGTATTATGAATCAAACTGATCAGTGTCAAATCACGCGTACGATTTTTTTTAACGCGGTTAGTGTAAACGTGTCATTTTAATGATGTGGCATTTTATATGGATGCATTTATACGGTCTCCAGTGTGACGTTGTGGTCTAAATAATGTATACTATATAAAGGTTTGTGTAAGTGTACCTTAGTCTTGGAACAGCCCACAGACCTCAGCGCTCCGAAGAAGATCGGCAGCAGGGCCATGAGCAGCAGGCTGCCGTATGCCAACGCCGTGCCCTCGCTGGAGACCAACCGACTCGCCGTCCCGTTCACTACATCCGACCCGTTACCGGATCCGTCCGGCACCGCCGCTCTCTGCTCCACATCGGCCATGTTTCCACGTGTGTGTGTGTATTCAGATAGAGTAAAATAGGTTTTCTGTAGAAGGAGGCGTGCGCGTCAGCTCGCGGACCTTCTCATTGATGTGAGCACGTTTCGCTCGTAAGGCCACGTTTCCCAGTTCACTCCCATGAACTCTATGGTGTTTTCTTCACCGTTACGGAGAAACACGCTCACAAGACTGACGTCTAACGGGCCGGAGGACGAATTACTGCTGTACTTCTGCTCGCATCCCCCGTTGCGTTTAGTGCGCAGTGCAGACCCAGCAAACACAAAAATTGTAACTTTTTCATTTATAATTTAATACAAAACAAAACTAATAAAACTGCCTACATTAACAATTGATATTAATCCAGCATTTAGTTAGTTGAAAATAGCAATTCACTGAACATAAGAGCTCCAACATGCATGTGTCGTTTACCTTTGTTCCAAACCACTTGCTTCCTTTAGTAAAAAGTGAAAGATGGAAGACAAAATGTTAACCTTGCATAATTTGATTAATAAAATGAAAGTAAATGGTAAGCACCTTAGTTTGCAGTTAACTATGCCTTAAAGAATAACCAGCAAATGTGAATATTCCACACAGAGGACCCCATAAAGATATATATATATATATATATATATATATATATATATATATATATATATATATATATATATATATATATATATATATATATATATAATTTATATATATATATATACACGTTTTATTCATTAATACTAATTAATTAATACATATATGTATTTATATATATGAATAATAACAAACACATTAAAGACAGTTTAATTCATTTCAATTTTATTTATATAGCACTTACAATGTTGCAGTGCTTCCATGCAGCTTTAATGGACATGCATTAGAAGTACCTGTGTACCTCTCTCAGTGGTCTTTGAGAGGGTAATGTATTCAGACTGCCTACTAAAACAGTATATAATTCTGATACTATGCAACATTTATTCAATTAACATGATAGATGACGGGTATCATATTAAGCAAGATATATTGTTCCAGTTTACATGGGATTGGCGAACAAAAAAGGAGGTAACATTTTATGGGACGGGGTATAAGAGATTTGCAATGAAACCATAAAATACCTAAACATTACACAATGAAATAAAATGGGAGACAAAGAAAGTGCAAAATAGTAGAGTCTTTAGGTCTGCAATTAGATCAGTACATTAAAGCAATATTAACAATTTACAAAATCCTAAGCTAAGTTAAATGTCAGCAGTCCCCCAATAAGCAAGTCAACAGGCGACAGTGGCAAGGAACCAAAATCATCAAATGATGTATAGATGGAGAAAACCTTGGGAGAAACATTGGGCTTTGAATCACACAACAAAATTTTATAAATCTGAAAATAAGAATACTGGGTATCTCTGCCCACAGAGGAACTCTATTACAATCCTGAAGGCTGAAGATCACTCAGCTGTCAAGCAGAGACACCATATGACATTAATTTTCCTGTCACAACTGAAATACAAAATGTGGAAATCATTGGTCATGATTAATACTTTCTGGGTGTGTGCTCAAGATGCCAAACAGTGTCTTTCCCAGAGGGTGAAGGGAAGAGGTCACACCTTAGAATTACCTAAGAATAGAATAGACATAATTACCTCTCAAGTGATTTGATGATCTCAAATAATGAAATTGTCACACACGCGCACATGCGCAGGCACGCACGCACGAAATATATGGTCATTTAGTCTCAATTTTAACAATACAGAGAGATTAAAGTAATATAACTAAATTAAAACTGAAGAAAAGTCTTTTCAAGATGTAAATGTAATTCTACAAAAATGCCAATTTTAACTGAGGAAAAAGATAGGACACCCTAGCCCCTAATAGCTAGTGTTACCTCCTTTGGCTGAAATAACTGCAGTGAGATGCTTCTTGTAGCCATCTACCAGTCTCTGACATTGGTCTGAGGAAATTTGACCCCACTCCTTAGTGCAGAATTTTTTCAGCTGTGAGATATTTGAGGGGTTTCTTGCATGTACAGCCCTTTTCAAGTCACCCCACAGCATCTCAATGGGATTCAGATCTGGACTTTGACTCAGCCATTCCAGGACTCTCCATTTCTGCCTTTTCAGTCAGTCTTTGGTTGATTCACTAGTATGTTTTGGGTCATCGTCATGTTGCATGGTCCAGTTCCGCTCCAGCTTTAATTTTCTAACAGATGGTCTCACATGTTCTTCAAGCACCTTCTGATACACAGTAGAATTCATGGTGGATTCTATGATGGTGAGCTGACCAGGTCCTGTTGCAGCAAAGCAGCCCCAAACCATGACACTTCCACCTCCATGCTTTACAGTAAGTATGAGGTTATTTTCCTGGAATGCTGTCTTTGGTTTACGCCAAACATGTCCTCTGCTCTGGTGTCCAGATAATTCAATTTTGGACTCATCTGTCCAAAGAACATTCCAGAAGTCCTGGTCTTTGTCAACATTCTCTCTGGCAAATGTTAGTCTGGCCTTCATGTTTCTCTCAGAGAGCAAAGGTTTCCTCCTTGCACACCTCCCATGCAAGTTAAACTTGTGCAGTCTCTTTCTGATTGTAGAGGCATGCACTTTTACATCAACAGTAGCCAGAGCCTGCTGTAGGTCCCAAGATGACATTTTAGGGTTTTTGGAGATCTCTTTTAGCATCTTGCGGTCTGCTCTTGGGGTGAACTTGCTGGGGCGACCAGACCTGGGCATGTTGGCAGTTGTTTTACTACAAGTGGAAAGCCCTCCAATTGTAGACAATCTTCTGGACAGTGGAATGGCTGATTACAAAATCTTTTGAGATCTTTATAAATCCCTTACCAGACTCATAGGATGCTACAATTTATTTTCTGAAAGCCTCTGACAGCTGACAGGGTGTCCTAAGTTTTTCATGACACACACACACACACACTGGCTCAGTCCATCTGAGACAGACTCTGGACATCACTTCAGCTAACTTCGTCGATCTCCGGAACTTGACAAACTCCATCATTTCCGAACCACTCAGGACTCTCTCTCCATGCGCATTTGGATTCGTGCTCTGCATTAGATCTTATAATCTGGAGTCCCTAATTCTGCTGATCTTTGCTACATGCTCTACAAGAGTGTTAAATCAATGTATTACACTGATCCTGATTAATTATTAATAATTGTGTATATATATATATATATATAATATATATATATATGTTTCCCTTAAACAGGGAATGGTGGAGAATATATAATATAAATTTTGAGTGAACTTGTTCATATATTACATAACTATCGTTGAACAAGCCTCAGTATTAATTTCCCTTAAACACATTTTCGCTACAGTGTGTATCATCACATATTTGTTATAGCAAACAACAGGGCCCAGGATGATTAGACAACACTTATCTGCAAAACTGTCTCAGTTTCAATGTTGTCAACATCTCAATGGAAGGAAGCTGCTCCACCATACCATCGTCCTTAAGTGTGCCAGCTGTCAAATACCATTTGGCAACACAATATTGTTGCATAATGCAATAATAAATTAAACATTATTTAAATTTAAACATTTTGCAACTGTCACCATCTTGGGGAGCCCTAGTAGAAAAACAAAACTGAGTATGAAATCTTTGTGTGTCCACGTCACAATTATTAGTTTATATACAGCTGATTTCCGTGAGGTCACAAGTATAAAAATCCTCAAAGTTTAATGGTATTTTATCTCGTAACCTCAAAACTACATGTTGTAGCCAAATGATCAAAGGTGATAAACTTCTAAATATTTTAAGTCTCTATTGTAAAGTTTCAGAAAACTTTTGGTAAAGTCTTACAATTTAATTACTCAGTAGTAGTGAATTTCTTTGTATAATCATTAACAAACTTTTGTCTTTGGTTCAATTTCAGACAGTAAAAATGTTCTAAAAAAGTATTTAAAAGGTTCTTCTGTACGTGTTTTCTTTGAGAGCTACTGTTGGCAGGAATAAACATAACCTTTCGTTTGAATCCATTTTATAAAACAAAAAAAAAGTTGAGGGAGACAGCTGAACTGCAGGGTGTTCAACCTAACCTATTTCTCTAGTCATTGTCCTCCAGACCTCAAGAATAAAATTTCACAAAAGAACCAGCACCAACTTGAACCTCAGAAAACAGGCTTGGGCAAAAACAAAGCCTTTTACATTTTGTAAATACAAAGTAGGAATTGTACATATTGGTGTACAGAGTCATTTTATTATTTCAAGGAATTTACAACAGTAATTGCAGATCGCATTAAAACCCTGAATTGAGAGACACTGTTGAGCAATACCAAAGTCATTTTCAACAGAAAGAGTCAGATTTAAATCTGGGGAATGTTCTTTATTTTATTTTTTACCAAACTAAAAGCAAATTATTGATTTGGACTGACCAGTTGTGCAACCAGATTCAGGTACTGAACCTAAAAACTGTACAGAAAACAGAGTATGACATCACAAACAATACAAAAATAATTTATAGGGACCCCCTTTCATACAGATTGGCAACTGATACACAGCAGAATCAGAAACAGTCACAAGGATGTATATAACTTACAAAATGAGAAATGAATTGGCTGTTTGTGTCTTACCGATTAGGTAACGCAAAAACTGCTTAACAGACTCCTGAACTCTGAACTCCATGCCTATTTTTTATTTCAGCTTTTGGGCAACAAACCCTCCAGTCGGTCCTTGCACTGACTGCAATATGCACACATGAACACACAAGGAAGGAACACTGAAACTGACTTGTCACAAACACAGGCAAATAAAACAGCTTCTGCTGTTATTAAGGACACTTAAAGATAAGGTTGTGTGAATTCATGCAAACTGCATACACTGTGGCATGGCAGACAAAGTCACACCAGAGTCATATATTAAACATAACCAGGAGCAGATTATTCAAAAATAAAGAATTTGTTTTGTTTCACATAAGAACAGCATTTCAGGACTTTATAAATGTATCTTTAACTTTCAGAAACTGCAAACACACCATACACATGCACACACACAAGAACACACCTTGTACTGACAAATGCTCCCCTGGACTTAAAAGTTCTATAGTTTTTACAATATTTTGAAACATTCGTCCTCCCTTTTTGTCAACTGCAGGACTGGCTTCCCACATCAAGGATAAAATTGGCAATGATGTCATAGTGATGTCTGTAAATCAAAAACTGCAACAGAAAACCACAGTGAAAGCATCACTGATGCATATACAGTGGGGCAAATAAGTATATGATACACTGCCAATTTTTCAAGTTTTCCCACTTACAAAGAATGGAGAGAGCTGTAATTTTCATCGTTGGTACACCTCAACTATGAGAGACAGAATCTAAAAAAAATCCAAAATCACATTGTATGATTTTTAAATAATTAATTTCCATTTTATTGCATGAAATAAGTATTTGATCACCTACTAACCAGCAAGAATTCTGGCTCTCACAGACCTGTTAGTTTGTCTTTAAGAAGCCCTCCTATCCTCCACTCATTACCTGTATTAATTGCACCTGTTTGAACTTGTTACCTGTATAAGACTGTTGACCTGTCCACACACTCAATCAATCAAGACTCCAACTTCTCCACTATGGGCAAGACCAAAGAGCTGTCTAAGGACACTAGGGACAAAATTGTAGACCTGTACAAGGCTGGGATGGGCAGCATCCCAGCCATCCCAGCCTATAAGACAATAGTTGGCGCAATTATTAGAAAATGGAAGAAATTCAAGATGACTGTCAATCTCCCTTGGACTGGGGCTCCATGCAAGATCTCGCCTTGTGGAGTATCAATGAACCTGAGAAAGGTGAGGGATCAGCCTAGAACTACACGGGAGGACCTGGTCAATGACCTGAAGAGAGCTGGGACCACAGTCTCAATGGTTGCCATTGGTAAAACAATACAACTTCATGGATTAAAATCCTGCAGCATGTGCAAGGTCCCCCTGCTCAAGCCAAGCACATGTCCAGGCCCATCTGAAGTTTGCCAAAAACCATCTGGATTATCCAGAAGAGACATGGTAGAAAGTTATGTGGTCAGATGAGAAAAAAAATAGAACTTTTTGGTATAAACTCCACTCCCGTGTTTGGAGGAAGAAGGAAGAGTACAATCCCAAGAACACCATCCCAACCGTGAAGCATGAGGGTGGAAACATCATGCTTTGGGGGTGCTTTTCTGCAAAGGGGACAGGACGACTGCATCGTATTAAGGGGAGGATGGATGGGGCCATGTATCGCAAGATTTTGGGCAACAACCTCCTTTCCTTAGTAAGAGCATTGAAGATGGGTTGTGGTTGGGTCTTCCAGCATGACAATGACCCCAAACACACAGCCAGGGCAACTAAGGAGTGGCTCCGTAAGAAGCATTTTAAGGTCCTGGAGTGGCCTAGCCAGTCTCCAGACCTGAACCCAATAGAAAATCTATGGACGGAGCTGAAACTCTGTGTTGCCCAGCAACAGCCCCAAAACCTGAAAGATCTGGAGAAGACCTGTATGGAGGAGTGAGCCAAAATCCTTGCAGCAGTGTGTGCAAACCTGGTCAAGAACTACAGGAAACGTCTAACCTCTGTAATTGTGAACGAAGGTACCAAATATTAAGTTCCATTTTTCCATTGTATCAAATACTTATTTCATGCGATAAAATGGAAATTATTTAAAAATCATACAATGTGATTTTCTGGATTTTTTTAAAATTCTGTCTCTCACAGTTGAGGTGTACCTACGATGAAAATTACAGCTCTCCCCATTCTTTGTAAGTGGGAAAACTTGAAAAATTGGCAGTGTATCAAAAACTTTTTTGAAAATGTAATACAGGCATATTAGCCCTTTGGGGAGGGGGGCTCATTCAACTACCTCAACCATTGTCTCCAGGTTTTATCTAGTCTCTACTTCATCAGTTTTACCTTGACCACTGACACTAGAAACAAAATAATTAAAGATATTATAATAAAAGATTAAAAGATTCTTCTCAAACAGCATTTAAAACAAACACTGAAACAAACCCTACCTTGCTTCTGCTCTCCTTTTTGAAACAAAATGAAATAACTGAGGTAATTTGAAAGCTACATATAAACAAAAAAGAACTGCACAGCAGTCCTTTGCCAGCTCAGCTTCCTTATATTAAATGGAACAGTTTCTGATGGAGTTTAATAGCAGCTTAGAGGAGTACGAATAATCCCCAAAGGACACTCACATAAGCTCTTTGCAACAATTTCTTTAGAATTCTCAGCTAATGATTATAATGGTTATAAATGTTTTTTTTATGGGTGCTTTTAAGATGCAGACCGGAAAAACAAGAAAAAATTAAACCTGTTGTACAACTAAGATCCTGTAGCTTGTTTTCTGTGGTTTCTTTCACAGTTATCATTTCTTGTTTAATTGTAAAGATAAGTTCAATGTGGAAACATATAGTGTGTTTGGTCTATCATCTCTTACAAGAATTTAGATTTTCTTTCTCATGGTGATGTCTTGTCATCTGGTTTTATAACTCCATTGACTAAACCCCCTGTCAGTAACAAATAAAGGCTTTTAGCAAAGGCCACCAACATTGGTATATACTAAGTTATATAATATGAGGACAACAGCATTGTCCAATTATGCAAACAAAGACGACAAATAGATTTCCCTTTAAAATTCTTCTTCTGCTGAAAATAACAATTTCAGAGGACTCACCCTGAGAGTCCTTTTTACTGGCTCTGCCTTTCAGGCTGACTGCTTTCTTCTTGCTGCCCTGGATCTGAGTTAGTTCTCGCCACTTCTTTAGCTGAAAGTTGATAAACTTCCACATCATCCAGGCCTGAGTCAGACAGATGGCTGACAGGCATGTCATTCTGAGAGAGAACAGTTCAGTAACTCGCTAACATTACAAAGTAGCATTTGGCAAAAACATGGGAAATAAAACAACTAGTCAAAATAGTATCAGGTGAATATGCATTCACCTAGGAAATGTTGGACCTGCCTGCTGGTCACATCCTTTCCTCTGTATCCATGCCGCATCGTGCATTACAGGAACTACAAGTTGCTGGTACAAGTCATACCTCATTTGTAGATTTTACCATTTATGTTTTCTGTAAAAGACTTACTGTATTTACTCTTTAGGGCTGGG
Organism: Chromobotia macracanthus; assembly: GCA_036877525.1. NCBI lineage: Eukaryota > Metazoa > Chordata > Actinopteri > Cypriniformes > Botiidae > Chromobotia > Chromobotia macracanthus. The sequence continues at coordinate 14,667,684 of JAZGTH010000006.1, read as the reverse complement.
TTAAAATATCCACCTTCGATTTAATGTTTTTTTGTACCCAATTTCTTTAACAGGAATAGTTCACCCAAAAATGTAATCCACAATTTACTCACCCTCTTGCCATCCTAGGTGTATATGACTTTCTTTTTTCAGTCGAACACAGTCAGAGTTGTTTTTTTTGAGCTTCAAAATCTCGGGCACTATTCAATGCCATTACAAACCTGGCAGGAGCCAGGATATCATTTAATTTAACTTATTGTGTTTGGCTAAAGATAATTTTAAATTTGAAAATGAAAAAATAATTATTTTTGGGTGAACTATTCATTTAAAGTGTGCATTTATCTTGAGAATGTGAACATTATCTTTACTTCACCTTTCACCCTGAAGATTTCGCCATATTTTGAGTTGCTCCTAAAACAACACAATGCTTTTTCACAACTCCTGTCAAACTCACCTAAGATAATACCAGCATTTGTATTTAAATATAGGTCCAGTGTTTGCAAAATTAACATTTTAAATGAAAAAATGATAACTAAATTGAGATTGAAGTCATATCTCATTTATATGACTTTATTATCAATGTAGTTATCACTTTTTCATCAAATTGTCAAACTGAAGAATACCCAGCCCTACTCTATGCTGTGTCTACTGATGCTGGCATCATGTACTAGCTCATACCATGTTTGCCAACTAACATGCAGGACTTTGACTGTTTGTCTTTTTAGGATGATTTACTTTCTAAAAACCCTTGTGCAATCAAACACCTGGAAATCCCAGTTGGCCTTACCTGACAGTGAGCACATTGAAGTTGCCTTCTGCAAATGAAAAGCCCTGATTATCAGTGCGGGGGAGGCCAAAACCAAATGTCAGAACAGAGACTGTGAGTGTCAGAAGACGGGTAACGACAAAAAAAAGAGCCCAAAGCGGGAACCTACGGAAAAAGCACAGCCCATTACTGAACAGTCTGAACACTTCCAAGATCTCTGCAGAGGTGGATGTGTGAATACATGAGCATGAGGAAAATGTAGAAATATGCAGACAAAATACAATACAAATAATTGCAGAATAATGGAGAGGAGTGCAGAGAATACGTGTATACACCCTTTCTGCTTGTTTTCATCACTGAAGTAGAAGAGGCGTGAGGCATGAAATATCATCTCCGTCAGGTAATGCGGCACCAAGAGAACGAGACCCAAACGGTGGAGACTGAAAGATAAACAAGGTACAAATTATATTCACTCCACTATAACTTACACTTCTATTTTTATAAATTAGTTTCTTAACATTGAAGTTCTGTATGGAGAACCACTGCTGCTGCACGCATCCATTACGTGTTTCCTTATAAAAACAAACCAGATCAATTATGACACTATACAGAAATCACTTGTATGTAATAGCAATTGGTGTATTGATCTTGTGGTCTGAACAATTTTTTAAATTGCCTCAGATAATCTTGGAACAGTGCAGACCAACTAGATATAATATATATAAAACACCAATATCATGAAAGCAATAGTGTTACAGTCAAATGTTAGTACATATAATATAAAGTAACATAATATAAAGCCATACTCTATCTAAAGTGATAGAGGCAGAGTGACACCAAACACTGAAGCTCTGGTGCAACTCCTGGCACATCTCTAATTCAATCACGTTCCAGGAACAGCTGTGTAATGGTATAGAACATATATGTCATTCAAACCCCCTATAGCTTTCTTTGTTTCTCAGGATTCAAACAAAACAGGGATGAGTAAATAATGACAACATTTTCATTAACAGGTGAACTAATAAAGATGTGTTCAGTGAAGTGCTGAAATACTAATATAATTGTTGGTTTCAAGCCCGTAACTCCTACACCATTGTCTACCCTGAAGCGTCTTACATCTTTGTAATATTTGACTCAAGATAAACAAACTGCATCTTTGATTTAATTTCTGCCACTTTCACTTTTGTGCAAAAACTAATTTTGTGAACTTGTAGTTATTTGCCTGACCACAACAAAATCAAAAGAGATTCCTCTGTAAAGGTATATTATGCAATGTTTCACACATACATTATTCAAACTATACATCAGATTTTATTTTGAACAACTTTTGTCTATAGAACCCTCACTGTCAATAAACCCTTTTTTTTTTTTACTAAAGGCTACTTTTGCAACTAGTCCTGTAGGTTTTTTTAATCAATCTCAACAAAACCAATGTGACTCTGGATTGATATTGATACTCTTCTTACCACCAAGCACTGTACTGAAACCACCCTTACAGATTCCATATTTTCATAATGCTTTACTCTGTGTCACTTGCCAATCATAACAGCAGCTGTCAAGTCATAGTGTTTCTGACATGGTAAGAATGAGGGTGTAAAATAAAACTTTTGAAAAAATGTTTTGTGCAAAAACTTTACTAGCATAAGTAAACCTCAAGAAACATCTTGTATGGTGATATGGACTTTGCAAGATTACTAGACGACTAAAACATTGCTTCTGCCAGATTAAAGGATCCTGTGTCCACACTCAGTTGGAGCAATGAAGTGATACTATAGATGAAAATACTGTATTGTTCACTGCTCATCTCTACTGCCTTGTTCTCCCAGCTCATAATACCCCAGGGCAAATGTCATGAACCTGGACACTACACTGTAAAAAGAAAATAATTTTACCATTTTATTTTACAGATTTTCCCTGTACTTTTGAAATATAATAGAAAAAGACTCCACATTTCTATATGTCTGTTGCAAAATCACATGAAAAATGTTAACAAACAAAAAAGCAATTTTGAAGAATTCAGTTCAATTTTGAAGACTTTGTTTTTTCATACATTTTTAATAGTTGAGCATGGAAAGAAAAGAGAAAAAGTGACCTATCCAGCATTAAGTCCCACAGACATAAAATTAATAAAACCAAAATCAGTGATTTAATCAGTGATTTTAAACAGAAAACTTTCAGATGTTCCGTCTGATAAACAAAATCGACATCAGGGTGAGTAATTAATGACAGAATTTCTCATTTTTGCATTAACTAACCCTTTTATGAACATAAAGGATGTTAATATATTCTACATGTATATGATTTTACTGGATTTGTATTAGAGGCCTTCTCGGGTCCTAAAATCCATACCCGACCCGAATTACTTCTTACCTGAACCCGACATGCATAAATTAATTTTTTAAAAGAAAAACCCGACCCAAGACAGACCCGATGAAATTAGACCCGAGACCGACCCGACAGCGTTTATTTTCAAACCCGCCTGGACCCGAATACAAACGGCATTGTGTGCACAGCCTGCAGCCCCGCAGTCAGTCAGGATAAAAATCCTGCTGTTCTGCTGACTGATTTGACCGCTGCCCCATTACTTTCATTTATTTACTTACTTATTTATTATTACTTTATATTTTGCCTGTCTGATGCGTACAAGTTATTTCTAAATTCGGCTAAAGAAGGAAGGTAACTTGGTCGGTCGCATCAAAAGTTGATGTCATGTGCCTTACACGTTTGCCAATATGGCGTACGATGTCTTTTGTATTGTTGTCTCACAACCAAACTTCACGGGGTTAGTACAAAAAGCCTTTGCCTACAAGATGGGCAGAAAGTAAATATGAGGCTCTTTCAGCTCTGGCATCTCCTAATGTATCTGTTTCTTTGGATTGAAACATTAAATAACCAACCCACTTAATTTGTCAATGTGTGGAAAAACAGATGGCTTTACAGTGCATCTTGCATCATTTCATAACATCCTGCGTTATTTGTGTACAGGTGCCTACCGCTCAGCTGTAGTTCAAAGCTCCGACAACAACTGGCATTATAGTTTTGAAATTCCTGGGAAGAAGATGCTGAGATTATCAGAAAACTGTAAACAGGGAAACACCCAGCAAAAAAAGAGAGACTTGAAATGATATGACTGATAGTAAGGGAAATATTAACAATATGTCCAACACCCTGTAAGACACATATTAGTGAGATAGCAAGAAAGACGGCCAAGACACATCCTGGGGCATTCAGTTGAAGGTGAAATGTAGGCAGTGGGTATGATTCAGTCATCAAACAGATACTCAGCAGAGGAGACAATGTGAGCAGAAACACCACATCATCAGTGGTATTGAGACCTCTGATTTGACACATGAATGGTATGTCCATTTAATTTATTTGAGACAGTTGGCATGAAGACTAATTTTAAAGCGCTTTCAGGAATGGACATAGATGAAAAGCCATTGCATTTCATCACACAGTAAGCGTACCAGGGTTATTTCATACTTGGTTGTCACTACATACAAATGTATGCATCCTCGCACACACTCACTCTCACAAACATCCTCACACACTCTCACTAACATATCCCTGCATACACTCACTCACATATACAAATCCTCACATACATTCACTTTCATAAACACATCCTCACATATACACACACTCTCGTGCACACACACAACATTCTCTCACATATATATCTTTGTTGCAAATGCTTATAACAAGCATGTCCTGTACAAATCTCCACCATGCTGCTACCTGTATGTCTAATATATTACAAGCATTATGTTACAAGTCCATTATTTTCTACTCAGGTTTATTTTTTCATTCAAAAGATGTCATTCAAGAAAAACCCAGAGAAGAGAAAATAAAAAATAAAAAGGAACACATCAAGAAAGCAAACGGCAGTCAGTCCAAAGGTTCTTTCACTGATTAACAAAAAACTGCAGACTATGAATGGATGAAGTACAGAAAATTACTGTAATTTTAAGTAACAGTTATTTTGCATTTTTTCTGATGCCCCAGCTGCCAGAAAATTACCTTTTTATGTGTGTTTTTTTTTTTTTTACAATGTAGTACTGTCTGTTTGCCCTGCAGCTTCACACACTTCCCCAACGACAGAATGAATCCAAACCTTAGGGATGTGTTGTAACACAGGAAGGTCCAGCTAATAAATCTGTCATGTCAACATGGACCAGACATGGACAAGAAATGTTTACAACATTTTGTGGAATCCGAGCCACAAAGAACTGTGACTGTTGTTGAAGGCAATGAGAGACCTTACCCAGTATTATTATAGTGCCCCTGATAATGTGCAGAGCGAATATCACTATAAATGATAAAAACTGCTGACAGAAATTGCTGAAATATACAACTATTTTTCATATTTAGTGTTTGCTACTATTTTAGAAATGACACATTCAGTCAGCCAAGATGGCAAGTATCTGTCTGAGGTTTAGATAGGACAAGCCTCTTTCAAAATGCTGAATAATGATCTACTAATTATGTGCACCTGGTGTGATACACCTGTGTGTGATTTGAGCCATTTTAAGAGGGAATACATATGAGGGTGTCCTAACTTTTTCCTCAGTTAGAATTTGCATTTTGTGGACATTTTACATTTTACAGAAAATCCCCTCTTCAGTTTTAATTGCTTAGATATATTACTTTCATCTCTGTATTGTTAAAATTGAGATTAAATATCCATATATCCAAAATGCTGCAAAAATGTTACAAAAATACACAGGCTTTCATAGGGTGTCCTAATTTTTTCACAAATGTATGTAAAACACAGGAGGTAAATTTCTTTCACTGTATACCATTTTCATACTGCTACATCAAAATAGTTGTTCATGTAAGATACTGATCACGATTAGCATGAGAGCAATATTAGCACGTATATTAATGAAGTACCAGCTAATAATAATAATGTGTGCTGTGCTAGTGTGTATTAATATCACCAAGTAGTGTAATGATCAAAAAAAAATTACAGTAAGTTTTTAACATATTAACATAGAAGTGATTAAGGAATTGCCTTGTACAACTGTTAAACTGAGAGGAACTCGAGTCACCATGAGAATGTTTTGTATGACGTTGCAAGTACAATTTTGCAAGTTCATGTCTCTGTTAGTAAGCAAATAACCTAATATTCTGTTTGTGTGCGTATGTGTGCATGTTTCCCTTTATGAGCCAGAAAAAAATTACCCACCACGAAATGTTAATTTGTTTTTGACAAGTACCTTTACGTGGCAGGAACACAATTTTTGGTTCAAAACCAATTTTTTGATTTTTTTTTATTGAACATTTTAGTTCAAACCCTTCATACAATGTTACCTATCTTCTTAAGTTTAAAGCCATAGTTCACCCAAAAATTAGTGTCTTTTCAAACCTGTATGGCTTATCCTGAACAATCTTGGGAATTAAACACAATTAGACCCCATCATATGGACAAAAAAGGCTAAGACATTTCTCAAAATACCTTTCTTTAGATGTTGTTTTAGAAACAACATTAAAGTGAGTAAATAATGAAAGAATGTTTTTAGATGAGCTACTCCTTTAAGGACTTGGTCCGTGGTCTTATAGGGACTGTGATTTAGTGTATTGTACTAACATAATATAATTCAAAAAAGAGCACTTTGATGATTTGTTGTGATATTAGTAATTATTAGCAATTAAAAAAACTCGTGAAATTTTTTTTTCATACTGCCAGAATATCTCAGTGTCAAATGTTGTTTAAAAACAACTTAAATTAAAAAAGGTTGTTTAAAGCAAAATTAGAAATTGAAATAATGCTTTTTAAAGACACTTAAGTGAAAAGGACAGAGTGTGTCCTTTTTAAACCCCAGATGCACTAAGGATCCAGCTAATAACTGGCAGTTTGGATTGTTCTTTATCTCCATTATCTGTCACTTGTGGTACACAATAATTGACTTTCTGGTGTTTGAATTTATTTGACAAATTAATACACATATATAGTTATGATTCCAAATTAAAATTGTAATGTTTATTGTCAGAAGTGTATGGACCCCCAGGGGTCGGTTAGGATATTTTGGGAAATTAGGAGAGAAAATTAAGGAATTTTGAAATACTAATGTAAAATTTGAAAACTAATATAAATCTGATTTGCAAAATACAAGATATAAACAACAAACAGCACAATTTGTTCCTTTCTCTGTCTGTTTCAAAGATGAAAACAGTAACCCTAACAAGAAAGACAGCCATATGGAGAAATGCCATTTTATTTCTTAATTTCCTCCTAAAGGCTCTAAAGAACTGTTTATAAAGAATTAGTTGATACTGCTAATTTTCATCTGACTAAATTAACAGTTGGGTAAAATGGTGAAAATCTTGATGTATCACTTTTGTATTTCATCAGTATGTTTAGAATATTTAACCCTAAAGCTTACATTTGAGGAGATTTTGATAATTGTTAAATTATTAAATAACAGTTTTATTGTTAATTATTAAAATAGTTTTATATAATAGTAAATAGTATTAGTAACAAATAGTTGCATTTCACTTAAGATTTGTGTTGTAATTCTTCAACTGAATAACTGTCACTAACACTGAAAGTGTTAGATCCTAATAATTTGAATAAAATTTAAAACTTAAAAACTCATCACTCAAACACTATGCTGAAAAAATAAAGTTCCACATCACTCACGCCATGTGGCTGTGGGGATAGCCTTCCGAAAGAAATGTGGGATTTGTCACAAATTCCTCCTGTAAATAAAAAAAAATCTGAAAGTTTGTGCACAAATGAGGGAAGGTGATGTTTGAATTATGATCAACACATCTCTTACATTGTTAAGGATGCTGCAGCCCCAAATGAAGGAGAGCAAGTAGAAGGCAACCAGTTGTCCAGACTCATTAATCTTGCTGTGCTTTGTTCTGGACAGTGAAGTGAAGTCAACGATTTATTTTCTATGGAGACAGAATCAGGTGCCTCAGTCTGCACATTAAAAAGTTACTTTAAAACAGGTGCTTAACATGGTAACATTTTACAATAAGGTTCTATTTGTTAAAATTAGTTAACTTTAGTTAACATGAACTAATAATGAACAATACTTCTACAACATTAATTTATCTTATTTAACGGACAATTGCAATTGCATCATTCTGAATGAATGCATGTCACATTTCATGACGTTTTTAAAATGGAAGAATTAAATGACTCCTAAAAATGCAAAAATAACCAGTTTCCAATGAAATTGCACAATTATAAAACATTAAGTCCAACACTGAAAGTAAAGGTGATGTGCTGGAAGTATGGTGATCCAGTATATTTTAGGGTTTCATAATCTTTTAAAATGCCTCAATAAAAGCACAATCTGTCTGAAATACAGTTTGTTTAAAGCTAATATTGCATCCCTTACAAAAAATAACCATGGTTTTATTGTAATGAAAGTGTAGCAACCATGTTTTTTGGCACACTGATTACAATTCTATAACCATAGTTATAGTACAGTTATATATACAAATTAGTTTACAATAGTTTACCATGCTTAAACTATGGTTGCTGTTGCAAAGCAAAGGTTAATTTTCATAAGCGATTAATCAACATAGATTAACAATGCTACGAAAATTGTCATTTATTCAAAAAATATTTTTAATAATGGCTGGCACCTAGATGTTATTAAGCCACACTAACTGAAGGTAATTAGTGTAATCATTTTTAACATAACTACTTTAACAATAATACAATTTATAGTTCTCTGTTTTATAGGTATGGGAATCAAAAACATTTAAAGGAACAGTTCACTCAAATGTGAAAACTGGCTTTTAATTTACTCATGCTTTACTCAGGCCATGCAAAGTGTAGATGACACTTTTTATTCATCAAAACAAGATTTTTAGCTGAAAGCATGATCCTTGGTGATTCATAAAATGCAAGTCTGCACATACAGTGTCTTTAAGATTCAAAAAGGCAAATACAGACAACAAATATTATTCCTAGCGGTATCCCTGATGATATATTGAGGTCTTGCAAAGCAAGAGACTGAAGACAACATCATAACCTGTAATCCACAGTCTCAGGTAAACAGTCCTGAGCATTTCTGCGACGCGAGCTTCCCGTCACATTAAAAGGACGCAAAAGCTTGTATTGATTTTATATTCCAAGTGTCTTGGTGCCATACGAATGGGTTTGGTATAAAAACATACTAACATATAATCCATTATTTATTGAAGTCTTGACCTGTTTCTCTTCTATTTACATGAGAACGTAGGCAAACAACACAGTTCACTACTACTGTTGGGGATCACGCTATTAATATGGTAGTAATGCATTATTGCTTACATTACTGCGGCAACAGGACAACTTAGACACAGAGGACCATTTGCCTGAGGCAATGGATTACTGGATTACTAAATATTTGATATCTTTTCATGTGACAACGCTGAAGAAATGACACTTTGCTACAATGTAAAGTAGTGAGTGTACAGCTTGTATAACAGTGTAAATTTGCTGTCTCCTCAAAATAACTCAACACACAGCCATTAATGTCCAAACCGCTGACCACAAAAGTGAGTACACCCCTAAGTGAAAATGTCCAAACTGGGCCCAATTAGCCATTTTCTCTCCACGGTGTCATGTGACTCGTTAGTGTTACAAGGTCTCTGGTGTGAATGGGCAGCAGGTGTATTAAATTTGGTGTTATCGCTCTTACTCTCTCATACTAATAACAAAGAACTCTCTGAGGATTTGAAAAAAAGAATTATTGCTCTACATAAAGATGGCATAGGCTATAAGAAGATTGCCCTGAAACTGAGTTGCAGCATGGTGGCCAGCCTGTCAGTAATCTGACCATACGCCGCACACTGCATCAAATTCTGGTCAAAGTCATGGCTGTCGTCCCAGAAGGAAGCCTCTTCTAAAGATGATGCACAAGAAAGCCCACAAACAGTTTGCTGAAGACAAGCAGACTAAGGACATGGATTACTGGAACCATGTCCTGTGGTCTGATAAGACGAAGATAAACTTATTTGGTTCAGATGGTGTCAAGCGTGTGTGGCGGCAACCAGGTGAGAAGTACAAAGACAAGTGTGTCTTGCCTACAGTCAAGCATGGTGGTGGGAGTGTCATGGTCTGGGGCTGCATGAATGCTGCCGGCACTGATGCAGGAGCTACAGTTTATTGAGGGAACCATGAATGCCAACATTCAGACGACCACTGCTTTGCTAAAGAAGCTGAGGGTAAAGTTGATGGACTGGCCAAGCATGTCTCCAGACCAAAACCCTATTGAGCATCTGTGGGGAGCGCAAGGTCTCTGACATCCACCAGCTTGTGATGTCGTCATGGAGGAGTAGAAGAGGACTCCAGTGGCAACCTGTGAATCTCTGGTGAACTCCATGCCCAAGAGGGTTAAGGCAGTGCTGGAAAATAATGGTGGCCACACAAAATATTGACACTCTGGGCCCAATTTGTACATTTTCACTTAGGGGTGTACTCACTTTTGTGGTCAGCGGTTTAGACATTAATGGCTGTGTGTTGAGTTATTTTGAGGGGACAGCAAATTTACACTATATGTTACTATTACTATATATTTATTATACAAGCTGTACACTCACTACTTTACATTGTAGCAAAGTGTCATTTCTTCAGTGTTGTCACATGATAAGATGTGAGGGGTGTACTCACTTCTGTGAGATACTGTAGATTTAAAAGAGTGCACTGTGTTTACTGACTTACATGGCTTAAATGCCTCATTGTTTGCATCAGCAGAATTTTTGGCAGATTCTGATAACACAAGCCGAAACAGAATTAATAAATGCAGATTTTTCTGTTATATGATTTTTGTATCCTTGTAAAAATGACAAATAATTATTTGTAGTAAACAAGTTCTTGTTTACTAGCTGATATCTTTTTTAAATAAAACAGCTCCTACAAACATGAACCATGTTTTTTTTTTGTGATCATAGTTTAACTATTGTATTTCTAGTGAAACCATAGTAACCACAAATTTACAATTTTCTCACTTTAGTAACCATAGTTTAACCATGATATTTGTAAAGCTATAGTAATACAAATGGAACTGAAACTAGGAATCTGTAAGAACAGGAATCAATAAGCAGAATCAGAAACTGATAAGCTGATAAAATTCAAACCTGATACCTAACCCTAGCTAGAACAAAAGCTCATTTACAATACACATATATTTTCAGTTTACGGTTTTGGTTTTTGGCCCAGTGTCCTAATTTTTGGATTCACTGTGGTAAAGAATTGTCACTTCGGTGCAACAGTAATTAAAAGTTACTTTACCAGCCCTACTTTAATGCAAAGCATTTATGTAATAACAGTCATGTGTATAATGTGCATATATGCAGTGCAGAATGGCCTTCGAATTAGTCTACTAATTCTAGGTCTATTAGGTTTTGAAAGGCATAACTGGGCAATTCTGTATGCAAGTTGCCATTCTTGCAGTAAATAAGTGAAAAATAAAAAACAGAACCTTATATGTTTGTATCAAGATGGTAGAAACATATCTACAGACTAACACCGTGTCCTAAGCAGACGCGATCCGGCGACACACGATAAAAGGTACCTTAGAGTTAAGAGTTTTTATTCTGGTAGTAGTTTTTATCCTCTGACTAGTGACAGAGGATTTTACTTGAGAAACACTTTCTATTTCTGCAAGGTCAGAGCTGACAGGTCATGTACTGATTGTGATTTGTATCATATTAAAATGATTTATTCTGAGTTAGTGTATAATTGTTCATGACTTATCAGTCATAATGAATGAAAAGATTATTTATAATTTACCTTAGATTTTAAAAATAATTTTAAGTGTATTCAAGAGTATTGCAGAAAGATAAACCCCCTTACAGGCTCTTAACACTGGCTGTGATTTGTGATTGATTTTGCCACGTCACGTACCCGTGTCACTTCTGGTGTGGACAGACACATTGCTTGTCGCTGGAATCTTTTTGCATCACGTCAGGTTAGCACACGGTGTAACACACTGCAACAATGATGAAAACCAGCATAAAACTATATTGGGAAAGCTTGTAATGGCCTTTTCACAAATAGTACAAACTTTCACACATAAAATACAAAAACATAAGATGTTACTTACATCAAGCATGTACTCTTGAATCAACGCATGAAGAATTATAGCAATGAGCAGGTAAAAGAATACAGTTGCAATGTCCTTGGGACCATATTTATAATAGTTGACAGGTTCAGACTTGTCTTCTGCATTTAAACAAAAAAGCCATAATGAAAGTATTCTCAAAATCCCTGCACATTAGACACTCATTAGGGGTCCAAGAACTATAGATGCTAAAACTATTGTGTGTGTTCATACTGTGTTCATATTCTCATCATTTGCTCATCCTCATGCCATCCCATGTGTGTATAACTTTCTTTTTGCTGTAATAATTGATTTCTTAAACAAATCGATTGGTTCTCTTTCTTTCACTCACTCTGGCCTTATGCCAGTGTAGTGAGAGTAGGGGTTTGCTTTGAGCTTTATATAAAGGGCCAATTAAAAATTGGCAAGTAGAATTTGCATGCCAGCCCCCTCCCTAGAAATCAGGTATATAAGGAAGATGCTGTACACCACTCATTCAGACATGTTCTTCTGAGTTAAAATGTCACCAGACAAGTGGGTATTGCCGACTCTTCTAAATCTAAGCTTATTGTTCCTGCCTGATCCTAAGGTGTGTGTCAGTGGTTGTTCACCTCATTCCAATCCTGTGACACCAAAGTTCCCCTTGGCGCTTTGGCAGGCAAAGCTACAGTTGCGACGTGTTGAAAGATAATCCTCCATCCCCACAGACCACTCAGCCCCTGCCATGCATGTTCAACCGATCGAGTTCTTTGGTGTGGCGGCTGGTCTGTCTCATGGTGAGATCTCTGTTACATCTGGGGCTACACCTGGGGTCTGTGCTAGGCTAAAAACAAACCCTAGCCGGCCGACTCTTCCATCCATTCTACTCTCCAGTGTCTGCTCCCTGGAAAATAAATTGGATTATATCCGACTCCAACAAACTACATTGCATGTGTTCAGAGACTGTTGCATCCTTGTTTTCATGGAGACGTGCTCAACAACAGAGTTCCAGACGCTGCCATTCAGCTAGATGGCCTAGCTTTGTTTCGTGCCAACAGAAACACAGCTCTGTGTGGTAAGGCTCATGGCGGTGGCTTGTGTGTTTACCTCAACACAGAATGTTGCAAGAACCCGGTGCTAGTTTCTGCTTACTGCTCATGGCTGGTTGAGTTTGTGACTGTTAGATGCAGACCATTTTATTTGCCATGGGAATTCACCACTGCCTCTATAATTGGAGTATACATTCCCCCCGGTGCTAATGCTAAAGATGCGCTCTCTAAAGATGCGCTCTGTGAACTGCATGGGGCTATTAGTGAGCTGTAAATGACCATGCAAATCTCAAGTCAGTGCTCCCTAAATTCCATCAGCATGTATGACTTTATAACCGGTTCTGAAACAGGTGAAAACCTGGCCAACAGGAGCCATCTCTGCTCTTCAGGACTGTTTTGAACTCACTGACCGGCACATGTTCAGGCAAACGGAAACTGACGGCGACTTCACCAACTTGACGGAATACGCAACATCAGTGACCAGCTATATCAACAAGTGCAATGATGACGTCACCGTCTCCAAGACCATCACCACATGCTCCAACCAGAAGCCATGGATGACTGCAGAGGTGCCTGCGCTACTGAGGGCCAAAAACTCAGAGCAGGCGAGAAGGCAGCCCTAAGAACAGCGAGGGCCAAACTGTCCCGGGTTATCAGAGAGGCAAAGCGCGCACACACACACAGAATCCATAACCATTTAGAGGCCAGCAAACAGACAAGGCGCATGTGGCAGGGCATCCAGGCCATCATCAACTACAGGACAATATCACCTGCCCGTGACAGTGGTACCTCCCTCCCATATGCGCTGAACAACTTCTACGCCTGGTTCGAGGCGTTCAACCTTCTCCCTGAGCAGCACCATTGTTCCAACGTGCTTCAAGGCCACAACCATCATTCTCATGCCAAAGTCGTCTCCAGTGTCCTACCTCAATTACTACCATCCTGTTGCACTTACACCCATCATAATGAAGTGTTTCAAGAGGCTCGTCTTGAGGCACATCAAGACCCTGCTGCCCCCTCACAGGGCCTCCTGCAATTCGCTTACCGCCCCAACCGCTCAACAAATGACGCCATCACTACCACCCTCCATCTGGCCTTCACCCACCTAGACAATAAAGACACATATGTTCGAATGCTGTTCATAGACTTCAGTTCAACAAACATTTTCAGCTCCTGAATGAAAAGCTGAATCTGCTGGGCATGAACACCTCCCTCTGCAACTGGATCCTGGACTTCCTGACTGGGAGACCTCAGTCAGTCTGGATCGGGAACAGCACCTCCGACACCACCACCCTGAGCACTGGATTTGTCACATCATTTGACCAGAGGATTATTTCAATAATACCATGGCTTTGTGGAATCTGTTGGTACAGCATTGTGTTAACAGCGCAAATGTTGTGAGTTTGATTCCCAGGATACTGACGTACTGACAAAAATGTATAGCTTAAATGCGTCTGCCAAATGCGTAAATGTAAAAGAAAAATAGGCTCCGATAGCAACAGTGTTGGGTGTAATGCTTTACTTAATCCACTTTACTTTAATTACTTTTTATTGAAAAGGGATTGCTCATAATTTTTCATACTACGTTTGAAAATTTTCATACTATTTACATACTATGTACACTATTTAATTATATTGTTATTATGTAATTATTAGTTAGTAAATAATTACTTTCAATACTATTGAAAGTGAGTTCAACACTATTACTTACGCGTTTAGGAATGATTATATATGTGCATACTTAATCGAGTATTTAGGTCATAATCCACTCAGGAGAAATGATGACTCATGCCTTGCCGCTAGCAAACTACGAACCTCATTGTAGAATGTTTATGCACGTTGTTGGAGTGTTGTTCCTGTATTTCTGAAATGGATAAATAATTATTGCTCTGTACCAATTCATATATACTACAATAGTGTTTGCCCTTGCAATATTTGCCCTTTTAAACTGTTGTATTGTACTAGACATAATGTGAGTCAGACAAACTGTATCACTAATAGTGTTTATGTAACATTTACTATTGTTCTGTGTGTTTGCAGCCACACACACACACACGCACGCACGCACACACGCACACATGCACACACGCACCCCCCACCCACAGCTCTACCTATTTGAGTCTGAGATAGAATGACATAGAATGTAAATGAGATAGATGAGACAGAATGTAAAACAATAATAGCAACGTTACATACATAACATTACAGAGAAATACTAAGCCATAATATTGAGTCTTTAAAGTATACATTTATTGCACACATTATTGATCTGTTGATTATAGATAAATTGATCTGTGTGACACCGGTAAAATGACTATGAGCGTGAGAATGCAAACAAAATACAAAGCGGATACACTATATAAACAAATAACTAAAAGATAAAGCAGCAAACATTAATATAGACATTTATCTAACTCGCATCACTTTTTTCCTCCATTCTTTGTCTTCTTATATGAGAAAGGAACACCTGACATTCTAAAATGTTTAACATGCCATTTAGCACTTTGCATGCATATTCTGGGCTCTTCTGCTTTTCTGTATATAGTGTGTTTTATTAATAAGGTGCATCATGAATCTTGTAATTTGGTCTTAATGGATTAAGGTCATTAAAGTCTTTCTTTTTTAGTCGAATATTGGTGGCAGCCCTAGTTGCAACAAAGATGTTTAACTTATTACAACTTTGTTGTAACTTATTGTATTTTAGCTTTTCTTGCTGTACATTGTACTGCAGATTTTTTAATAAAGAACTATGACTTGCACACTCACTTGTTTGTCAAAACTGAAATGTTAGAGATTATGCAATGCACTTTAGACTGACAAAGCATCAGATTTTCACTACACAATTATCAGGGCCAAAACAATTTACAATTACAATATTATTTGTTATTATATTTGTTATTTTCTTTACTAATAACAATTACCTTAAATGTAAATAAAAAAACAGCACAAATTATGTTGGAGGATCCAATTATTTTGGCTGACAAATCAGCATACATGTGTGAGACAGGGACTTTGTAACCATTGTGGCTGTAGCCGAAGTGCACAGGTGCAATAATACAATATACTATACAGGACTGTCAACCAGACATAGTCACTGAATTCCTAATGTTTTCCTCATGTACTACTGACACAATATCAATTAAGGATTATTAATGTAATAATTTTAGTCATCTGTATATTCATAAACCAAGTACAATCTTAGTATTACAAACTAGTACTACAAATATTATATGAAAACAAAAACACTTGCTATGAAGTTGAAATGTTACCTCTTGTTGCTACTTACTAATCCGAGCGATATGAGCCCACCCCCAAGTCTTTATGACATTCCGATGTGGAGCTATGATATCACAAAGGACTGCCCAATGTTACGTCTATGGGATTTTTTTTCGATGAAAGTCTATGGGGTGGTTGCTAGGGTACTGTAACTGGTTGCCAGGGTGTGGCTATGAAGATGTAATGTCACCATGTGTTGCTGTTTGCTAAACCAAGCGATATGAGCCCAACCCCAAATCTCTACAACACTCTGATGCAGAGCTATAAATTCATCATAAAATTCAGCCCAATGTTAGGTCTATGGAATTTTTCGCTCACTTTCTCGTATGCCCTAAAAACACTGTATGCCGATCGCTTATAGAAGTCACAGCACACCCCTCCTCAATAAGCAAATTAGTGACTGAAGTTTAAATAGTTCCAAGTTCCACGTTTGCTATAAGTGGAAAACAACTGACATACATGTAATCACAGCATGCACTTAATCTTTTACTTTTCTCAGGTTTGACAGTTTTTACATTTGCTTGGACCCCCATGACTTGCAAATGCAATATTTTTAAAAGTGATAGCACTATTTACAGATCAAGACATACTTACCCAGACTTTGAGTGACATTGTACTGGACTGTGATGAACGTTATAGCAAACTTTGCAGTCACCTACAATTGAAAATATATGTTAACACACCTCTGAACATATGCATAGCAAGTTTTAAAATACATTACATAGTTAGTTCTGGTTTTCTAATTTGGCTGACCAATCCACATTCAGAAAGTGTTAATATTTTACGTAACAGCACAGGACTTTTTAATGTTTATATAACTCCAGACAAGAACATATGAGTGGTGCACAATAAAATCAAAAAAAGGGGGCGGAGCTGTGTTGTTGTTTTTTCCAATTTCTAGCCATTCTGACATTAAAATTGCTCAAATATTTTATGTGCAAGCAAGAGCAATATCAGACTTGTAAAGATGTGAAAAACATGAAAAAAACAACAAGATTGTGTTATAAAATATATAAAATATAACATTTTAAAGAAAGCTAGAAATATGATCATATGTTTAATATTATTAATAACGTCATACAAAATAACGTCATTCATTGAGACCAAGATGTCAGCACATGTGCATCACGAAGCTCAGGGTCTTACCAGATTTTAGAAAATAGTGATAATTTACCTGGTTATTTTCTGCACATTTGCTTGATTCAGTTATGCGAACTATACATTCAGCAAACAGGCACTTTGAACATCAACAATCAGTGCTCCAACATCGTTCTGGACTATCCTTTCGAACTC
Organism: Chromobotia macracanthus; assembly: GCA_036877525.1. NCBI lineage: Eukaryota > Metazoa > Chordata > Actinopteri > Cypriniformes > Botiidae > Chromobotia > Chromobotia macracanthus. The sequence goes on along the minus strand of JAZGTH010000006.1, from coordinate 14,650,291 downwards.
CTACAAACTTTTGATCTTCAGGGCTGACAGAGTAGCGGATCTGGAGTTCCTGATTATTAAGTGCAAGCCGCTCTACCTACCATGTAAGTTTACTTGCATTGTTGTTGCTGCAGTTCATGTACCCCCAGATCTCCCTAAATTCAAAATGTCACCTGCACTACAAGGAGACATACACTACCAGTCAAAGGTTTGGAAAACACTTGACTGAAATGTTTCTTATCTTAAAATTTTTTTTAATCTAAAGACATTTGATTAAACGTTAAAAATGTAAAAAATAAAAATATAATTGTGCCAACATAGTAATTTCAATTTAATTTTTGTTATTAGAAAACTACAATTTGAAAAAGTTTTTGAAATAGATCATTTGGACCAAATAATGAAAAGCAGCCAATAAGAGCACAGGATATTGGGGAACTGCTTCAAAACCGTTTTAAAATCTTCTCAGGACGATTCCACAAGAAACTGGGTGATGGAAAATGTGAAGAAAATTGTTGTAAATTCTAGATGAAGGGTGACTATGCTGAATATATTGAATATGCTAGAATATATCCTATTTTACCTTATTTTTAATTTAATCTTTAGTTACAACATAATTCCTAAAGTTACATTTGTGTTATTTCATAGTTTTGATAAGTTTACTATTATTCAAAAATTAAAAAAAAAATATATGAACAAAGAAAAAGTGTTTCCAAACTGTTGACTGGTAGTGTAAAACATTGGACCGTGTTTACACCAATGTGACTGATGCCACACCCCTCCACCACCTGGGTAAGTCTGACCATCTCTTTGATCCTGCACCCCAAGTATACCCTTATCATCAAATGTGCGAAACCCCACAGGGCAGTGACCACACACACACAAATTGTTTTTCCCAGTCAGAAGCCCTGGATAAACAGAGAGGTTCTCCTCCTGCTCAGGCCAAACTTGCATACAAACAGAGGATTAAAAAGCACTTTAACACCTATGACACCCGATGTATGTGGCAAGGCATACAGACTCTCACAGAACCCATAACCACCCATAACCACCTAACCACCCAGCACCTTGCCTCCCCCCAGCTCTGCCTCTTTCCTGACCAGCTCGATTACTTCTATGCTCGCTTTGACCGAAATAACAAGGAGGTCTCACTCAAAGCTGCCATCTAATGATCTGCCTCTCACACTCTCCACCTCAGATGTTTGCTCCACTCTGAGCAGGGTGAATGCATTGAAGGCAGCTGGCCCTGATGGTATACCTGGGTGCGTGCTTAGAGCCTGTGTGGAGCAGAAAGAAAGACTGGTTTTATTCATAATACACATCAGAATACTTGACTTCAGTTATGCTTTCATCACTGTAATCCCCTCCAAGTTGACTTCCAAGCTTAGCCAACTTGGAATTAGCACATACCTTTGCAACTGGATTCTGCGAGGACTTTCCGACTTACAGACCCCAGTGCCCTCCCCACCCCTTCTCCTCCATCACCACCCTGAACACCGGTGTGCCACAGGGCTGTGTGCTGTGCCCTCTTCTGTACTCCTTATTCACCCATGATTGTGTGACTGTTTATGTCTCCAACATCATAATCAAGTTTGCAGATGACACCATGGTGATAAGGCTGATCAAAAATGAAGACGAGTTGGCCTAAAGGGATGTTGGCCTAGAGGTATAGCACCTGGCTGTGTGGTGTGCCACCCACAATCTGGAACAAAAACACTTAGAAGACCAACAAGATAATTGTGGACTTCATCAACTACATTAATGGAGCTGTAGTGGAGCGTGTATCAAGGTTTAAGCCTCTTAGCATCCATATCTCTGAAGACCACACCTGGTCCCTAAACACCTCCACCATGGTCAAAAAGGCACAACAGCACCTTTACTTCTTACAGAACTATAAGGTAGTTTACCTGTGTCCCTGGATCCTTGTGGGCTTCTACTACTGTACCACTGAGACCATACCCAAAAACCGCATCTCAGTGTGGCACAACAGCTGCTCTGCTGCAGACAGCAAAGCACTGCAACGCGTGGTGAAAACTTCCCAATGGTTCACCAGAATCCAGTTACGTACCGTTGAGAACATTTAACACAACACAAGCGCTGCCTGGGCAGGGCAAGGAACATCATCAAAGATGCCTCCCACCCTAACCATGGACTTTTTACCCTCAACCCATCCGGCAGGTGTTACAGGAGTCTATGCTCTTGCACTAGTAGACACAGCGTCTTCCCCAAGGCTGTGACCCTGCTGAACTCCACATCACCAGCCTAACTGCACCTGCACCCTTACTGCACTGGTTCGAGTTTATGTATGTACTTATGTATGTACTTTATGTATTTTGAACTATTCATATCTGTGCACTGTTTAAACTATCACACTGTACACTGCCACAATGTTACTGTACAAAGTAAACTACTTCTACAGTTGTGTCATTTGCACTACTCATATTTTGCCCAGACTGTACATTGTTTAACAATTATATTATTGCACATATGTCATTGCACATATAACCATCTGTATTTGCGTTGCTGCTGTTCATACTACATATATAACCCTACATTTGCACACTCTGTTCACATTCTGTTTAATATTGTATGTTACAACTTTACTGTACAATACTGTTATAGCCTCACTATGCTGCAGTACTGACTCCTGCACTTATCTGTATAAAAAAATCATTATATCCTTGCACTTTTGGTTAGGTGCTATCATTAGATGCTGGTTAGATGCATTTCATTAGCTACTTGTACTCCACATAATGGCACTAAATTTAAAATAAATAAATGTAATAAATAAAATAAAATGATGAACAGCGAGTATGAATCCTAGCAGGTTGATCATGCTATTATAATAATTTAATACTAAATAATAACCTCAAACATGAGTCCCAGCAGAATGATCATGGCCATACACGAAATTAGGTCCGCATGGTTTTGGATGACTAACTCGTGGCTCAACACAGGTGGACTCTTACTCTTCTTTCTAAAACCCATCGCACCTCTGTCGCAGCACCTCTATAAATACTGCTGGTTACTGCAGACACTCGCACAAAACGATGTTAAAAAAAGATATATTAAAAAAATTTAGCACTGAAAGCTTCAATACATTCACATCCGCTTACGACGTGTGGCGGAAGCTGTGAAATTTCCAACGAATGGCGCCGTTGAATCAGGAAAACAACGTTAAAAATATTTTCTTCCTTTTTAGAAGATATATGTATAATCTGAGTTTTAATTTATGATCATATATGCGATGATCAGCAGATGATAACATATATAATAACATAACATATATAATATAAGTTATGAAACTATCTAACAAACATTAACCAAGCCTTTTCAGCAACCACTGTGCTGTGCCACAGAACGGTCATTGGACTTTTATTATGACACCAGTGGGCGTTTATTTCTTAATTCACATAAGCATGGCATTTCCGATAAAATTCTGGGGTTTGGAGCGAATTAAGAAGATTGAGAAGTTTATCGTTTGAGCGCAGTTGTATTCGGTATGATGATGATGATGATGATGATGATGATGATGATGATGATGATGATGACACCTGACTAAAGAGTTTTCTTTATTAAATTTAGTCTACTAATTAGAGTTTCACTTTAACTGCGTTTATTTGACATAACACTTTATCACATTTTATTTCTACGTACAGCGTTCTAGATCTGCCAGAAAATAATTTAATGGTCTCTAGAAGGAATCGTTGAGAAAAAATGTTGTTTATATATCTCATGTTGTTACCTTAATTCATACATCTGTGATTTCAGGTATATTAAACCATTCGAACACATTTTCACACAAATTAACAATTGCTTATGGAAATGTTATTTACAGCAGAAATGGCCGAGACAGACATGGACCCTGAGGTGGCCCGGGGATTGTTTGAAGAAGGAGCCACTCTTATTCTACTCGGTGTTCCTGAAGGAACAGAGTTGGGACTTGACTACAAAACCTGGACGCTGGGTCCGCGGTTCCGTGGTGTGAAAATGATTCCTCCAGGACTTCATTTCCTTCATTACTGCCCTGCCAACACCAACAGCACTTCTGGAGAGATAGGCCCCAAAACAGGCCTGTTCCTGTACCTGAATCCTCGTGAGGTGATGGTAGCGCACTGGAACAAAAAAGATGATGATCTGGACTTCTCTCATAATGCCGAGGAGGTTGAGCAGGTTAAGGCCCATCTTCAAGAACTGGACATGTATCTGGGGCCATACCCATATGAACTGCTCCGGAAATGGATTTCCCTTACAGACCGGCTCAGTCAGGAGGCCGCCTACGCTTTGCAACCCCTCAGTGGTAAGGTGTGTGCCTTTAGTGATGTGGTCCCAGAACTGCAGCTGACCCATACTAAAGACAGGAAAAAGCAGAATCTAACCCGCAATGATCGAGAATGTCAGAGTCTAAAGGAGGGATTAGACAGATTGCCACGGATGAAACAAAGAGAAGGCACAGAGTTACGCTTTTCCCACATTCCTAAACAGGTCTACCCTCCTGGAGCCACACCTGCTCAGATCACCGAGTATAGTATGGATCTAAGCTACACTCTCAACTATGTTCTTGACACTCATTATAAAGAACAACCAGTCAATGTCCTAGGTGAGTCCAGGTCCTGGAATTCCCTTGCAAGTCTAGCGACCTCATAACAAAGCATTTTTTAAAACCACTCAGAGTATTTTAGTAGACACAGCAGTGCTCTACAAGTCGCTCACAACATCCTATTAAGGGTATAGTAATTGACTAAAACCATCAGGAGTATGTAAGTTACAATTACTCCAGTATAGTGTTATTTTAAGGATATTTTTATTTTTAATATATAACTTTATCTCATGTTTAGGAGAACTGCAGTTTGCGTTTGTTTGCTTTCTTATTGGAAATGTATACGAGGCCTTTGAGCACTGGAAGAGACTGCTGTCTCTGCTGTGTCGCTCTGAGCAGGCCATGAAAGAAAAGAAGGATCTGTATCTGGGCTTCATCACTGTGCTGTACCACCAGCTGGGAGAAATCCCTCCAGACTTCTTTGTAGATATTGTTTCCCAGAACAACTTTCTAACCTCCACACTTCAAGTAAGATTCATACAGATTTCCCATTTCAAGTCCTAATCTTTGTTAAATACTAACGTTAACTAAAAGTGTAGGATAGAATAATGAAAGTCATTGAGGTTACTTTCAACTCAACATGAAGGCAAAGTTGTTAAGATTGTTTCAGGGTTTACATTAATTTTGATATAATGTAAAAAAAACTAAAAGTGAACTGAACCAAGACCCTAGAAGGTTCACTTTAAATCTGCGGTGCCATTTGCTAATAACATTGATGTTCACATCTAATAACTGCACAAATTTAACAATTGTAAGCATAGAAATAAGACTGTGTGTGTGTGTATATTATACACACATTGTCCTATTTCACTGTTGTATGCTGTTGTAAACTACTTGGACATTATAACCCATTGAAGGGGTCCTATTATGCTTTTTCAACTTTGAAACATTTGTGTAATGTTGCTGTTTGAGCTTTAAAAGGATCTCCAAAGTTGCAACATTCACACTTTTGTAATTCACACGAGTTATAATGAATAGCTGTTGGGACTACCATGCGCTTCTCTCAGACATTGTCACACATTCACTTGTTTACATTATTCCCACCCAAGGCATATGCAGAAAAGGGGGGATGGGGACTGGTTGAACTGCTTTAGTAGCTTAAAGCTTAAATACATAACTTTTTAAAAACATTTTAAAAGTACATAACAGATAACGTAACAGTAATTTGAGCTGCAGGGTTGGATTTTTTCTGGGTTGGACGTCAACATGCGTAAATAAAAGTATGTAAGGAACCTGCGATTTTATTTTTCAAACAGAGATAGTAAAAAAGAGGCAAAAGGTATGATATGCAGCTTTAACTGCTTAAGCGTGTTGTTTTTATCAACAACAGGCCAGACATCATTGTATTTATCAACAACAGGCAGGACCAATGTTTTTTCAATATTCTTATAGTACTTCAAACAACATACAGACATGAGGCATTTATACTTGATATGCTCACCACTGAGGGCATATACCAAGAATGTAAATCTTTGCTTTCTGGGTTTGACTGATGTTTTAACTTCTCTGCCTCCCTTTGCTGCTTTACAGGACTTTTTCCAGTTTGCCAGCAGCCCTGGTGTTGACAGCACCTTGCGCAAAAGAGCTGAAAAATTTAAAGCTCATCTGACCAAAAAGTTTCGCTGGAACTTTGATGCAGATCTTGATGATTGTGCTCCAGTTGTGGTGGATCTTACAGAAGGGCTCACTGTTGACTGATGCTGTTTGTTTCCTGTATTTGAATCGTATATTATTGTGACATGAACACAGGAGAATATCCAGTTGCTGGACTGTTTCTGATGTTGGCTGTCACATTAAAAAAGTTAATTATTACGTTGGCTTGAGGGAATCAATGTGTTGTTTGATTTAAACATTATTATTATTACTGATGCTTGTGATACTCTTGCATACTACTGCTACTTTTTCTGGACAAAACTTCGGTACATAACTCATCCAGCATCATTTGTCACAGGCCCATGAATTAGGTGTTAAACTGAGGAGAGGTGTGCTATGACATTTATAAGCAATCCGGGGGTATGATGTTTTCAGGGCATACAAAAAAGGGCTAACAAATTCCATAGACTTAACATTGGGCAGACCTTTGTGATGTCAAAACTCTGCATCAGAATGTCGTACAGACTTGGGGGGTAGGCTCATATCACTTGGCTTTCAACTTGAATTTCAACTTTGTAGCCACGCCCTAGCATCCAACATGAATTAGCTCTATCGTAGCACCAGAACATCATGAAGACATGGGAGTGGGCTCTTTTGATTCAGGCTGTTTTCCATGTTAACTAGCTACACCCTAGCAACCATGGAATGAAATGAATAAGCCATATCTCAGCATAAGAACATTGTAAAGACATGGGTGTGCTTATTTGACTTCGACTTGAATTTTTCATGTTATATTCATTTTCATAAATTTCATTATATCTCTTGACCACTAGGGAGCACTGACTTAAAGCTTTACAGGTCCTCTCAGAACATGGCCTCGATGGACCAAGCTGAGTTTTGTAACGATACATTCATGAGTTTCGTAAAATACAGCATTTTATGACATAAGTCAAAATGTTTGATGCCCAAAATGGCCGACCAAGGAAAATTAGATACCGTTCAACTCAGCATGCCTCAAGGAATCAGGCCTCATGATTTTAGGACAAAGCATTCAAAAGGTATACCTCAAAATAGCCATTTTTCCTTTCTCAGCACCAGTAGGTGGGGCTGTGCCGAAACTGTGCATGCACCCCCAAGTCATTCCTGTGATGACACATGGTGTCAATATGCCTAAGCATTCCAAAGATACAGCCTCACATCCATTTTTGTGTAATCTTTCATCAAATTTGTTTGCACTTTATTTGGGAACGGTTGGTTTAATAAAAAAAAACTTTGATAACTTTTTGTCCTCAGTGTCTTTAGATACTACATACGAAATTTCATGCAAATCAGACAAAAGGACTAGATGAGTTCAAAAAAGTTCAAAATGGCGGAATAATATTCATGATTTAAAATGACATCATAGGGTGCATTTGAATCTGCATTGTTTCTAAGACTTACAAGTTAAAAGTTATGAGCATTAACATGAGTGAAACTTTGAACTGCTGGTGGTGCTATAGGGTTTGCGTTAGGGACTCTAAATTGGCTATGGTTACAGTTCAGACTGTTCTTTATCTGTGTGCCAAATTTTTATAACTTTCCTACTTACGGTTCTTTGGGCTGCCATAGACTTCAAGAGCAGAAGAATAATAATAAGAAAACTAACGATTTCATGAGGGGTCTTCGCCCTTTCTGGGCTTGACCCCAAATAATAATTTTAAGACGAATAACAATATGTTGCTTTCTCAAGCCAACATAATAAGCTTAAATAGAATAACAGTATGTTGGCTCGAAAATGAAATTCTTTGGCGTAAGATTGGGAGGACCGTGTTAAAGTCAGAGCTTGAGCTAGCTGGATGGAGCTGCAAACAGCGAAAACCAAACAGTAACCAAAATGTAAGTTGAACAACAGTGCCATCTGCTGTTTTGGAAGAAAGTTGCACAGCTGCATTTGTGAGAAAGTCTGTATGGTCACATAATGGCATTTGTGAGAACATCATGTTGAGACAATCTCATAAAAAATGTGCATTGTGAAACACAGTAGATCTATTTGTTACACCTCCGTTACACCTGTTACACCTATTTGTTATTTTCTCACGCATTTTCTCTCAAATTGCCTTTTCTATGGCGCGTTTTTAAGGCATTTAAGCGTTTTCTATTTGTGGGTGTAAAAGTTGACACAATTCAAATGCAAATCCAGATTGTTTGCATTTTCGTTTACACAAACGTACAATGTGTGCCAAATTTCAAATAAAAACACAAAGTCCATTTGTAACTGCACTTCCCATGTCTTTTACGTTACAACCCGTTCATATTTAAATTGCAATAGCAATTACCCATTTGCGATATTTCCTCTACGTTGCGTACTGAGTGTGCCAAAACTCAAAAGCAAGAGCAATTCTCTTTGCATTTCTGTTTACGATGTATTCACACAAACATGTCAGTCAGTGTCAGGGGTGGGACTATACAATGGGGTGTGTTTGTGTTGGGTAGTGATGTAACTTACAGCTGACTGCATTCTGGTGGTATTGTGGTCAGTGTGTAGTATGGAAATGTGATGAACTGAAGATCAGAGCCCAGTTGCATGAAAACCTAAAGTAAGGGTATCCATGAGGGAAGGGATTTTTTAAGAGTGTTGCAATGAATGGCTTAACCATCACTCAGCTTAGACATTTAACTTAGCTTAGGGTTTTGTAAATTGTTATTACTGCTTCTAGCAAATATTTACAGCTCTAAAGACTCTACTACTTTGTTATTTCTCTGTCCCCAAATTCTCTTTTCAGGTATTTTTCTATTGTGTATATTTTGTGTATGTATTTTATTTTTGTGTACTGTGCGTATTTTATAGTACTATTGCAAATCCCTTATATTTTGCTTAATGTAAATCTATCATCTATCTTGTTAATTATAACAATAACATGTCACGTAGTCTCAGACGTACATACTGACAGTCTGAATACATTACCCACTCACCACTGAGAGAGGTACAAGCTTTTGTTCTGGTTCAGTCAACCCTTTATTCATAAATCAACTACAAACCTTGTATCCTTAAATAATTTTATTAATATACGTAAAATGTATATAATATCTCGCACGTTATTTGCAATAATACCATGCATTATGCACTGAACCTGCTTGCATTTTATCTGTGATTTATTTTTATTATATGTAAAGCTGCTTTGATACAATTTAACATTGTAGAAAGTGCTATATGAATAAAATTTAATTGAACTGAAATTGTCAGGTCTCATCATGAATTACTATAAGGAACATTAAATATTTTATAACATATGCTAAAGTACATTTGGGCTAGCACAGCTGTACCAGCATCTTCTCCTTTGTCAATATTCCATAATTTGAGGATCAACAAATTTAATAATGCATCTGGAAAACCTTGATGAATCACGTGTAACTTTGCATTTGTCCACTGGTTGTTTTCTCATTTTGGACCAAAGCAAGTACGTTGTGTAAATTTGAATTTCTTCTCCTACATAGACCCAGTTGTCTGCACATTCTCTTTAAAGTTCAGAAGATAACTATTATTTGGTTATAATTAGCTAAATCTTTGTTATCCTGAAAGAAAGCAAATATAGTTTGACTAAGCCATCCCACTCTGTCACTCAGTCAGTATGCAACGAACATGATCAAGTGTGTTTATTCTCAACATTTTATTTCACCTTATTTCTCAAAATTTAACGTTTAACTCACCATTTTATTTTAATTCCCTTGAACTTTAATTTGAAATTCCCTTTAATTGAATTTCCCTTGAGTTTTTTCTCAAAACAGAATGACTTTATTTTCTAAATTTAGAGTTTATTCCCAGCATTTTATTTTCACTTTTTTCTCGAAAAACAGCAAGTTTAATCTCACATTATAATGACTTTAATCTTGAGATGTTTTTTCCTTGGCGCTAGTCCTCTTCCATTCTGACTGACATATGCAGAGAAGCAGACTGGGCTACACCCAATGGCTTTGCGAGATTCTATAGCCTTTGCGTGGAACCAGTTTCAGCTTGAGTTTTACTAGGTATTAATGGGTAATAATATGTGCCGTCTTATACATAATTTCCTGTAACCAGTGAATCTCAGACACGTTGTTTTTAACAATCATTTCGGCACCATTTTCACCATTTCATACCCTCTATATGTAATTTTTAAAAACTTCAGACTCAAAACTAAAAATATTCATCACTTGTAAAAGGTGTCTCCAGTGTTTAAAACTTTGCATTGTGCATTCATATTTTTAACGACACCTTGCACGAACATTGGTTCGAATAATTAATCATTCGAAGGACTAGACCTTTCTTGATCCTGCTTTTGTACCAAATCATAATTACAATCACCTGTTGACATCACCTGTTTCAAATCACATCATTATTTAACCAATTTACCTGATTACTAGCCCTAAATTGCTCCTGTTCCAACTTTTTTTGAAATGTGTTGCAGGAACCAGAATAGGAATTTTGTTTTTGGTTTTTTTGAAGAAAAAGCAATAAAAATCATGAGGAACACATTAAATAATGTGCTGTTGTATTGTCTGCAATGAAATACAAGTCAAAGTAAATTTAGAAATCACTACTTTCTTTTTTTTTGTGTTTTCCATACTGTCCCAACTGTTTCTGATTTGGGGTTGTATAAATATTTTTCCGTTTGGGCTAATATTTTCTGCCTTTTCTATATAGCCAGCATTTTCTGGCTTTGTTTTTCTGCTTGCATTGTGTGCTGCCCTCTGTAGTGCAGATCTCCAACTACCTCACTCTTTTGGGAGGAGGGAGAAATACGAGGGTCTTTAATCTTGAAAATGTATCTCATTTCCACCAGATGGGTTTAATTACTGTGCTAGAAACCAACTCAATATCCAAGTGTGTGAAGTTGGCGTCTCTGGGCCTGGGCTTATTCCATTGGGCCTCTATAATGGTATTCTGCTTTCTGCTTGGAAGAATAAAACTTCTGCTATAACCACTACATGTCCCAAAGTGCACACAGAAATGTTAATACACAGGATAAAAAGTGTAGCTATTATGTATAATGTGTGGACTGGCGACACTGATGTATTTCTGCAGCTGAGCTAGGCTCACACTTACAAAGATATGCACATGCTTTTAAGGGGTTAATCTCTCTCACACTGGTGAGTGGAACATCATGATTTTGAAAAATGTACAGCATGCGTATGCATATAAAAAAACTTCTCTTTCAGAACAGTAAGATTATGTTTTCTAGGTCTGGTTCCAGAACCAAATCTCTAAGCACCACACTGTGCTTCTGAAACTAGTAAGAGTGCTCATCAAATGTATATTCAGTTGACAACGACCATAAGCAAGAAAGTGCTTACCGTTTTACAAATTCATGAGCTTTCATGAGCAAACACTTTTCGAAAAGTTAGCATGTTTTTGCCCTCAAAATGCTATTTTGGGGATTTTGAATGGCCAAAACACATAAAAATTTTCAGTTTTGTTTTTTAAAAAGTTTTGTGAACACCCCCTAATATGTAAAAATGTAGGCAATGGCTCCTAATCTTCACTCACTTAAAAACCAAACCAAACATGGTATTATGGACCGGTAAAGTTTATTTTTTAACACATTTAACAAATAATCAAAATTACAAAAAGCAACAATGTTTAAAAAATATCACACAGTCTGCAAACTGTTACGATTACAGACTCTTTTGTATTATGTTAGTTTCTCCTTGTTTGTTTTGGTTCATTTCCTGTCTTCCCTTATTTGGTCATCTTCCTGTTCCTGTTTAATCAGTTAATTCCCATCACCTGTTAGCCCCTCGTTATAGTCACTATTTAAGTTACCCTTTCAGTTCGGTTCCTTGTCGGTGATTTTTTTGTATTCTATGATACGTGTTTTGAGTTGCTTTTGGTTTCTGGAAAAGTCTGATTTCTTGGAATATTCCCGGTTTTGGTCCTTCATTCGTGTTCCTGTGCTCCTGTCAGCCCTCAACACCTTACAGAATCACTGACCGGACAAAATGAAATTTAAACTAGCTGCAATTAATGTGACCCCGAGTGGAATTGCTAACAGCCTCTCCGAGGTCACAATGTTCATTTTTCAGAATGGCAGGACCATTGAGGGTTTCATGCTGGAGTTTGTTGGGAAGAGCCATTTCATTGCATTTGATGACCTCACCTTAATGGAGGGGATTTGGCACGGGCTGGACAACGAACTCTGCTTCGTCGTGCCGAGAGCTGATCCGCGCTGGACTTTCATGGAGTATGTAAACTTCGTGCTCTGGACAGCCGGATCAGTGTTCACCACTGCTGAGGGTGAGTTCGATCTGGACTCTGGAAACCTTATTGACTTTTACTCGGAAATTCTCATTCCTGTAGTTTCACATGAACTGTCAGTTTTAGGAAAAAAACCCACCCAACCTACCTCTCCCACCTCCTCTCATTCCTTTGTTTCCTCCATCTCCCTGTCTGCCCCTCTGCTCACCCTCAGCCTGCCGTCCGGTTGCTGCCATCTGCCAGTCTCCTGCTCCACCCACGCTGAGGCTGGAGGATCTCTCAACTCCGCCTCCTGCCTTCAATGCCCAGACTTCTCCTCGGTTCTCTGTTGCTCCGGCTCCGCCACGTCCCTCCGGATCTCCGTCTCTCCCTCGGTTGCCGAAGTCTCCTGCTCTGCCTTGGCCCTCCAGATCCTCGTTGTCACCCTGGCTCGTCAGCTCTCTGTCTCTGTTTTGGGCTCTGCCACCTTCTGCTCTGCCGCTGCCGTCGGTCGGTCCCAGAGAGTCGTCAGCCACTCCTCCACCATGGTTTCTCCCTCTGTTAGCTCAGCTGTGGTCATCATCATGGCGGCGGTCTGTTACTCCCTCCTGTCTCTGTCCTGGCTCCTCCATCCGCCAGCGCCGCCCTGGTCTCCCAAGTCTCATCCTTGGCTCCTTCCTCCGTCAGCACTGCCCTGGTCCCCCAAGTCTCCTCCTTGGCCTCTCCCTTCATGAGCACCACCCTGGTCTCTTGTTTGTCCTCCACCCCAAGCCCCTTCCCTCTTCAGTTGTTCCTCCTACAGCGCAAGGACGCGCCTTCCAGGAGGGGGGAGTACTGTTACGATTACGGACTCTTTTGTATTATGTTAGTTTCTCCTGGTTTGTTTTGGTTCATTTCCTGTCTTCCCTCCTTTGGTCATCTTAAGTATTAAATGGTACAGCACCTCAGTGTGTACGTAAACTATTATCAGATTACAGTCCATCATTAGCAAGCAAAATTCTGGCTTGTTAATAATTGCCCAAATATCAAAATCCACTGAAAGTGGTAGAACTATTACGTGAGGACCACAACATCAATTGTGGTGGACCATGTGATGTGACGTACCATGAGTGGGCAGAGTCCCACTGGATGTGTTCCTTTACCACCTTTAATGAAACATCCTTCCTAGGCTGCTAGCAGCATTGTGTAGGAAAATTATTCTTTCTGAACCGTCATCTTGAGTGGTGTAAGAAGTCATGTGGAGCTTCCCTTTTCTGAGGATCATCTTGCTGATCTAGGGTTAGGGATGGGTCATTCAGCACTTTCTCAGTGTTGAGTAGAATGTTAGAGTTCTCATTAAGAAGGTTTGTATATCTTGGATCCATGCAGTAGGCCCTGTACAATGACTGGTTATGAAGCTCAAAGTATCCCCCTGTACTTGGATTTCATACTCTAGCCATTCAGATAAGTGTGAAATTGGCACACTTTGTGGATGTATGAAACTTAAAATTTGATGTAATACCTGTTAAATATTCACAACATACCTATGGATAAGTGACATCAATATAAACAGTAAAGCGTAACAGTACTAAATATGAAATCAAACCGTTTGGGTTAATATAATAAAAGACACAATGGGTTTTAGCGTTGATAACCTGATGCACATTGTGATGGCCAAAAAGTATAAAAAGAAAGATCAAGTGCATTGCTTATATCATGGCAACTATAAAATAATATGCACTTACTTTGCATTAATGCACAACACCCATTCAGGGGGAGTTTTTTTTTTTATAATATTGACTACTGTTTGATCCTCAATAGTTTCACTAGTGGGCGATCAACAGTCCAGGGATGCTTCTCACTTCTTATTTGTGCATCCTAGTTTCATTTCAGTTTTCAATTCAATTACATTTATGTTTGCGTTTTACAATGTTGCATTGTTTCAAAGCAATTTTACATATAATGATAATAAAACACAGAAAACGTCTCTGGTTACATATGTGCCCCGGTTCCCTGCGACAGGGAACAAGATGCTGCATCATGGCTTTACACTATGGGGAATGTGCTGAATACATGTAAAATTACGTCTATTTATAGGCAGGTCAAGGTCATGTGATGTAGTGTTGCACACCACAAAGCCTTTAAAAGGCACCTGCAAAATACATCATCAGATTGCAAGCCTGAAAGAAGACCGTGCAGGCAAGACTGAAGTGTGGCAATGCGACACAGCATCTCATTCGCTGTCTCAGGGAATCAGGTAACATACGTCACCTGAGATTTTCTGTTTCAGGGGGAACTCAGTGCTGTCATGGCTTGATGCTATGGGGAATGTTAATACCCACTCTGCCACAGTGAGGGAAGGCCTGCTGCAGATGCTGAGACAGAAGATTCCTGGAAGCTGGACTGAAAGCACCCAAGGGATTTCATCCAGGAGAGATATTAGGTCAGAGAACCAGATTCGAATCGTCAGAGGAAAGGTGTACTGATGCAGCCTTGACCACGTCTGGACCATGGTATCTAGCCCCAATGGAGCTGGATGAGTAAGGCTGAAGCAGAGGGGACAGTGTGTTGACGTTCTGAGAATTTCTTGATGGCATCGCGTCCCTAGAGTGGGATCCAAGGTGAAAAACCAGGGACTGAATAACATAGAAAAGGTATGGAGCACTCGGCTCATAACCCTTGCCATCTTTCACGGGTGGATTTTGGGATGAAACTCTTTAGCCAGAACTGAAAGCTGCTGTCATGAGACCTAACAGCCTCTGAATCTAGAGGATTAAGTAGAGGGCTAAAAATACTGTCAACTGCTTCTGACTAGAGTCAATGTTATAGTGATGTTGTTATGAATTTCTTTATTAACAATATACTGAGATACTGTCAGAGAAAAAATTCTCTACTATAGGTATGAATGAACTGTCAAAAATAACAACGTATGTTTTATCCTTTTCCTAATCGCATCGTAAAGGACCCCACCCATCCCTCACACAGTCTCTTCCAGCTCCTGCCGCCAGGAAAACGGTACCGGAGCATCAGAGCCCGCACTGCCAGACTGCTCAACAGCTTTTTCCCCCAGGCTGTGAGAGCCCTGAACTCAAGCACTTATATATATATATATATTTCTCCCTTGTGCAATTCTGAGTGTGCTACACACAGGTGAGTAGGCCGCACAGACCACCTGTAGTAACACACTCTCCTCTATGTGCACTAGACACTTTTTACAACTGGGGGTACATAATCCCACAAAAGACTCGTATGTTTACAAGCCCATGCACTACAGATCATCTTGTACTGTTCTCCAGCCAGGAACAGTGCTTGACTTTCTTTTTCCTCGTGCAATATTTATGTGGAACATTTGTATAGTTTGTATTTAATAGTTTATGTATAGGCAACTTTATATATAGTATATTTATAATCTAATTCTGTTAGTATTTGTGTTTAGATTTATACTGTTTCACGTCATTGTTGTATGTCTGTATTTATGTAGCACCGTGGTCCTGTGAGGCACGACATTTCGTTCCACTGTATGTCCCCACATATAGCGGAATGACAATAAAGCTCAACTTGAACTTGAACTAACCGGGTTGCTAAAAGATGATTTCCAGTCAGGATTTAAACCATTTATCCGACTGATTTTGATACCAGAGCATGAGAATGGATGGAATATACCTTTTGACCTTCCTTTACCTGGATTTATTTGGACTGAATTTAAATGAACTTTGAAGTGAAATTAAATTCACTGTGTGAAACTGTCAAATCTGGTGAAAGACCCTGATTATCATAGTTTGAAACATACACAAAATCTGTTGATTTTGTATTTTTTATTATTTCATTCAGAGTTGTACTTGTCCTGTTAGATCTGGGGAGGGTGGGCGTGTACAGTTAGCTATATTTACTTTCTACATACGCACTTCAAGCAACCACTGTGTACTGAATACGTTCAAAGCCCAACTTGTCACATCTTGAGCATTTATATACTGCAGCACGACAGGCACAACATACAACTAACCCTTGTACATAGACCAAAAGCATTGGGTGGGTGGACTAGGATCCCGTTGCTCACTCAGTCTTCCTTAGATTAAGGGCTAAATATCCCTCACAAGGCATGTTCCCCTCCACCACACTAAGGAATTTAGACAGTTTAGGTAGATTGTTGATTAAGCAATCTTTAGTTGCAGAAGTTATTGTTCTACCGTATTTGTAGCAAGGAGCTGATTTTGCAACCATAAACGTATTAAACAGGACACCAGATGATGATCTGAATTGTCTTGGCTCTGCTGCAGAATATTAATGTCAACAATATTTACACCATAGGACAGTATTAAGTCTAAAGTCCTGACACATTATCGACATGGATGTTAAAATCACCAACAATTAGGACTTAATCTGTGGCCAGTACAGCTTCTAATAAAAAGTCAGCAAATTATTTAATAAAGTCTGTGTGATGTCCTGGTGACCTGTATACAGTAGCCAGCAGAAATGACGAACTGAATTTATTATTTACACTAGATGAAGTTATATTGAGCACCATTACTTCAAAAGAATTGTGTCTAAAATCAGATCTCTTTCAGAAACTTTGTAAATATTATTATGAAGTGCAGCCACACCCCCCCGTTACCTTTTGGACGAGGCTTATGCTTATAATAGTAATTTATACAGGTACCGGCAAAGTTCCTTTCCTTGCTTCCTTTCATTGCGTCTTAGCTTCATCCCCTTAGGATGCGAGCGAAGGATGCAAGGATGTTAGGGAGAGATAATACACCGATGTTTCCTTGTTCACACCTCTTCAGGAAGCTTCCTCGTTCCTTGCCTCCTCAAGGTGCAATTAGGGAATTGAGATATCCTTCTAGATGGCTGACTTTGATTGGATTCCAGGCCATGGCCTGGAGGACGGAGGAGTGAGGAAATGAGGAAGCATCAGTTTGATTGGATTTGAATAGTCCTGTTTTAAATGTTAAAGCATGCCATTTTTTGTGCTGGATGAGTCTACTGTGTATGTCATACTGGGGTGACTGTGGGTTTTGAAATTTGCATAATTTCTTGTTACCTTCCTGCTTTTAACTATAAAACTCCTTTGAAGCAATATGTATTGCATAAAGCGGTATATAAGGTGACTTGACCTCTGGTCCCTGATGCCCTGGAAACCAAGGCTTTTTTGTCCTGATGGCCTGCACCCTAGCCGACTCGGAGCAGATCTTATGTCGGACAATATCTCCAAGACCCCACAAACAATTTGACTAGTAAGTATAGACGCATCTCATCACTGTTGCCGTTCTGCTTCAAAAACAAATAAAAATGCTTGTATAGTTAAGTCAATAGAGACTGTGTCTGTTCTCCGAATGGTGAGGCAAAAAAATAGACCTGTGGCAAGACCTAGACAAAATCTTATCTTGATTAAACCAGAAAATAACACAAGAGAACAAAAACACCTCTTTAAGCTTGGACTCCTTAACATAAGATCACTAACACCAAAGGTGGTTATTGTAAACAAAATGATCTCAGATAACAGTTTTGATATACTTTGTTTAACTGAAACTTGGCTCAAGCCAGATGATTACATTGGTCTAAATGAATCCGCCCGACCAGGCTATTCTTCAAAGCTCAAGCCCCGTCTGGTAAGTCGTGGTGGTGTTGCTACTATTTATAGAGACATACTGAAGGTTTCTCAGATCAAACATCTTCCTTCGAATTGATGGTACTTGGTGTTACTGTACCAAACATAAGGAAACAAACTACACTTTCTTTTGCGCTGGCTACTGTGTATATACCTCCTGGGCACCACATTAAGTTCCTGAACTAATTTTTGGTTTTTCTCACTGATCTGTTGGTGTCTGCTCTGATTGTTGGAGATTTTAATATTAATATAGATGATGCTAATGATGTGGCAGGAACTACATTCAAACTGTTTTGGAGTCACACAAAACATTACTAGACCTACTCATCACTTTAATCACACACTAGACCTAATTATATCACATGGACTAAACCCTACAGATATAGATGTCACACCGCAAAGTGATGAGATCACTGATTATCATCTTATTTCATGGGCAATACAAATTACTGATGTTAGCTCTATCGCTCCTCGCTATCGACTGGGGAGAACCATTACTTCAAACACAAAAGTCAGATTCACATATGTCTTGCCCAATATGTCTAACCTACTCGGCACACCCATAAATGCAAAAAATCTAGATAATTTGACAATCAGCATGGATACCTACTTTGGATACTATTGCACCCTTCAAACTAAAAAAAGTTAGAGAAAACAATATTGCTCCATGGTATAACAGTACGACTCTCACTCTAAAGAGAGAAACCTGCAACCTTGAGCGTAAATGGAGGAAATCAAATCTTGAAGTATTCAGATTAGTGTGGAAGGATAGTATGTCCCATTATAAAAAGGCTCTAAAAGCAGCAAGAGCTTCTCATCTTAGCACACAAATAGAAAAACATAAAAACAACCTTAGGTTTCTGTTCAATACCGTTGCCAGATTAACAAAAAAAACAAATACTACCTGAAGACATTGTGCCATCAAACTTTAGTAGTAACAACTTCATGAACTCTTTCACAAAGAAAGTTGATGTCATACGCCATATAATTGAGAATACACAACCTCAAGTTCAAGTTGAGCTTTATTGTCATTCCGCTATATGTGGGGACATACAGTGGAACGAAATGTCGTGCCTCACAGGACCACGGTGCTACATAAATACAGACATACAACAATGACGTGAAACAGTATAAATCTAAACACAAATACTAACAGAATTAGATTATAAATATACTATATATAAAGTTGCCTATACATAAACTATTAAATACAAACTATACAAATGTTCCACATAAATATTATACGAGGAAAAAGAAAGTCAAGCACTGTTCCTGGCTGGAGAACAGTACAAGATGATCTGTAGTGCATGGGCTTGTAAACATACATGAGTCTTTTGTGGGATTATGTACCCCCAGTTGTAAAGTGACTAGTGCACATAGAGGAGAGTGTGCTACTGCAGGTGGTCTGTGCGGCCTACTCACCTGTGTGTAGCACACTCAGAATTGCACAAGGGAGAAATAAAAAAAAATATATATATATTTAAGAGGTATGAGTTTTTTTTCAGAGGGGGGCCGTGCTTGAGTTCAGGGCTCTCACAGCCTGGGGGAAAAAGCTGTTGAGCAGTCTGGCAGTGCGGGCTCTGATGCTCCGGTACCGTTTTCCTGACGGCAGGAGCTGGAAGAGACTGTGTGAGGGATGGGTGGGGTCCTTTACGATGCTGGTGGCTTTGTTGGAGCATCGTGAAAGGAAAATGTCCAGGATGGAGGGGAGAGGGGCACTGATCTTTGCAGCTGTGTTCACTGTCCGCTGGAGGGTCTTGCAGTCTGCGGCGCTGCAGTTCCCATACCAGACAGTGATGCAGCTGGTCAGCACACTCTCAATGGTTCCCCTGTAGAACATGGTGAGGATTGGTGGAGGGAGACTTGCTCTTTTCAGCCGGCGGAGAAAGTGTAGGCACTGTTGTGCCTTTTTGGAGAGTGACGTGGTGTTGGTGGTCCAGGTGAGATCCTCTGTGATGTGCACCCCCAGGAATTTAGTGCTGCTGACTCTCTCCACAGTCGAGCTGTCGATGGTCAGTGGGGGGTGGTCAGTGGAGTTTCTCCTGAGGTCCATCACAACCTCCTTTGTCTTCTCCACATTGAGGGACAGGTTGTTCGCGCCACACCATGCCGCTAGCTGTGCCACTTCCTCTCTGTAGTGCGTTTCATCGTTGTTGCTGATGAGACCTACCACCGTTGTGTCATCAGCGAACTTGATGATGTGGTTGGAGCTGAACTTGGCAGTGCAGTCGTGGGTCAGCAGTGTGAAGAGCAGCGGGCTGAGCACACAGCCTTGTGGGGCACCTGTGCTCAGTGTGGTAGTGCTCGAGGTGTTGTGGCCGACACGGACTGACTGGGGTCTTTCAGTTAAAAAGTCCAGAATCCAGTTACAGAGAGAGTTGTTAAGGCCCAGCAGGTGTACTTTATTAATGAGCTGTTGTGGGATTATAGTGTTGAATGCTGAGCTGAAGTCAATGAACAGCATTCTTACAGCGTTCTTTTGGTCTAAGTGGGTAAGAGCCAGGTGGAGGGTGGAGGAAATTGCATCATCCGTAGAGCGGTTTGGACGGTATGCAAACTGGAGCGGGTCGAGTGTGTTGGGGAGGCTGGTTTTTATGTGATTCATCACTAATCTCTCAAAGCACTTCATCATGATTGGAGTCAGTGCTATGGGACGATAGTCATTCAGACAGGACACAGGTGATTTCTTAGGTACCGGTATGATGGTTGTGGACTTAAGACACCTGGGGATGACTGCCTGGCTCAGCGAGATGTTGAAGATATCTGTTAGGACATCTGTCAGCTGTGCAGCACAGTCTCTCAGTACACGGCCAGGTATGTTGTCAGGACCCGTAGCCTTGCGTGGGTTAATCCTAGACAGTGTCTTCCTCACTACGGCTGGAGACAGACAGAGCGCCTGGTCGGTGGGAGGTGTGGGCAGTTTTTGTGCAGGTGTGTCATTCTGCATTTCAAACCGTGAATAAAACTGGTTAAGTGCATCTGGAAGGGATGTGTCGTCATCACAGGCCTGTGGCAGGGGCTTGTAGTCAGTGATGGTCTGAATGCCTCGCCACAGGCTCCGTGAGTCTCTGCTGTCTGTGAAGTGGTTATTGATTTTTTTGTGCATATGACCGTTTTGCATTCTTGATGCCACAGGACAGGCTGGCTCTTGCTGTTTTTAGGGCTGCTTTATCTCCTGATCTGAATGCCTCATCTCTGGTCTTTAGCAGCCCACGAACCTTTGCCGTCATCCACGGCTTCTGGTTGGCACGTGTGGTGATGGTCTTTGTCACTGTCACATCATCAATGCACTTCTTGATATATGCACTCACTGTTTCAGTGTACTCATGCAGGTCGGTGCTGTTGTTGTAGGTGGCTGCCTCTTTAAACATGCTCCAGTCTGTAGTCTGAAAGCAGTCCTGCAGTGCTGAGGTAGCATCATCCGGCCACACTGTGATGAGTTTTTGAACCGGTTTGGTGATTTTTAACAGTGGATTGTATGCTGGGATTAGCATAACAGAGATGTGATCGGAGTACCCGAGGTGGGGGCGAGGTTCAGCCCTGTACGCGTCTTTCTGTGTTGTGTAAACAAAGTCCAGTGTGTTATTTTCCCTTGTAGCAAAGTTCACATGTTGGTAGAACTTTGGCAAGACTGTCTTTAAGTTTGCGTGGTTAAAATCTCCGGCTATGATGAAAAAGCCGTCGGGGTTGTTTGTTTGTTGATCGCTGATGGCGCTGTACAGCTCGCGAAGCGCGTCCTTAGCGTTTGCACACGGGGGGATGTAAACCGCGACAATAACAATGGCCGTGAACTCCCGCGGCAGATAGAACGGTCTGCACTTCACAAACATCACCTCCACCAGCGACGAGCAGTGTTTAGTCACTACCGCAGCATTATTACACCATTCTCTGTTGACGTACACACACAAGCCGCCCCCGCGAGTCTTACCAGACAGTAATGAATCCCTGTCCGCTCTGTAGCAGGTTAGTCCGTGCAGCTGAATGGCGGAGTCCGGGATGTTGTCGTTTAGCCATGTTTCAGTGAAAACAAACACACAACAATCCCTTGACTCATGCTGTGTAGACCGACTGAGTTGAATTGAGTCCAGTTTATTTATCAATGAGCGAACGTTTGCGAGCGTTAATGATGGGATCGCTGGTCTGGTGGGGTTAGCCCTTAGCCTAGCTCGTACAACCCCGCGCTTGCCACGTTTCTGTCCCCTCTCACAGCGCCGGCGGTTTGTGTGGGTAGCATCAGTGGACGGGGCCGCGGTCTCAGGGTTCGGCTTCAGCAGCAGGCAGAGGCCTCGTAGCTTCTCGGTGGTCCCCGGAGAAAGCTGATGTTTGTACGCACTACCGATTTCAAAAAGGCTCTGGCGATCATATTTGTGTTTCCGAGCGTTTATCTGTTGATTTTGCGGAGAAATTAAACTGTTTGAAGACGAAGAGACGAGACTAACAGACATAAAAACACCATCTTTTGGACCCGGAGTAGCCACTGCGTCCAACCGCGCCGCCATCTAGCAACCTGCAACTTCACCTGATGATTCACCCTTCTTAAACACTGCCCCTCTAGAACACCTCCAATGCTTCACAGCTATAGGCCAGGATGATTTACATAAGCTTATCATTACTTCCAAACCAACAATGTGTTTATTAGACACCATACAGACTAAACTATTGATAGAGAAACTACCAGAAACTGAGGAGCTTCTTCTCAATATTGTAAACTCCTCTCTATCTCTAGGTCATGTCCCGAGTCCCTTCAAGTTAGCAGTTATTAAGCCTCTCTTAAAGAAACCTCAACTAGATACAAATGAACTGACAAACTACAGACCCATTTCAAATATCCCGCTCATGTCTAAAATATTAGAAAAGGTTGTATCCACGCAACTGTGTAACTTCTTACCCAGTAACAACATATTTGAAAAGTTCCAGTCAGGAGTTAGACCACATCATAGCACTGAAACTGCCTCTGGTCAAAATTACAAATTATTTACTTCTAGCTGCAGATAAGGGTTGCATCTCATTGTTAGTTCAACTTGATCTTAGTGCGGCATTTGACACAATAGACCATGTAATCCTGTTAGATAGACTACAAAATTACATCGGCATTCAAGGTCAAGCTCTTCAGTGGTTCCGCTCCTACCTGTCTGACCGTTACCATTTTGTTCATTAAAATGGGGAATCATCAGAATTAATGCCAGTAAAATATGGTCTGCTTCAAGGATCTATTTTAGGCCCTCTGCTATTGATTTTATACATGTTGCCCCTCAGTAATATCATTAGATGTCATGGGATAAATTTCCACTGTTACGCTGATTATACTCGACTATATATTTCATCAAGACTGGATGATATTCCTACCTTAGCTAAATGATCAGACTGTCTTAAAAACATAAAACATTTTCTTCTTTTAAATTCAAACAAGACAGAGATATTACTTATTGGAGTTACTTATAAGTAAGAAGCTCTCTGATTACAGTTTCCAATTAGAAGGTTGTGACGCCACCTCATCTAATACTGTTAAAGACCTGGGTGTCATATTAGACAGTAATTTGTCTTTTAATAATCATGTGGCTTATATTATAAAAACTGCCTTCTTCCACCTTAGAAACATCGATAAGCTGTAGCATTTTATCTACTCCTGATGCTGGTCCATGCTTTTATGACCTTCAGACTGGACTATTGTAATGCACTTCAAGGTGGCTGTCCAGCATCCTTAATAAACAGGCTACAGTTAGTCCAAAACGCAGCAGCTAGAGTTCTTACCAGGTCCAAGAAATATGACCATATAACTCCAATTTTGTCAGCTCTACACTGGTTACCTGTTAAATTTAGTATTATTTATAAAATTCTACTGCTTACCTACAAAGCCTTAAACGCGTTTACCCCTTTGTACTTAACTGATCTTCTCTCACGCTACGAGCCAATGCATGCCTTACGCTCTCAAAACTCTGGTCTTCTGGTCATTCCCAGAATTGCAAAGTCCACTAAAGGTGGCAGAGCTGTTTTGCACTTGTCTCCTAAATTTTGGAATAGCCTGCCCAATGCTGTTTGGAGCTCAGTAACTCTCTTGCAGTTTAAATCCAGTTTAAAGACACATCTATTTAGCCAAGCATTCTCATAATGCTTCTCATCACTTGCTTCTCATTCTACCTCAAAGTAAATAAAATCTTATGGTCTTAACGTTATGAACAGCAGCTACGCTAATTTTTCTCTGATTTGGTTTTCTATCCCCAGGTTTCAATACCGGTGTAGTTATAGATTACATATACAGATGGACTCAACATCTGACAGATCTACCCAAGCTCCAGTTCCTCTTGAAAACTGCCCCTGCTACGGTACAGTCTGGTGCTCATCCTCGTGCCATAGAGCAATGACTACAGCGACACCTGGCCCACCCAAAGCACCGGGAATATGTGATGGACATCTTTTTTAGCTTTAGCTAAGGACTGCAGCATTAGCGTGCCAGAGGAGAACTGGCCCTCCCTGCTAAACCTGGTTTCTCTCAAGGTTTTTTCTCCATTTATAAATCACTGGCGTTTTGGTTCCTTGCCACTGTTGCCCTGTTGGCTTGCTTACTGGGAGACTGCTGATATTAGCTTAGAACATTTGCTTTGTGAACATTGCGTTTTTTATCATTGTTTATTAATTTTTGTTCTTTTTTCTTCTTAATTTTCTCTCCTTTCTCTTTCATCCTCAATTTCAGTTTTCACTATTATATATTTTAGGATATTTTTCATTTGTACAGCTGCTTTGTAACAGTGTGCTTCTGTGAAAAGCGCTATATAAATAAATTTAACTTGAACTTGTCGCTGCACTCATCTCCTGATTGAGATCTGATTTCAGAACTCTTTTGAAATAATAGTGCTTAATATAACTTCATCTTGTGTAAATTATAAATGTACTTTGTCATTTCTGCTGGCTACTCTTTACAGACCACCAGGGTACCACACAGACTTTATCAAAGATAAACTGACTTTTTATCAGAAGCAGTATTGGCCACAGATCAAGTCTTAATTGTTGGTCATTTTAACATCCACGTGGATAATTAAAAAGATGCATTGGTGTTTGACATTTTAAACTCTCTTGGTGTCTCATAACATGTCAGGACCTATGCATTGTCATTGTCGACCATACCTTAGATTTAATACTGTCCTATGGTGTGAATGTTGATGACATATTCTGCAGCAAAGCAAAGACATTTCAGATCATTATCAGTGTCCTGTATAGTACATTTACCTATGGTTGCAAAATCATCTCCTTGCTGAAAATATAGTAGAACGATAACTTCAGTCACTATAGATCAGTTTCATCAACAATCTACCTGAATTGTCTCAATTCCTTAGCATAACAGATAACTTTGAAAATCTTGATTTGTGCAGCACAAAATGTTAACTTCCTCTTCTCTAACACCTTAGACAATGTTGCTACTCTATGGTTAAAGTAGATAAAGGACAGCAGTCCAACACAGTGGTATAGCAAGCATACCCACAACCTAAAAAGACCTTTTAGAAGAAAGTAAACACAACCCTAGATATTTGTTTGATACAGTGGGTAAATTAACCTAAAATAACCATAGCCAATTTCATAGCAGTGATGATTTTATTAATTTCTTTAATAACAAAATAGATACTGCCAGAAAAAAAAACATAAACATGCAAATGCCTGCAACACAATCACATTAGATGGTGCATCATAATTTGCCCAAGTCTAAATCAACTATCTAAATCAACAACATATATGCTAGATCCTATACCTACCAGGCTGTTGAAAAAGATGCCACCTGAAATTATAGATCCTCTGCATATTATTATTAATTCATCGTTGGTGTTGGGATATGTCGCAAAACCTTACAAACTGGCTGTTATGAGACACCTTATTAAAAAACCACAAGTTGATCCCAGGGAACTAGTAAACTACAGACCCATCTCAAATTTACCTTTTATTTCAAAAATACTGAAAAAGGTGGTGTCTTCACCAGTGATCCAATGATGGGTTAAATGGGTCATATTTCGGTATGGGTTACCATATCTGACAAATGTCACTTTTACTTTCATCAGAGTGACAAATGACTTGTTTGTCGGCAGATCATGGCTGCATCTCTTATCTAGTGTTACTTAACCTTAACACAGCCGTTGACACTACTGACCACAGCATTTTTTTAAATAGGCTTGAAAATTATGGAGGCATAAATGGAGCTGCATTGGCATGGTTTAAATCATATTTATCGGACCAATTCCAGTTGCTGTGACTGAAAAGGTGTCATATCAATCAAAAGTTCAGTATGGAGTACCGCAGGGCTCAATGCTTGGGCTTCTACTTTTCACCCTGTATATGCTACCTCTGGGAGCAATTATTAGGAGACATGGAGTTCATTGTTATGCTGATGATACTTATTGTTTGACACCCGGCATAAATATTATTATAGAGTCATATATTCTATAGAGTATAGTCAATATCAAAACTTGGATGACTAGCAACTTTCTACTATTAAATTCATACAAAACAGTTTTAATAATTGGGCCAAAATCTTCCACACTGAAGAACTTAGAACACTGTCTTACTGTCTGATGGATGCTCTATAAAGCCTGCTTTTTTAGCTAAGAATCTGGGTGCCTTTGTTGATAGCAATTTGTTTCCAATATTTGTAAAACTGCATTTTTCCATCTTAAAAATATATCAAAACCACAAAGCATGCTCTGTATGTAATGCACTGAAACATCAATTTCAATTTTAATGCACTTGTGACATCAAGAATTGATTATTGCAATGCCCTACTTGGTGGCTGCCCTACAGGATTAATACAAAAACTCCAGCTTGTTTAAAATGCAGCAACCACGAGAATGAACAAGCATGATCATATTACTTGTTCGTTAGTGCATAGTGCATATCATATGTTGTTAACACTGCACTGGCTGCCTGTCAAGCATTGTATAACTTTACAATTATGCTGATTACTTACAAGACCCTGAATGGTTTAGCTCCTCAATACCTGAGCAAGCTCCTTATGACAGTCCTTCATGTTCACTGTGATCTAACAAAATCTGGCCAGTTGATAATACCCAGAATTTCAAAATCAAGCTCTGAGTGTCAGGGTCACGGGAGACGATCCCAGTCACAGACAGCGTTTTAACTGAAAAAAAACCTTTTATTTATAAAGAACAAAACAACAACCCATGAGGGGGTAAAAAACGAGAACAGAACAGGCAGTAACAAGAACTAAGGATGTTTCCCAAAAACCGGAGCAAAAGAAACGGAAAAAAAACAGAAAAGACGGAGCACAAACACAGGACGAAAACACGCCGGGACAATGACTCTGAAAACTCGACTGGACTGTAACCAAGACAAGACACAGCGTGGGAAAAAGCCACATAGGAAGCAGGATGAACTGACACAAGACAGAAAACATGGGTCATTAAATAGGACAAAGACAACGATGAACAGGTGCGTGAAATCAGCGCTGACGAGACAAGAGAACAAGGGGGCGGGGCCAAGACGCACGACCGGAGAGCACATGGCGAATGTAAACAAAAACAGAGGCCCTGTGCTTCCACAAGAAACAAGGACCCAGAGCATGAGTTCATGACTCCAAGAATCAAGACTAGAACGAGTCCAACCGTCCAAACGAATCCAAACAACATGCTCTGACACAAAACACAGGGGATGTCAGGATCCTGGCAAGATAATCTAGAGAAATATAAAACAGGATGCCAGGACCCTGACACTGAGATCCTTTTCATAGTTGGCACCCAAACTCTGGAACAGAACTCTGGTCTTCCCAGTATTTGCCCGGGAGGCAGGTACACTATGTCAGTTTAAATCTAGATTAAAGACCCACCTCTTTAATCTAGCCTACACATAGTCCTATGGATTTATTACTCAAATCCTGTAAGTGTCAGGATCTGGACAGGAACCAAGCAGAGATTCGATTGCAGGTTAGATATTTTATTAATGAAAGACTTTCAACATGTAACAGCCCAGAACATATAATAGAAAGAAATAATAGAATACTAGATCACCTGTTTGAGTCCAGTTTGAGAGTCCAGTTTGCCAACAGGAAGAGAACTAGATTCTAGCAAGAGTGCAGCAGTCCAACAAGTTGTAGAGGACTGGAGGTCAGACAAATAAGTAACACGCTAACAGACAGGCAGATACAGGTCCATTTACAGAGAGATTGCAGCGGGCAACTGGGAGGGAGAAGAGTAGGGCAGGAGAATTCGTCTGGGCGACTGGGTTGGAGGAATGACTGGAGAAACCCAGAAAGAGCGAGGAGATGGTGGATACTGGGGGTGATACTGGCGGCAGGAACGGGGAGAAACAAAAACTGAAAAAGAGAAAAACAAAACACAAGAAAAGCCAGGAGTCTAAACGATAACGGAAGACTACACTACACTACACTACACTTCAGTACACTACAGTACACTACAGTAGAGAAGAGATGAGGTCCGAAAGCAAACCTAAGCAAAATTTCTTCAAAATTATTTCACAAAAGACAACAAACATGGGGAGACTATAAAGGGAAGTTTATGAGGGAGAACAGGTGGGGAGAATGAGGAAACAAGGAAGGGAAGCTAACAAGGAAACAAGAGGGTGAGGAAGACAAGACAATGACAGATTGAGCACATGGCAAACTGTCAAAACAAGACCATGTGCTCAAACACAACAAAACATGCTGACAGATCACAAAGATAAACAAAGCCCTGGGCTGATCAGACCAGTATTAGGACATTAAAAGATTGTTAGGCTGCATTAATTAGGTAAACTGGAACTGGGGACACTTCCCATAAGAACAGATGTACTGGCTCCACATTAAATCTATCTGTCTTTTATTTTCCCAAGGTCCTGTAATCAGCTGGATCTGGACTTTATCCAGACCATATGGTGGGGGACATCATCGGGATTCAATGGACATTACTTATTAAACTTACTATTATCTACATACCTCCAGCCTAGTTAATTTCTATAGTTTTGTTCCCTGCCTAGTCACAGCAGTGTGATGTTTGCTGCAATTAGTAACATTATGCTTCTGTCGCCATTTCTATTGGTAACATTTCTCAGTGCTTGACATATTGTCAAATATAATTTGACCCGACAGTTTCTTTCTTTGATTATTATCAACTCTCCATTCATATCCAAGCTTATTGCTAATTGCAGCTGTAACGTGCCAGAGGAGAACTCTGGGCTGAGCCTGGTTTCTCCCAAGCTTTCTTTCTCCATCTTTACATCATTGGAGTTTTGATTCCTTGCCACTGTCGCCCTGTTGGCTTGCTTACTGGAAGACTGCTGACATCTAACTAGCTTTAGAGTTTAAATTGTTAATATTGCTTCCAGTGAAATTATATAATTACGGTCCTATATTACGGTCCTATATTACGGTCCTATATTACGGTCCTATATTACGGTCTGACATCTGTTTATACAGATGTCAGCATCACAGGATTGGGGGCTGAGTGGATCAGAGGATCAATTGTTTTCAAAAGAGTATGAGAGGATTCAGAGGTTTGTGAAGTATTATACAATGGGTGCTGAGGACTCACAGAGCACTGATAATGATGTAGTCAGGGCCATTCTGTCCAGCAGACAGAATAATGATTCTGATGTCACCTTGGTTGAGTTTTTGGCACTTCATCCTGATGTTATGAGCAGGAAAAGAACTTGAATCGGTTACTTGAATCAGGTGAGAAACCTCTATTGGATCTGGTTCGTTCAAGGTTCTATTGGCCAAGGATGGGAGCTAAAGTGGAGCAAAAAGTTAACACCTGTAGTCGCTGGGTCCGCAGGAAAGCCACAGAAAAGTGCACCCTTAGTAAACATCCAAGCCACAAGATTCTTACAGCTTGCTTGTATGGATTTTCTTTCTCTTAACCCTGACAAGAACAACACTTATTTTAATGATAATGGATTTCTTTTAAAGTATGCTGTGGCCATACCAACACAATCAAACGCAAGAACTGATGCAATGTGCTTTTGGGATCAGTTCATTGTGCATTATGATTTCCTGAGTGGTTTTCCTGAGTGGTTTTCCTGAGTGGTTACATAGTGACCAAGAACCAGATTTTGAATCCCATACCATAAAAAAAGAACTTTGTGCAGTTGCTGAGATTCAAAATATCTTAACAACACCATACCACCCTCGAGAAAATCCTGTGGATCGATTAAACCTGACTTTGTTAAACATGCTTGGATTGTTGGAAAAAAAGGATAAAAACCATTAAAAGGATTTTGTTAAATCTTTGGTCCATGCATAAAATTGCATTTTTGTCAGGAACACAACAGAAATCCAAATGCGGTTAACGGTCTTTATTAAGACAGAGAGTTCAACACAGCAGTAATGCAAACAGAAACAGATGCAGGGTGGCTCCAGCGCAGGTGGGGAGGGAGAGAGCGGGGCAGCGGGAACCGGGAGGGTAACGGGCAGAGCAGGAGGGTGGCTGGGCGGCAGACGGGCGGTGGAGCGGGCGGTCAGGTAGGGAGAGAGAGGGAGAGGGACAACAACCGGAGAGGCGATCTGCAAAATAGGCTGGGGCAAAAGGGAAAAAGAGAACACGACAAGGCTAGAGTCTCAACACACGACAGACAAGACAAGAGGTCAGGTAGCGTTTCCACCGGGACGATCTAACAATGCAAAATGGAGCGCCTTGGAGAAGCGGTAGCGGTTTCTACCGTGCGATCTAACAATGCAAAAACGGACGGGGGTGGGGTGGGGGAGTGGGGGTTGTGGTTGTGGTAGATAAAGGGGAACAAATCTACGGGGAACAGGTGCTGGGGATTATAATGATACAAGGAAACGAGAAACAAGGAAAAAAGGAGTGCGAGGAACGTGGACGCTGGAGCACGTGGCCTTGTTTGGCAGCTGGCCACGTGCTCCAGCGTCCACGTTCCCTCGCACTCCTTTTTTCCTCCGACAGAAAACAATAACACAGCACGAAGACCAAACAAGGACTGGGATGATCACACCTAGGACCTGACAATTTTCCCCATATAAGCTACATATATACAACCTTGGTTGCAGCTTGATCTTGTATTTGGTTTTACCCTATAAAAACAGTTATATATTATTTGCACAGTATCTTATTTGCAGTATGTTAACCTAAGTTTCAGTTAAGTTGTGAAGTTGCTTTGTGAAATACACAGAAAATTGCTCAAAATAACAAAATTCTGTTTGATAAACATGTGACCATTTCATCTTTGGATGTAGGAGTTAGTAAGAAATGTCTGTATCTGCGGGAGAACAAATTGAAATCTGATAACTATATTGTTGTGAAGCAAGCTTCCAGCCTACCACTGTCTGTCCAGAGATAAAGCATGGGCTGCTTCACACTCTTCATAGAAATCTTTTAAGACAATAGGGTACAATAGAGTACCTGGCATAGTAACCAGGTATTCATAGTGTCTGGAGGGTGTAATGAAGGTCGTCTTCCACTGTACACACTTCACAGATCCAACTTGGTAAAAATTTGAAAGTTCCTCGAGGGCAGCTGGGACCAAAAGCAATGGATAGGGGAATTTAACTATTTGCGAATTAAGGGTTTTGTAATCAATACAGGGCCCCAAGCCTCCGTTCTTCTTACCCACGAAGAAACAACTTGGGGCAGCTGGAGAGGTGGATGAACTTTTGATTAAGAGCCTCCATTATATACTCCTCCATGGCCTTGCATTCTGGGATGGACAAAGGATATACTCTACCTTTCTGGAGTTTGGCTACAGGCAGCAAGTCAAAAGCGCAGTCCCATGGCCGATGTGGTGAAAGACGTGTAGTTTCTTGCTTACTGAACACATCCTGGAATGACTGGTATTTAACGGGAATTTGGGGACAGGCTTGGGACTCTGGACTCTCTATGTTGGTCGAACAAAGTTGAAGTGCTTGATTTTAGGGTCAGACAGGTAATTTTGAAGACGGAACTCACTCCATTAGATGACTTGACTTGTTGACCACTGAATTTCAGGGGAGTGTTCAGAAAGTCATAGGCGTCTCAGGATGATGTCCATGGTTGAGCCCTCCAGCACCAGATGTACTCCCGATGGAAACACCCAATAGGAGGAGACTTGTAGCAGATCTTCCCACGCCCTAACAGTTTTCGTTGGATCATTTTAATGACGTGAATGCAGCGAGTGTATGAAACTGTAACGTTTAATCACTTATGGAGGTTTTCCCTTGGCATAAATGGATGAGCTCATGAAATGCACTGGAGAGACTTGAGGTGAGTATATGATGAGGGTAAGACAGGTAAGGCCACAACGAACAAGCTGCAAGACCAGACGACAGAGTGAGGATTGCGTGTAGCTTTATACATGCTGGTAAATAGGTAGCAGGTGTGCGTGACCAATACTCGGGCGACTGAGAGCGTGGGGGCATGGTTGGCAGTGGGGGTGTGTTCCTGACAGTAAGTGCCTCATATTTAGATACAGAATACAGAATACGTATAGGGCTCCAGGTGCTTGAATCATTAGGTTTTATCTGTTTTCCTCTCCATGTTCCATGTTTACTATATTTCATGTGATTGCCTTGGTTTGTGTTTACAGTAAGTTAAACTTACTAACCTTACTTGCCTTGCTTAATTTAATTGCGAGTTCATTTAATGTATGCCAACCACAGCTGGTGCCTTATGAATTCACTACTTGAACATCTACTTCCTGTGTCAACTGCTAATCCAGGAAGAGTTCAGCTCAGTATATGAGCCATAGGGCTCTCTCTGATACCCCTCCATAGACAGGAAATTAAGGCAAAGCCAGTTCTGATCTGTTTTGATAAATTTCACAAAGCTCTTCATTTCCCTGCATGGAATTCTTTTCTTACTATTTGTTTACCTTCACCTAAATGCTTCTGTCTATTCTACCCTTTCATCAACACTGGTCTCCTTTGGTCAGTAGCCTCATTTACATCACTTTTTTACCAATCTGTGGCAGACCATCAATATAACAAATTCACAGCAGGCTAAATGAGAGAGAACTAATTCTCACAAAGACCATTGGATGAACTGCACCCTTCTGTGTAAAAATTTCTGATTCTTAAACGACCAAGCTGCAAACACATCTAGAAGACTTCCATGACCTAACATTACTGGAACTGTACAGCATCACCCAAGTATTGCAATCCAGGCACATAAATCTTCCTAAAACCAGAACACTGTACTGTTTATAATAATCTCTGTTGTTTAATTATCATTTAATTACTTTCTTCTGATATGATTGAGAAAATGTACACAAATCACTCGTAAATATTAAAAAACATTTCTTGCTTTCTCATGTTTTCTGCTTTGATGTCTTAATCTGGTAGAACAGAACACACATTTAAAAAACAATTGTCTGATAGAATGTAATTCTGAAAACTCAACACATATGCATTTGAGATGCAGTCTTTGGGAAGCATCGAATGCAAACATTTTTGGCTCTCTACTCTCATACATTTCCTCATGCTTATCTGAGCAGCTTGCTGCATTTCAAGTAGACAGAAAGAAGCTGAATAAGATTCAAAAAAGGTTTTTGATTATAAAGTCTTAAAAGGTGTGTTAGTCATTGCCAGAGCACTGAGACAATGTACTATTCATGGAGATCAGAAAAGAAGAAAATGGAAATAAGATTTTTTGGCTGGAGAACTGTTACAGCCATCTGTCCATAGTATTATAAGTATTATGCTGGTATGCACCATTGAAATGGAATCGATTTATATAGCCTATTCATATGTGTGTATTTCTAGACAGCCTCATGTGAAAAGAGAATATCTTTCAGAAGAGAAACTTACTGAAGGGTTACATAAATGTCGCTTAAATTATTATAATGTTAGTTAAAATGTTGTGAAATCAAACCAGACCATGGATGAATCGTTAGTAATAATCATCATTAGTCACTTAGTATATAGTAAGTATATAGTAAATCAAAACAATATGAAGAATATCAAATGATAGGGATTGGTGGCATGTCAAACTTGTCCTTGTGTAACACAGGTAAAAATATAGTAGCAAATTTAAATATCTGAAATTGTGCTGTTTTATTAAATAATACATTTTCAGTCCATGATTCCATTCCTGTAATATTGCTGTTGTAAAAAGTCATTGAAGTCCAATAATAGATGGATAGATTTTATCAAAACGTCCTTCACATGCTGAAACTGTCGGTTTTGTTTTTTTCCTGTTTCTTCCTGTTCCTGTTTGCCCTTGTTTGGTTCTGTTCATTATCTTGTTAAGTCATTATTAGTTAATTTCCATCACCTGTTTGCCCCTCATCATTTGCACTATTTAAGTTCTCCTTTCTGTTTAGTTCATTGTCAGTTATTGTTTGTGTTACCCCCAGTTGCTACCTCTCCTGTATCGTGTGGATTATAATTAAAGGGATTTACGTGGATTACCTTTGCTTTCAATGCCTTCCTTGCTGAAAACGAGAGACACATTAATGACTGGTTGTGCATTTACGTGTAAATTGTGATGAAAATCTGCAGGTCAATTCCCTTTATGTCGGTCACTGGACATTGTGCCAATGACGACACTTGGGGTTCATTCTTGGGAGCCCAATCACCTCCGATCTTTATACAAAAAGGCCAGTGAACATTCCGATTTTGTTTTTCAGATTTTCACTCTGATTTTGTTCCTTGGAGCACACAAATGTTGCTGTTGTCACAACGCCTTTAGTTACACTCTGCAGTGTATTACAGTGCATATTACAGTACCAGTTGCAGATCCCCCGCAGCAGGGAAACTTTGTGACTGTGAGACGGCATAGCTGCAGGACAAAATACTGCTCTCCCGTTCTGATAACGGTTTCAAACATTCAATTGTAAAGCAGAAAGTAGAGGCACCAGCCACCATATTCAAATGTTTACACGGAACCGGAACGCCCAACGTCGAAGCATGCTGGCTAAACATGCTGGCTAAAGCTAACGGTAAATTAAGTACAATTATTATACACATCGGCACAAATGATGTTCATCTCCAGTCAGAGATCACTAAAATATTAAAGAGGTGTGTGAACTTGCTTTGATGTCGGACACGGTAAGATTCTCTGGCCCCCTCCCTGCCTCCCTGGAGTTTTCCATGTATTTTGTGGTGACAAAATACATAAGCAGACTGTCAGCACTAAACAGCTGGATGTTTAAGTGGTGTTCACAGAATAACACGGGTTACATAAATAATTGGAAACGTTTTTGGGGTAGACCTGACCTGTTAAAAAGAAATGGCATCCATCCCTCTAGGGCTGGTGCTGTTTATTTATCTAGAAATTTGGCACAAAGTGTTATTAATTCTACTAATACTTGACTAACTGGGGCCTAGGTCAGGAAGCAGACAGACTGCTTCCTGACAAAAACTATACAAAAACTATAACATGAGGAACAATTATACTGGGAATAACAATATGAATAGTAGGTGACTCTTTTGGTTTGTTAATGTAATGATGACTTAGACGCACAGTGATCCATTTGCAGCATTTATTAGAGTCAACAGACAGGCAAGGTCGAATACCGGCAAACAGGATAAACAGAGGCTGTGACTACAGACAGTTTTGGTTGGTCTGGATTTGTATAGCCAGATGTAGGATGGGGAGAAGAATCACAGTGGCTTGGACCTCTAGACAGTGAGTCTGTATTAGTGTGCTTTACACCATCTCTATGCTTTATGACCCAATCATACACATCAAGCTCTAGTGTCCAGCATGCTATACGTCCTGTGAAATCTCGTTCAATGGGCACTATCCTCAAACGCAGATGATCAGTGACAATGACAAAGGGACGCCCTTGCAAATATATGAAAAATGTCTGACTGACCAAACATTTGCCCACCACTCTCTGTCAAACGTGGACCAGTTATGCTCAATTGTGTTCAACACATGACTGGCATAGGCTACAACCTTTTCAACCCCCTGCTGTTTCTGTACAAGAACAGAGCCAATTGCTTGGTGAGAGGCATCAGTCTAGAGAATAAAAGGCTCACTGAAATCAGGATGGGAGAAGATGATAACATATGGCATAAATACTGAAAAATCTCCTCACATTGTCCCGTCATGTGAGTGTAAAGGGATTGCTTTGTCTGCGAAACCTTTGACAAAGCAGCAATAGTATGAGCAGAGGCCTACAAAACCCCTACAAAAGCTCTGTGGGTGTAGTTGGACAAGGCCAGTTTAACAGTTTTTCCGTCACTTTAGGGTCTGGCTGAATGCTGTCTTTCGAAACAACATGTCCTAGAAAAAGTTTGAAACGGTTTGAAAAGCTGGCATTTTTGAGGATAGAGTTTGAGACCAGCCTGACATAGTCTGCTGAACACTTCAGTGAGGTCAGTAATGTAATCATGAAATGTCCTACTAAACACAATTGTCATGTCAGTGTAGTAACCTGCATTACAGTGCTAGTTACAGGAACATAGAAATCAGAGGGCATGTTACACACAGAGTAGAACTGACCTAAATCACCTGTCTTGGTGAGCAGGATTAAGCAGATGAACTAGTTTCACTGCAGTGCTGCGTCAACGTAATGTCTCACTGATCAGGGACCAACCAGCACCAGTGTCCAAAAAACAGTGACTGCTTGATCCTCAATGAGTCCTTTTATGTATGGTGTCCAGGCTGCAGTGTCCACTGAAGAGACTGTGGTGTCAGAATGGGCTACTGACAGTTGAGCTGAAGACTGGCCACCCGTTGAATGATGTCTGTAGACAGATAAAGAAGACATAGACAAAAAGGGCTCAGTAGCTGTAGAATTTGCTCTGTCACACTGAGAAGCCACTTTAATTGCATCATCAAGAGGTGTAACACAGAACTCATACAACTTGGCTTGCAATACAGGGTCCAGTCCAGCAGTAAATCAAAGCAAAATCTCACCCTTAGTGGCCATAATCTGCATAAGACTTGTGAATGAGGCGGGTCACTGTCCACAGAATTGAAAAGATTATGCAAATGCAAATAAGTGCAAATGCAAAATAGCCACGAGTACAAATGACCTCAATTATTATAAAAAAACAGCAGCAAAAACAGCATATATGCTTTATCATGACTCCAGTTCAATAACGACTTGACATCTCCAAATGTTAAAATTTTGCCACGAACTGCCGTTGCCACCAATAAATTTGTAAGGCATGGGGTTTGGTTGACCGTGGATTCCAATATACAAAGATAACTTTGCTTTCTCAATAATGATGATGGACTGGTAGTATTGACAGCTATCAACTTTTAATAGGGTACAGAGTGTTTTTAGCTAAGGACACAGACCACAACTCGCCCCCTGATCAAAAACATTCTGTTTTATCGTCTTACCCAGAGAAAATCCAAAAACCAAAGTAAAAGTCCTTCATGGAATATGAAAAATAATAATAATAATAAATCAACATATTACAAAATTATACCTAATTATTTCTAAATTAACCAAAGGTAAAGCATCATCTGCTTCTGACAGTTGTCAGTATCATATATATTGTCAGAGAAAAAAAATCATAAACACGCAATTGCCTGCGACACAATCACATAAGATGGTGCATCATAACGTGTCCAAGGAACAGCTTCATTCTCTGCTATAGATAGGGATGAACTGTCAAAAATAATTAAACCATCTAAATCAACAACATGTATGCTAGATCATATACCTACCAGGCTGCTAAATGAGATGCTTCCTGAAATTATAGATCATCTACATAGTATTATTAATTTATCACTGATGTTGGGATATGTCCCAAAACCTTACAAACTGGCTGTTATCAGACCCCTTATTAAAAAAACCCATGACTGTAAAAATACTCTATTTTTTCAAAATAATTAAGCAATATGACCTAGCATTAACACATAACCTTCACTCCTGTACTCCTGTACCTTTTATCCTGTACTCTACAGTGTCCAGAAAAAGTGAACTCTTT
The DNA here is from genome assembly GCA_036877525.1 of Chromobotia macracanthus. Classification (NCBI taxonomy): domain Eukaryota; kingdom Metazoa; phylum Chordata; class Actinopteri; order Cypriniformes; family Botiidae; genus Chromobotia; species Chromobotia macracanthus. Next base: position 14,612,532 of record JAZGTH010000006.1, on the reverse strand, counting down.
GGAATAGGTTGGTTTTCTGCATTAATTGGTCATAAAACGTCAATTTGATCACACTCTATGCCCAAGATAACACAATTGTAATCTTTCATGTCTTTATTAAACTCATTCCATTAAACATTCACAGTTCTTTGAAAAAAGTGAGAAGATGAAACTGTTCTCAGTGTGAATAGATGAATCTCAAAATCAAGAGAAGATGATGCTGAAAAAGCAAAGAATGTGCAAAACCTGGAAGACTTTTCTAAAAAAGATTGGGCAGTTTAACTGCCCAGGACAAATAAGGACTCATAAACAACAATAACAGAGCTATAAGCAGTTGTGGATCATCCAGATAATAACAACAAGTCACAAAGTCAACTTTATCCACAGGACTGTGGATGTGTAATGGCACACGTTCAATAAAGACACGAATGATTATAATTGTTTGTGCGTTGTTATAGAATAAACACATAATGTTTTTGTCTATACTTGTGACTTTAATGAAGTTTGGTTGACATTTTATGTCACATTAATGCAGAAAACAATGACAAAAAATATTTCATCAAACACCTGCATCTGCAATACATTAACCTCTAATGTAATGTACAATATCCTCCTTTGGCTGAAATAACTGCAGTGAGATACTTCTTGTAGTCTACCAGTCTCTGACATCGGTCTGAGGATTTTTTCAGCTGTGAGATGTTTGAGGGGTTTCTTGCATGTACAGCCCTTTTCAAGTCACCCCACAGTATCTCAATGGGATTCAGATCTGGACTTTGACTCCAGGACTCTCCATTTCTGCCTTTTCAGCCAGCCTTTGGCTGATTCACTAGTATGTTTTGGGTCATTGTCATGTTGTATGGTCCAGATCCGCTTCAGCTTTACTTTTCTAACAGATGGTCTCACATGTTCTTCAAGCACCTTCTGATACACAGTAGAATTCATGGTAAATTCTAAGATGGTGAGCTGACCAGGTCCTGCTGCAGCAAAGCAGCCCCAAACCATGACACTTCCACCTCCATGCTTCACAGTTGGTATGAGGTTCTTTTCCTGGAATGTTGTCTTTGGTTTACGCCAAACATGTCCTTTGCTCTGGTGTCCAAATAATTCAGTTTTGGACTCATCTGTCCAAAAAACATTATTCCAGAAGTCCTGGTGTTTGTCAACATTCTCTCTGGCAAATGTTAGTCTGGTTTCTCTCAGAGAGCAAAGGTTTCCTCCTTGCACACCTCCCATGCAAGTTAAACTTGTGTAGTCTCTTTCTGATAGAGGCATGCACTTTTAGAGGCATGCACTTTTACATCAACAGTAGCCAGAGCCTGCTGTAGGTCCCAAGATGACATTTTAGGGTTTTTGGAGATCTCTTTTAGCATCTTGCGGTCTGCTCTTGGGGTGAACTTGCTGGGGCGACCAGACCTGGGCATGTTGGCAGTTGTTTTGAAAGCCCTTCACTTGTAGACGATCTACCGGACAGTGGAATGGCTGATTACAAAAGCTTTTGAGATCTTTTTAAATCCCTTACCAGACTCATAGGATGCTACATTTTCTGAAGGTCTCTGCCAGCTCTTTTACTCTCACCATGGTGCTCACTCTTACTTCAACAGTCAGGAGCACACCAAACTAAATGTCTGAGGTTTAGATAGGGCAAGCCCCATTCAAAGTAACGGTCTACTATTATGTGAACCTGGGGTGATACACCTGTGTGTGATTTGAGCCATTTTAAGAGGGAATACATGTGAGGGTGTCCTAACTTTTGCCTCAGTTATAATTTGCATTTTGTGGAATTACATTTTACAGAAAATTCCCTCTTCAGTTTTAATTGCTTAGATATATAGTACTTTAATATCTCGGTATTGTTAAAATTGAGATTAAATATCCATATATCCAAAATGTTGCAAAAATGTTTCAAAAATACACAGGCTTTCATAGGGTGTTCTAATTTTTTCACATGACTGTATATATATTTTTTCACATATATATATATATATATATATATATATATATATATATATATATATATTGTATCTCTCCATTCTCATGGAGTAAAACTGCAAACTAACATTTAAAGTGCTTAAAATGATTGAAATATTAAAAGGGTAAATCAGGTCTTTATCTTCAGGACACCTTTCTTATGAACAGCCATTAATCCATTCTGGTCATGTGACTGTGTTGGAGGCCAAGCAGTTGATATGATCGCTTGATAACATAAAATCCATTTTCAACTTGTTTAAAATGCTAAACAAAAATTTTATTTGAGGGCAAAAGTGAGAGTGAGAACTACTCTGTTACCCCTCCACTGTAATTTCACACCGCCAGTAACACTTGCTTTTAATAACAAGTTAAACTATGTTGTAGCGGTAGTGGATTTCAGGGCTGTGGCCAATTTAATCCATCATGAACTCAAAAAAGAGGTCAACATATCAACCATGCCATGCATTCCTTCTACCAACATTATTACAGTAGATATTGAACCCATACCATATCCCTTACTCTGCACATTGGTTTGTTCGACACAGAAAAGATTATTTGTTGTAGATGTAATATACAAACAACGTTGTAAACAATTCAAAGGCAATTTAATCAATATTAAACTAATTAAATATACATAATACAGACAAACAATTAAAAAGGCTTGGTTTGCAGAATATTAGATCTCACTCTACATAGGCTCACAGATCATAACCTAGATGTGCTGTTTGACAGAAACATGACTAAAAAAGATGATTACATTACATTAAATTTATCCCCCAAAATTACTGTTGTAAGCATGAACCTTGTCCAAAAGACACAGTGGGAGGTGTTGCTAGACTTCATAGAATATTTTACTGATTTAATGGTCTGATTTCAGATACATTTTTTTAAAGTAATGGTACTCAATATAACTTAATTTGGTGTGAATGATAAATCGAGTTTGTCATTTCTACTGACCATTAGGGCACCACACAGTGTCAGGTCCGCGGCGTCTGTCCTGGGTGTTGGAGGGGTTCCGGTGTCTTCCCGCTCCCGTTCCTGAGGCTGCGACTCCTCCCACTGACCCTGAGCCGATGCAGCTGGGGAAAATGACACTCTCTTCCCAACAGAAGCAACAACACCTAGCTCGGGGTCTCTGCCTCTACTGTGGCCGACTGGGTCACTTTGCCATTTCCTGCCCGCTAAAAGACAAAGCTGGAGTAGAGCAGAGAGTACTGATGGGCAGTGTAGATAAGACCTCTCCGTCTTCTTCCCTCTGTTTGTTTGATGTTTTTGTTTCCTTCCAGGACTCCTCAGTTCCGGCGCAGGCTCTCCTTGATTCTGGGGCAGAGAGGAATTTCATGGACGTTCAGTTCGCCGCCAGGTGGGGAATTCCATCTGTTCCTCTTGCTGAACCTCTTCCTGCCTGGTCCTTGGCTGATCGTCCCCTCGCCACTATCACCCACTCCACCCCCTCTGTGAGTCTTGTCGTCTCAGGCAATCACTGTGAGGAGATTGTGCTGTTTCTCATAGAATTGCCTAATGCTCCTATAATCCTGGGCCATCCTTGGCTGCTACAGCACAATCCCCACGTTGACTGGGTGAGGCGATCCGTTTTGGCTTGGAGTCTGTCCTGTCTTACGTCTTTCCTGGGTGCTGCCTCTCCACCACCTGTCTCTGTTTCTGTTTCCCCTGTTCCACAGGTCGAGGTGGCTGATCTCACTGGGGTCCCGGCGGAGTACCGTGAATTCAGTTGGTTTTCAGAAAGTCCTGGGCAACATCACTACCACCTCACCGGCACTACGACTGCACCATAGACTTCCTCCCAGGCACTTCTCCGCCCCGGGGTCGACTATATTCCCTGTCAGGTCCAGAACCTGAGGCTATGGACAAGTATATCAGTGAGTCCCTCAAGGCTGGCCTCATCCGTCCCTCCTCGTCCCCGGCAGGTGCAGGGCTACCACCTCATTCATATTCGGGAGGGGGATGAGTGGAAGACAGCATTTAACACTCCCACGGGACATTTTGAATACCAGGTCCTGCCCTTTGACCCGGTATTCTAAAGCTCTCATTAACGACATGTTGAGAGATATGGTAAACAAGTTCGTCTTTGTCTACCTTGATGATATTTTGATTTTCTCTTCCTCCATCCAGGCCCACACTCAGCACGTCAGGAGAGTTCTCGAACGCTTGCTGGCCAATCAACTCTAAGTCAAGGCGGAGAAGTGCGAGTTCCAAGCCAAGTCGGTAGCGTTCCTTGACCATATCATCTCAGCCCAGGGGGTCCCGACCCCGCCAAGGTAAGGGCTGTTATTGAATGGCCGGTTCCTGACTCCCGCAAAGCACTACAGCAGTTCCTGGGATTTGCCAATTTCTATGGGCGGTTCATTCTGAATTTTAGTGCTGTTGCTGCTCCCCTCACAGCTCTCACCTCCACCAAGCAGTCTTAAGTTGGCTCTGGAAGAGTGGCGCCATTGGTTGGAGTGGGCAGTGCAGCCCTTCTTGGTCTGGACGGATTACAAGAACCTTGAGTATATCCATTCAGCCAAGAGGTTGAATTCACGACAGGCCCGATGGGTGCTCTTTTTTGGGCGTTTCAACTCGTCCTCTTGTACCGGCCAGGCACCAAGAACACTAAGCCCGACACCCTCTCACACGCCTTTGAGTCCTTTGGGGAGCGTGCTCCGGCCCACTTGCCATCCAGGAATTCGGAGGTTGTTGGCTGCCATCTGCCAACGATTTTGGTGGCCCTCCATGAGGGCAGTTCGTGTTGGCATGCTCCGTCTGCGCGCAAGGCAATACCTCTTCCTCACCTCCCTCTGGTCTTCTGCGTCCTCTGCCCGTTGCTTCCCGGCGGCCCTGGTCCCACATCGCCCTTGACTTTGTCACCGGTTTGCCCCCTTCTAATGGCTACACCGTCATCTTAATGGTGGTCGACCGTTTTTCCAAGGCGGTCCATTTCATTCCCCTGCCCAAGCTCCCCTCGGCCCGGGAGACTGCTTAAGTTTTGGTCGACCATGTCTTTCGGTTGCACGGTTTGCCCACTGATGTTGTGTTCGACAGGGGTCCGCAGTTCATCTCCCAGTTCTGGGAAGAATTCTGTCGACAGATCGGGGCCACATCGAGTCTGTCATCTAAGCTGGCTCTCAGGTTCATTGGGCCTTACCGGATCGTTAAGGTGCTGAGCCCGGTGGCGGTCAGGCTCCGTCTGCCCCCTTCCCTTGGTTGCAAAATCTGCTCCTTGCTAAAAATACAGTAGAACAATAACTTCTGCCACCACAGATTGTTTTATCAACAATCAATTCTCTTAATTCTTTAGCATAACAGATACCATTGAAAACATTGGTAGCACAACAGAAAACATTAACTCCCTGTTTTCTGACACATTAGACAGTTGCTTCTCTATGCTTAAAGAAGATAAAGGACAGCAGCCCAATGCTGTGGTATAACGAGCATACCCACACCTTATACAGAGCAGCTTGGAGTGTAATGGAGCGTAACTGGAAACAAACAAACCAAGATGTATTCTGTATAGCATGGAAGGAGAGTGTATCAAATTACAGGCCTTAAAAAGCTCCAGATCTCCCTACTTTTTAAATCTTGTAGAAGAAAATAAACACAACACTAAATATTTATTTGATACAGTGGCTAAATTAAACAAAAATAAAGTGTCAGCTGCTTCTGACAATATCATAGTTGTAATGATTTTATAATTTCTTTAATACCAAAATAGATACTGCCAGAGAAAAAAATCATAAACATGCAAGTGCCTGCAACACAAGAAGTCACCGCATCAGATGCCGCATCAGGCAAACTGGCAAACTCCAGTCATTTTACACTATAGGTAGGGATGATTTAATTATTTTTGACGGTTCATCTAAATCAGCAACGTGTATGCTAGATCCTATATCTACCAGGCTGCTGAAAGGATGCCTCCTGAAATTATAGATCCTCTACACAGTATAAATTCATCATTGGTGTTAGGATATATCCCAAAATGTTACCAGATGACTGTTATCAGACCCCTTATTAAAAAACACAACTTGATCCCAGGGAACTAGTAAATTACATCTTAATACCCATCTCAAATTTACCTTTAAGTTAAAAAATACTGGAAAAATACAGGTGGTGTCTTCACAGATATGTTCATTCCTGGAAAGAAATAGTATCTGCGAGAATTTTCAGTCAGTATTCAGACCATATCATAGTACAGAGATTGCTATAGTCATAGTGACAAATGATTTGCTCTCATCTGCTGATCGTGGCTGCATCTCTCTTTTAGTGCTACCCGACCTTAGTGCAGCCTTTGACACTATTAACCACAGCATCTTAAATAGGTAAAAGAAGACAAAACCTTGACAAAGTATATTTACAAGCAGGAATAGGCCTTTATAGACTAGGCCTGTTGTTATTTAGGGCAAAATGTTAAATGTGCTCTCTCTTTGCTCTCCTTCTTTTAACCCTGTATATGCTAATTATTAAAAGACATGGAGTTAGTGTTCACTGTTATGCTGGCGATACTTAGCTGTATATTTCTTCAAGGCCCAACAAGATGCATAAATTCACAAAACTTGTGAATTTTTAAAAAAGTTTAAAAATTTTAAAACTTGGATGACTAGCAACTTTCTACTACTAAATTCAGACAAAACAGAAGTTTTAATTATTGGACCAAAAACTCCCACACGGAACAACATATAATACTGTCTTGCTCATACTCTTAATGGATGCTCTATAAAGCTTCTGCTTCATCAGCTAAGAATCTGGGGGTCCTTTTTGATAACAAGTTGTCCTTTGAAAACCACATTTCCAATATTTGTAAAACTGCATCTTGAAAGTATATCAAAACTACAACACATGCTCTCTGTGTCAAACCCTGAAAAATGAATTCATACATTCATGCCTAACTGGGTGGCTGCCCTGCAGGTTTTGTACAAAAACTCCAGCTGGTTCAAAATGCAGCAGCCAGTGTTCTCATGAGAATGACCAAGTACCATATTAGCCCAGTCTGTCAACAATGCAATGGCTGCCTATCAAGCATCGTATAAACTTCAAAATTCTGCTGATTACCTACAAGGCCCTGAATGGTTTAGCTCCTCAGTTTTTGAGCAAGCCCTTCTGATTACAGTCCTTTATGTTCAGGACTGTAATACCTTGGAGACCTTCTAAGACCTTGGCTCATACAACACAACCTAGTACTCACTGGGTCCAGCAGCCACAATCTGAGGTGGGTAATCAATGCTTTCTCCAATGCTTCCCAGAGATTCCTAACCCCCATCTTTCATGAATACCAATACTGCATTTTGCCAAATGCTCTCGTCAATGCCATCTCTATATTCCAAAGCTTTTAAGGTGTACTGCCAGAGCCTGGCCAAACATTGCCACCATGTTTCTGTCCTAAGTCCTAAGTAAAATTACACAAGTTCCTCTTGTTAAAAGCTGAAAAGTGCTCTTTCCACGAATCAACCATGAAATTCCTCAGTTATCATGCAGTTCCTTAGTCACATCATCAGTTAAATCAAAACATCAGTGCTGATGGTATCCAAATGGATGGAGCAAGCTGTCAATGAGTGGCCACAACCTTCTATAATTAAAAATCTCCAATGATTTCTTGGTTTCAAGAAATCATTGGAGAAATCATTGGACATTTGAGAAACCAAGAAATCATTGGAGATTTTTAATTATCTACCAAAAGGAATTATTACATATGGAACATTACAATCTGTCAGCAAGCTAACCAGCTGGGTAGCCACATATGGCAGATCTAGTTGCAAAGCCAGGCAGATAATGTACTAATATCCAGAGTTCACCTGAGGGGAGATCATATGGTTTAAAAAGCACTCATTATCACCTCCAGGGAAAAGGTGCTTTAGCAGGCTTGACACACTGCCAGTTCTGCAAGATGCTAGGTCAGAGGACAGCTAGGTGAAGGAAACCAGACACAGGAAACCAGATTGATTCTGAGGTTATAGAACCTCATAAAACTATTGGGTGTGGTCCAGCCCACAGCTCTACAGATGTCTGCTACAGAAATACCTTTTACAAGAACCCAAGATGAGGCTATCCCTCTAGTTAAATACTCTGAAAGGAGATGTCACACCCTGCAATTGGTAAGCCAAAATAATGGCAGCTGCAGTCCAATGGAGACAGCCTCTGTTTGGAGACAGCCTTCCCCTTCTGTTGACCTCCAAAGCAGATAAAGAGCTGCTCAGAACTTCTGCACTACTTTGTGCTGCCCAGGTAAATATGCAAGAGGAATATTGGACACAGCAGGGATAGGACTGGGTCCTCCTCTGACTTAGTCTCTGAAGGGAATCGTAGGAACCTTGGGCACGTAGCCCAGACAAGGCCTCAAAATAATGTGAGAAAATTCTGGTCTGAACCAGGATCATTGAACACACATAATGCCTACTGATCCCCACCCCTCTTTAAAGAAACTAGCACAATGACCCAGGTTTAGGGCCATTTTCTGAGAAAGTTGAACTTGACTGACTCCAAGGGCTCAAAGGATGGACTCCTAAGGGCTCTAAGAATCAAGGAGAGGTCCCAAGATGGTTTTAGGCATGTCTTTGGAGGGTTCAACCTCCTAGCACCCTTGAGGAATCTTCTAAAGACTTCTCTCTGAAGAACACCAGTCCACAAACACATGCTGCTGCAAGGCACAGAGGATTAGTCCAGACTTATTGGTCCAAAAATGGGCCACCATCAAGACTTGTTGGATCACCAGCCATAGCCTCTGCATAGCAAGAAGGACTGCTAACAGCTCCAAGTGATGCCGAATCTTAGCGGGCACCTGAATCGAATAGCTGAGTCACATTGTTCTGACAAGCCAGCATGAGGGGTTGGGGAGGTCAAGCTACTCCCTCAGACACCATGCTAAAGGTTGCAATGGAATGATTGGTGTGCCCCAGACAGTGGGTGCAGTGTGGCTGGCCATAGGTAAAGCTGAACTGATGGCTGTATGATGGCATCTTGCCTCTTCTGAGGGGTGGAAAGGCAAAGCTACCCCCATGGGTCCAGAGGTGTCAGTGTCTTTCTGCAGGATTGGCCTAGAGAAGATGGAAACTGCTCTTTGCATGACTGTGGCATGAGCCAGAGTAGATGGCCCCCTTCATGATGAGTCCAAATGGGTCCATCTGCAAGAGCATGTTAGTCTTAGTCCTGAGCCACCTGTCTTAGGACCACTTTGAAGCTTTAGGAGGGTAAGCAGGCAGCCGGTACATTTCCTGCAGTTCTGGCTGAGGTGTAGAGGTAGCCGGCTCTGGAGTTTCAGGGGCCCAGAGGCCTTTGCTATAAGTGAAGAAATAAACAGGCTTTGGACTGGAGTCTCGCACGGTTTCTCCAGGAGACAGCACCCTGTGGACATAAATGCACCACAAAGGTGCGCTTAACTGGGGGCACCCCCAAGGTGGTGAGGACGGATGAGCCCACAAAATAATGGGCAGTGAAACATTCCCTTCATGATTTTGTGAGCTCATTGTGCACTTCTGGGAAGAAAGGGACAAGGCGAGGTGCAGCTGGGAGTCGCATCCCGAAACCAGGAACCCATCATCCAGCCGCAAGCATTCTGGGGAGGGTGGAGGATTCCACTCTTTTTAGCTCAGGAAAGCACAGCCTTCATCTTTGTGACTACTCCAGTGTTGAGTGTTGAAGCACCCAAGGGTGCTAGCATCCCCAAATCATTCATATAAGGTGGGGTTAGCCCACCCTCCGATGCTGCAATCAATAACTTCACCTCATTGTGAGTCCCAAAAGTAACAGTGAGGCCACCATAGGTCCACACATCTCTTCCGGAAGCTCAACAAGAGTGTTGGACAATGTAGGGACTCGCCTGGCAGCTATTAATCCATTAAATTTCCAAAGCGCTTTGGGGCTTGCCCTTGTGTGCAGCCGCAACAGAAGTGGTAGAGTAGGGAGAAACCAAAGTGGTTCTTAGCATTTTACAGAAGAAAAAGACCCACGATCACAACATCTCGATGCACATGTTCTCACAATGAGAACACAAACCCTCAATGAACCTCGCCTTAGCATGGGCATGGTCCAGACATCTAAGACATAGATTGTGGCCGTTCAAGGTAGAGAGGTTCCAACCACAATCAGAAGCACATGCACGGAAGGGCATGATTACACCTGTTGGAATTCATTCTTTTAGAGGATGTCCTCTTTTGTGCAACTGACACACTCTCTGGGAACCCTCTGTACTTATCTAGGCTGGCCAGAGAGAGACAGCTTGAAAGGCATTGTAAATGCAAAGCTGCAAAAGACTGATCAGCTCCACTGATCAGAACAAATCTGAATGAGTGGTGTAAGCCATCTCTCTTTGATAAATGGATATCCGGAGTGGAGACTGGCATGCATATTCCACTCGCCAATTTCTATTGCTGCTTAATTTTTGGCCAATTTTTATTGGCATTTTATATAAAAAGCAGTGCAATTGGTCTCCCAAGGTCAAACCCCTTGTGTCACTACACATCAAGTGAGTAACAGAAAGGGAACTACCTTGCCTGCCTCTCTGTTGTTTTGTATGTTGTGTTTCTGCTGGTCTCTTCTCCTTTTTCTTTTTTTGTTTATCTTCAGTGAATCTGCTTGCTAACAGCAGGTATCGTCACTAATGGTCAATGGTCATGACTTAATTAAGTTACATTTACCTCCATACTTTTATCCAAAGCGAATTACAGAACATTCAAATACATTTTATTAGTATGTGTCTCCCCAAAAATCAAACCCACAACTTTTGAACTACCAATACAATGATTTACCAGTTGAGATACAGGAACAACATAATGATAATAATAGTAATAATAAAACTAGACAGGTACATTTTCTAAAGAAAATGTGAGTGGTGCTTGCTGTGGCTAAACTTGTGCCAGAATATTTCAGCAATGTTATCATGGTTTAACATGATGATAACATGATGTTAGCATGATGTTGGTATAATTTACCGTGATGTTAGCAATGTTTTGGCATAAATTAACATGATGCTGATGTTAGCATGACTTAGTCATAAGTATAACTTGGCATGATGTTAGCCTTATTAACATGATTTATTTAACATCTGTGTCTGAATTAAAAGAACCAACTGCCATGTCTCTCTGATGTTCTTGTGCTAAGATATGGCTACTTCATGTTGGTTGCTAGGGTGCTCTAAATTGTTGCTAGGGCATGGCTGGACAGTTACCATGGTAATAATTAAATACTACTTGGCAATCTGAGTCTAAAAAGACCACACACTTGTCTCTATGATGTTCTGATGCCTCTCACCGTTTTCAATGAAAGTCAAAGTGGTGGTTGCTAGGGTACTGTAACTGGTTGATAGGGCATAGCTATGCCACAATTTGTTGCTGCTTGCTAAGCTGAGTGATATGGGCCCACCCTGAAATCTCTATGGCATTCTGATGCGGACCTATGACAACACAAATTTCAGCCCAGTGTTAAGTTTATGAAATTTTTCACCCACTTTTTCTTACACCCAATAAGCATCATACACCTGATCATTTATAAAAGTCATAGCACACCTCTCTTCAATAAGCAGGTTGATTTGACCCCTCATTTATGCGTCGATGACAAATGCTGCAGGATGGCTTACCTGCTGAATTTTTGTCCAGAGAGTAATAGTGCAAGAGAGTAATAGTGATGGTAATAAATATAACTGCAAGCAGCAATTATGGGGTAAAGCCCATCAAGCCCATCTCTTATAATGAGTTTAGGAAAAGCAGGTAAAGAAAACATCCATTATAGCACAATAAAATAATTTAGAACTTTTAACAAATAGGTGGCGCAATCACCACATTCTTATGAGGCTGTCATAAAACAATATGTTCACCATCAAATATTTCTGTCATGTGTTATAAGCACTTACACAAATGTTAAATATATTACTATGTATATAAATACTATATCTCTTGACTACTAGGCCACAAACTTTGTAGGTCACCTCAGACTATGGTGGTGATGAACCAACAAGGTTTGTAACAATGCGCAATTGCATTTGTTAAATACTGAATTTTACAACAAAATTCAAAATGTCTGGTGTCCAAAATGTCTGACCAAGGATCATCACATATCGACTCAGCATACCTCAAGGAATCTAAAGAGACCACCCTCGTGATTTTAGGCCAAAGTTTTTAAAAGTTATAAGCAAAAATACACTGGGACAAAACTGTGCCTGCTACCTCAGGTCAAGCCAGGTCAAGACGCATATCAAGTTTCATGTTAATACATCAAAGCCAAGATACAATCTTTATTGTGTGCTTGCAGAAAAATTGGTAGATGTGAGTAGATTGAAGATTGGTAGATACGAGAATGACAAGGGCTATTGACACAAATGTTTTGTGAAAAGTTTCACAAGAAACTTTTTGTCATGAGTTTCTCTAGGTATTATACAAAATTAATTGCAAATTGGAAAAATGCTGTAGGAGCATTTTCAAAAAGTAGCCATTCAAAATGGCAAAACATTTAAATGACGAAAAATCATTTTTTAATTACAATTTAGCATTTACAAATGTGTTAGTAAATTGATGGATGACTAGACACACACAGCTGATCCAGAAATAGGGCACATGATTAATGGAGGTGTTCTTAGGCAGATTTTAACAAAAAGGAAGGCCTGTGTATTAAATAAAGAGTGGCATTGTGTTGAGCTCACACAGTGAGAGGGTATATGTGTGTGGGGGAGGTTATGAAGGTAATTAAGATCAGATGCTTGGCTTACACTAGATATTATACCCATAAGAATAAACTTGTGTATTTCTGTGTATGTACAACAAGAGGTAGGAATAAAAATAAAGTACAAAACAGTATTTTTAAAAAGAAATTAAAAAAACTGCATGTTATTTTTTTAAGTGTCACAACAAATGTTTTCTAATGTAAAAGGTACCATATTTTTAAAAAATACCGTACTGTATATCATGACATATTTTCTGTTACTTTGGCCTATGTGTTTTTGTCAGACATTTAATCAAAACATTTTTTGTCACTGTTGCCCTGCTTCCTGGGAGAATGCTGACATTTTACTTAGCTTAGGGTTTTGTAAATTGTTAATGTTGCTTCTAGCCTAATGATCTAATTGCAATCCTAAAAACTCTACTATTATTGGGTGGTCCAGAAACCTTAAACACGGTGTAGGGGAGACCAATTGCTATAGTGAGTATCTTTACAGGTACATTGCCTTGTCATTTATGCCTTGCAAATTTACATATGTGAATGACCATTTGATTCATAAGTATGTTTATACACAGTGAAAATAGAATGTGACTGAAATTCCAGAATGCCTGCCTGTTAGACAGCACTGTGAAAATATACATTAGAGCAGATGATGTATGATTGACAACAGACATGAGAGTCTGTAAGCAACCATAACTTGTATTCATCCTCCACTATTTCCACTATTAAGTATTTATGACAAAGCACCTGAAATAGTAAGTAGGAAATTTCTCATAGCTGTCAGGGTCTGGACAGGAACCAAGCAAATTTCAAATGCAGGTTAGTAATTTTATTAACAAATGAGAAGTTCAACAACATAATTGTCCAAATATAAACAAACATCCAGAACGCCCTCAGACAGAAAAATACTAAAATCCAGTGACAGTTCTGCTATCCAGCAGACAGTCTGGAGAAGACTGGAGATGGGAAAAATGATGAGCAGCACACTGGCAGAAAGGGTGATGACATAAATCCAGTAGGCAGTGGAGAATGAGGAAACCAGGGGTAGGAGCTAACAAGAAAATGAGAGGGCGGGGAAGACAAGACAGATAAGCACAAGGCCAACTGTCAAAACAAAGCCATGTGCTCATAGACAAAACAGACAGACCACAAAGACAAAGCTCTGGGGTGATCAGACAAGCATAATGACATAACCCCCCTCAGAAACGCCACCTGGTGTTCAAGGAGGGGGCTCACCTTGTCACTAATGGACGTCCTCAATTAAGGAATTGTCTGAGATGGAACCGAAGATCACTCCTTAGCACCATAGCCATCCCAGTCCACCAAACCCCTGCCCCATCAACAAGCATCTTGAATTGTCCTGACAATTGTCCAGTGTAAACAGGAGAGCCATCCACTAGACAGTGGGGGGATGAATGCACAGGTTTGATCCTGGAAACATGGAAGACAGGGTGAACCCGACCAAGTGAAAGAGGAAGCTTGAGTCTAACCTGAAGACAGACTTGTAGAGACCCCAATCTGATGACAGAATTCTTTCCAGAACAGAGAAATGAACTTTGGCCCCCTATTGGAAACAGACCACATGACAGACCATGAAGCCGAAAAACATGATCCACCATAACTTGATCAGTTTCTCTGGCTGAGGGGAGCTTGAGCAGGGAAATAAAGTGGACTGCATTGCAGAAAAATCCACTACTGTAAGAATAACAATGTTATAACCATTAGAGGGAGGAAGGCTGGTGACAAAATAAAGGGCACTGTGTGACCAAGGACAGGAGGGAATAGGGAGAGGGTGGAGCAGACCAACGGGTGGCTGATTGGTAGATTTACCTTGGGCACACACAGAACAAGCCAACACACACTGTCTGACATCTGACCTCATAGAAGGCCACCAAAATGGCTGGCGGATGGCAGCCAGTGACCCCCAAATACCTGGATGGCAGACTAACTTTGAAAAATGCACCCTGAAGTCCTCCGGTGGGGTCAACGTAACTGGCACAAACAACCAGCTCTCTGGCATTTCAACCTCTCAACCGGCTCTCTCAACCCAACAATTGATTCCCCAGGTAAGAGAGCCAACTTCTACCCCCTTGCAAAGGATGGGCTAGACTGGCATTTCTTACCCAGGTGTCTCAGATGTGGGAGAGAGCATCAGGTTTAACATTTTTTGAACCTGGCCAGTACGAGAGGGTGAAATTAAACCAGCTGAAGAAGAGTGCCCATCGAGCCTGGTAAGAATTTTTAATCTCTTGGCTGAACGGATATTCAAGATTTTTGTGATCCATCCAGACCAAACAAGGCTGCTAACCCTCCAACCAGTGACGCCACTCGCCCAAAGCCAACCTGACCACCAGCAGCTTCCGGTTGCCAATGTCATAATTACGTTATGCGGGACTTAACCGATGGGAGAAGTAGGCACAAGGGTGCACCTTCCTATCCTTAGAGGGACAGGACCACGCCTACCCCGGCCTCAGAAGCATCGATCTCAACAATACAGAGATGAAACGGGACTTTAACTTAAAGGCTCTCTGAGCTTAAAAAAATTCCATTTGAACAATACCTTAGAGGAGGTCAAAGCAGTATGGAGTGCAGCAATGTGACTGAAATTCTTGATGAATTGCCTATAAAAGTTGGCAAAATCCAGGAAGCGCTGCGGAGCCATGTAATTGTCAGGGGCTGGCCACAATGCTTTGATCCCTTAAGCTGAAATGACATGACCCAGAAACGTAACAGACTTGCCGTGGAATTCACACTTCTCCGGCTTGACAAACAACTGGCTTTCTAGAAGCCATTGTAAAACCCTCTTAACATGCTTAGTATGTTCTAAGAGAGAAGAGGAAAAGATGAGAATGTTATCCAGATAAACAAACTTATTTAACATGTCTCTCAGCACATCATTAAGGCCCTGGAAAAAGCAGGAGTGTTGGTCAGACCAAAAGGAATGACCAAATATTCAAAATGTCCCATAGGAGTGTTGAAGACTGTCTTCCATTCATCCCCCTCCCTGATACAAATAAGATGATAGGTGTTGCAGAGGTCTAATTTCATGGAAAACCCTGTAAGATCTGTTGCCAGAGACAGACCAAGGCCAAGACAGACAGTTGATCTGTGTGAGGGTTATGCTGCGCCAACCACGGGTGACCCAAAATACTTGCTGCACGTAGGGAATCGATAGGGTACAGCACTAACTTCTCACAGTGATTGCCAGGAATCACAAGACTTTCAGAGGGAGTGGAGTGGGTGATAGTAAGTGAGGCTTCAGATCAGGATAAACAAGAGTGCGAGTGGAGGAAGAGACCGGTCGGCACGCCACAGTGTCATGCTGCAATTTCTCGATGTGAGAGAGGAGATCTAGGAAGTTAACTGCTCAACCTCACATGAATTGGAGTTGATTTAGATCTGATTTTGCCCTAGAAGAACATCTTGTTGAGCCAAAGCAGAGCATAGAGGACCTGAACCTGCTGAAACAATTTTCTGGCCGGATCATTATGCCAGGGTCTGGACAGGAACCAAGCGAAGATTTAAATGCAGGTTAATAATTTTAACAAATAGTTCAACATCCAGAATGCCCACAGAGAGAAATACTAAACGTGATAGAGTCCAGCTAGCCAACAGACAGATGGCTCTTCTACCTCTTGGGCAAACCAAGAGGTAGAAGAGCAGGGCAGCTGGGTTGGAGGGACAACTGGGAAAACTGGAAAGAGCGAGGAGACGGTGGATGCAGAGGAAACTTCTGGCGGCATGAACTGAGAAATAAAAAACTATTAAAAGATAAACAAAAATGACAAAAGCACAAAAAACAAGCCAAGAGTCTAAACATAACATAACATTAGCCAGGACTAGAGGTCAGGAGCAAAGCTAAACAAAGCAAAATGATCCAACACAAGACAGCAAACACAAGGGAGATTAATGAGTGATAATCGGTGGGGAGAATGAGGAAACCAGGGGGAGAAGTTAACAAGGAAACGAGAGGGTGGGAGAGACGAGACAGATGAGCACATGGCTAACTGTCAAAACAAAGCCATGTGCTCAAACACAACAAAACACAAAAACGGACAGATCACAAAGACAAACAAAGCCCTGGGCTGATCGGACCAGGATCATGACAACATGCTATAATAATGTTAAATGTAATAGCATCATGTTAAAATGTTTTAGTGTCATGCCAAAATGTCCTTGTATCATGCTAATTAATGTTAAAATGTGTCAGCTTTCAAACCAAGTCTATGTTTTCATTATCCCATAAGTCTCATAAGGGATTTTTAAATGGAGGTCTATGGGGTGCTTGCTAGGGTACTGTAACTAGTTGCTAGGGTGTGGCTATGAAGATGTAATGTTACCATTTGTTGCTGCTTGATAAGCTGAGCGATATGAGCCCAACCTCAAGTCTCTACGACATTCTGATGCGGAGTTATGATGTAACAAAATTGAGCCCAATGTTAAGTCTATGGAATTTTTCACCCACTTTTTCACACACCCTATTAACACTGTACATCTAATTGCTTCGCAACCACCACTAATAATATTAATAATAATACGCTTAAATAGAATAACAATATGTTGCCTTTTTCAAGCCAACATAATTAATTAAATCCATTGTCAACAAGCACATGCATTTTAAATTGATAAACCGTTCTCATCTCAACACTAAAAGCTACAACAAGGCATACATGCAGAGCAGAGAAGAGTGGTATGTGCCACACAAACACAGGTCACGTCTCTGTAATGAAAGATTTACAGATGTGAACAAGGATCGTTATGACAACATTGTCATCTGCACACAAAAATGCAAACTAAACCATTGAGTAAATCATTGTTTTGTTGTGCGAAGTGGGTAAGTTGGGAAGCTGGTTAGGACCCTGAAGCCAAACTGAGAGGTACTTCATGATATCGACATGAAGATTGCTTCAAACTTAACAGCCGCTTACTGTCACTGAGCTCTGCGACGGTTTTCCCTTCATCACTATGAACCTTTTAACCTTCTTCCTCAGAACATAATCAGTTTATGACACATTCAACTCCATGATCTGAATCAAGTTCAGCAATTCATTAAACTGCTAACTGATAATACCCAGCACTAAACGTGACATTGTTGATCTTTAGGAACTATACAGGCTTTCCTGATGTAAGAAGTGTTAGAAAGTTGATATATTTGAATCAAATTTGAAACAATTACTTGTTTCAATAATGCAGTTAAAGATGTACATAAACCATGGTTAAAGCTCCCTTGGTGGTATATACTTTAGAAATAATAGCTAATTTTTTTTCTTTTGAAAGAAAAGGCACTTTTTTCTTTTAAGCGACACACTTCCTGTTGTCTGTTGGTGGTGCTATGACTTACAATAGTCATATCAATGTCGTCCGCCCATCACAATAAACATATCTGATAAGTTTGATGTCAATCGCTAGCAAAGCTTGCTGTAGATTTTAGAAACTTTCAGTTTCCCATTTTTCACCATAATTTTACCGTCTCTCCATAGCAACATTATTCAAGATATCAAAAATCCCTTTCCAATTATGAATCTTCAACGTCTTGGCATGATGCTCACCAAGTTTGGTGCCAATCACATGAAATCCCTATGAGGAGTATTTAAAAGTTCATGGCATGTGCTTTTCATAAAATCCAAAATGCCTGATTACCTGTTGGTTGGAGTTAAGAAGTGTCAGTGCGAAAATTGTTTGTGTCAGCATGACCAATACATTTACCAAGTTTCGTACAGGTGTGTGCATGTATGATATATGCATATATATGATATCTGTTTGTGCTCCATGCCAGGGTGTGCCAGCAAGCCTCTCTGCTTTGCCTATGCCTTTTGCCCGGCCGTAAATTGTCTTGTACAATTATAGCACCACCAAGTGGCACAATTCCATTATTTTTGTGTCCTTAGAGTGTGCCTGTAGAAAAATGTGTCAAATTTCAACAAACTCATGGAAAGAACCTTTCACTGCCTATACACGGTTCATGAGCTTGTTTGTCCTCACCACACTTGATGGCGGGGGTGCCTTCAGTCGAGTGTGCTGTTGTGGTACATTTATGCCCACAGGGTATTGTCTCCAAGAGAAACCATTTGAGACTCCTGTCCAAAGCTTGTAGGTTTTCTTCTTACCTGAGGGCAATTGCGTTTGTATAATATTGCATTATACAACTAAATCAAAATTGGCCAACACCCAAAAAGGCGGACCAAGGAACATTTGATATTGTTTGACTGGGTATGCCTCAAGGAATCTATGGACACCATCCTCGTGAGTTTAGGACAAAGCATTCAAAAGTTGTAATAGCAAAAATATCCATTTTTTCTATCTCTGTACCTGAAAGTGGTGCTGTAATGAAACTATGCATGTACCCTCAGGTCATGCCTGTAATGACATACACCAAGTTTCATGTCAATACACAAAAGCTCATGTCTGTGTCAGGACCTCGTGTGATCACCCAGCTTGTTTTGTTTTCTGTTAAGGCCGCGTGGCATTGTTTTGGCGGTGTGCCACGTCGAGAAAGTGGCGGCGTGCCACGTCGGTGTCCGCCTCCTCCCCCGCCCTCCTTGTTACCCTGTTCCCTCATTATCTCCCTCACCTGTTCCCCGTTGATTTTGCTCCCTTTATATTTCTCCTCTCGTGGTGCGTCCCTTGTCAGATCGTCTCGGTTCATACCGCTACTGACCCAATCTCGTCTTGTTTTGTCTGAGACCCAAGCCGGTTGTTGTTGTTGTTGTTGTTGTTGTTGTTGTTGTTGTTGTTGTTGTTGTTGTTGTTGTTGTTGTTGTTGTTGTTTGTTGTTGTTGTTGTTGTTGTTTGTTGTTGTTGTTGTTTGTTGTTGTTGTTGTTTCCTCCTGTGCCCTGTTTTCTTTTACAGATTGCTGTCCGGTCCTCCTCACCATCTTCCGCTCTCTCTTCCCCCCCGGACTACGCAGTGCTTCCCACCGACCGCCCGCTCCTCCTCCCGCTTCACTGCCCGTCCACCACCCAGCCTCCCTCCTGCTCCGGCTGTCACCCTCCCGGTTCCCGCTGCCCCGCTCTCTCCCCTTCCCCCGCCTGCACCGGAGCCGCCCTGCATCTGTATCTGTTAACTTACCTGCATTGTTTGACTTTCTCTGTTTGTGAAATAAACGGCTAACCGCTATTGGATCCCTTTTGTGTTCCTGACAGTCTGTTTTTGTGCTTTTCACCAAATTTGCGCGTGTGCATGCGTGCGTGCGTGTGTGTGTGTGTGTGCACTATATACCAAACTTTGTGCAAATCAGATTTTACAAAATTTAACAAATTTAACAACAACAGGTGCTGGTCCTACACGCTAAACATGTACCCTGGCTAAGGAGCTGGCCCTATGGGTTTAACGTGAACTGACCAACTGTGCAAGGCATTCCTGATGGTGATGGTGTTTTTCCCCACAATAGCATAAAAATGCAACTGAGGCAGAGTACCAAAACAAGGGAAATATGACCATGCTATTTTTATTTTGCTTTTTTAATGTATTGTTCATTTATTGAATTCTCCATAAAAATCACAGGGTAACATCCATCTAAAAGTGTCTAAAAAGATTGAAAATATTCAAATAAAAAGCAAAACCTTCAAGACATAGACCCTGACAATCTGAAGACAAAACTAAAGCTTGAGATATAGTTGCTTCAAAGGAAATTTCAGAGTAAGTGCTTAATGACTATTTCACATAGTCACATTGTTTACTGTACTTAACATCTCTTGTTGCAAATAAAGAGAACTGAGTGCTGCATATTATCCAGGATGGTTAAAAATAAACTAAAAAAGGCATGCAGGCCTACGTGTGTCTTGTATTTTATACAAGAAGAATGGTGTTCCACAATTCTGTCCCCTGCAGCTCTCACTTGGTTGGTCCAAGTGCACTAGCTGGAGGTCATCTTCAGGCTGCACCTCCACCCCAGATGTGTTCTCTTTTCTGATGGTAGTAATGTTGTGTAGTATGCATCATGCAACAGTAATGTCACAGGCCCTGTCAGTTACAACCCTCAGACTTTTCAGACCCTGAAATCTTCCCTTCAGTTGCCCAAATGTCATTTTAATGCATAACCTTGTCCTGGATTTATTTATTGTAATAGGTTTGTGGGCTGTGATTTGGGTCAGGGAATGGTCTCATTAAATACTGCCTGAAGGCATAGCCACTGTCCCTAAGCAGAATTCCATTATAAGAACCTGTGTAATTAAAAAAATGCATTTCAGTTATAATATTACTAATCTGAAATATTAATATATCTGAAATACATATTAATCATATATAATATAGTGTATAATAAGCCAGCCTTGAAATAAGCCTGCTCCAGAGCAGGTTTAAGCTTACGGATCTGTTGCTCCTAGACTGTGGAATGAGCTCCTATTGTCCTTAAAAACATTGCCCACTCTAAGTGTCAGGGTCCTGGCTCCCTGCTCTGAGTATTTCTGATTATCTTGCCAGGATCCTGACATGCCCTGTGTTTAGTGTCAGAGCATGCTGTTTGGATCCTGACTCCTTCTAGTCTTGGTTCTTGTTTCTTGGAGTTGGAATCTGAACGCATGCTCTGGGTCTTCGTCTTGTGTGGAAGCACATGGCCTCTGTTTTGTTTACATTCGCCATGTGCTCTCCGGACTTGCGTCTTGGCCCCGCCCCTTTGTTCTCTTGTCTCATCTACGCTAATTTCGGGCACCTGTTAGTCATTTGTTTTTGTGCTATATAATTCCCCCGTGTTTTCTGTCTTGTGTCGTTTTGTCTTGGTATCTTGGATCTTGGATTGTTACGATGTGTATTTTGGATTCTTGTTCTCGCGTATTGTAATCTCGTGTCTTGTTGTTCTGTAGCATTTAGAGTCCTGTCGAGTTTTTGTTCTCAGTGTTTTCTCGGTTTTTAGTTTCCTTTTTTAAGAGATTTTTCTGTTTTATGCTGTCTGAGCGTGGGTTCGTTTCTTCCCCCCTGACACTAGGGTCATTTTAGAGGGGGTTAAAAACTTATTTTCCTTAGCTTTTCATGTGTTCTAAAATTTATTTACTTTTTGGTTCTATGTAGTTGTTTATTTTTGTTACTTTTATGTACAACACTTTGTTACCCATTGTGGTTTTTGTACTCTAGAAATAAAATTGAGTTAACGTGAGTTGAGCAGGTATTATCAACTGGCAAATTATTCCTGCTACCAGTTGGTAATATTATGACTGTGACTAACAGAACAGTAGAAAAATCCCAATGGCAACACCATTCAAGATATTAAAACTCCCTTTGAAATTTTGCATCTTCAGTGTCTTGACATAATATCTGCCAAATTTGGTGACAATGCCATAAATCCCTTAGGAGAAATATTTAAAAATTCACAATACAAAAATCCACATATAATCCAAAATGGCTGACTTCCTGTTGGGTGGAGCTAATGAATGTACTTTTGAAAGGTGTCTGGCTTGATGAGAACAATATATGTACCAAGTTTGGTGGCTGTAGGCAAAACTAACCCCATCACTTTAGGCAAAAGGTGTTGCTACCATGCCTATGTCTAATATTTTGCCCAGGCCTAACAGCCAACATTTTGAGCATGTTAGGGTTAGGGGTTACCTCAAATACACCTGAATATAGTTTTACAAGTTTGACACATTATCATTGCATGTAAGATATCACAAATCCTTCTAGAACTGTACATTAGCCATGCCTTTATATTATCTTGATCAAGGACAATTTTTAACATTTTTGTTTTAAATTATGCACTTCATGTTGCAGGTTGTTGGTGCTATGACCGTGACTCACAATAGTCATATCAATGTCATCAGCCTACCACACCAAACAAATTCCCCAAGTCTGATGTAAATCAATATCTACAGCATGCATTAAGTGGAGACTTCCTATTTTCCATTTTTCACCATAAATTTACCGCCTCGCCATGGCAACACCATTAGAGAAATCAAAAATCCCTCTACAATTTTGAATTTTCAATATTCAATGACAATCACATGACATTCCTATCAGGAGTATTTAAAAGTTCGGGGCATGCACCTTTAAGAAAATCAAAACGTCTGACTTCCTGTTGGGCGAACCTAATAGGTGTCATTACAAAACTTGTTTGGGTCGACAAGACCAATACACACACCAAGTTTAGGACATATTTTTGTGCCCTGTACCAGGGGGCACTACCAAGCTCCCCGCCCTGCCTGCCTTTGCCTGGGCCTAATGGCCTAGGACACTGACATGTGTGTCAAGTTTCAAGAGTTTTGAATATGTTAAAGCACGCAAAACCTTTTACAACTTCCTGTTCCTTTTTTTTTTGTTATAAACTGTTTGCCTCACCATAGAAACAGGTATCAATAGTCCATTCATAATTAAGCTCTTTATTTCTGACCAAATCTGAAGTGACTTAAATTTAAGAGGACTCTTAAAGTGACACACTTCCATCAGTCCCTATGACCAAACATACACTGTTTAAGATGTCAAAAATCCCTTTTGAATTTTGAATCTCCAATGTCTTGGAATAATATTTGGCATATTTGGAGACAATCCCATAAATTCCCCAGGAGAAGTATTTAAAAATTCAGAGCCTGGAATTGACAAAAAAATCCACATACAATCCAAAATGGCTGACTTCCTGGTGGCACTAATAAATGAGAGCAATACGTATTTCAAGTTTGGTGACTTTAGGCAAAACTAACCCCATCACTTTAGTCAAAAGGGGGCGCTATAGAGCCCCCCACCATGCCCATGTCTAAGCTTTTACTGTCTAAGGCTGACCAGTATGATGTGTGTGCCAAATTTCATGCCATTTCAAACATGTTAAGTGCCTCAAATACATCTGGGTGTGGTTTTAACGTTTGAGACATTACCATGGCAACAATATTAAAGACATCACAAATCCTCTTAGAGCATTAAATCAGCCATGTCTCTACATTATTCTGACCAAAACTGAAGTGACTTGGCTAAATGTAACTTGACTATTTCAAAGTCTGTTTACAGTGAAACAACTTCCTGTTGCCAGTTGGTGGCGCTATGAAGTTCGATGTAAATCGTTTAATGCACTTCATATAGTTCAAGATATCCATTCAAGATATCAAAAATCCCATCACAACTTTGACTCTACAATGCCTTGGCATGATGCTCACCAAGTTTTGTGATAATCACATGTAATCCTAAAGCTTTTCAAAACAAACTGGCCAACTTCCTGTTGGGTGAAGCTAAGGGGTGTCAGGCGAAAGTTGTTTTTGTACAGATGTGTGCATGTATGTATGGAATATGCATCATCCTTTTGTACCCCGTACCAGGGAACGCTACAGAGCCCCCTGCCCCACCATGTGCAAAACAAATTTGGTGAAAAATAAATTAAAACCCATTATTTTATGAAAGTTTTGACCTGTGTTTTTCTCAGTTGACACAGTTTAGGAAGTTTATGTTAAAATAATGATGTAGCAACCATTTAATATCTTTAAGAGTTTAAAAATGCATGATGCACAAGTGATGAATGCAATATAAATACAAAGAAACAAAAAAAAGTCCTTTGTTTAATTCCACAGAGGTGTTCACAAATGCTCAGGTGTTGTACATATGTGCATGGAAGTCATATGCTTCTTTCAGAAAGTTACTCTGAGATGGAATCTGCTGGCAAATGAAAAAATGGAGGAAAATTAAACAGTGCAGAAAAAATGTTTGAAGATTTACAGCTGCAGGCACATGAGAAGGTTACAGGCTGAGGTCAACGGGGATGGGAGGGTGGATTAAGTACAGAGAGAGCCAAAGAAAACATCCATAATAGCACGCTTTTGCACATGAGCATCAGATTATAGGTGCATTGAAATAAGTGAGAGAACTAGTTTGCTTGGTTAATGTTTTAAAATGTTCTCTTTTTAATTGCTCCCTGTTTGGAGAGAAGAATAAAGTGAACGGGTTCACCCCTGCTGTCGCCTGCTGGCTTTCATTTCAAGCTGGGCTTTGGTGAGGGATATGCAAATGAAGCTGTGATGACTGTGGCCCCCTTAAAGCGGCAGCTGCAGGGTTGGTTCGCGCAGTGGACTGTTGACACAGAGATCTGACTGCTTACAGGCGGTTCTGCTGTAGTATTCTGCTACTGCCCTGTCATTTTCTCTTTCCAGTCCAGTCTTTCCCTCATCCTCTCTCTCTCGTGCTCTCTCTTGTGAGTGGTAAAGATGGTGCCAGAGCAGCAGATGTTTTCACTGGAGCTCTGCTTATCTGCCAACAAGTGAAGGAGTCAATGCTGCAAACAAAACTTCTGCAACAGAAACAAAAACCTCCAGACTCTGAAGAACAGCTGACTTTTGTTTTTCTACACTTTTTTTATCTTTTTGCTGTCTGTACACTTTTCTTTCCTCTTCCACTTTATGGCTTTTTCTGCGAGTGTTTTGCATAGCCTTTGTTCTGATATTTAAAGATGAGGGTAATATTTATCTGTGAGGGTCTTCTGCTGGTCACTTTACTACTGAGTTCAATGGGTGCCAAAGGAACTCCGTACAGATACAATCTACACAAGTCTGGAGACGTCCAAAAAAACAACCCTGGAAAGCGAATGGGTAACCATAAGTAAGTAAACATTAAAGCTGGATGTATGTGTGTTTTCAAGCATTAGTCAGAGTGTGTGTGCACAAGTAAATGGTTAGTTATCCATAATACACTCACATGCATGTTACCCTCAAATATTGATGTGAAAAGTAAAAATTTTCACTTTATTTGTCAATCTTTAAATGTCTGCACATTGTTAAACCATTACAGTTAGAACAATCCCAAAATAAGTTTTTCTTGTTCTGTATAGTACCTTTTTTCTTAAGTCAGTTTAATTTTGCTATTATTAGTATTAAAATTTTGTTCTTCCAAAGCTGGTCAATTACTACAGGTAATTCTCACCTATATTTGGGTTGTCCTCAAAAATAAGAACTTAGCATGTTGAACCATATCAAAGACCTGTTGGCATCTAGAAATTCTGGGATCAAATTCAGATTGCAAATGTTGTAAGTGATGATATCTCTACCTCACCTCTCCTCAAAGACTTATGGTCACTTTCAGAATAGCTAATGGCTTCCATACAAACCCAAATCTAGTAAGCTGACTGCATATGAAGTATGTTAAGGGGATAATAAACCTAAAAATGAAGAATTTGTCATTACTCACTTACTCATTTGCAAAAGGTGCTTTATGATGCCATAGAAGAACCATTTGTGGCTGTATGGTCCTATAAAGAACCCTTTAACATCTGTAGAATCTGTCTGTTTCACAAAAGGTTCTTTGCAGAGGAAAAAGTGCACCCTTATGTCGTTCAAACCCCCATGGCTTTCTTATGAATTAGAATATTTTTACAGATTAAAAAATATTCAGATTAAAAAATACAACTTCCAGCTGCAACAGCTTCAGTTTGTTATCATTAATCTTCCTCTAACCATTATCAGCTCACGATAGTTTTCACGCTAGTTTTACCATTGAAAACTGGACCATAAAAACATAAAGAGCAAGTATTTAATATGTGATTATAGCTGCTTTCATTGCTTTCTATCCAAGTGAAGATGCCCATTTTATGCAGGATGCTTTTCCTTCCCTCAGCAGGGGTGTTTTGTCAGTTCTCTTAATAACGCCCCTTGTGGAAATGCAACACATACCCTCATTGTATTATGAATTTGGACTGTAACATTGTGTAGTAGAGGAAGAATGCAAAGATGACAGCAAGATCTAATTTTTATGATGACAATAACATGAGGAAAAACTACAAAGTAAAAGGATGACAACACAAACACTGACACAGTTGAAACAACAACTGTCAATGACCTGAAGAAAATCAAAGTTGTATATACATAACAAGGACCTAATTTTATGGGGAATAATCAGCAGCTATGGGAACTAATCAAGCAGGAAGAGCAAACACAAAAACCAAATAACCAAATACAAACTAAAAATCCATGAATATAAACAGAACAAAAATAGTGTGATTCTAACACACTTCAGAATGCAATGACACTTGAAATCAGTCTCACAATAGGTAGAAGCATTTTGTGTTCATGTGCATAGAGAATGCTTTGGACCAGCTTGTAATCACACCAAACTATCTCATCTTACAATTTCTCTAGTCTAGCTTTTCTCTTCTGCTTGGCTTGTCCATAGAGTTACAGCTCTCTGGATAGTTCTCTAGCTGCCTGCTGATCAGGTTGTGGCCCTTTGCCCTTGGCTCAAGATAGCTCAGCTTGCCAGTGACCTCCTGTAAAAACACATTCCACATTCTGTCTGATTTTCTCAGCATAATGTAGTCATAGCGTTAAATCAGACTGTAATGGATCAGCTTAGAGACATGCAAACCTTTATACAGTCTGTTCCTTTCACTGTGCTGATATGCATTTATGAAAAAAATGTGTGAGTTGACCTTAATTAATCACTGTAAAAGAAAGAAAAAGAAAGAATCATGTTCTTTTTTTCAAAGAACATGATTTTATTAAGAGCAAATGAACTTCCCTATCAAAAGCTACACTCAATGCTGCGTTTCATAACACTAATGAGAACATTCTTTGTTTGAACAGTTGTGAAGCATGTGTGTCAAACGCACCAAGAACTTGTCTTAAATAACCTCTGGCAGTGACATCATCAAAATGCATGTCTATGGAGGCTATAAATTGATGTGAAACAAACTCATCATCTGTTTTTTGTCTTCAGAAACCGCTTTGTGATGTGTGTGTGTTTGTCCTAGCTAGTTTTTCAAATAAAAAAGAAATAAATAAAAAAAGAAAAGAAAATGGCATCTTTAAGGGATTTATGGAGTGCTTGGGGGAACACACTGAGTGTTCCTCCCCCACACACTCATGAGCACTGAGTGTAAGCACTGTGAGACGCTTTCTATCAAAGTGCTTTACTCTAGACTTGCTTGGTCCCCAAGTACTCCAAGCTAGATGACAGATTTCTATCGGGATAGGGATAAGGTGTTCCTTCTTGATGCCCCTGTGTCACCTGGCCTATTTGTTGATTCTGTGAACATGGTCATAAGTAGGTTTAGGGAAGCCAGAAACCAAGCTGAGGCCTCTAACAATAAAAACCAAACTCCTCAGCCCTAGCCAGGTCTAGGAGTTCTGCCCCCCATCATAGATAGTGGGAGCTGCCCAATAAGAAGCCAGACCTGAGGTCTGTTATTGCAGCTAAAAAGAAATCCTGAGGCCAGAACAGTGGAGGGGTGCAAAATATGTCAACAATTCAGATCTCTTTCCCAGCACCTTTGGGTTATCACAGTGTACACTCCGTCGCTACCTGCATGGGGGGCAAAAATTTCCATGTTCAGTGGCTCTCTGCCACACCTCTGGACACCAAACATCTAATGCCCCCACAGCACACCGAAGTGTCAAAGTTAGTGGCCCTTTCAAAGTATCTGGCAGCGTGAAAACTACTGCCAAAAATCTTTTTTTGGGTGTTAAAAACTATAGAAAATGGTTACAGAATTCAGTTTGTGCACCGTCTTCCAAATTGCAGTGGTGTGGTTTCGACTACTGTGCTGGTGCCCCTTCTGACACAAGAACTGCAGACTTGTTTGGACAAAGGGGGTATAGAGCATGTTTCCCTTCCAGACAGAGTCTGGCCATTACAGCTGGTACTTTTTTAGTTCCCAAGAAGGATGAGGTTGCATCTCATTTTGGACCTTTGGGGTCAACACTGTTTCCTCACAATGTGCAAAATTTTGACAGCTAAGATGTTTGTGTCTCAAATCTGATACGAAGGTTGGTTTATTATTATTACGTCCTTTCTAGGGGTAAGAAAAAAGACTAAGGACGCAATATATTGTATAGTGGATTCTAAGTCCAGCCGCCAGACAAAATAAAAGAAGAAACACCATAGGTATAGACTTGATATTTATTTTAAAACTTGGATAAGTTGAGCAATGGCTTCAGGGTGACCAAGGCCAAAATAATAAACAAAAATTCTAATAAACAAAAACAGACAAATATAACTAACCTAATAAACAATAAAGAAACAAAATACAAAGACCTTAACTCCCTAACAAAGACAATCCACACAGTCCAAAATTAGTCTCTTCAAAATAAACGGCAGGTCACCCCTACGCTATCAGGCTTTTCACAGCAAGGATTTGGGTACAATAAGTGAAACATCATAAGTGGATACAATAAAGTAAAAATATAACAGTGTTTTGTTCTGTTGGCATGGGAAGAATCCACGGAGCCCACAAGCATGTGGCCCTAGTGCAATGTTAGCTCACCATCTAATAATAATGCAGCCTTTTTAAAAGTATGCGTCAGCGGATCCACCAATGACCATCCATCGCCAAGCACGCATATTTTCATATAGAGATCCTGTCACAACACAGGAAGTTCCTGAGATTCACTTTCGGGGCAAAGCCTATTAGTATAGGTTTCTTCAATTCAGCCTAGCCACATACACAAGTTGCATGGATTCAGCACTGGTCCCTTTACGATTAAGATGGTCATCCCATTGATGATTAGAATGAAAAGTGTTTGTTCTACTACCTTCCTTGGGGCAGTGTCATGCTCAAGTTTTGTTTGTGGAACAGGCTCAATGAACTTCTCTGTGAACTTCAGTCTGAGATAATTCCCTACTCCCTCACTCAATCCATAGAGCTTGTTTTTGTGTGGATCTCTATTCATGGTGGGCAAAGGCAGAGGAATACATTACTGAGCCTATTCCAACACCTCATTTCGGCCCCCTGGATCTTGTCCCCTTTAGAAGTTTTTTGGGGAAGGCTATAAACTTATTGTTATGGTTTCTGAAGTCATGTTTGTGGGTGTTGGGAGCTGCCATGTCTTGGATTATGGTTCATGTTTATATGCATTATCTTTTAATCTGCATATGGATCCAGCTTTCTCATCAGATTTTTACAGCATCAAAAGCCTACATACCCGTACATTATTCATGGGTAATATGGTGTCATTTCAAACGATGCTGGCTGTTTATATGTAGGTAATGAAAATTAAGAGCCAGATCCTGAGCTGGACAATGCTTCTATTTTTTGTAGATGTCAACTCTAATAGTAGAGGTAAACTCTATAATTGGTTCTAATTGGAATATAATTGGTTATAATTGGAAATCCCAGAAAAATACATAGTGTTATTCCTTGGTAAAATTTTATTTGACCATCAGCTAGGGGTTTTAAAATGTTAAATCAGCTTTTGATATTTCACATCACAAAAAGGCCTCTGCATAGAGATGGGAATGCAGGAATTTATATGTGAGATTATATGTGTTATGCTTTGAAGGTAATGGTAATGATCCGAGGTAGTTTATTCTGGAGGGCATGTCAAAAGGTTATTCAACTGGCCGAGAACACCACTGGTTACACATAAGCTACATTTCTACACACGTCTATGGGTTTATGAACTTGACACGAGAAATCTGCAATAGCCAAAGGCATGTTCCAAATATAACAATTAGGGTCAAAAATAACAATTAGGGTTGATAACATACAAGGATATAGTAAATTGTTGAACCTGGTGCACAACTTTTTATACAACCCATGACAATTTGCAAAAATTATAGGAGTTACTGTAACCATTACACTGTAAACAAACCCTTCTCTGTGGTGCCACTGGTCATTCATTTATAGAATTAACATATACAATGTGTGAAATAAGCTCACAAAGAGCTTATTAAGAACAACATCAGCATATTGTCCACTCCCTAATAGAGGAATTTGATTATATAACATAGCATATTTGGCTACTTTGTTTATTACTTGCTTGTGGCAGTAAGGTAAAAAGCTATTTGAAAAGCTTACAGGTTTACCAATACCTTCGCAGTAATTAGGTTTGTGTGCGTTATTCAAAGGTGTTGGAAGTGATTTTGTGTTCTTAACACAAAATCAAGTCAAAGACTTGCAAAGAATGTGCCATGCTATAAAGCTGATGTGTTAACATCAGAACTTTCCATTTGACAAAAATTATATCAGAGTTCATGTGCAATAGCTGCAGAATTTTCATTTCTTATACATGCTATAAACATGATGATTTTGATTATTTAAAGGTGAAGCTGTGCTAAATACCTGCAGCTCTCATAAAATTATATTGGGTGAGCAATGTAGTCCACAGGATGCAAAACAAGAGTAGCACAAAAGTTTGTTTTTTGTTTTCTTTTGGAAGGCAATGAAAACTGTAGTCACTCACATACAGTCAGTTACAGTCCATCTTAACTTTAGGTCTGTATGTAGCTCTTTTTTAAGTCACAAATAAATTTTCTAAATTTTGTAAGTGCAGCCTGAATAGCACAGGTTATTTCTGAGCTTCATAATGACATTTTAACACAAACAGTATTACAGTTTAACACACAAATCACAGCACAATTTACTATCATCAGGACAAACCAGTCAATGGATCAGCGGATTTTGTCAGTTATTGTGGCGGGTGGTTGTTTATATAAGTTTATATAAGATTGAAAATCTAAACATTCTGAAAAAAAGAGTATATCATAAAACAATATAACCACAGAACTGTGTTTTCTGCTACTATAAGGTTCAGTACTATTAATTAACCTTCTCTAAAGTGGCATTACATAATTTACACAATAAACACTATTTTACCTGATCACTCTGACCTGCAGAAACTATGGCCATTTCTCAATATGCATTCTTGTCTGTACTTGTGTTCTTGTGAAATGTCACCAGTTGCTAGCCAAATGCTGTTTCAAATCAAAGTACTCATCTAGCCAACTTCACATCAAATCCTTGGATGTTGTGTTCTTGCTCCATCCCTATTATCGAGGATGCATTGAGAGGTGATTGTGTGGACAGCCTAGTATCCCAAAATGTATTTTGCCTTAGTCACAGTTAAGGACAAAAACATACATAATATTCAAAATACTGCTGTTGTTGTATCACAAAATTTAGTTTTAAAAGTTGTTTAGATGAGAATGTGATTGTTTACCCTCTAAATTTATGGTTGATTTATAAAAAACATGCTTATTTTTAAATTGTTTTGAGTTCCAGGCTATCGCTGGGCAGTCTGTGCTCATGTAATTAGCTGAGAACAACCTTAGTACTTCTTCTGTACAAAAGCGATGGAAAGTATGATGGTTTCTTCTTCCATTCCTTCTCAATGGAAGTTATTGGGGTTGGTGCTAGGGTACTTTAACTGATTGCTAGAGCATGGCTATAAAGTTAATGTCACTTTATAGCGATTTGAGCCCAACCTCAAGTCTCTACGACATTCTGATGCAGAGTTATGACATTACAAATGTCTGCCTATTGTTAAGTCTACAGGATTTATTTCAATGAAAGCCTATGGAGTGGTTGCTAGGGTACTGTAACTAGGGTGTGGCTATTAAGTAATATTACCATTTTTTGCTGCTTGGTAAGCCGAGCGATATGAGTCCACCACAAAGTCTCTATGACATTCTGATGTGGAGCTATGACCTCACTAAATTCAGCCCAATGTTTAAGTCACTGCCACACTCCCACAGTTGTACGGCATCTTTTTAAATATGTCCTTCCCTCTCTGTTGTACTGGATGTCGCTGGTTCATTGCTTCCTCGGTCAGTCACAATTGGTGCCTTGAGTGTCTCAGGCTTGAGCATCCTCAGGTGCCAAGTTCAAGTTCTCATTGTAAAGACATGACCATGAGAATGTTGCAGTCACGGATCGTCCTCCCTGTCTGTTTCCTCTCCTGGGACCTGTGCGTGGACCAGGTTGGTAAGGGCCAGGGGCGATATGGAAGACATGCTGGGAGATAATCTGGTGGGTATGTCGCCATGGACCTCCCAGCTCCTCTACACTCGTTTCAACTGGTCAAATTCATGGGTGCAGCTGCGGCTCACTCCCAAGTGGGTGAGATCACTGTTTCATTCAGGACTCACAAGGATGGTGCAATAACGGTCACAGCATCAGAGGGCGCTCTTCTCCTCTCTGAGGATGACTCTTCTGAGGCTCTGCTCTACCAGGGGAAAGCTCAGGAAGAGGCAGATGCAGAGCTAGCAGCGGTGCTATCTTGGGCAGCGGTGAGCATTGGTCTGGAGTGGAACCCTCTCCCGAGCGCTCGCGGCTCAATTATTGGTATCTGGGGTCGGGATGTGGTGCTAAGCCTTCTGCAGGTCCATAAGGGCCATGGGTTTGAGGGACCTGCACAAGGGCAGGTTTGACCTGGCTATAATGCAAGAGCTGCACACTGTGACCAACCTCGCTCATCCTGCCTCCAGTGAACCCTCGGCCAGATCCATCAGGCCCCGCACCCAGCTTGCTCCTTGCCAGACCAGTCCTTCCGCCAGTCCTCCCGCCTCCTGGCCTCAGGGTGCGATGCGGAAGACTTAGCATGTCTTATCACTCAGGCTAGAGCATCCTCTACCAGGCAGCTCTATGCTTAAAGTGGCGTCTCTTTGCAGACTGGTGTTTCTCCTGTCTGTAGGACCCACTAAAGTGCTAGATCAGCATTGTGCTGTCTTTTTTCCAGGAGTGCCTAGAGAGGCATATTTCTCCCACCACTCTTAATGTCTATGTAACAACCATCTCCACTTGGAGTTGGGATGGGCTTCTCCTATGTGGTTCTGAGACCCCAGCCCCCATGAGGTTCCCACCACTCCCTCCTGAGACCAGGTGGTGAGCTTGCAAACGCTCCCAGATGGGGAGGAAGACCCAGCCCTCTCCGTGGTGTGTGCAGTGTTTTAAAAGAAGGACCATCATCCTACGAATTAGTACTAGTCTTACCAATGTTTTTCTCAGTTCTTTTTGTGTCTGGAAATTGTGAAAACTGAGATAAGGGTGTTGTTGTTTACAATTAGAGCATCTGGTAGAGCATCTGGTGAGATGATTCTGCCATTAGTTTTGACTGTGTTGCAATGGTACTGCTTCACTTACCGTAAATAGGAAGTGTGATAAAGGTCTTGTGTTAATGTTGTGCGTTCATATAGAGAATGTAAGTAATTCTGTTGACACTGCATCTCTAGTTCTTTGTTTATTATTATGCTGGTATGACGTTCCACAACTGTTTTAATGTTAGCACACTGTTAATACGTGCAATTCGGTTGTTTTTGCATATACATGTGTATGTTTAACTGTTGTATGATGTTCTTTATTACTGATATTGAAAAGTACATCTACATCTACAATGCAATATATATTTGTTATTTGCAGACCACATACACACATGAGACGTAACTGAACAACTCTCCACCTGTGTGCCAGTCTGAAAGAAGAGTAAATGATAGAATGACTGAACATACACTTCTCCTGTGCATGAGTAGCATCTCACAAGCCCTACAACATTCTGATGCAGAGCTATAACATCACAAAATTCAGCCCACTATGGAAGCCCACTAAAGTCTATGGAATTTTTTGCCCACTTTTTTGTATGCCCTAAAAACATTGTACACCCGATCGCTTATAAAAGTCACAGCCCAGCTCTCCTCTATAAACCGGTTGATTTGACCCCTTATTGACCCGAGTTACAATACAGACTATTAAAATAAACAGCCTGCTGATGGAATACAGAATACATTACAGTAAACTAACATGGTCAACAATCTAGCAACTAACATATTTAACTGGTATCATTAGCTTGACTAATCATTACCTTTACAAAAAGCGTTTATGATACAGTTTGTTGTTGTTCAGTGCTTGAAGTTGGAATAAATAGGTGCAGGTACCATTGAAAACTTCATATGCTATATGCATCACTATACAGTATATTAAAAGTCATCATATAAAAGGCAACATATTGCATAAAGACACTGCTCAGTACAAGTTCTAAAATATTTTACTGTTTAAATGTAATATAAGTGCAAATTTAATTAAATTAATGCTAACACCAATTAAGGAAAACACTTCCTTTGATGACAGCACAATCTTTTCACTGGGGATGACACAGATAAACGACAGTGTTGGTGGTTGATTTTGGTTTTTGTTGGTTTTTATAAACAAGAACAAGGGACAGATAAAAGTAGCTGATCAAGGCCTTGGTGTGCTAGAGGCTGTGTAAGATTAATTTGATCACAAATATAATTTGGGGCTGAATTGTGCAATGCCTTGTATGTAAAAAGAAGGATCTTAAAGTTAGAATTTATAGAAAGCCAATGCAGAGAGGCCAGGGAGATATGATCCCTTTTCT
The DNA here is from genome assembly GCA_036877525.1 of Chromobotia macracanthus. Classification (NCBI taxonomy): domain Eukaryota; kingdom Metazoa; phylum Chordata; class Actinopteri; order Cypriniformes; family Botiidae; genus Chromobotia; species Chromobotia macracanthus. Next base: position 14,577,945 of record JAZGTH010000006.1, on the reverse strand, counting down.
GTTAACAATCTGGCGGCTGCATTTTGAACCAACTATAACTAAAACAGTGTAGATTAAGTTAGGCCGTACAGAGAGTTACAGTAATCCAACCGAGAACAGAAACCATAAATAGACCATATAAACAACTGTTTACTTCACCACTGTAAGAATTCTTCTGATAACTCACCCCAACTCCACCTCTAATTCATTGATGTATTATTTTATTTTTTTAGCGTAGTTTAAGTATACAATATTCATGCATTTTAGGTGGCTAATTCATGTGAATTCATACAATCTCATAAAATAATTAAATTTTCCTCTAAGATCAGGCCGTGTTTATCATGTACAACATAAAAAACTGTCTTTCTCTGGACAGCCAGTAATCTTTACCAGGCCTATTATGATTATGAAACTCTCTCTCTTGTTGTGGACACATTGTGCTGTTGCTATAGCTGCCATGCAGATCTGTGAGCTGTCCACACTGACGGCAGTTTGACAGACAACAATTCAACTTAGAATGCCAAAATGTAGTAGTTTTTTAACTGTTTCATTTAACTGTTTCTCTTTGAAGTTTTATGACACCTGGTCTAACCTTTGTAGTTACTTAGTGACAGTGCTGTTGTTCAATAACACTCTGTCTTTTACATTTTTAATGTTACTATTTTTAATTACAGTAGTGATAACATAATAGCGTACTTAGTAATAGCATAAGTGTTATTTTACAAAATAATATAGGCCTACACGTTAAGTGCAAGTGGTTAGCTACTATTACTAGTAAAGGAAAACAGCAATAGGAAAACTGTAAAATTATGTGAATTATTTTATTTTTACATGTAAAATTAAAGCAGTATTTTATTTGCATTATTTACCCCCGTCTTTTGCTTTGACTTACTTTTCTTGTAACAGGAATATCTGCGCCTATATTGTTCAAAAAAACGTTACATGTGTGATGCAGGATGGAGTGGCTACCTATGTCATACCGGAGTACACTACCAAGTGCATATGGGGACAGAAATGTCCTGTGCTAATGTAAGTCAAACATAAAATCTCTTTGAATGACAAACTTCAAAATGCAGTTAATGTTTCATACAGGCTATTTTTAACTTATTTAAAATATAAAGTCATCTTTTGGTCTATATCCAAATATTGGATCATGTCTTTGAGTTGGATCATGTCTTTGAGACAAATATTATTCAAAAAAAGAATGCGGGTGAACACAGAAAGGAAAATTTTGCATGAAAAATAAAGTAAAATGTAAAATGATGCATGAATTCACACATTTTGATTATTTTTATGTGCCCCAGATAGTTGTGGTAGTTGTAAACAGCAACTGTCAATTTTAAGAAATTATTTTAAGAAATGAATATGCATCAAAATGACCTGTTATTCCATATGATAGTTTGTTTCCTTAAAGATGGCAATGTATCAAGACAGCCTACTAAGACGCTATATAATTGTTTTGAAACATTTAATCATTTGACTGGACAGTTATCAATATATTGAATGAACTGACTGTTCTTCTATCCCTGACTCAAATTTATTCAACTGATTTGATAAAATACTTCAGTTTGCTCCAGGTGGATGTTCTTTGTAATAAGTAAACATACCTAATTTTTGTAGTTACACAACTTAGGTACTGACACAGAACAGATGAAATGGATAGATGATTGGGAAAGCAGAGATTACAAAGACAGTGTGTAGTGTATCCTCTTTGTGACATTGAAAGTGTTTCACTTTGCAGGTATCGGAAACTCTTCAAACCACAGTATAGTATTGGTCACAAAACCATTACTGAATTGGAGTGGCGTTGTTGCCCAGGTTACTCCGGAGAGAACTGCACTGACAGACCAACCTCTGTTCATGATACCATGTTGCCCACTTTCAAAGGCTCTCTCCCGCAGCCCAGAATAAAGGGTTTCTCTAGAGGTTACCTTAGGATACCCACTAATCCCCGACTCATTCATGTATCAGGACTGGAGCCTGGTAAACCTTTCCTCTTCCCTGGAGATCACTTCAACAACAAACCTATCCCTAGTACATACCTACCTTCTGAAACTCCAAAGACAAGTTATGGTAAATTTAACTCACATTGTGCACAAACTCTCAATATATCAAAAAGAAACTAAATAGATTTACCTATTTAAATAGATCTAAATAGATTTAAATAGATAAACTAATAGATTTATTAAAAGTAAATAGCAGTGATTTCAAAGCAGCAAACAATTGTATTAAAGTTTTAGTTTAGTTTTAGATTTTAGGTGTTAATTCAGCATAAATTTAATGCAGCTTCAGCGCCTCTTTGCTATTGTAATAACAACTAGTACATGTCTTATTAAGAAATCATAATTTGTTATATTTACTCACCCTTGTATAATTCATACCACACTTAAAGTGAAATTATCTGCAAAACAAAGTTTGAAAGACCTCTGTACATTGAATGATTTGGGCTAATGTAACACTTGCAAAATTTAATAGAAGTTTACAACAGATCCAAACCAAAATCAGTAGAGTATTGTCTACTTGCAAGCACTGTAATGACTTTACAATGTAATATAACAATGCATTTAATCCTTAATAAATAATCTACACCTTCTTCATATTTAAAATTCAGTTTTTAAAAGTTATTACTTCCTTAAAGGTCCCAACCTGGGTGTTTCTGGTGAGCGCCTGGACCGCATTGAAGAAAGTCTTCGTAGATTGTCTCAAAGTCTTGACACTTTGAACGGCATGGTGGCAGGTATGGAAGAGCGTCTTCGTGTCTCTCTTCGTGAAGACACCAAAAAAATGTTGGTTTCCTTTCTCAATTGGGCCCCTCGCACATTGGATACCTCTGTAGGCTTTGGTCTACTTCCAGAGGGACCACCAAAGAGCTTAGATGGTGATGAGAACCTTCCTGGTTTTGGAGAGCTGATGGGGAGGATGATGGAAGTCAAAGATGAGCTGAAGATTAAGAGTGACAAATTGGATGAGATCCATGGAATGGTGATGGGACATGATGGCCAGCTTAAGAGGCTAATAGATGGTGCAAGAGGGAAACCTATCCCTGAAGATCAGCAGCATCTAAAACAACTTCTGGACACCAGGCTGCCTGGAATAAGAGAAGAAGTTCTTGATGGCTTTGAGAGGAGATTGACTGGCTTACAGAACCACTTTGATAAGAGAATTGGTCAGGTGGGTTTTCTCACTCACATGTTCAGACCAAGGATAAGTGTACCTTAAATAAGTCAACTTATACTTGTTCTGATTTTAATTTTCAGTATCTAAAACTATAAGAGAATGCATACTGTATGAATCCCACATGGAATGATATAGATTCATTGTGTCTGGGTAGACAGCTTAAAGGAATAGTTTGGCAGGATGGTGAGTAAAATTATTTGGACACTTAAGTCACATTTAAAAATGTTATTGCATTAGATTGACAAAGCTAGTGGTATGTACAGACAGATTATGCTTGAACTTTACTCAGATATAACTTGACTTTTAAGCAACTGGTGTGAGATTAATTTGAGTGTGAGGTATGTATGTTGTCAAAATTGATTGACCTGACCCATTGTGATCAATGGAAAGTAGTATTTCTTTTGTGTCCCATCCTCAGGTCCAGCAGCAGTGTCATAAGGAGCATCTAACAGGACAAGAACAGGTCAAACAGTCACTGGATGGCCATAAAACTGGCCTTAGGAAAGAACTCGGTGAGCTGCAGGCAAAAATCCATGGTTTGACAATATCTGAGAACTGCTATAGCACGGTAAACAGCCTGAGTCAGCGGATGTTCCTTTTGGAAGAGTCAGTTACAGGTCTGACTGAGTCCTGGAGGCAGCTACAAATGGACCTGACTGAACAGACACTCCACATTGAGACCCTACTGGAGAACCGTCTGGTGGACATGGAGGGCAGAATTAATACCTTCGAACATGCAGACCAGAAAGGATTCAGCTCGCTGGATGGGTTTAAGATCTTGTTAGATGATAAGCTAAAGACACTGGAGCAACGTTTGTTTGTAGCAGTAGAGGAGTTAAGCAATGCCACTGCTCCTGCACTGCTAGAGGGGCAAGTGGTGCCAGCATTAGAGACAGAGATTGACAGTGTTCGAATGAGAGTGGAAGCAGATTTAGATGGAATGCAAAAGCAGATGTCTGTACTTGAGCATCTCTGCACCGCCGCATGTTCCCCTGGTTCAAGTCCTAAAACAGCCCTCATCCAGACCAAGGTAGAAGACTGTAAGAAAACAGAAAAGATGATGATGGACCGCTTGGATGTACACTCGAAAAAGCTGGACGACCTCAACAGCACTTTGCTGGGCCTCCTAACACAACTGTCCCAGGAGGACATAGAACGCTCCATCCAGGGTGAGATTACGCTTCTGAAGATCAATATTAACTCTGTCAGCCATACACTGAAGGGACTACATGATTCGGTGAACTTGTTTTCCCAAGAGGTTGGCCATGTGAATTCCACCTGGCAGGAACGAGAAAACCGCCTGGTGACACAGGTGCAGGGCATCTCTGATATAGTGGAGCGCCAAGCATCTATGCTCGGGGCTGGGGAAAGGCGACTGATCCAGCTGAAATCAGAACTTCAGAGCTTACGGCGGAGGTTAGTTGGGGAGCTACACGGGTGTCGTACCACAACACTAGGAATGCATCAGGAAGTGATGGGGGTGGAAGGTCGAATCGCTCAGGTTGAGGGACAGTGTGGAAACCTTGGAGAGCTAGCTGATGATCTTGAGAGAATCCGTAGTGAATTGGAGAGACATTCAGACACCTTCCTGGCTCAGATCAATGGGACGCTGGTCAGCCACTCTGAGCAGCTTGTGCAGCTGAAGGATAGTCTCAAAGACTGTATGAACAAAACAGACCACACAGGAAAGGAGGGTGCTGATTAGTAACCCTTCTTGATCAGAGACACTGCAAGGCCTGAGGTTGTACAAATTGTCAATATCCTCTCAGCAGGGCATTTTTTTTTCTATTTCTTAGTTTTAAGCCTATTTTATGCTAATATACTGAGTTTTGTTAAACTTATACAAAGAAGGTGTTGCTCTATTATCAAAAATATTAGATGATTTGTTAAATAAAATGCATAAAACAGGAAAGCGATTGTTATGACACAGTTAGGCTGCTACAGATTTCAACTGGCAAGTACTGCCCACTTTAATTTCATTATTTTTAAAGTCATCTCCTGGTTTAGTTACTGTTTTTAATTATTTTAATTTTATAAATGTTTTTTTGCCTGTGAAAATGTTTATTTGAAATTATATGTATATTAAAAATTGTATCAAAAATTTCTTTTTTTAAATGCTACTTTCTTCAAGATATTTTTGTCAATAATAAAAGTGGGTTGTGTGAAATGAAATAAAAAATATTACTATTTGTATTATTATTTGGTGTTCTTTATATTCTATTAGGTTTTTGCACAACTTGTGGAACTTCCAATTATGACCACCCAGTATCCAGACCAGAGCACAGAAAATCACGTCATTAGAGAAATCAAGACACAGCAAGAAAGGCTTAGTTGGTCACTGTTCTGTAACAGGCTTTAGGGGCACAGCCAAAAAATTGTAGCAGGTCCATTCCAGCAGTCCAGTTCAGTTTCTGAAAGGTAAGTAAGAGATCAACTGGTCATTATTGCTAATTATGGATTTATTTTGTGATAATAAACAACTGACTGCAATACCATGCTTTATACACAGCAAATTACTAAATAAACAGGCATAAAACAGTAAGTTGAGAGTAGACTATGTTATTCTGTGAGAGGTCAGAGAGTGTGGAGTGATACAAGAGACACAAAACATTCAGAGGCCTGAGGTTATTCAGTGTAGCGGTCATTTTACAAAAATATTGAATCTGACTGCTATATAAGCATTTAATTATTCAAATTAAAATTTATTATTTCAAAACGCTTGTTCATTAAAGGATGTCCAATTTTACCATTATTTCTATCCATGTGCATATTTTTGATTTATGTTGGATTTTATCTCACAACTTTTATCTAATTTATACATGGAAATCTCTCTTCAGCAGTAAGGTGCAGTCACACTACACTTTTCGCTTCATTTACGTCCATTCATACACATGCAAATGCAGCAGGCCAGAAACACAAGCTCATGTGAAAAAAGTTCAGAGCATTCCAAAGTTCAAGTTTGGTAAACTCTTACCTGTGAATTCACATCACATGAAGACATGTAACCAGTAGAATAAAATTCAGTTTTATTTATATAGTGCTTTTAATAATGTTGCATTGCTTCAAAGCTGCTTTACATATAATGAAAAATAAAATGCAGAAAACAAAAAATATTAAGCATGTTCAACACAGAATACAAGGTATTCTGAAAATAATATGTGTGAGATGTATATTAATACTAATTAGGAATACTAGATTTGTAGTTGGTTTATGAATAAACGGTTGACTGAACTGATAAAAACTACAACACGTTTGGGCAATTTGAATCAATGGACGTGAATCAATGGAAATATCCGTCATTACATGCGAAGGCTCGTTCCTCTCTCAGTGGAGAGGGTACTGTATTCGGACTGCCTGCTAAAAACAGAATGCACGTCTGAGACTATGTGACCTGTAGTCAAATAACAAGATAGATGGTAGGTATCATATAAAGCAAGATATGCAATTCCAGGTGGCACATAGAAAGATAACATCTTATGGACAGGGGTAGTATAAGTGATTTGCAATAGTACTATAAAATACACACAAATTACAAAAATAAAACACATACATACACAAAATATACACAATACAAATACCTTAAAAGAGTCTTTAGGACTGTAATTATGTAATTTCGCTAGAAGCACTATTACCAATTTACAAAACCCTAAGCCAAGTTAAATGTCAGCAGTCTCACTGTAAACAAGCAAGGAACCAAAACTCCAATGATGTATAGATGGAGAAAAACCTTGGAAGAAACCAGGCTCAACCGGGAGGGCCAGTTCTCCTCTGGCACGCTAAAGCTGCAATTAGTAAGTTTCTTGGATATAATCAAAGAGTTGATAATAATGATTTATAATTATTTATATATGTAAAACTCTCTGTTCTGATGTATGTACTGTCAAGCATTGTGAAATGTTACCAACAAGCACTGTGAAATGTTACCAAAAGAGATGAACCATACAGAACCATAATGTTACCAATTGCAGCTATAACATCACACTGCTGTGACTGGGCAGGGAACAAAAAAAAAGAAACTAATTAGGCTGGAGGTAGGTATGGAGATAATAGTAAGTTTAGTAAAGAAGTCCATCAAATCCCAGATGATCTGTCTCAAAAGTCCTGAGTGCCATCCTATCCACCACCATCTGGCCTGGATAAAGTTCAGATTCAGCTGACTACAGGACCTTGGGGAAATGAAAGACAGACAGATTTAGTGTGGAACCAGTACATCTGTTCTTATGGGAAGTGTCCCTGGTTCCGGGTTCACCTAATTATTGCAGCCTAACAATCCTTTAAGGGATTTAAGTAATAAATCTATAGAGCTATGTGTAGGCTAGAGTACAGGGGTGGGACTTTAATCTAGATTTAAATTGACATAGTATTTCTGCCTCCTGGACAATACTGGGAAGACTGTTCCAGAGTTTGGGCGCCAAATAGTCAGTACTTTATCAATGAATTCTAGACTTTACCAAAGAACTAAATTTTCACATAATCCTTTGCTTGAATGATACTCTCACACCTAATCCTCTTTACCAGTCCTAATTAAGGACTATGTTCATTTCACTCATTGCAAAAATCTTGTTTTGTCTTGGCTGACTATTCTAAGTGTTTCTGTTATTTTCTGGCGAATTACCTGGTTTGTTCTTGGATTTATATCACAGAATATCGTTCTGTGATTATTTGCTGCCTGCTGCCACTTACCTGTTTTCTGACCTTGTTCAATAAAGTTACATATAAATCATAATACTGGTTTACCTGACTCTTTGTCACATTAAGAAAGCTAATAGGATTAGATTATTATGCTGGCATTACAGTTGTATTGCATGACCTCATAATCATTTTGTTTATTCATGCTGTTCCTATAAGATATTATAGACATCAGTCAGAAAAAAACTGAGGCACACAAGTATGTCTATCGTCTAACACCATCTGCTCTGTGAACCAGATTCTCTAAGGTTGATGTTTTTATGTTGTGTTTTGAAGGTTGTCACAATGATGACACAATGCTACTATTTAACCAGCATTCAGAGCCAGTGATATAGCTTGTGCGTTGGTTGTGTAGAAAACCAGCATGTACATGTCACTGCACTAAAGCATAAAAATCAACCTTTTAAATTTCAACTGACACTGGCCATCAGTGTAGAGTTCACTGTAATTTATTGAGGGATAAATGAGTATTGTTTTTAATTTGTGTAAATATTGAAACAAAAGCTTTTAAGATTATATTAAGTTCATATGTTAACAAACTGTAAGAGTAGTCTATGTCAATGCTGGACAGCAATAACATTACTGTAAGTACAATTATCTCAATTTAAAATATGGATTTATTTTTATGTTATTATATTTAGACAACTGAACCTAATATACACTAAATGCTTATATATGTGATATCTTTAGTATTCGGAAGTGTAAGTTCAATAATTACAATACTATTGACTGTAAAATTAAAATATAGCTGCAAGCAGCAATTACAGGGTCAATCCCACTGAGAACACAAGTGGAAATATTTGTGGACATACATTACATACAATACATTACACTGATGATAAATTTAGAAAAACATGTTTAAAACATAAGTAAAACCACTTTACAGTAATATGAACAATATACTGAGCAATAATATGAGCAATATATTTTTGACCAATAGGTGGTGCTGTCACCAAATTGTTATGGGACAGTCAGGATGTGGTCATGGGACAGTCAGGGTGTTGTCCAATGACATTCAAAGTTTCATGTCAATATGGCAAAGCACTGTTGAGACACAGCCTGAGATCCTTTTTGGCATCTTGTCATGATTTGTTTCTCAAGAATCATTAGATCTATCAAAAAAATTTAAATAAATTTTGTGTCCCTAGATGATGCGTGCAAATTTTGTGCAAATTGGATGTATTGCCTAGGGGGAGTTGGAGGCAGGTTTTCAAAATAACTCAAAACAGAAAGTACAGTTGACTATGACAAATTTGGGAATCTAAAGAGACCACTCTCATGATTTTAAGCTGTTTTCAAAAGTTCTCTGAAAATTTGACAATATTTAATATAATATTTAACAGAAAATGATGCCATATGATACTTTTGAATAGGCACGAGTGAAGGAATCAGAACAAAATTGGGTTTCAAGGACTTTGGAGTCAAAAGTTATGATCATTTACAGGATAGAAATTTTAAACTGTTGGTGCCGCAAGAGGGTTTAAGGCAGAGACTCCAAAATAGCTATGGTAACATTTTAAACTGTCCCCTGTCTGTGTGCTTAATGTATAACTTTCCTATGTACCATTTCATGGGCTGACATAGACTAAGACCCACCTTTTAAATCTAGCCTACACATAGTCCTATGGATTAACTACTCAAATCCCTAAAAAAAATTGTTAGGCATTAATTAGGTGAACCGGAATTGGAATTGTTCGCCCACTTTTTGTTATGCCCTAAAACCATCATACAATGATCACTTATAAAAGTCATAGCACACCTCTCCGGTCAATTCCCACCCTGCAAAAACTCATTTCAGGAAGTTAACTGCCCAGCCCCACACCCCCCACTGTCTTCTCAGGACACCAGACTCTCTGTCATTGCCAGTTCATTTACAAACTTTCCTTGTACTGAGATGTGGCTTGCTTTGCAGATTTGAGCGTTTTACTGGACGGCTCAAAGTCATAGCAGTCTGTATCAATGATTTTGCTCTCAATCTCCTGAATTGACAGTAGATTGAGAGAGTGAGAGGTTGACTGTATGTCCGCCCACAGAGACAACTGATTGGTCTATTTAGCGCATGAGACCAATCATCAGAGGATGCTCATTCTGTTGCAATTCAAAACTTACTATCAGCGCTTCGTGCATGAACCCTTAAAAAATTAACAGTAACAAAAATTTTAACAAAAACAACTGCGTTTCAGCACTTCGCGCTCGAACCCCTAACAATCCTACAGGAAGTCGCTCGCCGTAAAGGCGCCCTCCGTGGAGGCGAGAAGAAAAAGTGGATGAACTGGACCTTGAGTAAAGCGTTACGTAATCATGTAGGCTAAAGTCACTTATAGTAATTTACACACTACCTGCTTTGCCGTCGCTCCATTAAATGTTGCCTTCATGTGTGTAACGCACAGTACCGTACGCTTCCATTCATTACCGACACAGCGGAGGATGTGTGCGTCCCTGACCAGTCTATACAGATACACATGATAGGAATGATGAGGCTCCAGTACAGCGTGTAAATCTTCTGGATTAAAGTGGGTTGCGGTATAGGTTCTGGATCAGCAGGTTTGCGCGTGGATCCATCATCTGTGTTTATAAACAGGATATATCTGTACATAAAAATAATATTTGCGTCTCTATAAAATGCCGACACATCTGAGATTTCGGAGGTCATTTCTCGGGCTCTTATTTCTCTTCTCGCTCTCCACTTCTGCACTGTACTTCATCTATTCAGCTCCTGGCATCGGTAAGACTGAAACCTTTTATATAATTTATATCAGCATTTCCCCCCATAAATATAAATGTGTGTCGTTGCGGGCATATGTTTAGCCTGATCATATAGGCTGCTTTAATATGAATATGACGGAAAGAAGTTTTGGTTTACAATCATTATTATAGGCTATATAATAATGACTGTTGATTGTAGATAATTATAGTATTATTAACTATGTGTATTTTCTTTCTTTCTGTCTTTCCTTCTTGATTTTCTGTTTAAAAGCATGTTTCTCACTGTGGTCAACATTTAGACCTGCGTTTATAGAGAACACTTGATAAGCGCTGCCTGGTTTGATTTCGGACTGACTCATTATTTTACAGCTGTATTTTACAGCTTCGTTTTTTAAATGTTGTTCCAGTAACATTATGATCGGTGCTGATCATTTATTGTGTGCCTTTCCGGGTGTGTTCGCTTGGACAGCTCACCACACTTTTTCTTTCGATCAAACCACGCCCCCTACAAACGCCTTTCAGATTACTTCATTTCTCCTACTGACAAGTCATACAATGTATGACTACTACAATATAGTCATACACAATGTGAAAAATGAAAAATAGCAGTCAGTCATAAGGTGTCATTTAGTAATGATATTTAAAAAGTTAAATGTTTGTATGCATGTATATCATTATATACAACTTTCTGGTTAAGTTTGTATTGTTCATTGACATTTTACCATACAACACTCCTCAGTCTGTCACTTTTGACACATTAGGATATAGGGTCATTATTGTTCTATGATTACCTTATTAGCATGTGAGGTCTTATCAATATAGTTAATATAACACATAAAGCTGTGTCCACTTATCACTCTTGATGTGCATGTTATTTCTATGTGCCACCAAAACTCGTTACCTCAATAGCATGAAAATGGGTTTGCGTAGTATCAAAAGGATTGTGTAGAAGTTTCTTTCCATGCTCTGTTTAGGAGGAATGAGGAGCAGCACTGCCGGTGTGTTAACAATGCCTTTGATATCTGCTGTGGGTTTCAGATTGGCATGAGTAGTTAAAAAAATGAAAATTACATATTATGCCTTTAAGCTTTTGTTGGTCTTGTTCTGTTTTTTGTTGTCTGGTGTGACAGAAGTGTTAAGTACTTTGTCTGTTAAATTATTTATAGGCTTAAATTAAACTTATGTTTAGAGATGATCAACATGGTCTAAAATGTACAGTTTTTGTTCTGTGATTATTGGAATGTTTATTCTGTTAATACAGTATATTTTAAAATTACAGTATAATCGCTAAATGTGTATTAAATGAAAACCAAAAAAATCCAACTGTGGCTTACAAGAGCACAGATGCGGTTTAGAGACATGACCTCAGAGTAGAGCAGGTGTCTCTGTTTGTCCTGTCTGACTGAAAAGAAGATATAAGAGAGAGACAGAGATTCTTTCTGCCAAAATGCCTTTAATCCAAAATGTTATGTAAATGTTCAAAGATGGTTGGATGTGGTGACTAGAGACACCACCAAATATGGCATTTATGAAATAATTATTGAATTTGTTGAGCACTGTCTTTAATTCATTGACTCAAATGAGAATTACATTTATGCATTTGGACACTTTTGTCCAAAGGGATGTACAGTGGTACAGTTCGCATGGTACAGTTCGCATGGTATTGTGGTCTCTTTATATGTCTCACATCACTCCTGGGAGAGGATTTTTTTCTTCTCCTCAACAAGTTCTCAACAAGGTTTGAAAAAATTGAGAACTTTTGTGCCTGTAGTAACAAAGTAACGTTTTAATACAAAGGGTGGAGGGTTTTGTTGAAAAACCTAACCACACTGATGAGCAATAATAATAGTAATGCTTGCCATGGTAAACACCACTGGTAAAGTAAAAAAAACCATCAAAAACCACTTTGCATACATTAATGCACTCATGTGCAGAACATGAGAAACTCTAGTTCTTATTAAAGGCTGAGGAGTGTAGTGCATGTGACAGATCAGACACATAATAACTAGTTCTGTTTCATTAATATAACTACATATACCTCACTCAACAAACTAACTATGCTGTAGGGTGTCTGTAGACCTACCCCCAAACTGCATTTAACACCCAGATGCAGAACCAGGACTCCAACTATGTTTTACAACCCAAAGAAATGTAAAGAAATTCACTCTCTTTTTACTTGCGTATATATTCACTTAAGAATGAATAATGGAAATGTATAAACACGTGTCTTTGATAATTTATGTTTTGCTCACATATTAATCTGTGCACATTTAAGTGAAGTTCTTAGAGTCAGTTCAATGAAGATCACATGTATCTTTGCTTAATATCTAAAATTTTACTGATAACTTTGGCTTATATTAACACTATAAAACTCTTGAAGGTTTCCACATTGACATTGACCAATCGAATTCCATATGCAAAACAGCATGTTGGAAGACAAAGAGAGTTAACGTTCCCCGCGAGAGGACAACCTCTGATTGGATTCCACATCTCCTTAGGTTGTGATATCCTCACAGTTTAAAGACCAGTGACCAAGAACACAAAGCTCTGTCCTCTTGCGTTGTCAGCGACAGTTCCATATTTTTAGTCCTTTAAGGACTTTAATCAGGATAAGGATACTGTGCTAGAAAAGGTCTTCAGTAGACCTCTAAGCTAGTGCCAGGCTATGGCCTTGTCTTTCCAACATAAAGCAAAGATAAACTGAAGCCTCAACTAACTGCTAGGGCACTTTCTTTCAAGTAAAAGTGAAGGTGACATATTTGTCAGGTATTGTACCCCATTGTACCCCGAAATGTGACCTCCACATTTAACCGATCACTGGTGAGGAGTGAACACACACAAACTCATGCATGCAAGACATGCAAGTATCATACCTAGTCTTAGTAATCGATGCAATAACTCAATAGCCCTTTCGCTGAGGTGAGTTGGAAGTAAGAAAATCATGGTTCGTTCAGGCTGTTAATCTGCTGAATTTCGAATAACTTCATAATCTTTACTCTGCTTCAACCAGGGCTGGACGCAGACAAAAAATCGGCCCTGGCATATTGGCCCAGACTGGCCAACTGCATGCAATCACAAATACTACCTTTGCGCGCCCTTAAATATGTAACTCCTATTCCATTAAAGCACTAAAGCCATATAGTAGGTAGAAAAGAGTGTGAGTTGACACATAAAGGAAACACAATAGAAAGTGTAATTTATTAATACAATAAAACTGTATAATCCACACTGATGAATCCTAAAACAAACTATGACATCCATCTTGTGTGTGTCTGTGTGCTGACACTGACACTATCCTCTCTCTTACTGACACTTTTCTTTACTTTTCACTTTTCTCACTCTTTTCTGGAGATGTAATCTCAACCTGGCTCAAAAGACATGAGGAGAGACTATGGGGTGAGTATTTGTTAACATAATGCAATCAGGTACAGTATTATTATTCTCTGATAAAGAGACACACAAAGCTGCATTGGCATAACAATACCATATGAGAAATTGATATAAAGTTGTTAAATAAATAAAGAAACAAACACAGGTTTATAAAGAAACAAACACAGGCTTGTGAGTGTCTTGATTTCATTTCTCCTGATTGTCCATAAACATTTTTGCTAGGTCCTAAAATTACACTAGTCCTATATATTCATTATAATATATAGTGAACAAAACAAAACTACTGCCAGCTGACTCACTGTTAATAATGATAAACAAAATAATGTTCTCAATTTCAATAAAGCAACATATCAGAGATAAATTAAAATTTTCACAGCTCAACAGGGAAACATAAAAAATAGCCTAAAGGGCTGCTATTTGTCTAGCTGAATAACTTATGGTAACACTAAAGCACATTCACACCGCCAGTGACACCCAGCAACAAAGTGACATGATCCCATTTATTGTCAATGGAGAGCAGGCAGCTACTGGGGACATGAGTAACAGTGACCATAATTGACAGAATTTAGGCATGGCAAGTGACGGGAGTCAGGCTACAAAAGTTGAAAAAGTTTAATGCAAAAACTTTATGTAAATGAGCAGCGAATTTCGTGAGCAACTACCAATGTGACTGAAGTCAGTGGAATACACATGATTCATCTACTGTAGTGTGGTGTCTGCTGGAAAGATGGAAGTTGATTTTAGCGGTTAGCAATTTCCTTATACTTTCTGATATGTCTGGATGTACATACAGAGACACAATTAAAAAAAGATGCATGGAAAATCGTGTCAGGTCCTTCATCCAGCTGTAGCTCCTGTACCAGCCGTGCTGAGTCAGAGCCTGAATGATTTTGTGAACCCAGACAAACCGGCTTTTGTGCCTTTGCCGAAGATATATAGCCACAATGGCAAAAATTGTGGCTATATATGGCAAAAAGAACATCAATCCAAACTTGCATAACTATCTACAGAGTTACAGTTAAGATATGTAGTATGGTAGCCAGCATACAGTGGGAATATATACAAATATCTACAGTTTAGGACTTTTACAGTTTTTTTTTGGTTTCTCTTGGGCCATGTGGTGTGTTGAAGCTTGGGCAGGGTGTCATAAACTGTCCTGTTGGTGTCAGAGGTGCTGATAGCCACCTGGAGGAGAAATTTGCCTCCAGACTCTTTGGAGCCTAGGGTCTTTCACCCCCACAGTAGGTTTGGAAGTCCTAAGTAAAAGGAGGTATTATATGATCCATACATGATCCAAATATTAGGCCATGTCAGACACTACACTTACATAGCCTCAGGTTTTGGAAGCATTTATGTTTACCGCAGACTACACTCACCTCTCCCTCATCTCTCTCCTTATCTTTCTCACTGTGCATGCTAGTGCTGCAACGGCCACCACCACCATTATCATCATCAGTCATGGGAGCTGATGAAGGTCCTGCTGTGTCAGAAAACATTATTTTGAAAAAGAAAATGTTATTTTGACACATTTTGCAGTGTTGTGTGTGTATGTTACGATCATGGACATAAAGCAGGTCTGCCTGCCTTGAGATTTGACCTCTCATCATCCATGCCATCTCCATGTCGTAAATGTCACACTGTGATTGTGGTGATATAGAGTAAAAAAATAGTCACTATTTTTTTTACTATAGAGTAAAAAAAATAGTCAGCAGGTATCTGGTCAGGGTTTTGCATGGCCATTTGTTTACAGAAGATTAAGGCACGGAACACAGAAGAGAGGATCATGGAGAAGAGAAGACTAATAGCAGTCTAAGTCCATCACATATCAGAGGTTTTATTATTATTTTTGTGCCATGTTTTTAAGATAGGATGCCAATGAAAAGTAGTATAGCTTTGAAAGATGACCTTTGTTTAGTTTTAATGAAAAGTAGTATAGTGTGCTGTGCTCTGTTTTTGAGCACACGAAAGCCTCATGTCTGGACACTTGCATATGATTCTGTGGCTGTGCTGCAACAATATTATTCTGAAAATAAGAAAAGTTTTAGCATTAATTATTATTATGAATTATTATTGGGTTACAATGTTATTTTCTTTATTTTTCAAATAATCAAACTAAATGAACATGTTAAATTAAAAGTGTACATATGCACTGAAAGCTGTCTATTTTCAGGAGTAATTGCAGTAATTCACTAGCTGAACAGTATACTTACACAGGGATGAGGTAACTGCAGAAATATGTAACACTGAAATAAAGTGTCTATTATGGTGCAAAAATATTGTAACTGATATTATGCCTCAAATTTAACATTGTTAGGTGCCAACAGAGAAAAAAGAATTTACAGCGCTATACAGAGGAGCCTTTAAAAATACAAACCACAGACTTTTGCCTGTGAAAAGCCTTTTGTTAGAAATTTGAACTATGACACCTTTAGTAGTAAAGGAATTATGGTTTTTATTTTATCTTTTAAAAGAAGGTGTTGTTTGTTCTGGAAATACATAAAATGAGGCTGAACCCTTATTTTAGATTCTGAAACAATGTTTACAGTTATGATCAGGGGTTACAGAATGCTATTAACTCCATATTACCCTAGCACAGAAGCCTTTGTAGCTGCTAGTTAAGGTGCAAAGGCAGGCACGTGACTTCATTACCAATGGAATTTGGTTAAACATCAATCAGGGGACATAACGGCAACTTTCCCACTTACTCTGGGAGGAAGAAGTCCTTTTAGTCCTGTCATTAGCCATGTGAATAACCAGGGACATCATCCCTCTATTGATTCGATATCAACAGCCTTATCAGACATTTATGGTTGAGAGATAGCACATGCTGTGTTCAAAGGTTGAAGTATACAGTACACACCCTGTATAGTGTAAAAACATCCTTGCAAGAAAACAATGCATGAAGTCAGAACTGTAGTTTTGGTACCTTTAGACCATGTATTTTCTGTCTATTTTCTATCTTCCATCTATATGCTAATGTAAATGTTGATATTATTCACTAATGTGCTCATTTGAAATACAATCTCTCTCTTCTGGGAGAGACACTTCAATTCACACACAATTCTTTTTCTAAAGGAGTAAGGAGCACTTACTCCTTTAGAAAAAGAATGTTGATCCCCCATACCACATGCTTCTGCAGGTAGTTTACACATTCATGAACAATTTGCTAAATAGTGATCCCCAAGCAATTACAACTAATAATACAATAAAATCAAGAACAGTGATGCTTATAACTAAAACAACAATAAAAACATAACTTCTTAATTAAATAATAAATACCCTTTTATTGTTTTTCACCATCAAAAAGGTCACATAAATGTGAAAGATGAAAAACATCCTTTATCCACATTTTAAGTTAACATGTCTTATCTAAATATAAGAGTATGTTTTACAATATGGTAATGATAGCTTACTGCACTATTTATTTTCCCATTAAAATTAAGAACATTTTAACAGGTATAAGAGACATTTTATTCTTATCATATACCAAAGAAAGATCAATGCAGTTTATGATGACTGCACCTGAAATCTGACTGAAATCTTTTACCCAATGCAGTCACACCAGCTGTCAGCACAGAACATATAGATCAGTACATTAAAATAACCAAATTATTTACAATCTTGTAAGGACATGATCAAAACTATTCTGGGAAAAGAGCATTATATTTATTTTTTGGTCAGAATGAGTCACACACAAAAACATGAGTTTTCAGATTTAGAGAATTTGGAAGAATTTGGAAATTTCAGATTTGCAGAATTAGGAAGATTGTTCAGTCGCCAGTGAGGAAAACTGAGGGGATCACAAGGCACGGCTCATTTAGTGAGCACAGGTTCAGGGTGTTGTGTAAATATGTATAATAGAATAAAGGTGCAGAGTCAGTGAATGTTTTGTATGAAGGGTCTCTCTGTTGCTAGTGGAGAGAGATGAAAGGACTGTTCGTTACCAGCTGAGAACTGAACATTTTTGAATGCTGTTGTAGTGGCCATTGTCAATTTATATAAAAGGCAGCAATTACAACAGGAAGTTACTGTTTTAAAAACAAAAATTAGAGCTAAGACCTACTTTCACTGGCAAATAATGTTTGTACTAGACTATGACATGAACTGGGTATTAGTAATTTATAAAAAGGAAAAGCTCTTTGATATGTTCTACACTTAGTTCCTATTTTAATAGGAAATGCAGGAAGTAGTAGAGATTTTCATAAGGAGAACAAAACATAAGAAGTTAGTAAGGAGCAGGAGATAAAGACGTAATAAACTTTTCTGTGTGTTATGAGTTAATAGACATTACAGGGTACAGATAAGTTCATGTAGGAATGTAGGATGTAGGAATTATAGGAATTATTTACTCTCATGCCATTCTCTCATGTGGCTCTCTCTCTTCTTTAGAACCAAGAGAGATTCTAACAGTGCCAGTGTATGATGCCTATATCTTCCCAAGCCTCAAAATGATGCATCAAACAGTCAGTTATACAATAGTTTTTGTGAATTTATGAGTTCTTAGGTCAAGTCATTTTTTCTTTCAGGTCAACTACTGTCATGGCAAACAGTTCTGGTTATGTTCTGGTCAAGTTTATTTTAATATAAAGGTTAAACATACCTGACTCACATGTTAAACCACATTATTAGCAGTTAGAGCACCATGTAATTCTGGTGACTTACTGTAAAATCAGACCAGGAAGAGTCTTCCCAACACACGATAAAAAAAGTTTCTGTACACACACACTGACACACAGACCAACAAATAATTACTTATGTATCTAAATAGGGTCATAATTAAGTAAACACACACATACTCTCTCTATCTCTCTCTCTCACACACACACACACACACTCAATATAGTTCTCAGTATAATCACAATGTAGTTGTTACAGAGGAGGCTTCCGTACCGCCTTCTCCGAACCACCAGAGGGGAACCCTTTCCTGAATGTTAGTCTATCTCAAACTCCAATTCCCATGAGGCCGCATTCCTGGGACTGATTACTCTCACTTGTTCCCTGTTATCAACCATATATAAACCACACCCGGACTCAGTAGCGTTGCAAAGTCTTGATTTGCCTAGGTGATCATTTCTGAGCATTTTTCCTTGCGTTATCTTGTTTACCCGTGTTTGATGGGATTGTTCATCAGTTTTGACTGTTTTGCTGCCTGCCCTGATTCTTGCCTGTTCTCTGGATTGTGATTGTTTACTGCCTGCCATGATTCTTGCCTGTACTCTGGATTGTGATTGTTTGCCACATGCCTCGACTTTTGCCTGTTTCACGATACTGTCTTGCCTAGCCCTTGTAATTCCTGTCTACCATTGTTTGACCCTGCCTGTCTGTTTACCCTTAAATAAAGAGCTGCACAGGATCCTAATGTCTCTGCCCCATCGTTACAGAAGACTTCGCCCAAACAGCGATCCAGCAGCGATGTCACGGCTATCCACTGAACTATCTGTCCAGGCATCACAACTCGCCATGCACCACATCAATTGTCTCGACTGACGGCACTCACTGAAGATCTCGTTAAAGCTCTACAGGGACTGCGCATCTTGCCTACGGAGGTAACAACTGCTCCACCAGTGCCCACCCGCAACAAGGCTTCCACTGCTTCATCTCTTGTCTGAGAATTTCGATGGAAACCCCACCAGGTGCAAAGGTTTCCTTTTGCAATGCTCTCTGTTTGTCACCCAACAACCCACTTTCCCACAGAATCAAGCCGAATAGTCTTTGTTTGTTCACTACTTCCCGGAAAGGCGCTCAATTGGGCATCCGCTGTATGGAAAGAGGACAATTTTATCTTCCCCACCTACGAGAGGTTCCTGCAACAATTCCGTGAAGTGTTCAAACATCCCGCAAAGGGAAGAACTCCTGGTGAACAACTGTTGTCTTTAAACCAAGGTAAACATGCAGGAGCCCAGACAGAGTGGGTGGAAGATATGCTGAAATTGTTGTTCCGAAGGGGTCTAAATCAGGAATTACAGTCCTGATTTATTAGCATGCTGAGATGAAGGGGAAAAACCTGGGTGAATTCATTGAACTTATGATTCAGATTAATAACCTCATCCCCTCTTATTGACCCTCTTATTCCCAGTTTTTCCATGTACCCATAGCAGCTAACACTGTCGAACTAATGCAGTTGAGTTTCACACGTCTCACACCCGAAGAACGAAATCGCCGAAGACAACAACACCTATGCCTTTACTGTAGTCAAGCCAGTCATATGAAGTCCAGTAAAACCTGTCAACCTTCCCATCTCGGTGAGTGATACCACCAGTTCCACTCCTCAAATATCAAACATCAAACTGTCTGTTGAAATTACCATGAACAATCAAACCATAACTACTTCTGCTCTAGTCGATTCAGGAGTGGCAGGAAACTTCATTTCCCATGAATTCCTTCAACAACACAAGCTAACACTAATTCCCTGTAATTCATCCCTGGCAGTGGAGGCGCTAGACGGTTGACCTCTTGGTGACGGCCGCATTCAAATGATGACAGAGGAACTCCAGCTACTCACAAGCATGCTACATTCAGAGAGGATCAAGTTCTATGTTCCTCCGTCACCCAATCATGCTATAATTCTAGGATTACCATGGCTCCATGCACACAACCCATTGATTTCTTGGAGGGATGGACAGATTCTTCAGTGGGGTCCTACGTGCCAGAAAACCTGTCTGTCCAAGGTTCATCAACTTCAAAGACTCAGTTCTCTCAGAGAACATCGTTACTTCCGAATCTCATATCCCAATGGAGTATGAAGACTTAATGGAAGCTTTAAGCAAGAAGAGGGCATCTCAGCTGCCTCATCGAACCGTGGACTGTGCCATAAAACTCATGCCTGGAACAACACCCCCAAAGGGCAGAATCTTCCCCTGTCACAACCTGAGCCTGAGGCTATGAAAGACTATATCAAGGAGGAGTTAGCAAAGGGCTTCATCAGACCGTCTAGTTCTCCCACCGCAGCTGGGTTCTTTTTAGTAAGGAAGGATGGTGGTCTATGACCCTGCATAAATTAACATGGCCTGAATGACATAACTATTAAGTTTTGATACCCACTCCCTTTGGTGCCAGCAACTCTAGAACAACTTCGTCAGGCTAAGTACTACACCAAGCTAGACCTTTGTAATGCATACAATCTCATCCGCATCAGAGAGGGGGATGAATGGAAGACGGCCTTCTCCACGTCAAGTGAGCACTTTGAATACCAGGTAATGCCTTTTTGGTTTAGCTAATAGTTTTTCAGATTTTCAGTCCTTCATGAATTATATCTTACATGACATGTTAGATAATGGGTGATCATATATATAGATGACATTCTAATCTACTCCAATTCTCTCAATGAACATTTTTTTCATGTCCAATCTGTGCTAAGACAACTACAACGCTTCTTAGGATTTGCTCATTTCTATCGAAAGTTCATCCGTGGTTTCAGCTCTGTCGCAGAACCCCTGACATCACTAACCAAATGACAATCCACCAAGCTTGACTGGACCACTGAGGCGAAACAAGCCTTCCTCAACCTCAAGAACTGTTTCACCTCAGCATCCTGATCCAGATCGTCCCTTCATTGTGGAGGTCAATGCCTCTAACACTGGGGTAGGGGCCGTCCTCTCGCAACGCCATGGCTCACCACTTAAGATGTTCCCATGTGCCTATTTCTCTCAGAAATTATCCCCCCATTCCTGAGACTGATTACTCTCACCTGTTCCCCATTATGAACAAAATATAAACCAAACCCGGACTCAGTAGTGTTGCGAAGTCTTGATTTGCCTAGGTGATCATTTCTGAGCATTTTTTCCTGTTATCTCGTTTACCCATGTTTGATTTGATTATTTTTGATGCCTGCCCTGATTCTTGCCTGTTCTCTGGATTGTGATTGTTTGCCACCTGCCTTGACCCTTGCATGTTTCACGATACTGTTTCATTAACCCCATTACTTCCATTAAATTAATGGAAGCACATGGCCATTGTTTGTTTACTTTGTGCCATGTGCTCTACTGTCTCGTGACTTTACATCAAAAAGCACATCAAAAAGACATATAGGCATTAGTTACTTTCATTTCACACAGGATCAGGGCGGGAACTAGAGTAGGTGAGTAATGAAGATGTGGCTAGCATTTTCAGGACATACCCAGCTATCAGTGGTCCGTTCAGCATTGTGCAGTGTTGAACAGAAAATTGACATTTCATGTCATTGACATTCAGAGCGAGTCTGCTAGTGAAATGCATTGGGATAGTGAACTTCCTGAGAGGTGAAAACACTGCAGAGACCACAACCTACCTAGATTATATGTGGAAATCAGGTGGTACCACATGGGAGATATAGGGGGTGGCTATAGGGGGGACTACCGGGTGAAGAATCATCCCAATTTATAGGCCATGACAGAGATTGTTCTGTCTAGGAGAACACACAGGTTTTTCCAACAGGACAAACCAGACTTTGGGGAGATACTCATATGGGATTACCAAAGCAACAATCTGAAATTCAGCTAACCCAGTGGGTAGCCATCAATGACAGATCTAGATGCTGAGCCCCTCCACTGGGCTTCAGGCTGAATAGAAAACAAATTGTCCAGGGTTCACCACAGGGGAACTTGCAGGAGTCAAAAGCACTCATTATCACCACTAGGGGAAAAGGTGCTGTAGCAGGCAAAAACCTTATCAGTTCTTCAAGGTGCTTGTCTGGTAGGCAGCAGAGTGGAAGAGGCCAATTAAATTCTGAGGTTATAAAACCTCACAAATTATTGGGTGAGACCCAGCCTGCAGCTATGCAAATTTCTGCTAGAGGAGAGGAGGCTATTCCTAGATAAGTGTTCCTCCTGGGTGTGGAGTGTCCTCTTTCCGGGGCTTAATGTGTCACAAGAGCAGTCTGCTGCATGACTGAGGTTGCCTAGGATGTAAGTGGTTGATGGCAACAACCCTAGACAAAAAAGCAGGGGCAGGCCAAGGCAGACGGGCCCTGTAAGGTTGGCTCAATACTAAATGCTCATTGCATGTAGTGCCCCTGCCCCTAATGGATGCAACAGTTGCAACCAAAACACATCATGACACCCCTTTTTCTAAGAGGGTTCTCCATAGGAACTTAGACTTAACCAAGGGCTAAAAGAACAATATCAGAATGGTAGCCACTCAATGTGTGCCACGGCATTGTGCCCACCAAGGGACTCACAGCCCGTGAGCATCTTGAATGGAGCTTGCAAAGGGCCCAATTCAGAGCATGTCCTTAAGTAGGAGGTGGCAAACCCTCTCTTCATTTCGGCTGGGGACAGGCTCCATCACGTCCTTCATAGAGAGGACATCAATGTTCCCAGGATAGTTGCATCCTCACCTGCATTTGCACTGGGTCAGAACTATCCTCGTGGTGCTCCTAGTGCCTTGGTTGCAGGATTGCCATGGCATGAAGGCCAGAAGCGCTTAGACCAACAGCACTGCAAGCACTTAATCTAAGCAAAAAGTAAGTTACAAGCCTTGGATAATGGTTTTGGAGGACCCCCAGGAGACAGCGCACAATGGGCAGAGTTGCACTGCAATAGTTTGCTCAACTGGAGGAGCCTCCATGAATCTCCTAGTTAGTCTACTGTTGAGAATAGTGAAGACTGGCACTCTTGGACCACCAGGGTGGGCATTGTCCAACCCAGGCCATGTGCAATGGCCTTTGTCACATCAGAGAGGCAAGACCAGCCACATGCACAGTACCTGCATTTCTGCTGTGTTGGAACTATCCTCAACTTGCTCTTAGTGCCCTGGCTTGCAGAATCGCCATGTCATGGAGGGCAGAAGCAGCTAGAGCAACAGCACTGTAAGCCCTCACTCTGAGCGAGAAGTAACTTACAAGACATGGATAGGAGTTTTGGGGGGCCCCCAGGAGATGGCACACTTTGGGCAGAGATGCACAGCAATAGCACACTCAACTGGAGGAGCCTCCGTGAACCTCCTCACTGCTCTGCTGTTGAGGATAGTAACAACACATGAATAGGCAGAAAGGGGTGTCTAGCACGAGTTGTAAACTCATTATGCATAAATTTGACAGAATTGTACTGTAAAGAATTGCTTTCTTTATGGTACAGACAGATTTATTTGATTGTATTAAAATAACCATGAGCCATAAATAAATTTAATAATCTAAATATATTCTTTACAGAAAGCAGTTCCCAGCCAATATAATGTATGTATGTGTGCTTGTTTCTTTTACTGTGTTTAAGGGGTCTTTGGGATCACACAGCTCTGATTAGCAGGATCATTTAGTTGCAGTTATTGTTGCACATACTTTGTCATTTACAGATATTTAAGATGAACAGATAAACTAAAGCCTAAGGTAGACTTATACATTCCCAGGATTCTGGTGTGTGTGTTTGGCTGTAGAGCTCAGGGGCTGCTCACGGGGCATGGAAATGTGTCTTAACATTTTAAGAGGCTTTAGGTGTGTTCTAGAAGGGCGATGCTGTTCTAGAATATCATCTGGAATAACCAGACACTTCTGTGTGAAGAAATATTTAAACACATTCCTTGTTAAAGGTTAAACTGAGATGTTGTGTTGACTAGTATTAAAACCTATTAAAACTGCACGCCACTAATTACCCCAGTGTTTCCGCATTGTTTTCATAAAATAAGGCTTGTGTACAGTAATTGAGTGTATTTGTAATGGAGGGCTCACAAAGTTGTAAATCAGTTCTGCTGGGCCCTCTGTATAACCTTAAAATTGTACTTATAATTGTTTTAATCCTCCCCTCTTTTATAGTCCCCCCACACACACATTCTGATAAAGCATACAGCATACATACAGTATATTATTATATAGTATATAATACATATAGTATTAAGAGAAACAGGCAAAAGGGTGGTCTTATTTTATTTTTAATAGTTGAAATGGACTGATCAATGTCTGAGTTACAGAACGTTGAATTAAACATGGATAATGATGCAATGAAAGGACACAGAGGAAGAGGTGATGGAGAGCAAAAGATAAACATCTATTGCATATTGAATTACCTCATGGTTTGCTCATCATTAGCAACAGTGTTGTAATAATTCTTCATTTAGATTTAAATTTGCTTTCTCTATTTAATGCCCTTGTGTTTGCTGTCTTGTGCTGGTCTATTGTTTCTTGTTATGAAGTAAGTCAAGAAGTCTGTCTTGTCTGTTTTTGAGCCCAACTTTATTATTTTGTCTTGTTTTGGTTTTCTGGTTTTGAGCATTCTCATTTTGTTTTGTTGCTTGTTTCCCGGATTATTACAGATTACCGGATTATGTTGAATTAGCCAGGGGTGCCCAGGGATGACATCAGCAGAAGACCTCTCCAGATGGAGAGATGATCTGCCAATGGATTTATCACCTCTTGGTAGATGGATTCAGTGTGCAGAAGGCCCAGGTGAAGTTGTACGGGTCCCACCATATAATGGACATGTTGACTCTCCTGTGCCCTTCTGGCTGGCCTTCCAGCCAATGCCACCAAACCCCTGCAAATGATCCAGAATGCTGCAGCACGTCTGGTTTTCAATCAACCAAAAACAGCCCATGTCACACCCCTCCTAACCTTATTCTGACCTTCACCTATTCTGTTTCTTTGTGGTGGAATGAACTGCTGAGACCATCTGATCCGCTGAGACCATCACAACCTTTAAAAAACAACTCAAAACACACCTGTTTCACAGACACCTTACTAATCCCTAATGCTCTATCCTATCCTCAAAAAAACTCCTTGTCTCTAGTTTATCTTGTCTCTAGTAGCAGAATACAATGTCTGCTTGTAAATGTAGCTATGTAGACTTGACTTGTCGGCTCGCAATGCAAAATGTTCAATGCGCTCGTCCTTTTGTAAGTGAGAAGACTGAGGAAAGCACATCTCCCACCCCCCATCCTCACCACGTTCTACAGAGGGACTGTTGAGAGCATCCTGTGCAGCTGCATCACTGCCTGGTTTGGGAATTGCACCACCACGGACCGTGGTGGTGCAAGACCCTCCAGCGGATAGTGAGAACGGCAGAGAAGATCATCGGGGTCTCTCTTCCCTCCATCAAAGACATCTACACCTCACCGTAAAGCAACCAGCATTGTGGATGACCCCACACACCCCTCCCACACTCTTTACACTCCTGCCGTCTGGTAAACGGTAAAATAATGGAGGAGAAAATAATTCAAAGACTGTGTCAAGGAACCATCCTTGTGCCAAATGGACTCGGCCCATTGAGTGCTCGCCCAAATAGCAGAGAGATGATGAACGCTATCCTGGAACATTCAGTAGGAAACTGTTGCGGCTACATTTCCAGGCAGACACTGAAGAAGGAAGCCATTGCAGTTCTCCTCTGAGCCAGAGTAGGGTGTTGGATCCGCCATGGGACTGGTGATGACAGCAGGTGCAGAAGTGTGGGTTGAGTAAGTGGAAGTGGAGGTGAATGAGTGACGAAGTACATCCACAAGCTCCTGAAATGGATAATTGCTGCTCATGGTTGGTCAGTTTGATGGTCTGGTATTCTGTTATACAAAGTAGACTTGGAGAACAGGAGAACATTATTAAGGTGTTGTTTATTGATGAAACACAGAAGAACAGATCAATTAACTATAAAATAAGCATTGACAATAAGGAGACGTACATAACTGATTTAATTGTTCTTACAGATTCAGGAGCTTGTGGATCATGGAGGGTGAAGATGTGTCCTAATTATCCAGGTTAGTAACAGGTGAGTTCTTTCAACAAGTGGAGAACAACAGACAAACAGGAGGCTTGGAACCAGAAGAAATCAATAAAGGAACAACACAGGAGAGAGTGCTGGAGCATAGAGTAACAGGTAAGTACTCTGTTATGATTAAGAAGATGCTCTGGGGTGTCTGTAGAACTAACCCCAAACTGCAATTAACACTGAGATGCAGAACAAGGCTTCCTGTGACCATAGAAACCCACAGCAGAACATGGTATGGTAAAACAGATCAGACTGTTTTACAACGCAAAGGAATGTAGTGAGATTCACTCTCACTTCATTCACTTTGAGACAGACAAAGAAACCATTTTTACTTGTGTATATGCATATATGCATATATGTAAAGAACATCGGAGTGCAAGTTATCGAACAGGTAATTCATTTTTGAGGAGATTTGCCTCCTTTGCCTTATCTGATGGACAGTTGCTGGGATCAACATCAATATTATCATATTTTATTCAATACATTAATGGTAAAAAATGGAAACAGGAAGTAGCTCATATCTGCTGTGTGAACTGAGTGATTTCCTTTAAATGTCAGCTGTATGTTTGGTCCTGGGACTGATGACATATAGGTGTCTATTGTGAGTCAGTCATAGTGCCACAAACTGGCAGAAGGAAGTATGTCACAACATAATTTAAAAGAGTCCTTTAAAATTGATGTAAGTTGCGTCATACTTAATCAAAAAAAGATTAATTGAAGATGTTAAATTGTGAATGGATTGTTGATATCTTGAATGGTGTTGAAAGAATTTATGGTAATAAATGAAACAGGAAGTGTCTTATTGTCAGAACCCAGGAGATCAACCAAGAACCAAGATCAACCAGAACCAAGATAAGGATTGAGTCAGGATCCAGACATCATGCTCTGACACAAAACACTGGGCAGAGAGGCAGATATGAGGCAGAGGCAGACCCTGACACATATCTTTAAATGCATTGAATGATTTACAAAAAACTTGATATGTTTGGAGTTGTGGGCTACACAATGATGTGGCTTATAGTGCCACCAACTGGCAACAGGAAGTGTGTCATTTACAAAAGGCTTATTTATTAAATCATACTTTAAATTAGTCAATACTTTTTTTTTGATACTAAATGCATGTGATAACTGCATTTGTGCATTGTCTTCTGAGAAGCACCAGGTGTTGATGGTGCCATAGTGCTTGGGCCCATCATTGCTGCTTGCATTTATATTCTTTGTTACTCTGTTCCCAGTTTCCTCTTCTTGATTGTGCATTGCTATGTCTTCTCACCCTGCTTAGTATGTGTATTTAAAGGTATAGTTCTGCCAAATATGAAAATTTGTTGTTAATTAACTTACTCTCCAAGGTGTAGGTGACATTTTTCTTCAGTAGAAGATTTTTAGTTGAAAATGTGGTCCTTGATAATTTATTAACTGAAAATCCATAAGTGGCAACACTTTGGATTGACAGGCAACACAAAATTAATCCCCATGGCTCCTGACGATATAATGATGTCTTATGAAGCAAAATTATTAGCCTGTGTAAAAAGCAGATTTAAAAAAGATTATTTACAACACTATTGCAATAAAAAGATTATTTCAATTAAAAGCCATCTCCTGAACTGACGCCACAGTGGAACTTTTTTCATCATTAGGCAAAATAATGATGACATTGGAGCATACAAATCTTTTAATGCTTTTAAAATAAGCATTCAATACAACTACTAAGCTACCGTTAGAGAAACAGTGGCATAAGAAACTGTTATATTTACACTCCCTGTAGTAAGTATGTGTTGTGTTCATGTGTGAATATTTCAATAATGAGCATCCTCTTTACTGTCCAGTTAATGAGTACCTGTTCATGGTTCAAGCCCGTGGCATCCAGATTCGTGAAAATGTGAAGAACATCGGAGTGCAGGTTATCGAACAGGTTGTCCGCAGTGCCCACAACATCAACAGCACAGGTACACAAGCATTACCTTAACCAATGACAGTCTGTGAGGGAAATTTCTGAGAAGATTGATATGTAAATCAATATTGGTCAGCTGAGGTTCTGTTTATATCAACAGACAGAAGCAAATGACTCTAAATGTCCATTATGATTGTTCAGTTTTGTAATGAAAGGGCCTTTGACCTGTGTGCTTTTCTTATTGACAAAAATTAAATACACATTTTTTTTAACATTGTATACATCTGAGTTATAAACATTAGTAAGTATCAATATGTCAGTGATCATGGGGAACAAACCCAGACGCAGACAGCGTTAAACTGAAAAAATCTCTTTTATTAATAAATGAACAAAACAACAACCCACGAGGGGGTAAAAAGGAGAACAGAACAGGCTAAACAACAAGAACTAAGGAGCTCCAAAATACCGGAGCAAAAACAAAAGTAAAAACCGGCGAGACGGAGCACAGACACAGGATGGAAAAACTCGACTGGACAAAAAACATGACAAGACTCACTGCGACAGGAACCAGGAAACAAGATGCATGGAACACGGGAACAAGAAACCAGATACGAGAACGAACCGACACAAGACAGAAAACATGGGGGCATTAAATAAGACAAATACAATGACAAACAGGTGCGTGAAATTAGCACAAACGAGACAAGAGAACAAGGGGGCGGGGCTGAGACGCCCGACCGGAGAGCACATGGTGAATGTAAATGAAACGGAGGCCATGTGCTTCCACACGAGACAAGGACCCAAAACATGAGTTCAGATCCCGACTCCAAGAAACAATAACCAAGACTAGAAGGAGTCAGGATATAAACAACATGCTCTGACAGAAACACAGGGATGTCAGGATCCTGGCAAGATAATCCAGAAAGACAGGACCCTGACATAACACCCCCACACCGGGGGTCCCAAAACAGACAAACAAGACAGAACTGACCACTCAGACAGACAGACCGACAGGACAGAACAGACATGACAGACAGAAGACAGACAAGAAGGGCCAAGCAGGGTGACCCGACAGCCCAAGCAGATAGCCCTGTCGGACAGACCAGGAAGTCTGACCAGACAGGGCAGGCAGACAGGGCCCACCAGGCGAATAAGCCAGGCAGGCCGACCGACAGACCAGATGGTCCAAGCTGGCAAACAGGCCAGACGGACCAAGCACAGCAGGACAGACAGACTGGGCAGGGCAGATCGAGTTGTGCCGGCTTAGGTGGGGCAGCGACATGCGAAGCAGGATCCAGGACGGGCTCCACCACCGACTCGATGGAGTACTGGGAGGTCCTTCTCCTCCTGGACCTGGGGACCAGAGAGCCCTCCTGCTCGGAAGGGACTTCAGGCGACTTAACACTCCGGAGCGGGGCCCCATGGGAGATATAGCCCAAGGACAGACCCTCAGCGGCCGGACCCCAACAGGACCAAGATGGGACGGGAAGAAGACCCGCCGGGAGGAGCTTCCTGCTCCACCTCCCAACGGCGCAACTCCTGCACCAGTTCCCAGAAGGGCAAAATGACCAGCCGGTTGTGCTCCTGTAGCGGTGGTGGGTATTGGAGGCCGTCCAGCAAGTACGCACCAACGAGGGGCTCAGCCACATACTTCTGCTGTGCCCCTATGGCGTACTGAAGGAGGGTCTGTCCCACTACGACAGGAACCAAGAAACAAGATGCATGGAACATGGGAACAAGAAACTAGATATGAGAACAAACCAACACGAGACAGAAAACACAGGGGCATTAAGTAAGACAATGACAAACAGGTGTGCGAAATTAGCGCAAATGAGACAAGAGAACAAGGGGGCGGGGCCAAGACACATGACCGGAGAGCACATGGCGAATGTAAACAAAACCATTTTGTAATGTTGTCTGAATTCTGACTGAACAACATCTGTTCACTACTTTTTACCCACAATGCACTATGAAGTGTACATCAAATGTACACTCACTCATTTACTATTTCCCATGTTCCAATGCAAGACAGCCACCTGACTAGAGTCATTTTAGGGGCACTGACAGTAAACACTCTGAAAATGCTAATAAACTTGTGTTTGTCTTTGTTTACAGTAATTTACTCCTTTTTTATATAAAACATAAATATATTTATTAAGTTTGGTAAATAAACATAAGCAGTTGCTTTGTTCTCTCTATTATCAACAAATACAATAAATGTGACAAACAATGAGAAAATTAACTTTATCATTTTGCGATGCAATCCATGGCAGAACAGGCATAATGTTTATGACAAAAACATCAGTGACGGTACTCTCCGATATATGGTATTTTTCATTAATGTCCGAAACCACTACATTTTGTTCACTTCTTCCACAAATAATGGGCTCAAATGACGTTTGCTTTATAGGGAATAAAGAAGGAGGGCATGAGTGAGTGGTTTCAGACACAGCAAGTGTGTTGTTTGCCATGATGCCTCCTTATGTTATTCTATACTTCACATTTCCTGTCATGCGACTGCTCATATGACTGGTGGACCAGGTGACATTTAAAGACACTAGGTGTGTTTGACTTCATACAGCGCTGCACAGACCGATCAGCAAGATTTGTCACTTGCTATTGAGAAAGGAGATCAAAATGGACCTGTCAAGTTGGATACTTGTTGCTT
Source organism: Chromobotia macracanthus (assembly GCA_036877525.1). Lineage (NCBI taxonomy): Eukaryota > Metazoa > Chordata > Actinopteri > Cypriniformes > Botiidae > Chromobotia > Chromobotia macracanthus. Next base: position 14,546,783 of record JAZGTH010000006.1, on the reverse strand, counting down.
GCCGTAGTGACATGCTGTCACAGATCTCCCAGGCTCTCTCACCATCCAGTCCCAGCACACACCATCACCAGAGTACTAATCACACGCACCTGCACCTCATCTGCACCCTCATCAAGCTGGCTTCTTAAGCACACACCTCACATGACTCCAGTGTCCGGTCTAATTCATAGGAAGTGGACACTCTATGATACTCCAGTTTATAATTAAGGACAAGTCTCTCGCATCCTCTATGTGCTTACCTCCTGTGCCTTCTCCAGTGTGTTCTCAGTACTCCTCTCCAGCATCTGTCACCTCCCAAATCATGTGGATTATATTTATCCCAAAAAAAGAGGTGTGTGCAGTCATCTGTCCTCCATCCTTCTCATCCACAATCTCCTGTAAGATAAAGACTCTTCATTACATTCATTATCAGTACTGTCAACTTCTTTGGAACTCCTACTCACCTGCTATCTCTCCCATTGCCTCTGTTAATAAAAAGTCATCTGTTTCATTGTATGGTCCTCTCAATGTAAATGTCCGCCTGCTGCATGAGGAAACTCTTCATCTCCTGGCTGATGGCCAAACATTGCCACCATGTTGCAGAAGTCCTGAGATGCCTGAGAGAATTCCATCTGTTCTCAAGTCCTCAGTACAGTTCCTTGGATATGACATCAGCAGCAGTGGCATCCAGATGGATGAGGGGAAGGTGGAAGCCATGGCCTTGGCTTCTCAAACTTCTACAGATGGTTCATCCATAACTACAGGTCCACCGCCTGTCCACTTCACAAGTCTGTTGAGGAACAAGCCCAGGTCTCTGTCCTGGTCACCATCTGCCACTAAAAGACTGCTTCTGGTGGCCCAACATGGCCAGGGATGTGAGAAGGTTTGTCCAAGGCTGTTCTGACTGTGCCATCTCAAAGAACCCTTGCCACTTACCATTAGGCAAACTCCCTCCTTTGCCTGTTCTCAACCGCCCATAGTCACACCTATTAGTGGATTTCATCACGGACCTGCCAGCCACTGAGGGTAACACGTGTTCTAGTAGTTGTTGACCGATTTTCCAAATCCTGTTGTCTTCTTCCCCTCAAGGGACTTTCACACTGCATTGGAGACAGCTGAACTCATGTTTAACCACATTTTCAGATACTATGGAATTCCTGAAGACATCATCTCAAACAGTGGACCACAGTTCATATTGAGGGTATGGAAAGCTGTTATTGCCCTCTTAGGTGTGACCATAAGCCTCTCCTCTGGATACCATCCCCAGTCGAACGGGCAGACACAGAAGAAAATCCAGGACATTGGATGCTTCCTATAAACCTTCTGCCATGGCTCATGGAACCAGTTCCTAGGCTGGGCCAAGTACGCGCTGAACTGTCTTCTTCAGCCCTCCACTGGACTCACTCCCTTCCAGTGCGTACTCAGTTACCAGCCACCTCTATTTCCCTGGTCTGGAGAACCATCAGATTTTCCATCTGTCAGCTACTGGTTCTGAGAGAGTGAGAGTGTCTGGACCGCAGCTCACCATCAGCTTCAGTGTGCAGTGTGCAGACGGAAGGTGACAGCAGACCCATTACATTCATTATCAGTACCCTCAAACCTCTTACTCACCTGCTATCTCTCACATTGCCTCTGTTGCTGCCAATAAAATTCATCTGTTTCATTATTCCTTTGTGTGAGTCTCCTGCCGTAATACATGCGAGCAGTGTTTAAATTCCATATTGCAAATGCAGTGGATTATCTGTAATATTTGTCAGATAAACAAACATTTGAACTGAAACGTAGCAACCAGAAACACTTTTTATGAAGTTAGTTATACGCTGTTTGATACTGTATAAAGTGAGTTCTATATTCATTTCATTTTTATTTCATTGAATGACACAATATACCATATTAAGATTACATAAACACAGTTTTTACTGGTTTTACAACACAAATTATTGAGTATTAGTAGAACTGAAGGTCCCAAAATAAATTTAAAAATGAATGAATTTGTTGTCATCAGTAAGCCTGGCCAATCATAAATATATGTCGCAGAGAAGCTGCATCAACGGTGTCATAAAATAAAATGGCTAAGGCAACATGTAAAATCTATTAAACTGTAATATATCTAAAATCATCACAATACAGCATATGTAGTTGTGAAACATTTGTCTTTGTTACATTCTTTATCCTTATCTTTATCAAACAATCTAAAAATCTTGGGAAAGGCATGCATAATGGTAAAAATAGAGATTATTTATTGTGAATTGATGAATTAATTGATGTAATTATCTCTTTAGACTATACATATAAATTTAATTTGAATGAGACAGACGGCCCCAGCACACTTTACCTCCCAGAAGGTTTTACATACAGGCCTGATCAGATCTGCCCAGGAAAACTGCCATCAATGAGTGAGTACTGAGACCTAATGTACAGATTATACAGCGCTTTTCCAAAATTGTGATGATGCAAGAAATGTAAAGAATTGTTTTAAAGGGCTTGTATGGGAAGAACAGAATTAAATAAAAAATCTCTTTTTTATGACTTTTTGTTGAAGTCATACAAACACAGGTCCATATTAGCTCCAACAGCTGATAAACTTCCTTATTGTACAGCAAGAACATCCTACTGGTTTAACTGATTTGAAATATTCCACAGTGGCAGCAACAGTCACTAGGCCCAGACAGTTTCAAAACTAATTGAACTTAACTGACAGTTAACTCCAGTAAAGTTTGACATTAGAATTAAATACAAAAATAAAAAGCATAGCTGTATGCTAGTGGTACAATCAATTTTATTAAGTTTTTTCATCAGTACTTTGTATCTATCAGTACTCAATCTACTTCTACAGTCTTCAGTCAATAATAGTAGTGTATAAAAGAGCAGGAAATAACGAACAGTAGAAATGTTAGTAACTTAGCAACATTTTTCAGTAATGTGGCTGTCGTTCAGCTGTTTTTATAATAGTAACTTTTAGTTGTTAATGTACAGGAGCAAACATTTTTGTCACTCCTCAGTGTTTTTCTGTGTCAGGTTATAAGTATGATGTTGTCACTAACAACACAGAATCATAATAGTCATAATTGTTGTTGTTTTGTTATTTTAAAGCTGTATTGTACAAAATGGGATTGTATGATACTGCTACCAAAGTTTACCAAGGGTAATGTTATTAACCAAATATAATAAAAAAGCTTTCAAATACACTGAGATTTTTTTATTAAGTGATAAGCAGTGGGTTTAATCAGTGGTGACATTAATATATTTGCTAACCGGCATCTTTTCGCCACCTTCTCAACCTGCTTTCCTAGGTGTTTTAACATGTACAAACATTGTACATTATTTTACATATTATGTACATATTGTACATATTATTTTTCTTGAACAATGATGTGAGTTACTGCGAGGGTTCTCGATGCAGCAGGAATGACCTACAGTGGTGACATTTTTCATAATTACAACAGAAAATCTAAATACTGCCCTAAACTCACTAGCACAAAGGCAGCACGATCCTCCTAATATGGTGTCAAAAAAAACATTTACCCAGAATTAAACACAGCGTGACACTTCACATCCTCTATACCAACTATATACCAACTTAATATGATACAGTATGATATGCTGTAACATTGCAGATATAGAAACCGTTTCTAAAACATAATCTGCTGTCATGGCTAGTTAGGACAAAACCTCTGAGTAACATGGAAAAAATCTTATATTGCATGTCGCAACATCGTGTCACATTTGGTTAGAACATGGTGTGGAAGATGACGAAAAAAATAGGGTAATCACATCTGAATGGAACTCAGTAGAGCATACAATATGCATACATAATGTTATGTCAGAGTGTCTTTAAATACTAATCAAATAAATATCACACCTTCTGTTTTATTTTTTCAAGAGTGTCAAAAGCTGTGCTTGAGCCAATTTGGAAAGCTCAAGAAATGACAAAAACTTGCATAAGCACCTTACTGAGTTTTGATTGGTAAATTGCCACTATTTATAGTTTGTAAATTATCATAAGTACTGTTCATTAAAGTTAAGTTGAAATAATTGCAGTTTGGAAAGCTACAGTTTTAAACTGGATTGCCAGTACTCAGTCTTAACTCTGTCATAGCTATCTTAACTCAGGTCAGAGTTGACTCAGGTCACATGTTTTTGGTGCTATTACTGATATCTGTGTTTAGACCTCTACACTGTGAATAAATCACTTGCATATGTGACAAAATTTCACACTAGGTGACTAAAAATGTTATTAATTAACCAATGCCTAGTAAATTGTCTGATTTCACTCACGTGTGATTAGTGGGTAGATGCCAAAAATAAGTTTAATGCAGACAGAAGATGGTAAATGTTGAAAGAATACAGAATGCCCATGTTTTAAAGCATGCTATTATTAGAAGAATGCTTCATGCACATCCACAATGGAAGTTACACTTTCTGGCTTGCACGTAACGTAGTTTAAGTTTACTTCTTGTGCAGATAGATGCAAATGTAATAAGATAATAACAACAGCAGTGATTGATTGTTCTCTCTTTCTGTCTGTCAGAGGGTCTGTTGAAGATGAACATGAATGAGATTGCTCTAGAGGATGTTGAAAAACTTATCAAGCAGGCAGATCCTAGTCTGTCCCCTGGAGGCCACTGGAAACCCCATGACTGCATCCCACGCTGGAAGGTGATTTTGTAAATTACTCCTGGTGTAGTGAGACTATGCATTCAGGCTCATTTGCCCTTTTTTCTCCAAATTGAATTTGTTGAGGTAATAAACTCCACCAGCAACATTCATGAGCTTGTTGCATCATAAATCACACCATTTCATAATGGGTTTGTACTCTGTTCATATACATACAGTTTACATAACTGTATTAGTTTCTGTCACAAACTGAAAAGAAGGACTCAATAGTGGGTAGGGGAGATATGTTTATTGAATCTGCAAAGCATGACAAACAAAGCAAAACAGCAAAGATCATCTCAGGTCCAGTGGTGTGGGCAGCCAGCAGAGAACAAGGCTGAGTGGGCACTGGATTCACGATCAAAAAAAAGAAAAAACAAAAATACAAATAACAATAATCTAACTAGGAAGGCCAACAAGGCATCTGACACAACACAGCTTGACTGAGAACAAAAAGCCATAAAAAATGCAGCAAGGCACACAACAGTTTGAAAAAGGATAGCAAATTAAGGAAGAATAAACAGGGAAACAAATTAAGGAGAAAATGAGAAAGGCAGGTGAGACATTAATAAGATAATTAATTGAAAAACAACAGGGTCAGGGTCATGCACCACAATGACAGTAGAGCACATGGTGGCAAAACATCAATGGCCATGTGCTAAAGACAATATAAACAAAGACATTACATTATAGACCAATGACATTATAGAGTCAAGGCAAAGAATACAGCTATTGTTGTCAGGTATCGCAGATGAAGAACCCAAGCACAGACAACTTCAAACAAAAAACTTCTTTTATTAAACAAAACACCCACAAGGGGGCAGAAACAAAAAACTAATAAGATTTAAGGCAGTACTCACTGAGAAAAAAGGAGAATACACCAGCACAAGACAGCAGACACAAAGGCAATAAAAAGGAAAGAGAGTGAGGAGGGCAAACAGGTGAGGGAATAATTGGATAATTAACAAGAAAACAACAGGGCAGGGCCAAGACTCACACAGGGAGGGTAACCCATATAGTTCTACATAATTCCCTTATATACTTTTGATTTTTTTAAATAAAATAAATGTGTAATTAGCCAAGTAGAGCCACAAATAAAGGAATCTATGTGCTGCAAGATGCACAGTATTAAATTATTTTTGCCATTTTTGATGCTGTTAATGTTCTTACACAAGACTACTGACTACTGGCATATCTTTAGAAAACAAAATGGCCAAATAAAAAGAATGTGAAAATCATCATGATACTGGTTAATTTTCATGTCAACAAAAATAAGACTAAACAAATTGTAAATACTTATATTAATCAGTCCTAACACATACTGTAATGAAGGGTCTGACACGCAAGGATCCATTTGAAGTGTTTATTTTGAAAAACAAACAGGCAGGGTCAATTACCAGCAAACAGGAACAATAGAGGCAAGACAAGGCATAATCGGTAAACAGGAGTAAGGTCATAGACAGGCAGCAAACAATCATAAATCCAAAATCAGTCCAAGAATCAGGGTAGGCAACAATCAAGAATCCAGAAAACAGTACAATAACAAAAAACAGGCAATCCAACAGAGTAATGAAAACACTCAGAATTGCCGCCGGGGACTTCACAACATGTGAGTGTTTGTAGGCAGCTTATATAGTAGCGGGAAATGATGAACTGTTGAACAGGAAATCTCCTTCGTAACACATACGCAACATCAAATGCTTCTCAAAATGTTTTGTCAAAGCTTTTATCCTAGGTTTGCCTGATTTGGCCACAGTGCACAGTTGATAAAAACATCACAGAACAGAAAACATACAAAACACTGTAGTACAGTATCATCTTTTGTTACTCAGTCAATATTTCTGTAGCATTAAAAGCAATGTAGTAAAATGTTGAAGTGTAAAAAAAACTTTGAAACTCATGAAAGTTAAGGTATTTTCTTATTTACTCTTTCAGGTTGCCATTTTGATTCCTTTCCGTAATCGGCATGAGCATTTGCCGATACTTTTGCAACACCTGATCCCTGTGCTGCAGAGACAGAGACTTCAGTTTGGCTTCTATGTTATTGAACAGGTAAGAGACAGAAAGAGATGAGTAGTAATTACAAGGGACTATGTGTCAACTGTCAATCAGAAGTCATTAATTTATTACCCTGTTTTGGGGTCTGTCAAATTTTTAGTCTACTTTGTACATGTCAATCATGTTTATGAACAAGATTTGCTCCAAACTTTGGCTCTGACCATCTCCCTATGGAACTGACCCCGTCCTCACCTTTCTACAACAGATGTTTTTTGACTTTCTCCTAACTCCATTTTGAGCAATTATGTTTGAATGTGTGAAACATTTTGTATAGGGTAAATAAATGTTTATGGTGTGTATGTGTGTGTGTTGACAGTGGTAAGAGCTGCTTTCCTTGCAGTGTTCACACTTTAGACACAAATCAAAGTGTATGATCTGAGACTTTGGGTTTCCATTTTATCTCAACGTGTCTTCATCTAGTTTTCTGATTAAAGAACATGCCCCAACTTCTTCTGTTCTTCCTGAGTGGGGAAGTGTGGTCAGATGTGTTTGTATTGTTACCTCCTAAGGTTTCCTACTAATGGTTTTATATAGGTTGTTAAAACAGAGAATATCGCTTTAACAGAGTACACGTCCCCATCCTGTAGTGTAGTGTAGTGACCTCCTGGAGTGATTTTCACTGAAAATCTTGAGGGCGGCTCCAGACAGTGCAATACAGTATGTAAAACAGACACGTAACAGTAACAAAAAATATACATATAACAGTATGCAGTATATACAATGACAGTATGTAGTATATACAATGACAAAATGGACAGAATATACAAAATTACAAAATTACAAATTTACAATATACAATATACATTATATGCACATGGACATGTTGTAGTGTACTAAAAATATGTACAAATGTACATATGTAACAATTTACATTTGTACACACAATATTTGCATTTAAATATATGTGTATATGTACACACACATACATACATACACACAGTAAATATATTATATAAAGTGTGCTGTTGTAGATATACTGAAGGGATGGAAGCTCACCTCCTGTGATGTGGCGGGCAGTTCGCACCACCCTCTGCAGTGCCTTGCGGTTGAGGTGCAGGTGGAGAATGATCTGAGGATGTTGCGGTTCATACCGAACTTCCTCAGACGCCTGAGGTAGAAGAGGTGCTGGTGGGCCTTCTTTACCACTGCATCTGCGTGAGCGGACCATGTGAGGTCCTCAGTGATATGAACACAGAGGAACTTGAAGCTGTTGACCTGCTCCACTGGCGATCCATTGATGGTAATTGGGGGTGTGTTCTCTTTCTTTTCTCTTGAAGTCCACAACAATCTCTTTGGTCTTGTCGAAGTTGAGTGAGTGGTGGTTCTCCTGACACCAGTATGTCAGAAGACCTCATCTCTGTGTCGTCATTGTCAGTGATCAGGCCTACCACCATTGTGTCATCAGCAAATTTCACAATGACATTAGAGCCTGTGTGTGGCCACACAGTCGTGGGTGTATAGGGAGTACAGGAGGGGGCTGAGAAAACATCCCTGAGGGGCTCCAGTGTTGAGGATCAGCGGAGTGGAGATGTTATTGTCCATTCTGACCACCTGATGCCTGCCTGATGGGAAGTCCAGGATCCATCTGCATAGGGATCTGATCAGACCCAGAGCCCATAGTTTTGCATCAAGCTTAGAGGGCACTATGGTGTTGAACGGCATAATCTGTAGAGCGGTAGTACAGAGCAGATGTAGACTTGAATCAGTCTTTCAAAGCACTTGCTGATGATGGGCGTAAGAGCAACAGGGCACCAGTCATTCAAGCATGTGATGTTTGATTGTTTTGGTACACGCCATGGATAGAGAGAGGGAGAAGTTGAAGATCTCTGTAAAAACACCTACTAACTGGACCACGCATGCTCTGAGTACGTGGCCCGGAATGTTGTCAGGACCCACAGCCTTGCGAATATTCACCCGCTACAGAGACAGTGAGTGCACTCGCATCTGTATCAGCGGTTGCGGGAGCTCTCTTCATGAGTGCAGGCTTACTTGTTTCTAAACGAGCGTAAAAAGAATTTAGCTTATCCAGGAGAGAGGCAGTGGTGTTCATAGCGGGGTGTTTATTTCTCTTTAAGTCTGTAATGTTATTGATTACCTGCCACATGCTTCTTGTGCTGTTGGAGTTGAACTGACCTTCTACTTTCTCTCTGTAATGGTGTTTGGCAGCTTTGATGGTTTTTCGGAGGGTATAGTTGGTGTATTTGTACTACTCCGCATCTCCAGTATTAAATGCAAGTGTACACGCTTTCAGGGCTGTTCGAACATCGTTGTTTATCCATGGTTTATTGTTAGGGTAGATCCTGATCGTTTTGGTCAGCACAGCATCATTTATGCACTTCTTAATGAAACATGTAATGGTATACTCGATGACGTCATCGGAGGCAGACCTGAACTTCTCCCAGTCCACGTGATCAAAACAGTCCTGTAGCATAGAATCAGATTGGTCCAACCAACACTGGATCATCCTGTTTCAGCTTCTGCCTGTAAGCGGGCAGAGTGCGCATTTTCAGCTTCTGCCTGTAAGCGGCTTCAGAGTGCGCAGTTTCCTGCTCGCTTATACTGCCCTACAGTTCTTTGAGTGCCTGGTCTATGTTGGCTTGAGGAGGAATGTATACAGCTGTGATGATAACAGCCGTGAACTCCCTCGGCAGCCAGTATGGTCAACACAAAAGTATGAGGTATTCCAGATCAGGGGAGCAAAAAGACTTGACTGAGTGCATGTTCCTTCGATCACATCAAGCATTGTTGATCATAAAACATACACCCCCTCTTCTGCTCTTCCCTGAAAGGTCTTTCGCCTTGTCCTTGCGGTGCATGGAGAACCCCGCGGCCTCAGTGGCTTAATCAGAGTCTGGAACCTCCGCAGACATCCAGGTTTCCGTAAGGCTGATATTGCAGCAGTCCCTCGTTTCTCGCTGGCAGGAGATATCTGCCCTCAGTTCACAGAGCTTGTTGTCTAGTGACTGTACATTAGCCAGTAAAATGGTGGGGAGCGGGGTTCGGAAGGCACGGCATCTCAGCCTGACGAGAACATCGGCTCTCTTTCCTCTTTTCCAGGTGTGTTTCCGAGGTTGTGGCCAGGCGTCCAGACAAAGGGCTCTGTTGTTGTGTTTGTAAACAGAGCGTCTTCGAGACATCATGCACAAACGACAGTATGGTTACATACAGAATAAATAAACAAAAAACTGTAGTGTCTTGATGGAGCTTGCAACATGGCTGCCATACTCAGCACCATCTTGGATCTTAAATGTCCTTAATATGGTTGTTAATAATCTATTGTTTGCACTAGATGTCTAGATAATTAAGCAATGACATTTTGACAAAAGTAAAAAAAAATGCTTAATCGGGGTTTAGCATTCTGTGTTTTCATCTTGTTTTCTGACTAAAGACCAGGTCCCCCAACTTGTTTTTCCTGACTGGGGAACTGGTCTTTCAAATGTGTTTGTATCATTACCTTCTAAGGTTTGCTTCTTATGGTTTATAGATACTGTTAAAACAGAGAATAATGCTTTTAACAGAGCATGCAACACCATCTTGTTTGACTTTTTCTGGCCTGGGAAGATACCTATACAGAATGACAATTGTCCTTAATATGGTTGTTAATAATCTATTGCTTGCACTAGATGTCTATATAATCAAAGAATTACATTTTAGAAAAGTAAAAAATGCTTAATCAGGGGTTAGTATTCTGTGTTTTCATCTTGCTTCTGACTAAAGACTATGCCCCTGAACTTGTTCTTCCTGACTGGAAAGAATATCCTTAAGGTCTGTATTGACACCTATAGAGCCCCACCATTGCCACTAAGCTTCATGCCTCAGATAAAAAAATCTTTCACATAATCACATTTTATACTAATTTAGATTAAGCCTCACATTATAACAAGAAAAAATAGTACATCATCTTTTTTTTATTTCAAACATTTTTATTTAATGTTTAGTTTTAAACAGACTTTAAAAAAAAACTAAGAAAAAACAAAGATAATGCTATCATAATCCTGTTTTTTGTGTTAACAACTCTCACTGTATCTGTTCAGCCAAAGAACTTTTTAGGGTGCATCTTTGGACTTTCATGAAAACATCTTTTTATGTAAAATTGTTACAACTGGAAACCAGAAAAACTTTCTTTAATAAAGAATCTTTCTTTAATCTTTGAATAAATTAACAAATAAAGATATACTGATACCATAATCATAGTTTTATTAATTAAATGTTCATCTGCCTGACATAGTGGGGTAAAGAAAAAAAATCCTATGTGTGTTTGGGTGTTTGTTTGGGTGTACAGACTCTAGATGTTCATAGCAACACGCCTCAGATAAAGACTCATCACTTTAGTTTCATCACTTTAGACTGTATCTTAGTTAAAACTTAAATAAGAGTTTCATTATTGTAGAAGGAGCCAAAGGTTGGACCAAATCTTGTTCATAAACATGACTGACTAACTAGACTAAAAATTGGACAGACCCCAAAACAGGGTAATAAATTAATGATTTTTGATTGACAGTAGACACATAGTTCCTTATAATTACTACTGAGATGTAAAATCAAATTCCTGTTACCAGGACAGAAAAATTCAGAAAGATCTTTCTTGGTCCGTAGGAAGGAAATGAACCATTCAATAGGGCCATGCTGTTTAACGTCGGTTTTAAAGAGGCCATGAAGGACTTGAACTGGGATTGCGTAATATTCCATGATGTCGATCACATATTGGAAAATGACCGCAACTACTATGGCTGCGGTGAAATGCCAAGACACTTTGCAGTCAAACTCAACAAGTACTCATACATGTATGTAATACAACACAACTGTGCATGATTTCTCTTCTGTTATGTGGCATTGAAATTTAACATTTTGATCTGTTTGGCATAAAGGCTTCCATATGAGGAATTCTTTGGTGGTGTCAGTGGGCTCACTGTCGAACAGTTTCATCAGATCAATGGCTTTCCCAATGCATTCTGGGGCTGGGGAGGAGAGGACGACGACCTCTGGAACAGGTACAATGTTAAAACTCTGAATGTGATTTGCCTGTCAGTGATTTCATGTCCTTTCACAAGATCCATTAAAAGTCTTTCTGTAGGCAGTTTACTCTACTGAATTTGTCTGAACCTTTAACTATGAATGAAAAAACTGTTTTTCAGTGGTTGAAAATCAATGGCCAGAGTGGCAATGCAACCACACTACAAAGTGTACACATCAATTTCAACAATCAATTATTCTGATTGTTCCATAATTACAACGTTTATGTTAATTTCAAGAAACTATATCATAACTGTGCAGCTGTATAAAATAACCTATTGAAAGTTTTTGACAACCAGAATACAGAGTATAAGAGCGCTGCAAAAAACTGATACACACTGTAGTTAATACTGCAGATAGGTTTTATGAAGAGTGTTTTTCATGTTGATAGTTTTTTAAACTTGGACTTGGATCTTGGACTGTATGTTTCCCAGAGTTCAATTTGCCGGTTACAAAGTTAGTCGACCTCATGGAGAACTTGGTCGTTATATGTCCATCCCGCACCACCACAAAGGGGAGGTCCAGTTCCTGGGCAGGTATGTTCAAGCCAGCAAAGAGATACCTCTTCTAAATATCTGAAGTCCCTATTTAAGCTTCTTTATGCCTTGTCACAAATGAAAAGAGACCCTACAGTCTTGTGGACTTAACAAATAAATACAAGTTCACATCAAGGGCCTCATTAATGAAACAAATGGTAAAGTAAATATGTAATTTACGCATTTAATTAAATGCACTGGGCCTCATTCATAACACATTTAGAAGTAATTTTTATGGAAATTATTAAATAAAATTATTCTTAGGTAAATTGTTGCATCAGAGCAGTAATTTTAAACTTTTTTACACAACAAAATCATTTTGCTTTAGTTTTATGAGCAGATGTTTCAAGTCCAGTCAAATACCTTTGAAAGATGAAAAATCTGAAAAATCCTCTTTTGCTTTTTAGATACAAGTTGCTCCGTAGATCCAAGGAGAGACAGAGTCTGGATGGCTTGAATAACCTGAATTACTTACCCAGAGTGTCCAGGAGAAGTCTTTACACAAATGTGTCTGTCACACTCAGTAAAGACCTGGCCCCTGTCGCTGACTACTGACCTCATGCTAAAGAACCATTTTTTGTTCTTTTTATTTATTCAGATGAAGTAAATTGCCACAGCTTCTCAATTCGTAAAAGTAATTTAGTATTTTACATTTCAGCTTTATTTACCATTTTTAAATAATACCATGTTACACTGTATTTTATCACTTTTCCATACTTTTTCATTGCTTATCAATTATTTAAAGAGTTGGTTTGCCAAAAATTAAAATTCATTATTTACTCCCTGATGTCATTCAACCCCCTGATGGCTTTCTTTATTCTTTGGAACCAAAACCAAGATTTTTAAAAACTGTTTTTGTCCTTAAAATGGCAGTGTATGCTGCTCAACTCTTCAACAGACACAAAAGTTTAATAAAATAATTGGAATGAAGCTAGGGAACAATTGTCTTTAATGACAATTATGCTTAATTACCTTAGAATAGCCACTGCTTGAGTTGAGGTGTGTCCTTTTCTCCACCAGAAACACAGAGCTGGTTCTGTGTGTTAGATATAATAAAACAAATGCAGATTAAACTAGCTATTAAATCTATAATAATTAAGCATGTACTGACTCTTAAATACTACTAACATCACCAGGAGGGAGAGTGTGTGTATCTGCAAGTGTGTGCTTACATAAATGTGAATGAACACTCTAATACTGTTATTGTTCCTTAGAGATCAGGCTTTGTAATGCATCGGTTTTAAGAACAAAGGTTGTATTGGTTGTGTTCATCAAATCACAGAGGCTGGCCCTCGTATTTGTCATTTATAAACAAGTTTGTTTTATAGTATTATTTTTTCCATGTTTCTGATTTTCTGTAATTGTGATTATTTTGAGGGAAACAGATTAACTATAAGAACTGTAATGAAAATAAGCACTGAATTTTGTTTCTTGTGAATGCAGTATAATGTAGTTGATGGATGGCTGATTTGTATGATGACAAGAGAATGGGATGGTTGAAGAGACTCTTTGCTGCTGATCTCACAGACATTATCAGGGTGTTGAGCTGCTACATACTTGTGTCTTGTAACAGATAATTAGGCATCATGAAATTCTCCCTCAAACAGAGCAGAGGAAAGCAGGCATTTGTGGGAAATGCAGATGGTGGGTCTCTGTAGTTTTATTCCCTTTATGTTTGATGCTTATAGTTTAGTGGCAGTAGTTGTTATTTGCAAATAAATAAAATAAACCATTCGTATCTAAATTGTTGTACTGATGCAACAATTTGCTTTCATAAAACATGCACAGAATTTTCTAACTTAAAATACTAATGGAAAATGAATGCATCCTTAATGAAATTCCTAGTGCCAGTTGAATTTTAATGTCTAACATAAATTATGGTATCCATTAAAATACATTTGAATTTCTTTATGCTTTTCTGACTATATAATCACAAAGCTGTTGTTAACGGGTTGTAGGAAAAGAATGGAAATGGAAAAGAACATGTTTTGTTATAGAATCTAAAGGGATTAGTTCAACTTTTACATATCAAAAATAATGCAATACTGGTCTCAACTCAGGGATAAAAGTGTTTTTCTAGGCTAGTGCTTACCATAAACACTAGCATTGCTCTGGCCTGATATTGTTTATGGATCATACCATTGGTACACTCCAGTCCACTATATAACCCATTCTGCTGTGGTTGATATGACAGTTGAGGGTGTTAAACCTTCACTTGAGCAACTGGCCGCCTTAAAATCTTTTAATTTATTCAATATATATAATCATGTCATATTTTGATAATATTTTTTAAAATAAATTTATGAAGTTCCTTTGTACCTATTTGGCGCCCTTTGAAGACAATTAACCTCCTACATAATGCCATTAGCTATGCAAGTCTTTAATTCTTATTTTGTCATGACAGGCCTTAAATACTGTTTTCAGGATCATTTGTCATGATAAAGATGCTTCTCTTTGACAATGTTTTAGTAGAAACTCTTTCATCTGCCACCCAACAGACAACCACACCTTTGCAACAATCTCAAAACTAGACATTGATTAAATGGTCCTTCTATAAAATGAAGACAAATGTAACATTTTGAGAAAATAAGACATTGTCACAAACGAGACATTGTCACATTGTAAGCATGTGACTGTCAACTTGCGCCTTTGTGTAGAGACTTTCTATGATCATGTGAGACCTTTTTCTATTGTTTTGTTGATATGACTGAAGTACATCAATAAAATTAACTTTAGCAATTATCTGTTGCAGTTGCAGTTCTTTGTGTGTACAGTCCTTGCATAATCATTTAAAGATTGTGTGTAATTTCTGCACCACTGGAATTGAAATGCAATCATAATTGTTTCCAGGTTAGATGCAAACAAATAGTTAAAAATCTGGGTTGTCCAGCCTCTGGCTCAGTCCATCTGAGACAGACTCTGGACATCACTTCAGCTTTGTTGATCTCTGGAACTTGACGAACTCCATCACTTCTGAACCCCTCAGGACTCTCTCTCTCTCCATGTGCATTTGGATTCACGTTCTGCACTAGAGCTCAATGCAAGTATCCATATTCTATACACATAGAATAAGCTGCGCTAAGTTGTGCACCTTTATTAAGGTGATTCTACTGGTAGTTCATTCAGAATGCTTAGCTGATTTGACTTGCATAGTCTTAACATCCTCTCTCTCTCTCTCTCTCTCTCTCTCTCTCTCTCTCTCTCTCTCTCTCTCTCTCTCTCTCTTTCTCTCCTTACTTTTGGTTATGTGTTTTATGTGTGTAGGTTTATGTCTAGTTATATGTTACATGTTTCCCCTGTAGTGTAGTTTAATAAACACCCAGGTGTATTCACCCTTGATTGTTGCTGCGTTTAATACTCACAAATAAGGTCACTTAAACTGTGCTCTAAAGTCCTGTTAAAGCAGAGAAGCATTGTTTTCAAGGCCAGACAAATAATGTTTCTTAGATTCAATAAGATCGTCCATATGCACTCGCTGGACGAATGCAAAAGCTGATTATTGGAATCATCCCTGCTGATCAGGTACTACAAAATATGTATATTTAATGACGATTAATTATATGTATTTTCCTTCGAGTTTCGTTCCACGAATGAAATGGTGTTTTAAACAACACCGTTTCATTGATTGGCCATTCGTTTCCCTTACACAAGAAATGGTGGAGAATATATAATATTACTTTTGAGTGAACTTGTTCATATATGACATTACTATTGTTAAACAAGCCTCAGTATTAATTTCCCTTAAACACATTTTTGCTACATTATTGATGTTAAAATGTACTAGCATGATGCTAGAAACATGCGAATATCATGGTAGATTATGTAAAAAGGTTAACAATACACTAAAACACGTTAAACTAGTCACTATCGTGTTAGAGAATTTCAGACCTAAAGTATTTCAAACCATTATACACTTTTCAGGCCAGGCTTTTTCAAGCCAATATAAAGTTTGTCCTCAAACTTTACTATCTACTTGTAAATGAAATGGACAAAATGGAGAGAAACAACAAACTTGTTCATTTAAAAGTGTTTCAAACAAAGAGAAAATATGTTTTTGTGCAAAAAAAATTTTATTGCGCATTGAAAATAACTCTTAGCTGACATTTTAAATTTGCTAATACAGATGATTATTAAATAAATCAAAAATTTTACCAAAAAAACCAAAACAACTGTTTAACATCAGACAGTTTAGCACATACTTGTGTAGTGAGGTAATTGGTGTTAGCTATGGGGCTGCATTTTAGCTGTGGCTATCCGTGAATGCAAACATGCTCCAAACAAAGCTGAGAAAGTTACAATTGTGATGTAAATTTGGTCCTGTTGTTGTCAGGGCCCTGGCTACTTGTCTAGAGTTTTTCCTAGATTCTCTTGCCAGGATCCTGACATCCCTTTGTGTTTTGTGTCAGAGAATGATGTTTACAGCAGACAGCTTTTCTTTAAACATGGTGTTGACAGCGCTGACAAAGGTCCTATTCCTTCTCAGGGAAAACAGACCCTCTTTGATTATGCTATGGACCTGTACTGGTACCTCTAGTGTCTGCTCCAGTGCCTAAGTTTGGGTCTATGGGGTCCACCTCTGATACCATTTCCATGGCTTCCTTTCCAGGGAGCCCAGGCCCCCTACCCATCCATACACCAGTGGCGTTTTACGGACCCGATCCTACTGTGTTTGTCGGGCCGCAGCCTGTGGCGGCTGACCCGTTTGGGGGTCTTCCTCATCCTAGCCCAGCTGCTTCAACCTGGACTGGGAAGCCCAGTTCTCCAGGCCCTGCCCAGGCATCTAAAAAAAACAGCTTGGACAGTACCCCCCCAGTCTAAGCCTCAGACTTCCAAGTCCCGGAAACCTCCCAGTCCTGATTAAATCCCCCCTCCTTTTCTCCAGCCTCCCTCCCTCCCCTGGTTGTTTGCTTAACCCATGCTTTTTGTTTCATTGTTGTTCCCTGGTTTAGCTCATGTTCTGTTCCTGTCTTGTCTGGTGTTGGTCCAGTCTGTCTTGTCCGGAAAGTAGTCTGTGCCCGGAGTGCGTGCCTTAAGGGGGGGGTTATGTCAGGCCTTGACATCCCTTGTGTTTTGTGTCGGAGCACGATGTTTGGATCTTGACTCAATCCTAGTCTTGGTTCTCATTTCTTGGAGTCAGGATCTAGACTCATGCTCTGTGTCTTTGTGATCTGTGGAAGCACATGCCCATTGTATGTTTACTTTGTGCCATGTGCTCTCCGGTCTCGTGTCTTGACCCCGCAATCTTGTTTCCTCGTTATCGTCCCAGTCATTAGTTCATTTCCCCCATCTGTCTGCCCTCGTTACCTGCCTTGTGTGCTGTTCTATTTAATGCCCTTGTGTTTGCTGTCTTATGCTGGTGTACAGTTTCTTGATTCTTGTCCTCAATTGTTTCTCGTATCTGTTGTTCTTGTTCTTTAAGTAACTTAAAAAGTCTGCCTCATGTTTGTGAGCTCAACTTTATATATAAGAAGTCTAGTCTTGTTTTGGTTTTAAATATAGATAGTCCTGTTTTGATTCTTGCTTCCCCCCTTGAGGGAGTTTTTATTTAATAAAGTTTATTTTTTGTGAAAAGCAACGGGGAGACACTATAGTATTATGAGCATTTTGAGGAAAGCATTTTCATTGTTAATGTAATTATGTAACACATTGTAGCCAGGCAGCAATTTTGTGCTCCTCTGTAGTGTCTGACTACAGCTAAACAGAAAATAGTACACCACTCGGATTATACAGTAATGGGACTATTTAAATCCTTCAAATTTCTGTTTCATACAATTCATGCAAATGGAGATTTTTCCTTCCATGCCATAAAGTAATGAAAACAGACTTACCCACTCTGTGGTCAGAAAGCTTTATGATAGCTAAATGTGGGAGAACATTGCTATAATAACTATATTGTATTGCAATAGGTAACTTTTAACTATTTTAATATATTTTACACAAACCTAGTTTTTACATAGTTAATAGGTAAAAGGATTTATTAACATTACTGACTGAGGTTACACATGAAGTGGTTACAGTGAAGATGTACGAAATGGTAAATAACATATACATAAGGGTGTGCCTTGCTGCAAGTGATTTGTGCCTCTGCTTAGCCTTGCTCTGATTCTCTTTTCTCACTACTCTCTTTTCTCAGTATTTTTTTGTATCTAAATTGCTAAATGTAATTTGTTTGTGTATTATTATATCACAATGAATTAATCAGTTACCACTAGCTTTTGATTGTTATCCACTATAGACAACTCAGTTTGAGACTGAGAGACGGAATAACCGCAGGACAAAACATCGCTCTCCCGTTCCAATTACAGTTTCAGACAGGTTCTCACCACTCAGTGACACACCCACTAAGACACCTGTTGAAAGTGCTCTAGTTATCGGAGATGCTATTGTATGGAACATGAAAATAGAGGTACCAGCCGCCATAGTCAAATGTTTACTGTGAGCCAGAGCACCCGACATCAAAGCAAATTTAAACATGCAGCCAAAGCTAAACATAAATTTAATAAGATTATTATACACGTCAGTACAAATGGGGAGATGTTCTAAAGATAATAATTAAATACTACAGATAATATTAAAGAGGTTTGTGAAATTACGATGCAATTACGATACATTGAAATTACATTGCAATTACGATGTCTGACACTATAATATGCTCTGGCACCCTCCCTGCTTATTTTGGTGACAAAATACATAGCAGACTGTCATCACTAAATGGCTGGATGTCTAAGTGGTGTTCACAGAATGATATAGGTTGCATAGATAATTGGAAATGTTTTTAGGGTAAACCTGACCTGTTGAAAAGAGATGGCCTATTTATCTAGAAATCTGGCATATAGCCTTATTAATACTAAAAATACTTGACTAACTAGGGCCCAGGTCAGGTAGCAGACAGACTGGCTTATTTATAACACATAGAATCATCTACATATTAAAATATAGATACTGTGTCTGTCCCCTGGACTGGTGAATACAAAAAACCTCGTAAAACAATTAAATAGCAATTTAATCAGTGTTAAACAAATAGAAAAGATATATAATACAGACAAACAATGAATAAGGTTTGCAGAATATTAGATCTCTCCCTACAAAAGCAATTTTTGTTAATGATATGATCACAGATCATAACCTAGATGTGCTCTGCTTGACAGAAACATGGCTAAAACGAAACAATTACATAACATTAAATGAATCTGTTCCCCAAAATTACTGCTACAAGCATGAGTCTCTTCCAAAAGGCAAATGGAAGAGGCTCACTTTATTGCTGCGCTTTATAGGAATACTTTTACAGTTACCCAGATATCTGATGTCAGATGCAACTCCTCTGAAGTAATGGTGCTCAGTATAACTTAATCTGGGGTAAATAATAAACATAGTTTGTCATTTCTACTGGCTACTGTCTACAGACAACCAGGGTACCACACAGACTTTATTAAAGAATTTGCAGACTTTTTATCAGAAGTAGTACTGGCCACAGATCAAGTCTTAATTGTTGGTGATTTTAACATCCACATGGATAATGAAAAGGATGCATTAGGGTTGGCTTTCAAAGACATTTTGAACTCTATCTGTGTCTCACAACATGTGTCAGGACACACTTGTTGTCGTAATCACACCTTTTATTTAATACTGTCCTATGGTGTAAATGTTGATGACATTAATATTCTGCAGCAGAGCGAAGACATTTCAGATCATTCTCAGGTTTCTTGTATAATGCATTTACCTATGGTTGCAAAATCAGCTATATATCGTAACATATAACTTTGAAAACCAGCGCAACAGAAAATGTTAACTCCCTCTTCTCTAACACCTTAGACAAAGTTGCTCCTCTTTGATTTAAAAAGATAAAGAACACCAGCCCATCGCCATGGTATAACGAGCATACCCACACCCTTAAAAGAGCAGCCCGGAAAAGTATCAGTCAAGTAAAAGTCAATAAAGTGTCAACTGCTTCTGACAATTGTCAATATCATAGTAGTGATGATTTTATAAACAAAATATATATTGCCAGAGAAAATTCATAAACATGCAATTGCCTGCAACACAATCACATCAGATGGCGCATCATAACATGCCCAAGAAACAGCTCCAGTCATTCTCTACTATAGATGAACTGTCAAAAATAATTAAATCATCTAAATAATTAAATCATCTGTTGTTGTATCATACAACAACATGTATGCTAGATCCTATACCTACCAGGTTGCTGAAAAAGAGGCTTCCTGAAATAATAGATCTCCTATATAATATTAATGAATATTAATTCATCAATGGTGTTGGGATATGTCCCAAATCCTTACAAGCTGGTTTTTATCAGACCCCTTAAAAACCACAACCTGATCCCAGAGAACTAGTAAATTACAGACCCATCTCAAAACAACCTTTTATATCAAAAACACTGGGAAAAGTGGTGTCTTCACAGATATGTTCATTCCTAAAAAGAAATGGTATCTGATGGTTTAAATCATATTTATCTGACCAATTCCACAACAATGAGTTAGTTTTCATTGTTGTGCTGATGATACTCATACTGATACTCATACTGTACATTTCTTCTAGGCCTAACGAGATGCGTAAATTCACCAAACTAACAGAATGCATAGTCGATATCAAAACTTGCTATGACTAGCAACTTCCTACTACTAAATTCAGACAAAACAGAAGTTTTATTATTGGACCAAAATCTTCCACACAGAACACTGTCTTACTCTTGATGGATGCTCTATAAAGTCTGCTTCTTTAGCCAAGAATCTGGGTGTCATTTCCAATATTTGTAAAACAGCATTTTCCATCTTATATATATATATATCAAAACTACGACACATGCTCTCTATGTCGGACACTGAAAAATTAATTCATGCATTTATGAAATCAAGACTTGATTATTGCAGAGCCCTACTTGGTGGCGAGAACGAAAGAACGAAAAATTATGACCATATAGTCCAATTTTGTCAACACTGCACTGGCTGCCTATCAAGCATCATATAAACTTTAACATTTTGCTGATTACTTACAAGGCCCTGAATGATTTAGCTCCTCAATACCTGAGTGAGCTCCTCTCTTATTACAGTCCTTCACATCCACTGCGATCTGAAAATTCTGGCCAATTGATAATACCCAGAATTTCAAAATCAAGCGTGGGTGGTAGATCCTTTTCTTATTTGCCACCCAAACTCTGGAACAGTCTTCCCAGTTGTAAATGACAGTAAAATGATTGTGTCACTTTAAGTTTGTTCTGAGCATGTTACCTGCTGTGGGGGGTAACGAAAAGTAGTCAGCAGAGAGAAGAGCGAAGATTCATGTTCCTCCACAGTGCATGAAGATAAAATTGAGTTTAATGGTGAATGGTGCCTTGATTCTGCTCAGTTTAAACCTAGTTCCCTTTGGTAAAGCGGAGCGAGGTATGTGAAGTTGACGTATGTTACGTTTTGTAATTAATTTCAAAGTTATATGAGCTTGTTTGTACGTATATGCTAATCGTGAGCTCTGCTTGTTAATTAGTTGTTTCAAACTGTCTTTTGTTATTTTTCATCTGTTTCTATGTAAACTTTATTTGTTGTATTTTTCTGTGTATGAGTTGTATTTATTGGTTTTGTTGTTTCTTTGTGTAGTTTCACGGTGCTACGCAAACTAAAGCCTAAAATTAAAGCGCTCTTTACAAGCGAAATAATGAAAGAAGCACCCGTCAGAAACTCTCTGTGTCCCGTTTATGGATGCCAAAGGGCAGCTACAGTGAAACTCGTCGCTTAAAGGAACCATGCATCTATTACATCGCTGCCGTCTTTTCGCGGGAACACAAAGCTACAGCACGGCCATTTCTTTGCGGGCAAGCAGTTGGGGTCGTGACGTCATTGTAGAGGCTTAAAGAGCAAGGTTGGAAGGTGGCAGTGTACTGTCGTTCTACGTTGCAGATGCAGAGTGAGACTTTGAGTGACGAGAGTTTAAGAAGATCATATTCCTACGTAAGCTGCATCCAGTCACCCTGAACTTTAGGTCTGGTGAGAGTGGTATCACTTACTGCTGAAGTTCCTCCCTGATTATGGAAACTGAATGCAGAGGAGACTATGGAAGATACTGTTGTGCACATAGTCGAACAAGTAAATGAGATGTCACTCTCAGCAGTAGAAATAAGCAACCAACCTGTTCAGCAGATCAGATCAAGCTCACGTGAAAGAAGCTTTACAGAAAAGGGTCTGGAGATGCGTGAACAAGAAGCCAAGAAACAAGAGAAAGCTTTCTATAAAGCTTATAACAGCTGGAAGGAGACCGCAAAAGAGTCTAGATCAAGACTAAAAATGTTCTGTTCATGTGAGAGTCTTGAGAAAATACAGCAAGACATTCAAAGCCGACATAATTCAGTTTATCAACACTATGAACCAGTACTGTGTAACCATGCTACTTCTCCGGACATTGTCAATCGTATGGACGCTTGTGCTGCACTGACTGCTGAGATCAGTGATCTTGTGAGTAAAGGCTGGAGACAATAGATGAAGATTACAATGAAGAGCTTATGAAGGAAAGAGTGAGACAAGTGCTAAATAAAGATGAGTATGGATCCATCTTTGGATGCACAATAACAAACACAGTCATTTCAGAGTCATCGCAGGGATCAGGAAATCAATCAAAGACCTCTTCCAAGATCTCAAGTAAACGAGCTGATGCTGAGGCAGAACTTGCAGCCAAACAATAGCAAGCTAAAGCTATGCAAGAAATCCACGATCAACAAGCGAAGCTTAATAAAATGGAGAGTGATTGGAAGCTTTGTGAAGCTAAAATGCTTGCAAAAATAAAGCAAAGGGAGATCGAAACGCAGCTAAGGCTAGAAGAGGGAAGAAAACGGTTACATCAGTTGCAAGTAGACAAAGAAGTAAAAGTAGCAGCAGCTACTCAGCAAGCATTCTGTGAAGAGCATGAAGCCCAGCCATCTCAGGATAATATTGCTCTAGCTCAAGCAATAGCAGACTCATTAAGCACACATCGACTGCCTGTTCCTGAACCCACAATCTTTGCTGGCCACCTCTTAAAATTCATAGATTGGAAGATGTCCTTCATGGCCCTTATTGATCGAAAGCCCCTCCCACCTGGTGAGATCTTAAGAATTATCTTGTTGGAGAAGCCTGCAAAGCAGTGGAGAGATATTTCTACAGAAATTCAGAGGACGCATACAAAGGTGCCTGGAATGTCTTGCAAGATAGGTATGGGAATCCATTCATACTGCAAAAGGCTTTTCGATACAAGCTGATGAGATGGCCCAAAACTGGGCTAAATGACCCTCTTGCCCTACGAGACTTCACAGATTTCCTTCAAGGATGTGTCGAGGCGATTCCTCATGTTAAAGGACTAGCCATTCTAAATGACTGTGAAGAAAATCACAAGCTACTAAAGAAACTTCCTGAATTGATTGTGCGCAAGTGGAATCGAATTGTGGTGGAAGAGCTAGACACATCAGGGGACTATCCAAGTTTCAAGAGTTTTACAGAGTTCATGCAAAAGGAAACCAGAATAGCATGTAACCCCATCACTTCCCCACTCTTCATGAATCTGAAAAATTCAGATGAAAGGTTTCCCAAGAAAGCTAAGGCTTTCAGTACAAAGGCTGATGTGAAAGATTTCAGCTCTTAAAGGCTCGAAACATCCAGCTCTAAGTCAAAAGTATCATGCTTCGTCTGTAAAGATGAAAAACACAGCATTGCCCAATATCCTACATTTGCAGAAAGAACCATTGAAGATATTCAATGGTTCCATTCAAGACCATTCAAGACCTTCATTCAAGAAAATCACCTCTGCTTTGGATGTTTTAGGAAAGGGCATATCGTTAAAGATTGCAAAAGACAGCATAAATGTGGAACATGTGGCCGCAATCACCCTACCTGCTTGCACGAAGAAAGAGTTTCCAGTATCGTGCCAGTCCTCATTTATACAGTGGAAGAGCAACAAAGAGAAGTACTCACTTATGCTCTACTGGACACGCAGAGCGACTCAACTTTCATTTTGGAAGACCTTCTTGATGACGTAAATGCAATCACTCAACCAGTGCAACTTAGACTCAGCACCATGACAGCTGTTGACATCATCACTGCAAGTAAAAGAGTTCGTGGTCTGCAAGTTCAAGGACTTCAAGCAGCAAACTCTATTCAGCTACAGCAAGCATATACTAGAGACTTCATTCCTGTTGACAAGTCCTATATCCCAACCAAGAGGGCAGCACTGCAGTGGCCTCACCTCAAGCATCTGGCCAATCAATTGCCACCACTTCAGAACTGTGAAGTTGGACTGTTAATCGGATATGACTGCCCATCAGCTCTAGCTCCCCTCGAAGTCTTAATAGGTGGTGAAAATGAACCATTTGCGCAAAGAACTGAGCTTGGCTGGAGTATTATAGGCCTCTCCAATCCACACCTAGACAGACAGGGAAATCAGACCTTCGTCCATAGAGTTGCAGTTAAAGAAATACCTGTCCCATCACCCAACGATGTCTTGATAATTCTAGTGTCAGATTTCAATGAGAAAGGTTATGAGGATAAAAGTGTGTCTCAGGAGGATGTTCGTTTCATACAGCATCTCAGTGCCAATATCAAACAGAAGGATAATGGACATTATGAACTTCCTCTCCCTTTCAAGTGTATCGGCCGACCCTCACTGCCAAATAACAAAAGACTAGCAGTTGCCCGCTTGCAGCATTTGAAGAAAAGGCTCAAGTCTAACAAGCAATATTCCGATCACTACAAGGCCTTCATGGAGGAGATCATTAACAGAGGTGATGCTGAACTAGCCCCAGTTATACCTGAGGGAGAGACTGTATGGTACATTCCACACCATGGGGTGTACCACCCTCAGAAACCAGATAAGCTGAGGGTCGTGTTCGATTGTTCAGCTAAGTTTTGCAGTATATCTCTAAATGACACTCTTCTGACCGGGCCTGACCTAATTAACTCACTAGTGGGAGTACTCTGCCGCTTCAGAAAGGAACAAGTTGCAGTCACCTGCGACATAGAAAAGATGTTTCACCAGTTCCTCGTCCCTCCAGACGAACGCAATTATCTAAGGTTTCTATGGCG
This sequence comes from Chromobotia macracanthus, assembly GCA_036877525.1. Lineage (NCBI taxonomy): Eukaryota > Metazoa > Chordata > Actinopteri > Cypriniformes > Botiidae > Chromobotia > Chromobotia macracanthus. Next base: position 14,521,486 of record JAZGTH010000006.1, on the reverse strand, counting down.
GGAGGGTGGAGACTGGGAGAAAGAGCCTCAAGACTATCGTATGGCAGTTCATCTCTTCGGCACTACATCGTCTCCTGAGTGTGCTAATTTCGATCTGAAGTACCTGGCGCAGCAGCACAAAGCCAATCACCCATCAGCATCAGAGTTTGTTGAAAAGAACTTCTATGTAGACGATGGGTTAACCAGTGTTCGTTCAGTCTATGAAGCCAAAGAACTCATCATTGATGCTCAAGCGCTGTGTAAATGCGGAGGCTTACGGCTTAATAAATTCAACTCAAATGAGGATGATGTTCTCTGCTGCATAGACCCATCAGAAAGGGATATCACATCTAAGCCCCTTTACTTAAACCTTGAAGTAACACCGACAGTGTCACTGGTATTCAGTGGTCAACAAAAGATGACACTTTCAGCTTCAACATCAACTTTAAAGATCACTTATCAACTCGCCGTGGTATCTTGTCTGTCATCGCCTCCTTGTACGACCCACTCGGATTTGTTGCACCATTCATTCTACAGGGAAAGTGTATCCTGCAAGAACTGTGCCGAAGAGGCATAGGATGGGACGATCAGCTTCCAGGCAAATTATGTTCACGGTGGGAGGATTGGAAAAATGGTCTTCAGAAGCTTAAGGAAGTCGCCATACCAAGATGTTATCACCCAAATGCTTTCAATGAAATCATCAGAACGGAGCTGCACCACTTCTCTGATGCAAGTAATTCTGGATATGGAGCTTGCTCTTATCTCCGTTTCAGAAATAACAGGAGTAAAGTGCATTGCAGTTTGGTGATGGCGAAGGCCAGGGTTGCACCTACAAAAATCACAAGCATACCAAGATTGGAACTTGCGGCAGCTGTCTTATCTGCAAAAATGAGTGTCATGCTGAAAACAGAGCTTGAAATGAAGATTGACCAAGAATTCTTTTGGACAGATTCACAGGTTGTTCTGGCGTATATTAACAATGAAGCACGAAGGTTTCATGTATTCGTTGCTAACCATGTGCAGCTGATAAGGGACATTACGGATCCGAGTCAGTGGTATTAGGTTAATACAACAGAAAACCCAGCTGATCACACCTCCAGAGGGCTTCATGCATCTGACATCCCTTCATAAATCTGGTTATTAGGACCCAAATTTCTGTGGGAACAAGAAGTAAGTCCAACACCGTACACCTCTGTCAACCTGCTTGTTGGTGACCCTGTACTTAAATCAGTCCAAACATTCATGACCACAGTTGGTGACAGTACGGACATTCTCAGTCATTTCAGTCGGTTTTCTTCTTGGTCAATGCTTTTAAAGGTTGTTGCAAGGATAAAAAGACTAGGTTCAAAACAGAAATACCCCAGTGATCTTGTGACTGTTGAGGAGCGTCAGAGGGCTGCTGACGTGGTGATCAAGCTTGTCCGGCAGGAAACGTTCTCCAGAGAAATAAGAATGATCGAGAAAGGGAACACTCTTCCAAGTGCTAGTGCGTTGTACCACCTAGATCCCGTTTTGGACAAAGGTCTTCTTCGTGTAGGTGGAAGACTGAGAAAGTCATCACTCAATCAAGAACTGAAACATCCTGTGATTCTCCCAAAAGATAGTTACATCACCAACCTAATTCTGTCACATTACCACGCCAAGGTTTGTCATCAGGGTCGAAATCAAACTCAAATGGAGCTTAGAATGAATGGATTTTGGATCATTGGAGGCAGCAAGTCAGTCGCCAAGATGATACACAAGTGTGTGCAGTGTCGAAAACCTAGACGACCAACAGAAAAACCACGAATGGCAGAACTTCCCAAAGAGCGTGTTGAAGTATCCGCTCCCTTCACATTCTGCGGTATGGACTGTTTTGGGCCATTTGTCATAAAGAGAGCTCGCAAGGAGTACAAGAGATACGGCCTAATATTCACTTGTCTATCATCTCGTGCAGTTCATATTGAGATGATTGAAGATTTGTCTACAGATGCCTTCATCAATGCTTTGAGGTGCTTTATCAGCCTTAGAGGAGCAGTTTGCAAACTTCAGTGTGACCACGGTACCAACTTTGTCAGAGCCAGAAATGAATTCAAAGAATCACTGAAACAAGTTGACACCAAAGCTCTGGAAGTCTTTCTCTCCGAGAAACAATGTGAGTTTGTCTTTAATGCTCCTTCTGCAAGCCACACTGGAGGCATCTGGGAGTGTCAAATACGAACTGTGCAAAATGTACTAAATGCCACACTTGCTCAGTACCCAGGCAGGCTTGATGATGCTTCACTTAGAACGTTCTAATAGAATGTTCTATGAAGCAATGACTATAGTTAATAGTTGTCCACTAATGGTAGATGGCATTAATGATCCAAATTCACTCGAAATTCTAACCCCAAACCATTTAATACTGATGAAGTCTGATGTTGCACTTACACCTCCAGGAAAATTTGTCAAAGAAGACATGTACGCTACAAAACGATGGCATAGAGTCCAATACTTGGTCAAGCAGTTTTGGAGTCGTTGGAAGAAGGAGTATCTTCTTAACATTTCAACGCGCCAAAAGTGGCATACTCCTCACCGAAACATAGAGTAATGTGAGGTAGTCAGAGTAAATGATGTTGTAATCATCAAAGAGGATATGCTCCCAAGAAATCAATGGCAGTTAGGCAGAGTGGTTGAAACTGTCCAAGAGAGTGATGGATTTGTTAGGCGAGTGAAGGTACAAGTAGGAGAACGAAAACTCCCTAGCAAACGTGATCAACCCTCCAAGCCCACAATCATTGAAAGGCCCATCCAGAAATTGGTGGTGCTGCTTGAAGAAGAGTGACTGTTAATGGTTAGGGTGATACCCTCACATCAGGCCAAGTAATTATTTCTAGTCATTACATACATTCATGAAACAGGAAGGTGGTCATATTAAGGTTCAAAATCATGTTCTGATTCATTTTCAGTTTGTTCTGTTCATTCATCATACCATGATTGGTGGGAGTGTAAATGACCGTAAAATGATTGTGTCACTTTAAATTTGTTCTGAGCATGTTACCTGCTTTACGCAGTGTGTGTGTGGGGGGGGGTAACGAAAAGTATTCAGATCAGCAGAGAGAAGAGCGAAGATTTATGTTCCTCCACAGTGCATTAAGATAAAATTGAGTTTAATGGTGAATTGTGCCTTGATTCTGCTCAGGTATGTGAAGTTGACATATGTTACGTTTTGTAATTAATTTCAAAGTTATATGAGCTCGTTTGTACGTATATGCTAATCGTGAGCTCTGCTTGTTAATTAGTTGCTTCAAACTGTCTTTTGTTATTTTTCATCTGTTTCTATGTAAATGGGAACTTTATTTGTTGTATTTTTCTGTGTATGTGTTGTATTTATTGGTTTTGTTGTTTCTTTGTGTAGTTTCACTGTGCTATGCAAACTAAAGCCTAATAGCACTCTTCACGAGCGAAATAAGGAAAGAAGCACCCGTCAGAAACTCTCTGTGTCCCGTTTATGGATGCCAAAGGGCAGCTACACCAGTATTGTCCGGGAGGCAGATACACTGTCAGTTTAAATCTAGATTAAAGACCCACCTCTTTAATCTATGCTACACATAGTCCTATGGATTTATTACTCAAATCCCTTATATGTTTAGGCTGCATTAGGATTGTTAGGCTGCATTAATTAGGTAAACCGGAATCGGGGATACTTCATATAAGGACAGATGTACTGGCTCCACACTAAATCTGTCTGTCTTTTATTTCCTCAAGGTCCCGTAGTCAGGACAGGATGGTATGACTCCTGAGACAGATCATTGGGATTTGATGGACTTCTTAAACTTTCCATTATCTACTTACCTACCTCCAGCCTAGTTAGTTTCTATATTTTGTTCCCTGCCTAGTCACAGCAGTGTGATGTTATAGCTGCAAATAGTAACATTATGCTTCTGTCTATAATAATATAATCATTATAATCTACTTTCCATTCATATCCCAGAAAGTTGCTAAATGCAGTTGTAACATGCAAGAGGTGAACTGGCCCTCCCAGGTTGAGAATGGTTTCTCTCAAGGTTTCTTTCTCCATCTATACATCATTGGAGTTTTGGTTCCTTGCCACTGGCGCCCTGTTCGCTTGCTTACTGGTACACTGCTGATATTTAACTTAGCTTACGTTTTTTTAAATTGTTAATACTGCTTCTATATATTTACAGTCCAAAAGACTCTTCTATTTTGTTATTTCTTTGTCTCCAATTCTCTTTCATTGTCCTTCATTCTGTAATTTTCAGGTATTTTATTGCATATATTTTGTGTATGTATGTAAGAATAGAAGATAGAGAAAGCAAGAAAGAAATGAGGACTGGAATGTGGGACTAGTGGCCTGAGCCCCAGAGCTCAAGTAAAGAAGAAAAGCATAAAGTAAGGCCAGAATGCAGAAGCAGAGCTTAAGGAAAATCACCCAGAGAAAAGAAGCACAAATAAGAGTGCAAAAAAGGACAGAGCATATCTTACATTCCTTATTTTTCCTTTCCTTGACCATGTAACTGAAACCAACCTAAGACAACCATTGTGATCAGTCAGAAGACCAGATTTAACCCCACTGTACTGGACAAATGGCAGACCTCCTGCATACTATACAAACATATACAGTAACTTTTGATCTCTATCAGCTTATCTGTGGGCTCAGGAATACAAAAAATCCCTGGGTTGTAACACAGCAATAAAATCGGTGGTGATTGGCCACTTTGTGGCACTATAATGTGAAAAAATGACTATAGCTAATCCAAACGACTACACTGCAAAAAATGCCCTTCTTGAAATCAAGCAAAAAAATCTGCCAATGGTGTAAGCAAAACCAACTTGGTAAGAATTCTTGAAATTAGCATAAATATCTTGTCGATATAATGCTACTGGATCTTAAAACTAGACACAAATTTTTATAAGAATTTAATAGTTAGTGAAAACTGCATTAAAACTAGAATATTTGAACTTAAAGTCACTGAAAATACTGCTGGATCTTAAAACAAGACAAACATGCTTAAAAGTATGTTTTCTCTTTTTATAAGCACTGAATAATAATAATTCTAGGAAATAATCAGGTGAAAACTCTCAAAATAAACACCTAAAAACTTGTTTCTTCGGTGCTGCAGAGCCAGACAGGAAGAGCAGTGGCAGGGCAGTAAAAACAGCAATGGTATGTTCAACTAGTCCAGGAAAAAAACAAAACGAGAGGACATTTATATCAATATCAGATATTAGGTCTATGGGTATAATCTATACCTCTGGTTTCTGATACTGGAGACCCACTGCTCTGGACATTTTGTCTCCCTTATTTAACAGACCTAATTCAGATCATAAGTTCATTAGAAAAAAGATCCATGAACTGAATTAAGGGCTCATTAGATTAGAGTATAGCTCCAATCTTGATCAAACTCACCAGCCTGTAGATTTCTATTAGGACCTGAAAACACTGATTAGCTTGTTCAGGTGTGTATGATTAAGGTTGGATCTAAACTGGACCTTGAGGGCCAGAGTTTAGAACCCTTGATCTATACAGATTCAAAGAATTAAATAAAGCTTTACCTTCATTTAATGTCCTTGGAGGCTTCATGACTTTCTTCATCACTCCATAAAACCGAACCTTGGAGTAGAACCTGCCCTTCACTGCAGAAATGTATTAGCAATTGTTTGGCTCAATGATTCTCCAAAGTTCATTCATTGCCTGAAAGAATGATTTAATATAAAAAAATGTATGTCTGTCTGTAATTAGGCAGAGGATATGTCAGTACATTTTACATCATGCTTCAGTGTACCCACATGGTCCAGTTCATTGAAGCAGGGATACGCTTGCAAAATTTTTGTTGGTTTGTCTTGCTCCTTCAAAGCATTCGAGTCAATAAAATTTCTTCTGGACTGGAACTTCAGGTCTAATAGATGAGTTACAGCAGCTTTGTTTGGCTTCTTTGCTTTGTACATTTTTTGTAGAGTCCTGTAATGTCTTGCCTGGGTTTTCTGGATGTCAAGGCTGTTGTCTGGACTATCAGCTACAATTTAGCCATACAAAATCAACTCTTCAGGAATGTATTCTACATAAAAGAAGAAGGAAGAATTATGCTGCGTTCAAGTCCTCCCGGGACGTTCGCACTTACGAATTGACAAGTCATCATTACAACATCAGGTGCGTTCAAGGTACTTTGGTCAGAACAAGATGGTGATTATAAAATTCAACTATTTTTTTAACTCGACATCTACAAAATGACAAATAAAGAATGTGCATCATTGTGTTTTTGCTTTTTTCTGTTTTTATTCAATTTATGAAGGTGATGTAAACTGAATCATTACATATTATATAGTAATTATACAATAATATAATATTTTGTTTATGTACCTTATACAGTTTTATTGTACATTACAAAAAATAATCATTTTATTCATTTTAACACATTTACCATCAATACAGACGCTTCATTTGTATAGCACTTTTATAATTTGGCATTGTCTCAAAGCCGCTTTACAGGGAGGAAAAAAAACAAGGAAATATATACAATGATACAAGTAACAACGATATGTCACTATCTAATTATCAATGTCAAAGTCAGATGTCTACTATGGAGTATTAATATCTATTATCCGCAGTCTCCCAGTGAGCACTCCAACACGACAACAGTGCCAAGGAACCCAAACTCCAATGATAAATGTGAAGAAGAAAACCTTGGGAGAACCCAGGCTCACCAGGAGGGTCATTTCTTCTCTGCCACATTACAGCTGCAATCAGTACTTTGGTGCAAGAGTTTGCAGATTTCCAGCGTTGCAAATGTGAAAGGCGTGTAGTAAAATGGGAGAGAAGTGTGCTCGGTTCTGGTTAAGCCTAAGTGTTGCGGCCTAGGTGTGACAGTAGTTGAATTAGGTGAATGCAAGTCTGAAGAGATGGGCCTTTAGTTTAGACTAAACGACGTGAGTGTGTCTAAGTCACGAACATTGCTGGGAAGGTAATTCCAGAGTTTTGATGCTAGGTAGGTGAAAGATCTGCCGCCTTTAGACATTTTTGATATTCTTGGAATTATTAACAGACCACTATTTTGCGAGCGTAATGTCCGCAATGAATTTTATTCTGAAAGTAATTCACGAATATATGAAGGCACTAGACCATGTAGGGCTTTATAGGTAATTAATAGTATTTTAAAATGAATGCAATACTTAACAGGTAGCCAGTGCAGTGTTGCTAGAACTGGGCTTATGTGGTCTTATTTCTTTGATCTAGTGAGCATTCTTGCAGCTGCATTTTGAAACAGCTGAAGCTTATTTATTTGTTTTGCGTGACATCCCCCCAGTAATGAGTTACAATCTTGACAATTCTTGAGGTCATAAATGAGTGGATAAGCTTCTCAGCATCTGATACAGACGGCATGTGACGTATCCTGGAAATGTTTCTAAGGTGTAGGAATGCAGTACGACATATTTGGAAATATGACTATCCAAATACAGGTTCTTAGCTAGCATTACACCAAGGTTCTTAACTGCGGAAGCTGGGACAAAAGCGCAACTTTCAATAAGGATGTTGTGGTCTGTCATATCTAGTTTAGAGCTATTGGGTTCAATAATCAAAACCTCTGTCTTATTTGAGTTAAGAAGATCCTTCTTAGTTGTTAGCCATCCATTTTCTGATATCATTGATACAGTCTGTTAGCCTAGAAAAACGATGGGTTTTCCCAGGTTCTGAGGAAATCTAAAGCTGGGTATCGTCAGCGTAGCAATGAAAACTGATGTCGTATTTCTTATATCTCCAAGCAGAAGCATATATAATGAGAAAACAATAGGACCAAGAACTGAACCCTGTGGCACGCCATATTTTACCTGCGAGTAACAAGACTTTTCCTCGTTAACATAGGCAAAGTGGTAACAGTCAGTTAAATAGGATTTAAACCAGACTAATGCTTGACCACTAATGCTTCATATCTATAGTCTATGGCTGCGTCCATTGCATCCGACACATTTTCTCACTGACACACCCTTGTTCAGAAATGTTCAGTTTTCCACTCGTAATAATGACTTTGTGGTGGCATTCATGTGCGTTCAACTCGTAAATACGATCTATCCGACCTTACTTGAACGCACCATTAGGCTTACTTATATTACCAAATACTTTTAGTAAATATTACAAAATTATTTACTAAAAACACTAATACATTTTAAAGTAAGGTGACCGGATGTGCCACTTCCTGGGGACACGTTCTGCACAGGATTTCTAAACTGTTTTAAAATAACCAGGTGTTGGTCGTTTGCGCTGTGCTGATTGATTGTTGTATGACATCAAAGTACTGCGAAAGCTGTAGAGAGCAGAGCAGATGACTCCGTCTATTGCTCCGCGATACTTGTCAAACAACAATCGATTGGCGGAGTTAAATACCTGTTCTCCCTTATGAGTCCAAAGCTAAATGGCTTCCTCATTTAGCAAAGCTAAATGAGGAAGTTTTCAGGACCAGGAAAGCGATCTCAGATTGCTCTTCCCCAATGTTAGCAGCTTAGAACACATGTAAATACATTAGTCAGCATAGCTCAGGTATACTTTTTGCAGAGGAGACTTTAGATATATATTCATGTCAATATAGCTAATTAAAACAGTTCTTAAAACAGAATTAAAACAGAATATTATTTTTTCTAACATGGACCTAACAGGGCAGAAATATTACAACGATAACACTTTAGAAATAGGGTTATATTTATTATATAAAGAGGAAATCGGATGCTAAATTCACTTTTACATGGTGTTTGAACTTAAATGTGTCTTGGAAGTGTGTACACAACCGGCCTATAATGATAAAAATCCACGCCTTTTCTTTTAAATCCCCACAAATCATAAGCACTATTTCTGAACAAGCCATTCACAGATTTTTAGAAAAATGACGTAACTTTGCACAGGCTTTTCCCACAACAATGTAGTGAAACAAACAGGCAATAATGATAAAATATCCTTAACACTTCAACAAAAAGACAAGGTTCTTTTTGTTAGCATCAGTAAAAATATCAGGCATTACAAAAAAGCCAGCATTAAAGAGTTTAATGCATTTAATAACATTGACTAATAGCAGTACAACTGTTAATTTTTTGTTCATTATGCAATAATCAATATTAGTGTATACACGTTTAAATTAAAACATTCTTAGTGCATGTTGTAACATGATTGATAAGTGCTGTAAAAAATGTTGTAAAATGGTTGACTAATGACACTGAATACAAATGATAAAGTCAACATCATAAATGATAATGCCCCATGATGATCTCACAAAAAAAATGAAATCATGTTTGGATATAAATAAATACTTACAAATACATTTATAAGTATTGCAACTAATACATTAGCACTTATTAGTACAACTAAGGACTGGAAAGCAAAATTATTTTGAAAAGATTTATTAAACAGATCTCGAGAAAGAGATTGAACTTTGTAAAATGTTCAGTAAAATTAACTTAATTTCAAGGATGTGTTTTTTCCAGGCGCGCTGATTGCACATGCGTTTTAACGTTAATGAGTCAAAGGTCAAAGCACTATTGCGCAATGCCCAAGCCCACGTTTTCTAATTTCCTGTGTTTTTCGTGTTTGGTTTGGCGTGTAATAATAGACGCTTTCCGGATTTAACTGAAAATTGTGGCTAAAAGAGACATTTTGTCATTGATTTTATACTTAGTATTTGAGATGTTTTATCAGAGATACGAAATCTTAATTTAATTTCACCGGAGAAAATTGATTGATACCGAGTCTTCAACTCTTTTTGGTATCACTTCAGACGAACACACACACAATATCTAGATGGCATGAGCAGGAGCAAGTCACTTCGGAGAGAGAGATCATTGACGTTACACGAGACATCCAGCAACATTGGTGGCACAGGATACACGGAACCTAAGTAACAGTCCAGATAATGGAACGACATTAGGAAACACTGCGAATCTACAACCCTCTCTTTCTGTTCCTGTGAAACATTTCCGTGATTTTGACTCTTTTGACACTGGTGAAACAGTTATCCGGCTTAAGCAGTAACTCTGTTTTGCCTATGCCTCAGAACCTGGAAACACAGGATGTACTGAATGAAACTTCAGATTGGAAACCCACTCTACTCATTCCAAACAGGCCTTCGGATGACTCATGTTCTTCATGCCTTCCCAAAGAAACCACAGTAAATGAATAACTTTGATCTTATATTGTTACTATCATTTCACAGTCCTTTATATAATGCAATTATTATACAGTTAAGATTTATTTTCCTGTGTAGAATGTTGAATTATCAAGTGATGATATGCTGTCCAGACATGCCACTGCTGTTGTGATGACTGCTAGAGAGAAACATCATCTCTCACATGTTAGTATCAATGAATCGATAAATAAGAAAAATCTAACAAAATGTTCTGTTAATATTGTGTATGTATGTATGAACACACACACAGTCCTTGAGTTTATTATTTATTAGACAACCACCTATTGTAAGGTTTGAGCCACAGCTGCCGTAAACTGTGTTTGTGATTACCAAAACAAATTTTTATGTCAGTATCAGTATGTGTGACAGTAGCGCTTTAGTCACAGTAGTATTCCTAATGCTTAAATATAATTATTGTTGTTATCCATGAATTTTTGAATTAACTGTTTGTTTACAAGAAAGGCAGAAAAATAATAAAGCACTTTATTACAATATTATTTTAATTAATTTATTTATTTTCATTCAGATGTCCAATTACATAATAGTACATACAATCAGTGCCAGCAAGGATGCAAGCTGTTATCAAGCCCAAGGAGGTCATACAAAATATTAAGCTTTTTGGTTATTATGTGTAAATAAAGAATATTTTAGTTTGATTTATTTCAGCTTCTTGTTTGCCGAATAAATGACAAAGTTTTTTTGTTTTATTTTTTTGACAGATTTCTAAAATATTTCTTTTTGCCTTTATGACAGGGTTTTATACACTGCTGGTCAAAAGTTTGGGATCATTAGGATTTTTAATGCTTTTTATGGTAATATGTCACTAATGCTCACCAAGGCTGCGTTTATTTGATCAAAAATACTGAAAAAAATTTAATATTGTGAAATATTGCAATATAAACAACATGTTAATATACATAAATTATTTTATTTCTGTGATCAAAACTGAAATTTTTAGCACCATTACTCCAGTATTCAGTGTCGCATTAACCTTCAGAAATCATTCTAATATGATTTATTTTCAGTGCTGGAAACAGTTAAAGTTAAACAGGTAAGTTGCACTTAAATTTTTTTGGAACCTGTGATACTTTTTTCAGGATTCTTTGATGAATAAAAAGTTAAAAAGAACAGTATTTATTTAAGAGAGAATTTTTTTCTAACAATATACACTACAGTTCAGAAGGTTGGGGTCGGTAAATTTTTATTCTTTTTTTGAAAGGAATTATTACTTTTATTCAGCAAGGATGTTAAATTGATAAAAAAAAATGATAGCAAAGACTTATATTGTTAGAAAAGATGTATATATAACTGTTGCCAACATTGATAATTCTAATAATAAACCAGCATATTAGAATGATTTCTGAAGGATCATGTGACACTGAAGATTGGAGTAATGGCTAATGAAAATTCAGCTTTGCATCACAGGAAAAAAATATTTTAGTGTATATTAAAATAGAAACCATTATTTTATATTATAATAATATTTTGCAGTATTATTGTTTTTTATGTATTTTTGATCAAATATATGCAGTCTTAATGAGCGGCAGTGTGTGTGTATATGTATACATGTGTATATATAACACACACACATTCACAAATAATGACACAATGATTTGTTCTTATTTAATTATGTAATTTGCAGTGTATATCCCTGCTACTAAAGTTTTTTTCCCCTCAGAGTGGTGTGAAAGACGTGGCAGCAGTTCAGGAGTATCAAGCTATATGTATATGTATATGTATAGAACAGCTGGAGGAGTCAGCTACAAACAGTGTTCAACAGACATTCAGAATTTGGGAATCTTTGAATGTTTTAAAGATCCATTTGCTGCCATTTCAACAGCATACAGGCAAGACAGTGTCAAAAAAGAAAATTCAGTTTTGTGGAAGCAAAAGAAGTTTCAGTTGGATTAGCAGCATCCTGCCAAAAAAAGAGAAAAAAGAGCATAAAAAACAAATGTTTCCATTATATACCTCTACATAAAAAACAAATGTTTCCATTATATACCACTGATAAAGAGTTTAGAACAATTACTGTCTCTCCTAAAAATCTTTACAATGATAAATGATGGACCTCAGAAACGCAGCAGTGGATATTTTAATGACATCATAGATGCCAAACTCATGCTATCACACCCTTTATTTTCCTCTAAACCCTCTGTGCAGTGACATTGAGAAAGCCAGCATTGAGTTTCTCAGGAACAGCCTTAAAACAACATTTGGAATAAACTGAAGGAGCAAAGTAATGGATTTCCCTGCCTTCAGTTTAATCCAACAAACACCTCAAGATATAATGCACGTAATTCTAAGTGCATGTTGAAACAATTGGTTCTTTTGGAACTGGACCTAGATGCTTTCAATTTGATATCATTGGCTTCCCATACTCTCCACAAGATATTAGAGATAGGCCTTGTCCTATTGCATAATGCTCTGTCACATGTGCATGAGAATCAAATCCAAACATAGTTTTTTTTTAAAAATGGGTTTCAAAAGTAAATTTAAAAAAATGTCTGTAAGTCCTTGATTAGTCATAATCAAATGTTTGAATGCTGTCAGAATGTGAACTTAAGTATTCTTAAGAATACTTGCACTGACTATTCTTCTAGAACTTTTTTTTTAGAGAAAACTGAGTTAAAAGATTTAACAGCTCACATTTTAAACATAAATTAAACAACTTTTACACATTCAACATTGTTATTCAATGAATGGACATTTTCCCTTCCTCTTTTCTCAGTACATGTATTTAGGGTTTGGTTTGCAAAGGTGACCCACTCTGGTCACATATGGAGTTTTGGGAAGAGTTTTTGTAAAATGTTCTGTAAATGGTTTCTTCTTGCTTTCTTGTGAGGTGCATTGTTCTCCGACTTAATCTGGGGTAGGGTGTTTGGACTCGGCAGAGAAGGCCTGGACAGAGAAGTGACATCTCACTGTTCTTGAGCTGTTGTGGTGGCAGCTCTGAGACTGGAAGGATATGTTTTCGTTTCGTCTGTATTCTTTTCCTTCTGACTGTACAAGATATGATCTTGGTTCGTCACAGAGTTGTTTGACCAGTCCGATTCGATCATGGCCTTTGGAAGTTGTGAGTCTCACTACTTCACCTTGCAAGAGTGGTTGGAGTGCTTTGCTAGATTTGTCATAGTATGTCTTTTGACGTTGCCGCATTTTTGAGAGTTGATCCTTGACAGCGATGTTGTTTTTTTGAGGTTGGCACAAGAACGGACTTTGCTGATTGGTAGTGTTGTTCGAGTCTGCCTGGACATTAATCTCCCTGCAGGAGAACCCAGAGTCTGGTCTTGTGTAATGTTTCTGATGTTGAGCAAGTTTTGAAACACATCCGATCCATCTCTTTTGGATTTCTCCATTAGCTGTTTTGCACTGCGCACTGCCCTCTCAGCTAGCCCGTTGGCTTGTGGATATTTCGGGCTACTGGTGATGTGTGTGAAATCCCAAGCTGTAGCGAATTCTTTGAACCGTTGGCTTGTAAATTGGGTGCCGTTGTCTGAAAGGACTTTGTGCAGACTCCCATGAACAGAAAAGTGCCTTTTGAGTTTTGTGATCACTGTGCTGGAGGACAGGTCACAAAGCAAATCAATTTCGAACGATCCCGAATATGAGTCAACAAGTGCGAGGTAGTGTTGACCATTCCACTCAAAGATATCCGTAGCCACTGTTGATCATGAGATCTGGGATGTGGTGTAAGTGAAGAGGCTTTTTTTGTTGATGGGGCTTCAGACTGTTACAGATAAAGCACGACAACACCTTATTTGTGTCTTTAGTAAGAGCAGGCCAGAACACAATGCCTTGTGCCTGGCACTTGGTTGCCTCAAGACCGGGGAGGCCTCTGTGAATAATTGTGATGTACTCACCACATAGTGATTCAGGAACAACTATTCTCTGTCCCTTCATGAGTACATCTTCATCAGCTGTGAGTTCATTCCTGAAGACAAAATACTCACAAATTTCTACAGGCAAGCTTTGACTGGCTAGATGGCCATCCTGACTTGAGAATACGGCAAAGGCGTTGAAGAACTGGGTCCTACACAGTATGAGTTTGTAGCTCTTTCAGTCTGGAAGACAAGATGTGCCGGCTGACATGACTTCAAAGTCAGCTGAATCATCATAGAGTTCATTCGGACAGGCTCTAGGGGAATGTGACAGCGTGTCGGCAAGGTACATCTGTTTCCCTTTCCTGTATGTGATTGTGAAGTTGTATTTCTGCAATCTTAGCATCATGCGTTGCAGTCTCGCTGGAGCTGTGTAGATGGGCTTGTTGAGGATAGTTACTAGCAGCTGGTGGTCTGTTTCAATGTGAATTTGTTTACCATATATGTAGTCGTTGAATTTGGTGCATGCAAATTCCACCGCCAGAAGTTCTTTTTTGATCTGTGCATAATGCACTTCTGTCTGGGTCAGTGTCCATGAAGCGTAAGCGACTAGAGCACCTTCCTGAAGCTCCAAGGCCAACTGGGAAGCATCGCAGGTGAGTGTGACAGATTTTTGGTTGGTGGACTGGAAATTGTGTGCTTTAGACTGTCAAAAGCATCCTAACGTTGTTTAAACCAGCACCATTCTGTTTTGCAGGTCAACTCACACAGGGGGGCGGACAGCTCACTGAGGTTCGGTATGAATTTTCCTAAGTAATTGATCACACCCAGGAAGCGTTGCAATACAGTAATATTTTCTGGTGGCTGCATTTCCGTGATTGCTTTAGTTTTTTTCTGGGTTTTCACCGAGGGTGCATACACGAATGTTCGTTCACGTTTATTTGCTTCCAAACCGGCCAGGTTAAGCAGTATGAAAGCTTTGGTGAGAGGCTCTTTCTCCGAGTGTGCCGCGGCAATGAATATATCGAATACCTGTTCAAAACACGCCAATTTTCGGCAATATTGCCATCAAATACAAGAGAATCGGGTCTGCGGAAGTCTTCAACCATAATTTATCATGCGACGATCTCCGACACTTTACTGTGTGGATGCACGATGGAAGACTTTTTTTCTGCTTCGCCGTCGTCACGATTCTGCGCAGACCACTTCTGACACCATGTTGGATGACGAGCCGTGAGACAAAGGATCAGTTTAACAAATGTGTCTTTACTTGAGATGCAGGAGTTAGTCAACATACATGAAAAACTCTCTGATAACACTCTCTCTAGCATACGTAGACGAAAGCCTCAGAACTGAGAATTTAAAGCGACAAAACACTTATGTTCTAGTAATTGCTATTGCAATTTAAATGTAACAGGGTCGTAACTCGTAAGACATGGGAAATGGGGAAGGTGGATAGAGGCTGTAGACACAGAGGGCAGGTATAAATGCACTTTCGTATCCCCAAGAGAAATGTTTATGCACAGCATCATAATTGCCTATTTAATTTAATTTGAAAAGTGATTGAGCACTAATATTTTCAAACCTTATTAGAAATATTGATATTAAGACAATTCTAAATGGACATTTTGTGTGGAATTGTTTCAGGAATTGTTTCATGCAGTCATCTTGCTAAAGAAATAGCATCCGTTTGTGCTAAAATTAATTTAAAATCTCTAATGTTCGAGGAATGGTCACAGTTTTGCGTCACACATTTGCGCATTGTGGACACGCCCATTTATCAATGAACTACAACACCCAGTGTTCATTACTGCACTGTGACGCCAGAGCTTACGCATTCGTGTGACGATAAAATTCACACCTTTTGTAGATATTATAGAAATTATATACATGTTAAATTACTTCGCTTTTTATTCACTATCATTCGATATATTTATTTTATTTATAGCTGTATTTATAATTCCTGAGAAAAAGGGGAAAAGAAACACAAATGAAAACTACATTTCCCATCGTTCTCTAAATTTCCAGGAACATAGTAACGCTGACGAATCTTGCAAAACATGGATCGTGGCGACATGATTTTGCGGTTTTCTTTCAATGTTTAAATGTTTTGTGTATGTTTATAATCATGAAGAGTGTAAGTCGTTGCACTGTTGTGATCTTTGTATTACTTTTCATTGCGCTGAGGGCTGATCGCGGGCAGTTTGCTGTGGCAGAGGATCAAACACACAGTCAAACTGAAGAAGAATCTGTCAGTGATAAAGCTGACAGTGATATACAGGATCAAAGTAACGCTGATGGACACACAGAACAGCTTATCAGGTATCTGATTATTACATATTAATCTTACTGGTAATAGTATGATGGCATACGATGGATATGGTGATGTGCTACTACTCTGCCATTCCTAAGTGCTAGGGCAGTACAGCTGTATTATTTAAATGGAGTAACAAGTAACTTGAAACACTGCAGATACCACAGTGTTGATGAGTTAGTGGTACATATCACGGTATTAACATTACCACTGTATATCACCGAGGCTTTTAAAAAAAATGACGTCGAAAAATTGTTATGAATGTCATGAAAGGTAGTATTTGAATGCATGTGATGTATGTTCTAATCTGCCAGATTAAATGACACAGAAACCTCCGGCAATGAAACTGTACACACAACAACATCTGTGCCCAAGCCCACAAGCCCTGTGCTTCTTAAAAATGAGCCCATCCTGCCGGTGCAGACCGGGGTCAAAGCCCAGGAAGAGGAGCAGTCTAGTGGCATGACCATCTTCTTCAGCCTGCTAGTCATTGGTGCGTAAAAACAGTTATTTCAAAGGCATAACAAATATTGTAGTGGTTATGAAGTTTTATTGTGGAAGAGAAACTCAAATCAGCACATTTTATCAAAGGCAAGGAATTACTATGGGTGTAGCTCCATTTCTTGTTGACAGTGTTTATAGAGTGGAGCAATTAAAAGATTAATAATAGAGACAATGATTTCGCTAATAGGACATGGTCAGGTCTTTTTGAGGTTTTCTGAGTGGTACACTTGATGACCCATGAACAAATGCTTTGACAAAGAAAGCAGGGGCATCAACTTCTACTCTTATGTGAAGACTTTTAACCTGATGTTGGAACATGGAAATTCAATGCAATTTTGACACAAGAGCATCAGGGATGTCACACTCTAATGTTGAGCAGTTGGGCCAGGTCCGTTGTCTGGGTTTAAATTTACATCAAAGGTATCTAATGAAGCTCAGGTCTTACAAACTCTGGTGAATCTAGTTTTCATTTTTGGTTTATTGTGCACAGAGCATGCTAGAATTAGAAAAGCTCCTCAAACAATTCTCTAGAATATTGTTTGCAGCATTAAGACCTGTCTTCACTGGAATGAAAGCTGCCCATAGAGCAAGTAGATAACAGATCAGTGTTCAAAATGGTCTCCTTACCTTACCCTGATTTGCAACGGTAAGTTTATTAAAAGTGATTTATAATTTGAGCTGCCAAATCACATAGGGAAATGTCAGTTGACATGTCAGTGACATCTGTAAACAGAAAGATGTGGCTACTAAACTGTGTGTGGGTGCTGGAATTATACAGTTTGTTTCAACAGCAGTTGTTTAAATTTACCATCAATGTTAAACACACAATGTTTAATTGTCAGTCACATATATAAAACAGTAACAAAGGTGCAGCTCAAGGACGCTGTGACAAAGTGTTCTTCATCGCCACTGCCGATGGAAATCAGTCCAATGGGACTAACAAATCATATTCATGGAGGAAACAATACATTTTAATTAAATTTATTTTAATAAAGAAAACCAATTTTAATAAAGTTTTATAACATTAAGTGTGATCACATGATTTTATTGCATTATAATTAGCCACAAGAAACATAATGTTTAATGCTAAATTACTACTCATACATGTCACTTTATTTATTGAATTAAATGGTGGGATAATAAAGCACAGTTTCACCTGTTTAAAACAATCATACTAAAAGTACATTTGAACGTCCCACAGAATTTTGAAAAGGCTAGCTTATGGATATTAGCAACTTAGCAAGTGACAAGAAAGGGTGCAATATTTAAAATTGTGAATTTCTCTGGATTAACAAATACTCTATAAAACGCTGTGCAAATGTTTTTAGGACACTTTAATAGAAAATCTTACATACTGTGCCTTTAAGTAAATAACTCTTGGATAAGTTCACCCAAGTGGTTGTTTACCCAAAAATTAAATTTAGCTGTTAATTTACTCACCCTTATTCCATACATAATGTATTTTTCTTTAGTAGAACAGTAAAGAAGATTTTTAGTTGGAACCGGGGGGTTTAGTAATTCATAAATTGTAGTCCACAAATGCAGTCAATTTGAGATTCAAAAACAGCACATAAAGGCAACACAAAATTAATCTGCACAGTTCCAGACAAAGTCTTATAAAGGAAAACAATCGATCTGTACATGACACTGAATAATATTGTTTTCTTTAGGATTATTCTTTTTTTTTTTAAATGTATCCTTGTTTTTCAAGGTTTTCAAGAGTCAAGATTTATTTGTCACATACAAGTTATATAGAATACAGTGAAATGTGTATCTGAATGCTCAGTTAGACTGTACAGATAAATACTAAAAAGTGAAAACACAAGAAATTTAAAAGTACTTAAAATACAAAAATACAGTTGGAGGTAGGGGAATAAGGGGGCGGGGAACCTAGTAGCCAGTAATCAACAGAATAAATCGTACGTGGATGGCGTAGATGAATTATATAAATTATAATAAAGTGCAGTGTGCAAGTGGAATGCAGTGTGCAAAGTGGTATAACTAGCATGTTATACCAGAGTCACTTAAATGTAGTGTGTATGTTTGTCCAAGTGTCTGATGGCCTAAGGGAAGAAGCTTCTCCTGAGTCTCTATGTTTTAGCCATCAAGGTCCGGAAGCGTCTACTTGAGTGTAGCAGTATGAACAGCCGGTGTCCAGGGTGGGTGGAGTCTTTGAGGAGCTTAATAGCCCTAGCTTTGCATCGCCTGGTGTATATATGATCCAAAGAAGGGAGATCCATCCTATAGATACGCTCAGTTGAGCACCCCACTCTCTGAAGAGCTTTACAATCTTTGACTGATATGTTTCCATACCATGATGAGATGCACTGAGTCAATACACTCTCTACAGCCCCAGTGTAGAAAGTTTTCAGGATCCTAGGGGAAACACTGAATTTCCTCAGTAATCTCAAATGGTACAGTCCTTGTCTGGCTTTTTTGATGACCATATGGATGTGGTCGTATCATGTTAAATCCTCAGAGATGGTCACACTGAGATATTTATAGCTGCTCACTTTCTCCACAGGGGTCCCATTGATGATTACTGGGGAGTAGGTCTGCTGCTGCCTCCTGCTAAAATCAACAACCATTTCTTTGGTTTTATTGTCATTCAGAGAGAGACAATTAGCTTGGCACCATAATGTTAATTTCTCCACTTCATCATGGTAGGCAGCCTCGTTGTTGGAGATGAGGCCTATCACCACTGTATCATCTTGATGATAGATGTGGAGTCGTGAGAGGATACGCAGTCATATGTATACAGTGAGTAGAGCAGGGGACTGAGAACGCAACCTTGTGGGGCTCCTGTACTCAGGGTGATGATGTTGGAGGTGTTCTGACCCACCCTCACTACCTGAGGTCTGCATGAAAGGAAGTCCAGAACCCATTCGCAGAGTTGGGAATTCAGTCCTAGATCTCTCAGTTTGGAGACCAGTCAAAGAGGGATTATTGTGTTGAAGGCTGAGCTGTAGTCTATGAACAGCAGTCTCACATAATTTCCTTTATTGCTGTCTGTATGTGTGAGAGTGGCATTGAGAATGTGGGAAACAGCATCGTCAGTAGACCTATTGGGGTGATAGACGAACTGGAGGGGGCCGATGTTGTGATGGAGGAGCAGATGGTGTTCTTGATAAGGCTCTCAAAGAATTTCATGATTAGTGAGGTGAGTGCCACAGGTCGATAATCGTTTAGGCAGGAGGGCATGTTGTTTTTTGGCAATGGAACAATGACAGATTTTTTGAAGCAGGTAGAGGCAATTGACTGGGCAAGGGACTCATTGACACACGTTCTCTGTACCATTGTTTAACAGTTTTAACTGCGCTTCGGAGAGCATAGCATGTTAACTTGTAGTCATTTATGTCCCCCGACAGGAGTCCTGCGTTGTACGCTGCTGTGCGTGCATTGTGAATGTTTTTATTGTAATGGTGGGTGTTACTTGCTCAACAAGCATACCAACAAAGCTCACAGTTACATCCACAAACTCACTGACGTCGGCAGAGCTAGACCAGAACATGTCCCAGTCTACGTCATCGAGCGCGTCCTGTGGCGCAGCCTCTGATTGGGTGGACCAGCGTTTCACCTCCCGCCTCTCAGGAGCTTCCCGTACAAGCTTTTGTTTCTATTCTGGTATGAGGGAAATGGCGGCGTGGTCCGATTTTCCAAACACCGGTAGCAAGTTGGCTTTGTAACTATTTCTGAATATTGTGTAACAGTGATCCAATGTATTTCCCCCTCTTGTTGGACAGGAGATGTGCTGGTAAAAGTTCGGCATTAACTGTCTAAGGTTAGCTTTATTGAAGTCACAAAACTTAATGATAGCCACGTCCGGGTGGTTGTTTAGGCAGACACTGAGCGTGTCGTGGAGCTTAGACAGGGCCAGATCCGTGTCTGCTTGAGGAGGGATGTACACAGCCATGTCGATGACCGCTGTAAACTCACGAGGCAGGTAGAACGGGTGGCACATGATTGTTAGGTGTTCCAGGTGAGGCAAAAAGGAACGTGACAGAGTGGAAATGTTCCTAGGGTCACACAATTTGTTATTAATCATGAAACAGACCCCACCACCTCTGCTTTTACCGGCCTCAACAGTCCTTTCTATCCGAAAAACAGAAAAGTTATCAGACAGCGTTACAGCTTCATCCGGTACTGAAGGGGTCAGCCATGTTTCGGACCGGCAGATAATGTTACAGTCCCTTATGTCCGCTTTTGGAATCTTATCCTGGCTCTGAGATCATCAATCTTGTTCTTGAGTGATTGGACGTTGGTGAGCAGAATACTGGGCAAAGGTGGTCTGTGTGCTCTGGTCCTAAGTCTGTTGTGAACCCCAGCGTGTTTACCTCTGTGTTTCTTGTACTGTCGCCTTGGAGGAGCTTCCTCATGGCCATTGTTCTCACCTGCCGAGCGAAGAATCTCAGGTGGCCATGTCGGATCGGTGGGTAAAGCGTCAGTAAATAGGTGAGTAAGTTGGTTTCCGATGTTTAAAGTGTTCTACTGTCGTATGTCATCAGTGCAGAAGTAATGTGTATGAAAGGTAAGAGTAGTTGTAAGTAAATAAATAAAAACACAGTCTGAGCAGAGCAACCAGGACGGCATCCGAACATGGCGGCGCCATCTTATAGAAAAGATCTAGTCGCCTTTGGTCGCCATCTTTCAGGGTCTTTGGTCCCCTTAAAATGCTCCAAAAAGTCTAGAAACTTGGTACACACGTTCTCCTAGGGATTTCATGTGATTGTCACCAAACTTGAAAACTTGAGCATCATGACAAGACAATGAAGATGCTAAATTGTGAATGGATTGTTGATATCTCGAATAGTGTTCCCATGACAAAGCAATCAAGAAGTATCTCATATTTTCTGTATGCATTGAGTGATTTCTGTCAATATCAGGAAATATGTTTGGTTGATCAATGATGTGGCTGTTGTAAGTCACAGTTATAATGAAACCAATTGGCAGCAGGAAGTGTGGCACAAAAGACTTTACTACTTTACTACTCAACAGTTATTTACTGAAATAAATGCATGTGACAACTGTGCATCGTTTTTTTTTTTTTGCTAAGTGTTTGGGCCCGTCATCATTGCTTGCATCCAAGCAGTCAAAGTGCTTGGGGCCCTAATGTTTTCTTAAGGATTATTATTTTTTCTTTAGGGCCCAAGCACTGAAAATTGCGAAGGGCCCTATTATTTTCCTTAGGATTATTATTTAATTCTTTTTTCAAGGTTTCTAGGTCCTTTAACATGCTCAAAAACTCCTTAAATTTGGCACACACGTTAGAGTTGTTGGCTATTAGGGCCAGGCAAAGGCTGGGACATGGGTGGGGCAGGGGGGCTCAGTAGCGCTCCTGATATGTGGCACAAAAAGAGTGCATATACATACATGCACGCACCTGTACAAAATTTGGTACATGTATCGG
Source organism: Chromobotia macracanthus (assembly GCA_036877525.1). Taxonomy (NCBI): domain Eukaryota; kingdom Metazoa; phylum Chordata; class Actinopteri; order Cypriniformes; family Botiidae; genus Chromobotia; species Chromobotia macracanthus. The sequence goes on along the minus strand of JAZGTH010000006.1, from coordinate 14,499,316 downwards.
TCATGTTGACCCAAACACCTGACACCCCTTAGCCACGCCCAACATGATATCGGCCATTTTGAATTTCCTGAAAAGGCCATATCGTGAACTTTTAAATAATACTCCTAGGGGTTTCATGGAATTGGCACCAAACTTGGTGAGCATCATGCCAAGACATTGAAGATTCAGAATTGTAAAAGAATTATTGATATCCTGATATAACGAACAGTGTTGCCTTGGCGAGGCGTTAAATTTATGATGAAAAATGGGAAACAGGAAGCCTCTAATATCTACAGCATGCATTGAGTGGTTGATGTCAGACTTGGCAGATATGTTTATTGTACTGGGCTGAGCCTTAGTCAAAATAATGTAGACCCTGGACTAATATAACTTTCTAAATGGATTTGTGATAGCTTAAAAATTGTTGCCATGGCAATGCGTCAAACTTTAAAACCATATTCAGGTGTACTTGAGGTGTTTAATAAGGTTGAAATGAAATTTAGTACACACATCAACATGGTCAGTCTTTAGACGTTAGCCAAAGCTTAGACTTAGGGTGCTTAGAATGTGGTGGGGGGCTCTGTAGCGCCCCCTTTTGACTAAAGTGATGGGGTTAGTTTGCCTACAGTCACCAAAGTTGGTACACACACACACACACATATATATATGTATAATTAAAATATTTAATGTGTCATCTTTTCTGTGCATTAAGTGATTTCGTTCAAACTTGATCTGTATGTTTGGTCATGGGGGCTGATCACATGGATGTGGCTATTGTGAATTATAGCACCACCAACTCGCAGCAGGAAGTGCCACTTAAAATGGACTTTAAATAGTCTACTATTATTTAAATGCAAAGTGATTTATCAGTTAATTGCAAATGCCCTTTGTGCATTGTTTTCAGAGAAGCTCCTTATGGCGACGCCGTCGTAGTGCTTGAGTGCATCATTGCTTCTTGCAGCTATATTTATGTTTTGTTACTAGGGCTGTCGCGGAAACTGGAAAACCATGCTGTTGACAAGCCAACTGTAAAGGAAGGAAAGCAACTGCAAGAACTGCAGTGTAGGTCTGCCCCTATCAGTTGACTGAGAAAATGCTTAGGCTAACAACTTTTAATTAGTCTATTAGTCTAAGATTGTGAAGTCATGCAGTCTGTGACAGATGTTTGTGGTAGGCTAATTATGAAAGGCACGAAATCAGAAGTGATCATCCTATTTAAAACATGAGTTTAAGCCATTTTATATGACTGCTCCACTAGGTAAATGTGCTCAAATATTAGAAGCATATCCAAGTTTGTCCAAGTGTGAAAGTTTGGACATGGTCAACAAAAAAAAACATAAGCTTGCAAGATCTGCTAGGCACTTGCACTCCATCGCTTCCACATCCACAGCATGAGCACGCATCTTCTCAAAAGCCGGTGTGGTTAATTGTGAGCAGGAGTAGGAGCAATTCAAAATACAGAACAGAGGACAAAATAGTGATGTTATACTTGTCTGTATTGATGTAGTATTTGCTGCTTTACCTTTATTGATTAGTTTATATATATTACATAGACTCTTTATTTTGTTTGCGTTCTCCCGTGCATAATCGAATAATTATAGAATAAAAGCATTCAAAAGTTATAAGCAACAATAGCTGTTTTTTATTTCTGTACCAGTAGGTGGCGCTGTGATGAAACTGTTCATGCACCCCCAAGGTACGCCTGTGATGACACATTCCAATTTTCGTGTCAATATATCAAAGTGTTGCCAAGATCTTCATCATATTTGTTCACGCACTGTACGAGAATAGATTGGCCAATCAAAAATCTTTTAATAACTTCAGGGGTGTCTGTAGATGATGCATATCAAAGAAACACTGTAGGAGGAGTTTGAAAAAGTAGGTTTTTCAAAAACTTCAAAATAGTGGGAAAATTTAATGACGTAAAATGATGTCATGGGGTGCGTTTCAATCGCCATGAGCCAAGGAATCAGATAAAGAATTATGTTTCTAGGATCTAGGTGCTATAGAGTTTGAGATAGAGACTGATTTCCTACTGTCCTCTATCTGTGTGCCAAATTTCACAACTTTCCTATGTACAGTTCTATGGACTGCTATAGACTGCATATCAAAGAAACACTGTAGGAGGAGTTTGAAAAAGTAGTTTTTTCAAAAACTTCAAAATAGTGGGAAAATTTAATGACATAAAACGATGTCATGGGGTGCGTTTCAATCGCCATGAGCCAAGGAATCAGATAAAGAATTATGTTTCTAGGATCTAGGTGCTATAGAGTTTGAGATAGAGACTGATTTCCTACTGTCCTCTATCTGTGTGCCAAATTTCACAACTTTCCTATGTACAGTTCTATGGACTGCTATAGACTGCATATCAAAGAAACACTGTAGGAGGAGTTTGAAAAAGTAGTTTTTTCAAAAACTTCAAAATAGTGGGAAAATTTAATGACATAAAACGATGTCATGGGGTGCGTTTCAATCGCCATGAGCCAAGGAATCAGATAAAGAATTATGTTTCTAGGATCTAGGTGCTATAGAGTTTGAGATAGACTCATTTCCTACTGTCCTCTATCTGTGTGCCAAATTTCATAACTTTCCTATGTACAGTTCTATGGACTGCTATAGACTCGAGCGGAATAAGAAGAAGAAAACAGTTTCTGGGAAAAAAAGAAAACAAGGGGAAAATAGGGATCCCCTTTGAGGCTTGACCCCTAATTCGATTATTTGCGGGGGTGCTGTAAAACCGCATGCAGTGCTATTAAGGCACCCATAATTACTGAAAGGGAAATTTCTTTACCACAACAGCCATATTTGCTACATTGTAGGCCATTATTTTTAAATTAAGGGAAATTAGTTTGGCTATGCTGTTCAGTCAAAAAAAAGTTTGCAAAAAAGTTTTACCAACCAACATGAAAAAATTGCCTTGAGTCATTTTAAATGTCCTTAGGGTGAGTAAATTAAGGCCAGTTTTTCATTTTGGAATTAGATTGAGCTTTTTTGTGCAAGCGTGCACACGTGAACAATTAAGTCGTTGTGGTTTTCTGGAGCTCTGAGTACTGACATACCATATAAATAACACAACAATTAGAATTAGAACAACAAACTATTTCAGTAATACACTACCTAAAGATGTGTAAGTGTAAGAGTTATGCAAACATGTGCATAGTAAGTACTGTATATACAACTGTAAAAATATAGATATTTACATAATTACGTATAAAAATGCATAACTGTGTGGACTATACCATATAGGAAGCTTAAGGTGAAGGGGATTCACATAATTTTGGAAATGTAGTAGTGTATATCTGACAAAAAAATCAAACATATCTATGAGGGCATTTCAGTGAGTAATGTAACAAGCTGTTCTAATGTGAGAACATTTATATGGAAGAGTCGTAACACTGCTTCCTTTTAATCACTGGATAAGCCAGCCCATTGGTCAAAATATCCAACATTAGTTTCCTAAATTTTAAATTTAAAAAAGTTTAAATTTAATTTATATAAGTTATTTCGTAAATGTAAGTCTTGTTTGTCTGTAGATAGATTTTGGAACTATTAACACTTTTCATAGGCAAGCAAATGCTAATGGCCCTTGTCTATACACAGAACATGACTGTGTATATATTGTATATATGTAGTATACAGCTCTGGAAAAAATTTAGTCACTGCAAAATTGTCGTTTTTTCTGGTTTTACTCTTTATAGGTATGTATTTAAATAAAATGAACAAATATGAATTTTATTCTATAACCTACTAACAACATTTCTTCCAAATTCCTAATAAACAATGTCATTTAGAGCATTTATTCACATAAAATGAACTCTGGTCAAAACAACAAAAAACACAAAATACTAATTTTAATCTTATACTTATGTTTTATCTTAGGAAGAGTTCCTTTGGAAAAATAACCCTGTTGTTTTAATCACCGCTTTCATGCATCTTGGCATGCTCTCCACCAGTCTTTCACTTATTGGATGACTTTATGCCACTCCTGGTGCAAAAATTCAAACTGCTCAGCTTTGTTTAATGGCTTGTGACCATCCCTCTTCCTTTTGATCACCTTTCAGAGGTTTTCAATGAGGTTCGTGTCTGGAGATTGTTTAGGTCTTGGAGATCTGGTGATCCTCCATCCAAACCTCGATTGACCTGGCTTTGTGGCATGGAGCATTGGTCTGCTGGAAAAAACAATCCTCAGATGTGGGGAACATTGTAGAGCAGAGCAGAAGAAAGTAAGTTGATCAGCACCCCCAGATCATCACAGATTCTCGACCAGATTTTACAGTGGGTGCTTGACACTGGCTTGTAGGCCTCTCCAGGTGGGTGTTGGGAAAAGCTGAAAATTGGACAAATCAGAAAATGTGACCTTACTCCAGTCCTCTACAGTCCAATGATCTTTTGCAAACCTCAGCCTAGCTCTTCTTTGCTTCTCATTGATGAAGGGCTTTTTCTAGCTTTGCATGACTTCAGCCTGCCTCCAGGAGCCTGTTTTGAATCATCTTTGCCATGAACTTCACCCCAGCTGCTATTTGCCATTCTTTTTGTAGGTCACTTGATGTCATCCTGGGGTTTTTGACTGACATTCGAATGAGTTGGCGGTTATCTTGTTCAGTAGAGAGTTATTTTAGCCTCTACAAATCTGTAGTTTTGTTGTCCCCTGTGTCTGGAGCTTGACCTTGTTTATATGAACCGCTGTCTTTGAAATTTAGGATGGAGGCAACCTGACGCTCACTGTATCCCTCTGCTAGTAAAGCCAGAATTTTTCTGATCTTTTCCTCATTTAAAAACCTTTTTGAACTGCTTTGCCATAGTCACCGGGTATTATTTGATACGACTTTTAAGGTTCTACTAACACTGTTTTTGCCATTCAGCTGGACCTATTGCAAGAGGATAGTGATGACCACAACCATGTTTTCTATACTGTTTCTTGTTAAATGATATTTCATTTAGGTTCAGGTGACCACTTAATCAGTACTTCACTAAGCAGAATGAGATGTGCCTGTGTTGGAATTCAACAGACACTGGAATGGAATAATTGCCATAAATGTAGAGATGCTGATTTAAGGAAAATTTGGAGTGGCCTCTTTTTTCCAGAGCTTTATATTGTGATATATTGTATATGGAGCATTTTTGAGGACAATTTTAAAAAGCACTTGCAATCACAAGTGCATTTTAAAATTGTCAGTCAGTGTAAGGGGTGGGACTATACAATGGGGCGTGTTTGTGTTGGGAAGTGATGTCACATCCGACTGCATTTGGGTAGTTTTGTGGTCAGCGATGAAAACCCCTATGAAATCAGTTGCATGAAAATCACCCACAGTAAACGAAACACACCTTGTTGAGGCATACAGTCACATGGATAAGCAGGTTTTTCTCACACATACAACAAACAGTCTATATAAACACATTGTACTGTTTATTCATGTCGCAGACACCCAAATCATCACAAATGGGAATTGGAACATATAAATTAATCACTAGAGATTGCTGACATCATTTTTCCTCTATTGTGTCAGTTGCAAAAAGATAGCCCATCGTTTTTATTCCGTTACATGGAAATTTGCACCCTAAATAGTGCACTTACTCCTACATATTATTAGCATTGACACTGTTGCAACAAAAATAAATAAAACACAATAAATCAGGGAAAACCGGTGTTTCATTTAAGCCAAACTGATTTACGTGACTGTCTGGATATACTGTAACATCAAAGTAGCATGCATGGTTTGATACAATTGATCAATTTTGACCTCTGAAAATGTGCTTGGTATTCCTCTTCAGTTAACATGAAATCAGCCATCGTGTTTGAGGCTTAAGGGGGCTGTTATTAAGTACTTTGTAGCAACACATAACAAAACTTGAGGGAACACTCAAGCAGTTAAAGGGAAATATTTTGTGACAGCCTTAAATGGACACTTAGGTTTTCAGTGTTCTGCACAATTGTGTGTTCCTGACATTTACCCTCTTTGTTGTCGACCATGAGTGCAAAATGCAAGCAATTGCTAACTAACTAACTAACTAACTAACTAACTAACTAAATAAATATTTACAATTATGGAGCGTTTTCAAAGACAATTTTTTAAAAAAGCAGTTGCGTTTTCTATTTGTGGGTGTAAAAGTTGTGACAATTCAAATACAAACTGTTCGCATGTCTGTCAGTAGTAAAGGGCAGCTAATATTTTATTTTAAATACATTTGTAGTTAGTTTCTATTGTTGTTTTCTACAACTTGTTTTCTTATTTTGTTATTGTGTATTGAGTGATTTAACTGTGACTAATATGACAATTTTGGGTTTATCAGTTGTATAATAAAGTATTTTTATTTTCTTAGGTATATGTATTATATTGGTTCACCTGCTGATTAAATTCAAGCTGCACTTTTTGCCTGAGAGCGTGGCTGTGGTCTCCCTGGGTAAGTGACTGTTTTCTCTTTGGTGCAAATGAGTTATAAGTCTTACTGATGATAATAGCAGCAAAAAGTTTATCACAAAATGTCTCATTCGTCATGACTGAGATCTTAGAAATTGTATTTCTTTACAATGAATAGATAAAGTCAGCAACAAAGTAGGGAGGGGATGTATTTTTCAGAAGTTATGCATATTCCCTTCATGTTGCATTCATGTAAAGAGATAAAGTTGTTAACCATAATTAAGAGTATGAAGTCATCAACTCAAGGGTAAGTCCAAGGGTTCACCAGACTACTAAATGTTGATAATTTACAATGTTGTAAAAGTCTCAATGGTAATGGCGATTTTTGCACAGTACAACACAAATGTCCGCAATGTTGAAATTAATAATAAAATTACACTTGCATCCCATTTACTTCTGTAACACATTTTTTCAAAACAGTAATTTTTCACTAGTTAAAATGGTAACTCTTCATGTCAGCAATCACGTGATTACGCACAGAAATCAAAAGCCAATTTTTGCACAGTTTTAAAAGGTGGTAAAACGTTAGAGGACAGGACCTCTAGTGCCACCAACAGTTTAAAATCTCACTTGTGTTCATAACTTTTGACTCATGACGAAATACCAGTTCCTTGGCTCAACGCACCCAAACGCACCCTATGATGTAATTTTCCATCTTGAACATTTTTCCAATACTTAGAATTTTTTAAAAAACCTGCTTTTTCTAACTCTTCCTACATTTGTCTAATTTGCACAAAATTTTAAATGCAGCATCTAGAGACACCTACAACAAAAAACTATGGAATTTGTGTGGATAACCCTTACTGCTCTCGTATACTGTATCTACAAATGTTTTGGTGAGCATGCAAAAATACATATGTATGTATCTTGGCAACTCTTTAACATGAAACTTGGTATGTGTTATCACAGCTTGACTTGAGGTAGCATACCATAGCAAATAAAGTTTTTTCACAGTGCCACCTACTGGTCCAGAGATACAAAAAAAGTTTTAGCTTGAATTTTAAAACTTTGGTCTAAAATCATTAGTGGTCTCTTTAGATTCAATTAATTTCAGTTCAGATTTATTTATATGGAGCTTCATTTATATTACAGTGTTGCATTGTTTCAAAGCAACTTTACATATAATTAAAAGAAAGATGCAGAAAACAGGAAATTTATATATATATATATATATATATATATATATATATATATATATATATATATATATATATATATATATATATATATATATATATATATATATAACACAGAACACAGAATCCACATGCTATTATTGCAAACTGTATTCTTAAAGACAAATTAAAAACTTTAAGACTATATTTAGATCATTATATTTAAAGCAATATTAACAGTTTACAAAAACCTAAGCCAAGCTAAATGTCAGCAGTTTCCCAGTAAGCAAGCCAACAGGGTGACGGTGTAACATTTATGAAAATGCTTATAACGTGCCATTAAAATGCCATTGTCATGCAACTACTTTCTTTAGATTCTTTGGCTTGTGCTGAGGACTCCAATATCAAAATATAGCTGCAAGCAGCAATTATGGGGCTTGCCTTCAGAACAACTGCATTTGTAAAGAATGTAAAAAGACTTCCATGATTTTAGACCAAAGTAAAATTCAAGTATAATCCAAAATTATAAGCAAAAACAACTTTTTTTTATATAGTTGTTTTATCCCTCAGGATATGCCTGTGATGCCAACTTTCATGTCAATGCACCAAAGCATAGCAAAGAAACCGCCTTATGTCCAATTTTACATGCTCACCATAAAATTCATACATGCGGTATACGAGAATGGTAAGGGTTATGGATGTGAATTCCATTACTTTTTCTCAGGACTGTCGGTAGATTCTACATACCAAATTGGCTGACAACAAGTAGCATTGACTATGACAATTTTGGTATTGTAGTACATGAGCCAGAGAATCTAAAGAAGGAATAAGTTGCATAACAATATGTTATTGCAATCACAAGTTCTATGTATTTTCGTAATATTTGTTACATCTTTTGACTACTAGGTAGCGCTGGCCCCAAATTTTGCAGGTCACCTTAGTATATGGTAATGATGAACCAAATAAAGTTTCGTAGTGATATGCAATTGGGTTTGTTAAATGCTGCATTTTAAGACAAAATTGAAAATGGGCAATGCCAATGCCAAATGACCTACCAAATTAAACATCAGATAGTGTTTGACTCTGCATGCCTCAAGGAATCTTGAGACCACCCTCATAATTATAGACCAAAGCATTCAAAAGCTATAACAAAAAACAGCCATTTTTTATATCTCTGGACCATTAGGTGGCGCTGTGATGAAACTCTGTATGCACCCTCTGCAGTGATGACGTACCAGGTTTCGTGTCAACACAACAAAGTGTTGCCAAGATACAGCCTCATATTCATTATTGCATGATCGGCGAACAATTCGTAGACACAGTATATGAGAATGGTAAGAGGTATTAACACAAATTATATTGATAACCTACTTTTTCCAACTCCTCCTACAGCATTTTTCCAATTTGCATGAAACTTAGTTTGTAGAATCGAGCGACGCACACAATAAAAACTTATGGAATACATGTTGAATACTCAGTGCTCTCTGATACCATTCCAACAAATTTGACGGAAAGCCTATTAGTCCAAGATAGCACAGAGTATGGCAGTTTGTTTATTTATTTGTTTATTCTGTATGTAACCATGTTGTCTTTCGTGCGTGATGTCATCAGTTTAATTGTATATGATAAACAAACACTTTTGGATATTGGCTACACTGTTGCTCACCGGAACCCGGACTTTAAGTTCTCTGAAGTCGCTCTGTTTACAAACACAACAACAGAGCCCTTTGTCTGGATGGCCTGGCCGCGACCTCGGAAACGCACCCGGAAAAGAGGAAAGACAACAATCCCTGCGAACTGAGGGCATGCATCTCCTACCAGGAAAAAAACAAAGGACTGCTGCATTATCATCCTTAAGGAAACCTGCATGTCTGCGGAGGTTCCAGATTCAGCCATCGAGCCCGTGGGTTTCTCCATGCACCGTGTGGACAGGGCGAAAGACCTCTCGGTGAAGAGCAGAGGAGGGGGTGTATGTTTTATGATCAATGACGCTTGGTGTGATCGAAGGAATGTGCACTCTATAAAGTCTTTTTACTTCCCTGATCTGGAATACCTCATGCTTTTGTGTCAGCCATACTGGCTGCCGAGGGAGTTTATGGCTGTTATCATCACAGCTTTATACGTCCACGCATCAGGCACTCAAAGAACTGTATGGCACTATAAGCGAGCAGGAAACCGCGCAACCTGAGATTGCGTTCGTTATAACTGGTGATTTTAACAAGGCCAACCTCAGGACAATAATACATTCTTCCAGCATATAACATGCAACACACGTGGAAACCAGATTTTGGATCACTGTTACTCTTCCTTCCAGGACAGAAGGCCCTTCCCCGCCCACCCTTCGGCAAATCGGACCACTCTTCCGTGCTGCTGCCCGCTTACAGGCACAATCTGAAACAGGAAGCACCCGCCCTTAGGACAATCCAGTGCTGGTCAGACCAATCAGATTCTATGCTACAGGACTGTTTTGATCACATGGACTGGGACATGTTCCGGTCTGCCTCCGATGGCGACATCCAGGTCTACTCGGATAATGTTACGTGTTTCATTAAGAAGTGCATAGATGACATTGTGCTGATCAAAACTATCCGGATCTAGCCAACAATAAACCGTGGATAAACAATGTTTGAACAGCCTTGAAAGCGCGAGCATCTGCGTTTAATTCTGGAGATGCGGAGATGTACAAACGCACCAGCTATGCCAAACACCAGTATAGAGAAAAAATAGAAGGTCAGTTCAACTCAAATAACACGAAGCATGTGGCAGGGAATCAATAACATCACGGACTTAAAGAGAAATAAACACTCCGCTTTAAACACAGCTGCCTCTTTCCTGGATGAGCCAAATTCTTTTTATGCTCGTTTAGAAACAAATAACCCCGCACTCACGGAGAGAGCTCCTGCGACCGCCAATACAGATGTGAGTACGCTCTCTGTCTCTGTAGCGGATGTCAAGAAAGAGAACACACCCCCATTACCATCAATGGGTTGCTAGTGGAGTGGGTCAACAGCTTCAGGTTCCTCGCTGTTCATATCACTGAAGACCTCACATGGTCCGCTCTCGCAGATGCAGTAGTGAAGAAAGCCCACCAGTGCCCACCAGGTAACCTCTGCTACCTCAGGCGTCTAAGGAAGTTCGGTATTAACCGCAACACCCTCAGATCATTCTACACCTGCACTGTGGAGAGCATTCTGTCTGGTTGCATCATGGCCTGGTACGGAAACACCACTGCCCTCAACTGCAAGGCACTGCAGAGGGTGGTGCGAACTGCCTGCCACATCACAGGAGGTGATCTACAACAGGCGTTGTCTGAGAAAGGCAGAGGATCATCATTGACTCTAGCCACCCAAGTCACGGCCTGCTGTCCCTACTGCCTTCAGGTAGATGGTACCGCTGCATCCGGACCTGCACTAGCCGACCAAGGGACAGCTTTTTTCCTCAAGCTGTCTGATTACTTAATGCGAACTGACATAATCTCAACCCACCCCTGCCCTTCTCTATACACTGCACTTTAACTACTTCACACACATCACATAACAAGCAGCTATAATTTAAACTGTGAACAGCATCTATCTTAGCAAGCTATATGTCCATAAAGCAACTTCCCTAAGACTGTAATCACAATAATTACTAGAACACATGTTTGACTTTTCTGTTTCAGGTATTCTGATGGGGGCATTTATCAAGATCATTGAGTCTCAGCAGTTAGCCAATTGGAAGGTATGATTCGCTTATGGCTATGTAGGGTATTTGGTTTTAACTACATTCCTGGTGTCAAGACAAAAGTTTAGGGTTTTAATTGAATTTGAACTTGACAGAAATGTTTTTGTAACATTGTTCATAAGCATAAATGCCAATTCCTCATCTTTCAGTAAAAATGGACCTTTTAGAGCTCAAAATAGGTCGCTATGAGATTTATGTAGATCTGATGAGAAAATGGTTGGGGAGTTGGGCTGACTATGTTTTTTTTTTTTTGCCCACACAGCAGAGCTGAATGTAAACATCTTAGAAGAATAAATAAAGAACTGGTTGTTTCAATAAATACAGTGTTTTTTTAACTTTAAAATCTATGTCTATAAAGGGTTATATTTTCTTTGAGGTCTGAGATGTGGAAGCGATGAGGAGAAAAAGAGCAAACAGTTTGCAGTTTAGCCTAGCATTTCCATCTAATCAGCCAGTATTGTCTTAAATAGCTTTTATAACACGATTTTGGACAAATGTACTCAGTCTCGATTTTGGTAAAATGTTGCAGTGATATGTTAAAACAACCTTATAGTAACGTGATACACCCCCCTGCCCAAGTTCTCACTCATTACTCAGAGTTATTATAAATAATAGAAAAGAAAAGCTCTTTAGTGTCATTATTTAGTGGAAACAACGAAATGCTGTTTAGAAGCTCTACAGAGTTGTCAGTAAACTATGGAGAATGTTTAAGGACAATTTTAAAATGTTTTCTATTTGTGGGTGTAAAAGTTGTGACAATGCAATGCAAAATGTTCACTGTACTTTTCTTTGGTACTGGGAGGATTGTAACTGATTTGAGGTAGGTGATGACTGTGGATTGAAGTAGCAAGAGATTAAAATGGTGGTGAATATCCCTACTAGCTGGTCTGCACAGGCCTTAAGGATTCTTCCTGTTCCTTTGGTAATGCAGTGAGAGTATTTGTCTCTTCTTTCCGGCGGTCAAAACGAGCAAAGAAATTGTTCAGAGTGTTTGGCGGTGTGCTGTCTGTGGTTTTTGCCTGTGTAGCTGTCCATGTAGCTAGTGAGGCTGATGGTGTTTGACTGAAGAAAGCCATAAACATCTGGGATAGCATGAGGGTGAGTAAAATCTGGAGTGGAGTTTTTCTTTAGACATGTTTTGATCTGAATGTATAAGTCTGGATGTTTGGAATTAGTTTTGTGTAAATAATTTAGTTTAATATGCTGAACATATGTTTATTTAATTACAAAGCTACAATTTTATTGATTCCTGACTCTGTGAGCATAGAGCTTCCTTTTGTTTCAGGAAGTCTGAAGGTTCCTCTGAATTCACTCTGTTTAGTTACTGTAATTAGAGAACCTGTCCATGAACAGCTAGAGCGTATCTCTGCCTTATTCCCTATAAACTTCTTTCCCTCTGTATGGGTCACTGCTTCTTGAGAACTGAGAAGAAACAGAATACAGAAGTAAACTAAAGTTTACATACCAATACATTTGGTATGTAAACTGTATTGGTATGTAATACAGTTTACATATTACATACATAAACTTTAGAACTGTGCTTTTTGTACATAACACAAAAGCACTGAAAAATAGTATATACAACTCAGTTGTCCTCTGAAACTGTACAACAACTTTGTGCGATAAAATTAAACCTGCATTTGAACTGTAACTCATTAAAAATCTTGACATCCACCTTATGAGTGTAAAATGTAATTACTTGAATATTGAAATCAGAATTATTTATTATAATTATTTGCTGACTTCACTTAATTTGGTGTTGATAGTGTACTTATATTGATGCCATTGTTAGATCATGAATGAAGAGACGAGTCCAGGGTGGAGATGTTGAGGTTTTTATTAAAGGCCGTTACTGTTCAAGTGCTGTTCAAGTGCTGTTACACAGCATAGAAAGAAAAGAATGGAAATTTATAATACTAATGTCCCCACATTCCCCCCTTTAATCATATAAAATATTTGATTAGTAGGCTGATTAAATGCAAGCAAACTTTCATAATCATTAAAACATTCTTTGAAAAGTTTGGATGGCGCCAGTTCACATTGCCCTTCTACATGCTCTTGAAAGAACAGATCTTCTCTGCCAGGTGCAAAACAGGACGCCAGGACCCTGACACCAACATCGAGATCAAACTTCCCCATCCTCCGAGGAGGCCATCAAATAACCCTGAGAGGGTCCATTCCTTGCCTATATTGTTATACATCTCTCTCTGCAGATTGTGTAACTTTGTCATAACCTTTGTAAAGTTTCCATCTGGGCCAGTTTCCATGGGGATATAGGTACAGCAAGTATCACTGATCATTGTTCAGACACCTCCCTTATCAGCAAGTAAATAATCTAAAACCATTCGGTTTTGAAGAGTCATTCTGCTGGTAGCGTCTGATTGTCTTCCCAATGCTTTTAAAGCCTTATCGGTATAATTAGTCATTCTGTGTTGATTGTAATGTAAATAATTTATACATTCAGAATTTTTTGGTTTGGTGTAACCCATACTAAGATAGACTCAAACCCACTCACAATTTCATTACAAGCTTTAAATTCATTAGGGATATCTCTGGGTTGTCCTATAGCATCTACACAGTAGGATCTTTAGGGATGACTATATCATGCTGTTTCCTGTGTCCTTTCATGGTGCTATTTTTGGCTTTATGAACCAACCTGACAACAGAAATATCTTCCATTGAAGGAACTCTTGTACATAATCCTTTTCCAGCAATCAGGGCGTGTATGTCTTACTACCACAGACCCAGTAAAAGCTGGACACTGCGCTATCTTGCCACTTATGAAAATCAGGGACTTTGTTAGTATACATTATCATTGATATGGGATTTACCCCTCTGTCCTATATCATAAACCAGTGGCATTCCTATAGTCAGTTATTCCCTTCCCTGTTTCGGGAAACCAATAGCATTCAGTCTTGTTCACTACTTCCAACCATATAACATCAGCTGCATTTGGAGGTATCTCATCATCTCTAGCATACCAAAATCAGTACATGCTTTAATGCACAGTAAATGCATCAAATTCAGTCAAAGACATACACTCAAGGCATTGTACGCTTGTATATCCCCATGTCAAAGGACCCACTAGTGTAAATGTTTCCTGTACCTCTTTTTAATGGCTCCCCCACGTATAGGGACTATTAATCAATGTCTTAGAACCTGGAAGTTTCTGACATATAATGCAATCCTCTAAAAGGGCAGTTGTCACTGTGTAATTCATGTATTGCCACCAAGAATTTCCACTTGCTGTTATCAGTAAAGGATCATTAACTAGAAAGAGCTGAGTCCCCCCCCAGGACATTTAATAGTGCCAAAATTATTGTGATAATAAACACCATTTTGTACTAGTTGGATTTAACTCAACATGTATGACTTGGCCTGTATCAGAGATAAAATCACAATCACAAATACTATTAATTATATCAGTAACATGTAATGGAATGTCCTTTGGGTGATGCTGAACTGTTGTTTCTTTCCAGATCAGCACTGACCCTACATAAAATAAACAAAGTGAAAATGTTCTTTACAAATAATTTCCCCTATGGTGAATTGTATGGTTAGGTTAGGGACTCAGCAGGTCATACGTGAATGGTTCTCGTGGCAGAAAGCAGTACTTTGATGCCCATGTCGGTAGTCGATGGCTGTCACCTTCACTGAGATGTTTAAACGCAGTTGGCATGTGCTCAGGTTCTGTAAAACAGGAAAAAAAAACATAAAACAGGAAAGCAGTGTGCAACAGTAAGTTGATAAAGCCAGTTGATGTCTCTCCCTTTGGTAAGGTCATTCCCATTTAGGACCTAACCTTTCCCGTCTTAGAATTTTAACATAAACCATTTGTCCTGGTAAAAAGTCATGAACAGTTACACCATCAGATTGATGTTGGCATGCTTCTTGTATCTCTCTAATAGAGGTCAGATTAGTCAGTTTCAACTGATTTATTATTACTGTTTGTTGTGGCTATGGTTGAGCCAATGCTGCAGCCTTGGCTGCTAGATCTGCTCTTTTTGTTTCCCTTTTCTTGTGTCATGTCACCCTTGGTGTGTGCTTTAACCTTGAGAACTGATACCACTGCAGGCAAGTTGAGTGCATCTACCAACTCTGTGACTTCCTTCTGGTTTAGTATTGGTGTACCTATACTTGTGTTGTATCCCCTAGCCTTCCATATTTGCCCAAAAACATGCACTACCCCAAAGGCATATCTGCTGTCTGTGTAAATGTTACATCTCTTACCCTCAGCTATTTTGCAAGCTTCAGTGAGTGCAATTAGTTCTGCCACTTGTTCTGTGGTGTTATCTGGCAGTCTAGCTGCTTTTAAAACTTGATTTTCATCCATTACAGAATAAGATGCACCTCTAACCCCTTCCACAATTTGTGAAGAGCCATCTACATACAGTGATATGTCTGGATCAGAGATCGGGTCTGTGATTATTGCATCTTGTTGCCATAACTCAAGTTTGTCACATCCCTCATCCTCTTTACCTCCATCAATGCTTCAAGGGCTCTCACAAATGGTGCAAAGCCTTTAGCCACACTATCCAGGGCAGAGCTATAATAACCTACAGGTTTAAGTTCTGTGCCTCATTGTTGACAGAGGACATGTAACCTTGTTTCTCTGCTACAAACAAATGATAATCAGCCGCTTTCGGGCAGGCGAGGGCAGGTACGTGTTTCAATTCAAGTTTTAGTTGCTCGAATTGCTGCACTGCAGCGTTAGAAAGGACAACTTGTTTATTGTCCTTGGCATGGCCCTTCAGAGCTATCTGTAATTCTGATGGTTTTTTTGCATAATTTTCTACCCATAGTCGACAGAAGTTAAACAACCCCAATACTTATCTGAGTTCATGTATTGTTGTGGGTAACTTTAGATTGTCTAGTGCAGCGGTATGACTTGGCAAGGGGAGTCGGCCTTGAGCAGATATCACTTGTCCTAGGAAAACAACTGAAGGTTTTGCACATTGAGCTTTGTTTCGACTAACTACATGACCATCAGCATGCAGCAAGTCGTATTCTAATCAGTACTACATATCAAAATGTCATCTACGTACTGAAATAAGATTGACTGTCTGTCCCATTTGTTCCTTTTAGGGCCTGATGATAAACTGTGGGACTATCATGAAGCCCTTGAAGTAATCTATTCCATGTATATTTTTGCCCATTGCATGTAAAACTAACCAATCCTGACAGGATTCATGAAGGGGCACTGACCAAAATCCATTGGATATGTCTATTTCAGAAAAAATTGTAGCATCAGCACGTATACAAGAGAAAACAACAGAAGGATCAGCTACCAGCGGTTTTATTTTATCAACATACTTGTTCAGTCCTCTGTATTCAGTTGTCAGCCTCCATTTACCATTAGGTTTCTTTATAGGCCACATTGGTGAGTTGCTGCTGGAGGATGTTTTTCGAATTATTCCCTGTATTTTCAAATTTAGCACTACCTCAGCCCTTATACCTCAGCCCATATACACATACATACATATGCACATAAACACACATCAATGAACAGTGTTGTTTAAAACACCATTTCATTTGTGGAATGAAACTCAAAGGAAAATGCATATAATTAATCGTTATTAAATATACATATTTTGTAGTACCTGATCAGGAGGGATGATTCCAATCATCAGCTTTTGCATTCGTCCAGCGAGTGCATACGCGGTCTTATTTAATCTAAGAAACATTATTTGTCGGTCCTTGAAAACAACACTTCTCTGCTTTAACAGGACTTTAGAGCATGTAGAAAGATTGAACACAGTTTAAGTAACCTTATTTGTGAGCATTAAACGCAGCAACAATCAAGGGTGGATACACATGGGTGTTTATTAAAGTACACTACAGGGGAACATGTAACATATAACTAGACATAAACCTACACACATTGAACACATAACCAAAAGTAAAGAGAGCAAGGAGAGAGAGAGAAAGAGGATGTTAAGCCTGTGCAAGTCAAATCAGCTAAACATTCTGAATGAACCACCAGTAGAATCACCTTACTAAAGGGGCACAACTTAGCGCAGCTATTCTATGTGTATAGAATATGGATACTTGCATTGAGCTCTAGTGCAGAGGGCGAATCCAAATGCGCATGGAGAGAGAGTCCTGAGTGGTTCAGAAGTGGAGTTCGTCAAGTTCCGGAGATCGACAAAGTTAGCTGAAGTGATGTCCAGAGTCTGTCTCAGATGGACTGAGCCAGAAGCTGGACCCCCCAGCTGGACCAGGTTTGCCTCCAGACTCTCTGGAGCCTAGGGTCTTTCAAGCCCCCACACTAGGTTTGTATGTCTTAAGTAAAAAGGGGTATTTTATGATCCATACATGATCCAAATATTGGGCCATGCCAGACACTACACTCATTTTTATAAGGCCAAACTCCCTCTGAGCAGTCGACCAAGCAGGGTGCCCTGGATACAAAACACTCTCCTAAGCAACTGTGTTTTTCTCAACGGGAATGACCTGTCTCAGCCAAATTAATGTGTTCCCCTGCAGCCGCAGACTGCCTGGTAGTTTACACAGTATTTCAAGGCCTAGTAGAGGCTGTGAGACTGGCCCGACCCATACTGCAGCCAATACATCTGTACCCTCAATGGTTATCATAATAGGTGTAGTTTTGCTCAGCATAACAACTTTACCCGTAGCACTGTCTGCTCTAATAGTTTCTCCCATGTAACAGAAAATACTTGAATAATTGTTATCAGGTATTACTGTAATCTCAGCCCGTGTCAATTAAAAAAATAATTTTATGCCCATTAATCAAAGCTGTAGCATAAAACCCATCAGGATGGTGGTCAATCACAGTTGCTATTCCCCCCAGGGCATGGAGGGAACAGCATTCTAGTTTTCCTGTGTCTGGACAGCTGCTAATAATGCTTTTTTCTGATCTATAGTCAGTTTTGCAAACTTTGCACTGAGGGAATTATCAGATGGAGATTCTAGCTTGGGGGTTGTAGATCTTTTCCTTCAGCCTTCTTTTTCCTACATTCTGATGCCCAATGTTCTTTTACTTTAGCCACTTGCATCTTTCCAAATGGAGTTTTCCATTTACCACTCTCAGTTGCCCTGTTAGTGAATCAATAGCCTTTTGCAGCCTTTGAACTCTGTCATGAGCTTCTTTAAATTCTTTCTTTTGTTGCCTGTCAATGACTGTATTCAATTGTCTGCCTTTCAAAATCAAAGCATGCACAACCTCATTTGAGGGTTTCTTTTTCATGGTTTCTGTGAAAACTTTCAAAAGTTCATCAACTGTCCAAGCTTCCCCATAATTTTTCCGTTTCAAACTTATTTAAAAGCTTTTCCTCATGCTTCCGTCTGTTTTCTAGACGTTCTAAGCATTTCAGTAGCACATTTTGCACTTTACAGTAATCAGATTCCTCCACCCCAGACTCTAACTCCTCCGTTTTCATAGATCTCTTAAAGCAGAAGCTAACGGACATACTCACTCGCTGGTTGGTACTATTAATGATTATTTATGATAATCTGTGACCTCTGAAGGCTCTCTTACCCAGGAAGAATAGCCAACGTCTGGTCTGAACCTCTGATGGTTAGGCGATTCGGCGGTACCTCAGTCTGTCACACTCTCACTTGACAAATCGTTGCCACTGTGCCCCCTCAATCCGTCAAACCAGGTCCACCCGTTCTTCCTCTGCTTTAATCTGCAACTCTAAATGTACCGTCTAGCCACTGTGTAGGCACATTAAATACAGCAACACCATATTGGTACAGGTTTACACAGGTTTCATCCTTCTGTGATGCCAAAATGTTAGATCATGAATGAAGAGACGAGGAGTCCAGGGTGGAGATGTTGAGGTTTTTATTAAAGACTGTTCAAGTGTCAGCTTAGAAAGAGACTTAGTACACAGAGTACACAGGAATCACAACTACATATATCTTTCTGCCTGCTCAAGCATTTGGCATACTTCCCAGTTCCTGGGTGCACCATATCTTGTTTATCATTTCTTAACAGTAACATAGGAGGTAGTTCAGCCTTGCATAAAGCTTTGATTGTTACATAGCACAGAAAGAAAGAATGGAAATTTATAATACTACTTATGTCCCCACACCATGATTGACAGGGCAGGGTGTGATCGGCTTGTAATGCATTTTCAAATCCACATTGAGTTTTGCTACATTCATTGTTGGTATTTAATGAAAATGTAATTTCAGGTGTCCTACTTGTGAGTGAAAATGCAATTTAGAAAAGTACATTTAAATATTGGTTTTGCTACAATTTTTGCTTCATGTTAAACATCTAATTAGTCCTGGTAATACATTTAAATTTTGCAACTTGTGAAGTTAAATAGTTATAGTATTTAAATTAAATATTAAAAGTATGATAAGGAATGGCAAATGTAATTTATATTATTGAATTTGAATTTTTACCAATTTGCACCAAATGTGGTATATAATGTATATAAAATGTCATTTAAAATACAGAAATAAATTGCCATAATGTAATGGCATAATTTTGAGCACTGGTTTGTGTCAACACCACATCCTGTTGAGTTTTCTAAATGATTTTCTTATATCACTGTTACAGATGGACACAATGATCCCTTAAACGGCTTGAGTTTGGAAGTCATGGATTCTGATGCAATTTGTGTGCAACAGTGTGCCTGCAGCACTTGTCACAACATTTCTCTTCTGTTTGGAATTAACTCTGCCTTGCCTTTTAATAATGATTATCAATGATTATAATACTCCTTCATTGAATAATGCAGGAGTATGTGAACTTCTCTGCAGGGTATTTCCAACTGTGACGCTACAATGATCACCTGAAGTTAGCCTAGAACATTGACACCCTAGACCTGGTTCCAACCCCAGTGTGCTGCCTCACTTTTTACTGTCTGTACAGGCAGCAGCCTCACTATAATACAACCTTAATGGATCGATTAGAATTGATTAACTGCTTTACACATTTTATGAGGATTGACGACATTAACAAGCACACTATGTTTCTAGTACTCCTCACATAAAGCATCAAAGATATTTATGACCTATTCATACCAAAAGCTTGTCTTTAGCACAAGTATTTGTAAGTCACAAATACTTGCTTCAATTACAAATTGCTGATTTGGAAGTGTTATATCCTTTACATTTTCCTCAACTTTATGTGCAGATATTTTGCTGAAGTGCATTCTGGGATCGACCAATCCAAAAAGAGTACTGTCTTCAGCCCAGAATTCAGCATAGTTCATCTTTAAAACTGCAGTGTGTTCCAAAGCGCTGTACCATATGAAATACTAAGACATAAAAAAACAAATACCACAAACAAACAACCTTTATACGTCATTTTCAACTGCTGAAAAACAAGGGCAGTCTGGAATGCACTCAATGTAAGGGATGAGGCTGCTCGTTCCTGTGCCCTGGAGCAGCTACAGCCCTGGAGAATTACTAGATATACCAAAAAATGTCGTAGCAAAGTTTCAGATGGTCTAAGTCTGTATATTGAGAGTGATCTGTCTTCCATTTATTTTTAGGCAATGAAACCGTGTGACCATTAGAAGCTGGGATATTGTACTTGTGGTGAAAGATTGATTAGAGGAAAAACGTTTTGTTTTTCAATCAGTAAAAGGTTGCAGTTCTCAAAAGCATTAAGTATTATCTGGTACGTCATTTTCTTTTGTAATTGTTCAAGTCATTTTCAAAGATATCTACTGGATTCAACATTCTTTTTCTTTTATTTATGGGTAGAGAAAGATTTTTTTTTTTTTTTTTAATGAGTAAACATTACTGTAATGTTCCATAACAATTGTCCATGCTGGCTATGCATGATCTATATTACATGCAAGGAGATCCATTCTGTTGCTGAACCCTGATTGTTAACATGGTGCTTGACATGATCAATGAGGATTTTATCTGCAGTATCAAATTCATATTGGTATACAGAAGGTGCAGACTTACAGAACAAATGGTTGGGTTCTCACTAAACAGCTTCATGGGTTTCACCTGCACAATCCAGATTTAAATGTTAATCGTATTTCTGTACTCTTTTGAAGATCATTCCAGCAACTGCGTCAGCAAGTTTGATTAAGTAAAATGTTTGTGGATTGTAGAACTGAAAAAGAATGTGGCAGTATAGAGGCCTTCCTTTTCAGGAACTTGAAGAATGAGATGGACCCATGGTTAAACGTGATCCTCTGGTTATTATATCCATGACATGTTTTTTGTACTTTTACACACATGGCATTCATTGGTAGTAAATTGGAAGAAATACTTTGAACAGAAACGCCATGCATATGCATGCTCACTCTGTTGACTCAATAAAATTATAATTAAAGGGCATAAAATAAACCAAACTTTAGTTTGGTAAATCGCACAGTGAAAAACACACCCTTCATGCTGAGAAAAGTACATCTTGCACTTAGTATTTCTGTGTGGAGAAAGTGATTGTCCGTTTATAATCAAAAACTGGTTACACCCTCATGAGCATCAACCAAATCAAATGATTTCTACAGTTATTTCTCACTTCTCTGAAACTTTTACTCAGAACTGTTTCAGCTCAGTGTTCTGTACATGATTTATCCTTGTGTCATCCAAACTTTCTTGGGCAGAATATAAAAGCAGATTTATTTAATAAATGTCCAGTTGGGTGAATTTATTGGAATCACAGTACATCTTTATATTTCATAACTTATATATGTAATAAAGCACCCAAGAGTGTCAGTAAAAAAAGAGTGTGGAACTGTAATAATTTTAAAGAGCTCCATTCAGTTTTGGTTAAAATAACAACCCAATATATTTATATTTTTACAGTAAAATTGTAATGTCTGTTGTGTATGTTGCGAGGGTATGTTTGCAAATAATGTGCAGGCATTGTTTGTAATTCACCTGTTAAGACTTATCTTCATTTCTTTTACAGGAAGAGGAGATGTTTCGTCCCAATATGTTCTTTCTGCTACTTTTACCACCAATCATTTTTGAGTCAGGATACTCATTACATAAGGTGAAATGAAATGTAATATAAATCCTTTAAAGAAAAACTACAAATAGATTGACTATTTTTGACAATACCATGCAGTCCAAAATTTAAATGAGCTAGCTAATCGTTTTGGCCCAGTTTTGTCAGTTACAACTTTTAATATGCAGATGATAACATTTTTATATGTACATAAAAATATGCACATAATAACACTACAAATCCAGTCACAAATTAAACCATATGTAGATTTTTGCTTACACTGCAGACTTCCTTTTGTCACCATTTCTCTCCTTTTGTCTGTGTACTGTCTCCATGGAAAGAGTGATCACAGGCGCCATTCGCAAATATTAAGCATGTATAAAACAATCTTTGTAAGGACGACTGGCAACGACTGGCTTTTAAAAACTTATCTCAGTTACATCCTGGCATAATTAGTGATCATGAACAAATTCGATTCATAGTCAGCTTGGAAATCATTAAGCGTGTCCCTGGCATTGGGGATCAGACTTAAAGGAACAGTCCACCTAAAAATGATATTTTGTGTAACTCTCAAGGCATCCTGGGGTATATGACTTTCTTCTTTCAGCCCAACACAATCAGAGTTATATTAAATAATATGCTGGCTCCTGGCAGTGAACCAAGAATTTGTATCTCCAAAACCCACCAAAAATAAATTTATTCATAAAAGTAATCCATGCAACTCAAGTGGGTTAATAAATGCAATCAAAATTTAGCAATCGAAACAGCATGTTGGCACCAAACATGGTGGCACACTGGCTCCATGTAAGTAACACAGAATATGATTGGTTCTCGCATGTCTTGTGACTAGCATAATTTGGCATTATCGATGTGGAACATGCTGCCATGTTCGGTGTGGTCTTTCATATATATAATTTAATATAACTCTGATTATTATAATAGTAGCTAACAAATTGTCTTTTGAAATTGTCAGGAACAGTACATGATTTGATATGTCGGGAATTTACATTTGATGGGTCAGAAACATTACGATTAAAGACAAAATTGACAGAACTGTCCTGTGATGCTGTTGTTAATGTCTAATTGCTATGTTAGTATGCATTAGTGAGACTGTAAAATGTAAAACTCCTTTATTAATGGTTGTTCTTCAGCACTTAACATAGTTGGGTTTTTTTTATCTCTGCAGGGTAATTTTTTTCAGAACATTGGCTCAATCACGTTATTTGCTGTCTTTGGAACGGCAATCTCAGCCTTTATAGTGGGTGGAGGAATCTATTTCCTGGGACAGGTATCTAAGACATCCACATGTTTTCTAATGTCTGTCAATGTAACAATTGGCTTATTGCATTAGTCACACACACATATAAACAAGGCTTAATGTGCAGTGTAAAAGCAAGAGCCCTTGTGATTTTTTTTAATACTTGCATAATAGAATGTTATGTAATAAATTAAAAACACACAGAAATGCAAAGGTATTCCATAATGTCAAATGAAGGCTCATGTACTGTATTCTAAAGGACTGTCTTAAAATGATGCATGAAATTTAACACTATATCACTTGTGTGCAATATAATGTTAATATTTTGTAGGTAATATGTTTTCAAGAATTTACTTGAAGTGACATATTTGAAATGTGACCTTTGCATTGAACACGGTCAATGCAGTGGGCAGCAGTGCTGTGCACAGGGGGCATTGGCTCAGATGCTACCTGCTGAAACTAGAATCGAACCAGCAACCTTCTGATTACCTTCTGATGCCTTACTACTAACCAGAAGGCCACAGCTGCCATAATTTAATGTTATAATTTAGTGTTATTAGTTTTGTAAACTTAACAGTGCCTTCTGACCTTTACATAAATGTTGTTAGATTTTCCTTCCATCGTTGTTAGAGTGTTGGATTTCAAGCTTACATTTACCCATTTGGCAGATGCTTTGAAGCAGTGCATTCAAGGTATACAATTTATCAGTACGTGTGTTACCTGGAAATCAAACCCACAACCTTTCGCTGCTAATGCAGTGCTCTACCAACTGAGCTACATGAACACCTACACTGTAAAAAAAAAAAAAAACTTTGCTGCCTTTTTTTTTTTTTTTTTTTAAGTTTAACTTGGATATACAAGTAATTTCAACTTAATATTTTAAATCCTGACTGGTATAATAGGTTAAGATATATTCGAACTATTTCTTAAGTTACCTCAACTTCACACCAGTAAATATTACAAAGAGTAAACTGAAATGACAAATTAATTAAACTTAAAAAGTTAAAGCAGCTTTTTTTTTTACAGTGTACAATTCTTAGACATAAACTAAAACAGCCAATGTTAATTTATCTAACATTTTTACAAAATAAGAAAGATGGCCCTGCTGTAATGTGCAGAGCTGAGCTGTTAGGAAACTCTTTAGTAATTCATGGAAATCTGCAAATTCACGTTTGAAGTAACAAATGGCAACATCTGGCCTGAACGATCAAGCGCCACGACAACAAAAAAACACATCAGCCTGTTTAAACATTATGCATACAAACATAATAATACAGAAATATAACTACAAGCAGCTATTGACCTAGAGAGTCCAGAGAATTGTACTGCACTGTGTTGAGGCAAAGTGAAAAACCTAGGACTAGTTCACAAAAGTAGGTTTATCAAATAATCTAAAATGTTTAAAATATGGTTTGTTTGACAGCAATAGTTCTAGAGGCGAAGTTGTTCAGAATTAGAAGTTCTAACATATGATATAAATATGAATCTGTTTGTCAACCATCACATGATCATTAGCCCAGCCAAAAAAACAAAATAGTGCACCCCTGGTGACCGATTTCTTTTAAAATTACTGACCAATGGGTCATAAGAGTGAAACATGCCCACTGAGTTTTCCGCCTGCATTAACCTGTCTAATAGGTGCTCAAACTTCATTGCGGATGGTGCCATGTTTTTCAAGATTATTGAATGTTCTCACATACAATCATGACAACTTGGACAAAGACACTGCATGCCAATTTTCATTCTCTTGATTCCTGAGGTATAGCTGTATAATCAAAAAGTGGCCCTGCCCACTTTGAACGTTTTGGCATTCCGTTGTGAATGTGAATAAAAATGACAGCTTTTGATAATTATTAAAATTCTGACTCCAGAGAATCTTTCAGCACTTGTTTGGTTCCGATCAGTCAAAAAAACCCAGGACTAGTTCGCAAAAGTAGATTTCGTGAAAAATTCAAGGTGCTCTAAATGGCTGCTAGGGCATGGCTGGACAGTTTCTATGGTAATAATTAAAGACTACTTGCCAGTCTGAGTCAAGAGGCCACCCACTTATCTCTACAATGTTCTGAAGCCTCTCACCTTTTTAAATGGAAGTCAATTGGGTTGTGGCTAGGGTACTGTAAATGGTTGCTAGGGCGTGGCTATGAAGTTGAAATTTTACCATTGTTGCTGCTTACTAAGTCGAGCGATATGAGCCCACACCCCGAGTCTTTAAGACATTCTGATGTGAAGACATCACAAAGATCTGCCCAATGTTACGTCTATGGGTTTTTTATCAATGGAAGTCAATGGGGTGGTTGCTAGGGTACTGTTGTTGGGGCGCGGCTATGAATTTGAAATGTCACTGTGTTGTTGCTTACTAAGCTGAGCGATATGAGCCCACCCCCAGGTCTCTATGCCTCAATAAGCCGGACAATTCAACACCTCATTCATGGGTCTATGACAAACCTTGTGGGAGGAGTTACGTACCAAAGGTTTTTTTTAGTTTTCCACTTTATACCACCATCTAGTGGTCAATCACTGCAATTGTTTTCATGTGACTGTAGATCTGTCTCCTACATACATGTACCAAGTTTGGTGACGATATCTCATTCCCATAGCCCTGTAACCAAAAGTAGCCCCACTTCGAACTTTCTGACATCCCATCGAGAATATGAATAAAAATTTCACATTTTGTTTATAATAATTTACTGACTCCAGAGAATCTTTCAGTACTGGTTTGGTTCCGATCGGTCAAAAAACCTAGGACTAGTTTGCAAAAGAAGGCTCATTGTATAGTACTAGATGGATTTGTCTAGCCAAGGAAGTCACTGTTGACCAACAATGAAGGAGTTATGAGCACTAACGCTTTTTTGATTGCTTTGTGCTTGAACCCCTAATAATAATAATCCTTACAATTACAATAGGGTTTCAGTGCTTCATGCTTGAACCCCTAATAACACTAAGAAAATAGCAGTGAGAAAAACGAGATACAGGGCGGGGTCACAGAGACAGAACTACAACCATACCAACTACAAAAAATGGCAGAGGAGCAGAGAGACATGTATAACAGTAATGATTTTTTACTAATATTCATGATTATTGTACATCATTTCTGTAATTTTTAAGTTTGCCTGGTGTGTCTTTTAGGGTGTACTCGCACTAGACACCATTGTCTTGTACTGAACCCAAGCGTGATCGTCCCCACTCCCCTGCTGACCTGCACTTACACTTTCACTTGAAGTTCCATGCGAGAACACACATCATGCATCATAACGATGCAACTTTGATTTGAAGAAAAGCACTTTATGAACTATAAGCACTTTTTATACCCTGCCTAATAGATCTATCATTTATGCCGCATAGCAATTTTCACTTAATTGTACAGCACATATCATAAGATTATTACGGAAACAGCTCACCTGATGGAGGAAATTGCAGCTTTACTTGCAAACTTCAATTCCTGTTCCTCAGCAAGGTGAGGATCAGACCCATTATAAACCTAAATATGCTCAAATCAATTAAATTAATTAAAAACCAAGTAGTAATAGAATTCAGAGTTTCTAGTGTAAGTACACTCTTAAAAAACCTGAATATACTGATTTATCATGGCCATTTAATTACAACGAACAACTGTGCAGGTAACTAGCAATTTTGTTTCAGCTTTAGATGGTGAAAGATAGATCAGTGTTCTGTAGAGCGGCTGTAAAAGAATTTGTATGTTTTATTGCTTAATGTGGATTTCCCTACAATTATGATCATAATGTTTCAATATGTGTCTCTTAAACAGGCGGATGTCATTTACAAGATGACAATGACAGACAGGTGAGAAATTTCCACATTTTCTTGTACAACATTGGTTGTATTTTTTGGTTTATCGGTTTATATTTTTTGAATCTTTTGTTTTTTACATTATGTTGCAGTTTAATGCTAAAATATTTATATTTACTTAATTGTATATATAATTATATATTTAACTTTTATATATACTTATATAGACACTTTGTAATGAAAACATAAAAACAAGATTTTAGACATGGTTACAAATTTTAAAAAAAAAAATCTGAGAAGTTAATTCATACGTTTGGTCCAAAATGCAGTAGCCAGGGTCCTTACATAAACAAAAAGTATGACTATATTAGTCCGGTTCTGTCAATACTGCATTAGCTCCCTATTAAGCATTGTATAAACTTCAAAATTCTACCTACAAATTACCTAAATGGCCCTGAATGATTTAGCTCCTCAGCAGTTAATGTGAAGGACTGTAATAAGACAGGAGCACGCTCAGGTACTATCTCAAAATTCCAGCAAATTGATAATACCTAGAACTTCAAAACCAAGCATGGGTGGTAGATCTTCTTCATACTTAGTGCCCAAACTCTGGAACATTCTTCCCAGTGTTTTCCGGGAGGAACATTCTGTTAGTTTAAATCTAGATTAAAGACCTATCACTTTAATCTAGCCTATACATAGTCTTACAGTTTAATGACTCAAATCCCTTAAGGGATTGTTAGACTGTATTAATTAGGTAAACCCGAACCGGGGACACGTCACATAAGAACAGATATACAGCCTCTTGACACTTGTGCTAGTTCCGGTTCAGCTAGATGTTGTAATATGTAAAGCTGTTTTGAAATAATGCAGCAGTGTAAAAAAGCACTATATAAATGAATCTGAATTTAAATGAATTGAAAATAAGTGTATGTTTATTTATGGGTTTTTCCTCTCTAGTTTTGCATTTGGTTCTCTAATCTCAGCTGTGGATCCAGTTGCCACTATCGCCATCTTTAACGCTCTGAACGTGGATCCTGTGCTCAACATGCTGGTGTTTGGAGAGAGTATCTTAAACGACGCCGTCTCCATTGTGTTAACAAAGTATGCTTCACTGATTCACTAAACGTTCAACTCTTTTACACAATGTCATTCCTCTTTACCAGTAAACATTTTCATTTAGTGGAAGCTTTTTTTCAAAGAGACTAACAAGAGTGAGGATAACAATAAAGCGATTCATCCTGAGGAGGCAACAATATAAGAAATGTTGTACAAAGTCACAAAGTTGCAACAATTATTAGAGACAATACCTATTTTATCTTTAATAATTGATCTGGACTTCTTAACAGGCCCAAATTCTCATGGACTTAGACTGAGGGAATGTTTAAATGAACCAGCACTTCAACCACCAGCTAAACAGACTTTAATTAGGCTAGAAAGTGGTCATACAGGTCCATTTTAAGAGAGGTTAGTAAAGCAGGATCAGTATGACGGATTTATGTCACACACAGATGTACGTAATGCTATGTACTGTATTTCATCTTTAAAGCACTCACATTGTGTACTTCATCAGCAGACTCCTGTGTGTGTCAGATTTGTTTTGTGTTGTAGTCTGTTGCCAGGCTGCCACTGGCCATGTAGCTTGAAGACATCCTCATCCTGCCTCTTTCTCCCATCTCACTCATTTTCTACTCCCAGAGCTGGTAGCAACAATGGCCACATGAAAGATTTTCTGCCTTCTGTGTGAAAAATGCTTTGGATTCAAGCTCTCAAACTCAGTGAAAAAAATTAGGATGAGAACATAAACCACCTTGGCAGCATGTCATCATTTTGTGCATACATTGCTTTGATCAACATTCGAAAGCACAGAAATCTCTAGAATTCTTACTGAATATCTAAAGGATAAAAAGTCAACCTCATTATCAAGCATTGTCCATTTAATTACTTAATTCAGTCATTAAGGTTATTATATCTTTATATCAGCATGAGTGTTCTTTTCTCATAACATCCACAGCCACAAGATTTGATTAATTTAAGGAAAGGAAACCCAGATACAAGATTGTAATAACAAAAAGAGATGCATAAATTCACCAAACTAACAGAATGTATAGTCGATATCAAAACTTGGATGACTAGCAACTTTCTACTTCTAAAATTCAGAAAAAACAGAAGTTCAAAATCAAAATCTTCTACACGGAATAACCTAGAAACTGTCTTACTCAAGTCTTGATTATCGCAATGCCCTACTTGGTGGCTACCCTGCAGGATTAATACAAAAACTCCAGCTGGTTTAAAATGTTCCAGAGTTCTCATGAGAACTAACAAGTACTAACAAGATTGTTGATTGCTTGCAAAGCCCTGAATGGTTTAGCTCCTCAATTACTGAACAAGCTCCTCTCTTATTACAGTCTTTCACATTCAATGCAATCTAAAAATTCTGGCCAGTTGATAATACCCAGAATTTCAAAATTAAGCACAGGTGGTAGACCCTTTTCATATTTGGCACCCAAACTCTGGAACAGTCTTCCCCAACTCTGGAACATTCAATATCTGCTTACTCAGCTTTTGGTCTACAATCATATGCACAAATGTCTCCTACATCTAATCTTACAGTTTTATTGGTGTTTCATGCCATGAGCACCACATTTTTCATTTAAAAATAATTACACTTTTGAAAACAAAAGCTGAGTGTCAAGGTCATGGGGAACGAACAGCGACAGCAACAACAGAAAAAGTCTATTTATAAAGATTTATATTTAAGTCTATATTTATAAAGACACAACCTCCACTACCGGGGCAAAAATCTAAACTAGACCAGAAAACACGGAGAAACAAACACAATACAAAAACACAGCAAGACAGGACAGGGCTGGAAACGTCAGCGATGTTGAACAGGTAAACCGACAAAAACATGAACGCACCAATGCACGAAAGACATCTGAAAACACAACCGAAATGCATGAAAATGAACCGGCACAAGACAGAAAACACACAGGCATTAAATAGGGCACAGACAAGGACAAACAGGTGCGTGAAACAAGCACTAACGAGACAAGGAAACAATGGGGCGGGGCCAAGACATGCGACCGAAGAGCACATGGTGAATGTAAACAAAACAGAGGCCATGTGCTTCCACAAGGAACAAGGACCCAGAGCATGAGTTCAGATCCTGACTCCAAGAAACAAGAACCATGACTAGGAGGAGGCAGGATCCAAACAACATGCTCTGACACAGAACACAATGGAAGTCAGGATCCTGGCAAGTTAATCTAGAAAGACGCAGAACAGGAAGGACCCTGACACTGAGACATTCTGTTCCATTGCACTCTAAATGCAAAAACAAACCCACCAATCTGATGACAGTAATTTTTCAATCGGGCAAAGGTCATGTAATGTATTCAAGTTACAAGCAATATATATATTGCTTGTAACTATATATATATATATATATATATATATATATATATATATATATATATATTTACAAGCAATATATATATATATATATAGCTAAACCATTCAGGGCTTTGCAAGCAATCAACAATCTTGTTAGTACTTGTTAGTTCTCATGAGAACTCTGGAACATTTTAAACCAGCTGGAGTTTTTGTATTAATCCTGCAGGGTAGCCACCAAGTAGGGCATTGCGATAATCAAGACTTGAGTAAGACAGTTTCTAGGTTATTCCGTGTAGAAGATTTTGATTTTGAACTTCTGTTTTTTCTGAATTTTAGAAGTAAAAAGTTGCTAGTCATCCAAGTTTTGATATCGACTATACATTCTGTTAGTTTGGTGAATTTATGCATCTCTTTTTGTTATTACAATCTTGTATCTGGGTTTCCTTTCCTTAAATTAATCAAATCTTGTGGCTGTGGATGTTATGAGAAAAGAACACTCATGCTGGATCCAGGGAGCAAAAGGAAGAGGCCACAGTGTTGTGTTCTACTCTACCTCAAGCTTGTTTATTCTTTGTTAGCACCTGATATATGTGAAGACAAAACATGGGTGGAATATTCAAGACAGTGATGAGCAATTCATCAAATGTTAACAAATAATAACCCTAATATGGCCATTTGCCTAGTAGGTACTCATCTTACAAGTCATACATATTAATACCTATTCTTTGGAATATTTTGCATATGTGATGACCTTCACATACCTTAGATACCAAGAACTACCAAACACAAAGACATAACAGTAAATAACAGAGGTACAAAGATTGACCCTGAGAGAGGGCCTCAATTGAAAAGCTGTAACTATCAGCCGTAGATAATTAACGCAAGATGTGGGTGAGACACTTTTAATCTAACAGTTGGCCACTTTAAGTCATTTATGACTTCAATTCAATTCAACTTTATTTGTATAGCGCTTTTACAATGTGGCATTGTCTCAAAGCCGCTTTACAGGGAGGAAAATGGAAAAAAACAAGGAAATATATACGATACAAGTAACAATGGTATGTTAATTATCAATCAATTATCAATAATTAAGTATCAAGTCAGATATTTACTATGGAGTATCAAATATCTATTATCCGCAGTCTCCCAGTGAGCACTCCAACAAGGCAACAGTGGCAAGGAACCCAAACTCCAATGATGAATGTGGAGAAAAAACCTTGGGAGAACCCAGGCTCACCGGGAGGGTCATTTCTCCTCTGACGTGTTACAGCTGCAATCAGTACTTTGGTGTAAGGGTTTATAGATTTACAGCATCGCAGTCAGTATTCTGATGTAAAGTTTTATTTGGGTCTGGTGATTTTATATTCAGCCTGATGGCTGACATAATACAATAAGGGATGTTTAGGCGAGGATGCCGACGTTAAATGAGACTGAGAGCAGCTATAACATCAGACTGCTGGTATGGACAGAATCACGTATTTTACTAAAAATATGAGTATAGATTAACAGTTGCATTAATGTAATAGGTGATGGTGGTGGTTGATTTTTCACAGTTCCCATGGTGGTCACCCCCTCCTTAGTCAGGCTGTTGTGAACGTTACCTCGCTCAGAGTCCCTCGGAGGAGAGAGAGAGAGAGAGGGAAACAAAACAGGCTTATATTAGCGTACGGACACACAGAATGTGAAAGCCATATAGTAAAGTGGGTAAAAAGTGTGCTCGGTTCCAGTTAAGACTAGCTGTTGTGGCCTTGGTGTGACAGTAGTTGAATTAGGTGAATGCTCATCTAAAGAGATGGGTCTTTAGTTTAGACTTGAACTCCTCGAGTGTGTCTGAGTCCCGAACATTGCTGGGGAGGAGAAAGATCTGCCGCCTTTAGACGTTTTAGATATTCTTGGAATTATTAGCAGACCACTGTTTTGCGAGCGCAGTGTCCGCAATGGATTGTATTCTGAAAATAATTCACGAATATATGAAGACACTAGACCATGTAGGGCTTTATAAGTAATTAATAGTATTTTAAAATTAATACGATACTTTACAGGTAGATTCATTTCTGATGTCGTTAATACAGTCTGTTAGCTTAGAAAAGCAATGGGTTTTGCCAGGTTCTGAGGAAATGTAAAGCTGAGTATTGTCAGCATAGCAGTGAAAACTGATGTCGTATTTCTTAATAATATCTCCAAGCGGAAGCATATATAATGAGAAAACAATAGGACCAAGAACTGAACCCTGTGGCACACCATATTTGACCTGCGAGTAACAAGACTTTTCCTCGTTAACATAGGCAAAGTGGTAACGGTCAGTTAAATCGGATTTAAATCAGGCTAATGCTTGACCACTAATGCCAACACAGTTTTCCAGTCTATCAAGAATAATTTTATGATCTATGGTATCAAAAGCTGCACTGAGGTCCAGTAATATAAGAAGGGAGCTCGTTTGTAACTCTGAGGCTGTTTTTGTGCTATGGTGGGGCCTAAATCCTGATTGAAATTTGTCATATATGCTATTTTTTGCTAAGAATGTTTGGAGCTGTCCAGACACTACTTTTTCCAGTATTTTCAATTTTGAAATTGGAGATTTGAAATTGGTCTGAAGTTGGTCAGCTCTCCCTGGTCGAGATTTTGCTTCTTAATGATTGGCCTAATAACTGCTGTGTTAAAGGCTGCTGGAACATAGCCTAATTTTAATGAGGAATTTATAATATTGAGCACTGGTTCCAACACAGCAGGAAAAACTTCTTTCAGTAGTTTTGTGGGAGTGGGATCTAATATACAGGTAGATATTTTTAAGAGCTCATCCAGTGAAATGGCAGTAAATGAGTCTAGTAGTACTTGAGGCATGCTGTAGTACACACTGCTATTAGACAGAGGCAAGGCTGGTTGAATAGATTCAATATTTTTTCTGATTTGCTCTATTTTATTTGCAAAGAATTTCATACAATCATTACTCCTGTGCTGTAGTTTAGCATCTCTGTCTGTTGATGCTTTGACTTTGGTCAAATTTGCAACAATATTGAAATGAAATTGTGGATTATTCTGATTTTTTCAGATAGGTAGATTTTGCTGTTTTTAAAGACTTTGTATTTGTGGTCACTCTCTTTCCATGCATCACGCCATATCTCTAAGTTTGTATTCCTCAATCTACGCTCCATTTTTCTAGCTGCCTTTTTAAGAGCTGATAAGTCGTTATTATATCATGGTGCTGGCGTTCTCTCCATCTTCTTTAGTCTAATTGGTGCGACAACTTCTAGGGTACCTGAAAAGCTTTGTTTAAGGTTTCTGTCACAGCATCGAGATCTTCAATGTTGTTTATTACATGATGCATTTGAGACAGATCTGGAAGATTGCTGATAGATAAAACTATCTTTGGTAGTAGATGTGATTGTTCTACTTGGTCTTTGTCGTGGTGTTGGACAAGAGGGCTCATCTAACATTACAGTGTAGAAGACAGGGCAGTGATCTAAAATAGCATCGTTCTGAGGTAATATTTCTATGTTGTTTATATTGAGTCCAAATGACAGGTCCCGACACCTTTTAACTAACGCCAAGTGAGTCCAGGATATCCATAAAAGCTGTATGTAAATGCAACATTTGGGTTATCGATGTGGATGTTAAAGTCACCAACGATTAAGGCCCTATCTGCGGTGACTACCAGTTCTGACAGGAAATCTGCAAATTCTTTAAGAAAGTCTATATGATGGC
Source organism: Chromobotia macracanthus (assembly GCA_036877525.1). NCBI lineage: Eukaryota > Metazoa > Chordata > Actinopteri > Cypriniformes > Botiidae > Chromobotia > Chromobotia macracanthus. Next base: position 14,465,083 of record JAZGTH010000006.1, on the reverse strand, counting down.
CTGGTGGTCTGTAAATGGTAGCCATGACAAAAGGCAATTGTTTGTTGTGACTTTGTATAAGTGACATATTTAACACATGGGACAGTAATCTGCTGTAAATCTCACTACCCCGGTAAGCAGGTAAGGGGCCAGAGCATGTTACATTGTCTGACAAAGTATTTGCAAGTTCACACACCTCTTTAATGTTATCTTTGGTGATCTCCGATTGGCGGAGTATCATGTCGTTTGTGCCAACGTGAATAATAATCTTGGAGAATTTACGTTTATTGGCCAGCACTTTCAATTTTGATGTAATGTCAGATGCTCTGGCTCCTGGTATACATTCAACAATGGTGGCTGGTGCCTCTATTTCCACGTTCCGTAAAATAGAATCACCAATAACCAGGGCGCTTGATACCGGTGTCTCAGCAGGTGCGTTGCTGAGTGGGGAGAACCGGTTAGATTGTTTAACAGGAGCGGGAGAGTGGCACTGCTTTTCGTTATGACTATGCCGCCTGACTGTCACCCAGCTGCCCTGCCACATTGGGCCTGTTGTCGGAACCGAGCCATGATCATAACATGTTATGCTAGGCGCATCCGAATTAGTGTCTGTTAAATTTACACCCTTACTAGTCTCAAGAAGTGTTTGGATGCGTGATTCTAATTCTGCAACCTTCTCTGTCAGCTTTACTACAGCCTTATATTTATCATATGTGTAGCCCTCCTCGCTGACGGAAGAAGCTAAGCTATGCATGTGGCATGAGGTGCAGGTTACGATAACAAGAGGGGGAAAAGTTTTATTACCGTTTAAGGGCTGAGAGACCTCGGAGTCCGGTTGCGGCATGAGTGAGGAAGTCATCGGGTGCCTGCATCGTGCCTGGGCTGGGGTGATGTTCATCACGGCGGACCGGGACTGACGTGAACGGGCCCAGGCAAACTTCTCCAGCACTTCCCGCTCTGCACACACAGAGCCACACACACTGGATAGATCTGCCATTAGAACAGCTTGACAGTAATCCTTTAGTAAAGAGGGGAAATAGGTAGGTACAGACTACTTCTGGAGCTGCTAGGAAATGCTAACGGACTAGTGGGCTGAATGCTATGGTGAGCAAGAAGTTACGTATAGTTTATAGGTTTATGTAGTTTGTATCAGTTAAGTATTTAAGATATAACTAGAGTGGAATATATATAAAATATTACTAGAATGAACGATAAAACAAGAAAAGCTTGGAGGAGCTCCAAAATCAACCACACGCTCATAACAGGAAGTTGTCTGCATGTGTGTCACTTACCTGGTGTCATCACTCACTCTTGGTATACAAAAGGTATGAAATATGCAAAGGCTGTTTTTGTGGTATACAGTACCTGTTACATATGAGCAAGCTACATAAAGTGTATAGCAATAAATAGAATCTATCAAAGACCAAAGCACTTTAGGCCGGGCTAGACAGATTTTTTACCTCTGTTCCTGGAATCCATCCGGAATCTGAGTCACCTTAATCCCCTAGTCGCATATTTGCAACATGATAATTTCTCATGAGCGCACACATAGGTGATTTTAAACCTGTAATAATAAAACCAGTAACAATCATTTTTCAGATTTTACTGATCAGGCTTGAAAAACCAAAGCTCCAGTCTTCCCCATTGGTGACATTCTGAATCCCTTGATCGATCAGATATTCATTTGCATCATTATCTGGAATACAAGTACAACATGTTTCACCAACAATGACACATACTCCTCTGTCATCTGGTCTAGAACCAATCTGTTTTGTAATGCCATTAGTCTTAAACCTCTCATTTCTGCCTTTATTCATTCATTCAGTTTTGTGCTAGTATTCATAAATCGAATCAACTCGTATCTTGTTACCTCCACCTCAATCTATAATCCCAAAACTTTTCCCAACTTGTCCATAGTCTGTGTTCTAGGATTGTTTCTGAGGATAGATAGTTCATTTGTTCTGTCTGCCAAATCCCTTTTCAGTCGTCTATGTATGCTATTATGTCCTTTAACTGTACAGGTCACTCTAGCCACTTTTACCAGTGCACATCTACCTGACCATCCATTAGGGAGGGTCGTATACACTTTATGTCCACAAACCCACATCCATTCAGCTATGTTCGAATACCATTATTTAGTGGCATCAGGGGATGTGAATAATTGGTAGGGGTGCAATAATCTCTACATCTGTATCTATAAGATTCCTTACTAATCGCCCAGAGTGGTTGCACTGGAACACTGTTAACACAAAGATTTATACTAGTGTTATACTGAGGGTCTGTTAGACAATTAACATAGCACCTTTGCTGGGTAGAGCTCTTCCAAAGTCGTTCACATAGGGACAAGTCTAATTTCCCTACATTCCTTTTGCCTGTCCTCTCTACACACCACAACACTTCTGGTATAGCAGCTGCCGTCCCTATACTTGCAGACACTGTCCGTACCACTCCGTGGACTATTGTTGTTTTGACTCTAGTCAATACATCTAAACAGGATATCTTCATTGTTGTCTTTGGGCTGCTCACTATGTCTGTAGCAGCTACCATTGCACACTCGATTATGTTTGTTGGTGTGCGTTCAACCTGTAATCTTCTACTATCTGAACTATGTGGCATCAAAGTGCATACATAACAATCACCTGTTCCATTACTCATTTTTGCGGTGTAGTTAGCCAATTTCCACCACATATTTGTTGCATACGAATGTGGTGGATCAGGATGATCCAGCCAGGAATCATCCTCAGTCACCAATTCTATAGCTTGTGTTGTAGCCAATATGGATATCAGACATATAAGTATAGGTTTCATTTTGACAATTTAGTCCCAGACATATATAAGAGGAACCTTCACAAGCACAGAGGTAACTACAATTGTATCCCCAATAGAACTTACAGGTGACTATCTCTATCTTCAGCTGACAGGTGACCCCCACATCCACTAATAGGGTTGCAGTTCTTCTGTCAGCACACGCCTCTGTATTTATGCTCTAGCACACACCCTGGGCAGGCTTCTTAGGCCTTAAAAGTCAAGTCACACAAACCAAGTTACACAAACACAGAACAACACAGAAATGCAAGGCTATATAATTTATACATAAAGGGCACAAGTGCAAACATGCAGATAGCACAAGACAGTACAATGACTTCTGGGGCAGACAATGGATGTAGTATGTCCCAGTGCAGCGCCGACCAGCACACAGTTCTGAGTGATCCTGGTGAAATAAAGATATGTGTTAACATAAGTGTTAAAAACAACTATGTACAGTTTAAGTATTTTGTAGTCAGAAGTATTTAGCAGCAGCAAATAGTGTTTAACGTGCCAAAAGATTGCAAGGTGTAGGATAAAATGGCAGTGATGCAGCTGCACAGGATGCTCTCGATAGTCCCTCTGTAGAACGTGGTGAGGATGGGGGGTGGGAGATGTGCTTTCCTCAGTCTTCTCAGAAAGTGCAGGCGCTGCTGGGCTTTCTTAGTTATGTGACTGGTGTTAAGTTCTCCGCCAGGTGAACATCAAGAAACTTGGTGCTCTTGACGATCTCCATGGAGGAGCCACCGATGTTTAGCGAAGAGTGGTCATTCTGTGCTCTTCTGAAGTCAACAACCATCTCTTTAGTTTTGTCCACGTTCAGAGACAGGTTGTTGGCTCTGTACCAGTTCGTTAGCCACTGCACTTCCTCTCTGTATGCTAACTCGTCGTTCTTGCTGATGAGACCCACCACTGTTGTGTCATCGGCGAACTTGATGATGTGATTCAAGCTGTGCATTGCTACACGGTCGTGAGTCAGCAGAGGGAACAGCAATGGACTGAGCACACAGCCCTGTGGGGCCCCAGTGCTCAGTGTGGTGCTGGAGGTGCTGTTCCCAATCCGGACTGATTGGGGTCTCCCAGTCAGGATGTCCAGGATCCAATTACAGAGGGAGGTATTCAAGCCCAGAAGGTTCAGTTTTCCAATTAGGTGCTGAGTGATGATTGTGTTGAATACTGAACTGAAGTCTGTGAACAGCATTCGAACATATGTGTTCCTATTGTTCAGGTGGGTGAGGGCCAGATGGGTGGTAGTGATGGCGTCATCTGTTGAGCGGTTGGGGCCATAGGAGAATTGCAGGGGGTCCAGTGAGGGGGGCAGCAGGGTCTTGATGTACCTTAAGACGAGCCTCTCAAAGCACTTCATGGTGATGGGTGATGATTGGGGAGCACTCCGGTTCTTGTCACTGCAAGCACCGTTGCTGGTCCTAGATACTTTGGTTCACCCATATTTGCAAACTTCAGGCTCCGATGTTTGCAAATAGGCTGCTGGCCTGGAACAAAAGTATGTATAGGGCTATCTGTTGGAATAGGGAGAGAAAGAGAGACATCAGCACATACAGAATTCAGTTTGTCAATTAGGGAGGTCACATAGTCCTCCAGAATCACCTCCATGTCACCTAAGAAAGACACGCCTGCGCAGCCTTTGACCCAGGGGCTTGGGAAAGGCCTACCCATCAACACTTCAAATGGTGAGTATTTCATTGCTCAGGATGGGGTCATTCTTAATTCTGCCAATACGGCTGGTAACACGTCCGGCCACTTCCTGCCTGTGTCTAAGCAAGCTTTTGTGCCTTTATCGTTTATGGTGTGATTCGTTCTCTCAACCACCCCAGATGACTGTGGGTGATAGGGAATGTTGTAGTGCCAGTCTATAGCTAGGGCTTTTGCCAGATACTTGGTCACATTGGATGTAAACGGCATGCCATTATTGCTTTCGATCACTGTTGGTATGCCAAAACGAGGAATCACTTCTTTGGTCAATATTTTGGCCACAGTTTTTGCATTTTCCTTTGCACATGCAAAAATCTCTGGCCACTTTGAAAACCTGTCTGCAATGTTCAACATGTATTTCAGATTTCCTACTGCAGGCATGTGAGTGAAATCTATCTGTAAATGTTGAAAAGGTGCCTCTGGAAAAGGTAAAGCATCGTGGTATGCCTTTTTGTGTGGGTTGGTTTTTGCACATATCATGCAAGAGTCAGTGATCAATCGCACCACCTTTGATATGTCAGGTATATAATAGAGACGATTAATCACTTTGTCACTATGTCTTTGTCACTTTGTTCACACTGTTGTGTGGTATACCATAATAATTCCTTATTAAAACAACAAGAGACGCTTTTGGCAAGGCAATTCTGCCATCTTTGTCCCTTAACAGACCACTAGCATCCGGAGTACACTCATTTTCTGCCTAATACTTCAAATCTCCCTCTGTTGGCTGACTCTGCAGTATGTTTAGATCTATGTCTGGCATACAGGAAATATGTGTGAGCATCATTACCTCTGTTTCCTGCATCTTTTGATATGGAGAAAACTCTCTGCATTCCGCGGCCCACTTTGCCACTTCATCTGCTTTTCTGTTACCAACAGCCTCTAAACTATCCCCTTGTGCATGCCCTTTTACTTTAACCACCGCAAGTTCTGATGGAAGCATCACAGCATCAAGTAAATCTCCTACTAAATTTGCATGTGATATTGATTGCTTTCAAATGTAAGAAAGTTCTGTCTGGCCCATGTCTTGGCAAAATCTGGTACTACACCATATGCATATTTGCTATCTGTGTAGATTGTGGCCCTTCTACCTTTTGTGAGCTGACAGGCTCTTGTAAACACAATTAGTTCTGCTGCTTGGGCCGAATTGTGTTTCAATTTATATGCCTCCACTCTCTCCCCCTGTTGAGTGAGTATAGCATAACTACATAGGTAAATTCCATCAGACGGCTTATAGCAGGAACCATCTATATACAGGTGCTCCCCCCCATCCAGGGGCGTATCTTTAAAATCGACCCTACAGTCATGTGGTGGTGTATCTGTTACCAATGTAGAAATGCCATAGAGAGACTGAATAGCAGGACTTACAACGGTACTCTGTTTAATTGTCAAATTTTCAGTGGCCAAGAGGGTAGCCTCATAGCCAGAATGTCTTTGAGCTGTCATATGTTGTGTCTTTAAATTGTGTAAGATTGCACCAAGCTGGTGTTGTAGTATGAAGAGTCAAAGGATGTGACAGGACAATTTTTTCTGCCATATTCACCATCTCTGCTGCGGCATCCACGGATCTTAAACATGCTGGCAAGTGTGATTATGCGGTATGGCGTTCAAGATGGTTGGAACATCAGGTTAGACTGGAGCTAAGCGAGTAATTAGAGAATTAATAGCCCTTAGGTCTTGTATAAGGCGCAAATTACCACCGCCAGCCTTTTTAACTGGATTAATTGGTGTGTTGTATGGAGAGTGGGTGGGGACTATAACACCTTGTTCAAGAAAATTGTCAATAATTGGCTGTATCCCTTCCACCTTTTCTGATGAAAAGTCAGATAAATATGATTTAAACCAGCCAGTGCAGTGCCATTTATGCCAACATAATTTTCAAGCCTATTTAAAAGATGTGATCAGTGGTTTCAAAGGCTGCACAAAGGTTGAGTAGCATTAAAAGAGAGATGCAGCCATGATCAGCCGATGAGAGCAAATCATTTGTCACTTTGATGACAGCAGTCTCTGTACTGATATGGTTTGAATCCTGACTGGACATTTTTGCAGATACCATTTCATTCCAGTAATGAACATATCTGTGAAGACACCACCTTTTCCAGTATTTTTAAAATGAAAGGTAAATTTGTCAAGTTGCTTTTTGTTTTAATAAGGGCTCTGATAACAGCCAGTTTGTAAGGTTTGGGACATAACCCAATGCTAATGAATTAATACTATATAGAGAATATATAATTTCAGGAAGCATCTCTTTCAACAGCCTGGTAGGTATAGGATCTAGCTTACATTTTTTTGTATTAGATGATTTAATTATTTTTGACAGTTCATTCCTAGTTGTTCCTTGGGCAAATTATGATGCACCATCTGATGTAATTGTGTTGCAGGCATTTGCATGTTTAAGATTTTTTTCTGGCAGTATCTATTTTTTATGAAAGAAACTCATAAAATCACTACTATGATATTGATAACTGTCAGAAGCAGTTGACGCTTTATTTTTGGTTGATGTAGCCACTGTATCAAATAAATATCTAGGGTTGTGTTTATTTTCTTGTAAAAGATTTGAAAAGTAGGCAGATCTGGAGCTTTTTAAGGCCGTTCTGTAATTTGAAACACTCCTTTCATGCTGTACGTAATACCTCAAGTTTTGTCGTCTTTTCATCTTCTCCATTGTCTGGGCTTCTGGTATTCTTTCCTCATTCTGAGTATGTAATGTGGTTGTGTTTCCTGTGTCCTGTGGCTGTGTGTAGTCTGGCTGTATTAGCTGTGTACTGTGGCTGAAGATTGAAGATGGTGGGGGGCATTGCAGAGGTTAGGCCCTTCCTTATTTTTTTTCTTTTGCTGATCGCATGCCTGGTTTGAGAAACATGACAAAGAGGTCAAGGTGTTCCCCAGATCTTAAACCCATTGAGCATCTATGGGATGTGCTGGACAAAAAAATCTCATTCATGGAGCCAACATAGCACAATCTGCTGGATTTAAAGGAATAGTGCACCCAAAAATGACAATCCATAATCTATAATTTACCATCCTAGGTGTATATGATTTTACAAAGCTGGGAAGAAGAGCAATTGTTGAACAGCGCCACAGTTTTGAAGCTCCAAAAAGCATACACATCCATCATTAGATCTCTCTTTTCATCATCAGAGCTGTGTTGGCAGCATGAGGGGAGTCTTACATGATATGAGGCACATGGATATTTGATGTTGCGAATTCTACAGAGTTCAGTAGTGTCATTTGATGGTCTTTCAACCTCCAACCACAATTCTTCATTACAATTTCACAATTGCCTGAATGCATGTTCCTTCTGCAAAAACTAATTCCAAAGTCATAATCATTTTAGCAATTTAATCACTGTGTAAAAACTAAAACACATTTTTAACTGGACTGTTCTGGTCTACAATACAAATTCTGAATATTTGCAGAGATTGTGGACCTATGATGGATTGCTTGTATCACTGCAAGTAAACAAATGCATCAGAGGGGATTTTAAATACAGAGCGATCTTAAGTCTGTAAAATGCGACTTTATTGCCCCCTGCTGACCAGCATCTGCTAAAATTCAAGCAAGCAAGATTGATGCAGATGTAAAGCAAATAAATATTCAGGTAATAATAAAAATAACCAAAAAAATAAACAATTTGGTAATCAGTAATAATTTAACCAGATAGCTTTCTGTCAATAATAATAATTTGTCAATATAAAAGCAAAACTGAGATATTTTATTTCTTTAATATGTTATTGGTGCTCCTTTCTCCAAAAAAACAAAAATAAAATTCCGAAAAAATACATAAATAAAAAATAATTATATAAATATAAAATGTAATATAATTCATAAATCTTTAAGCAATTTGCTCTGCCTCTGAAATTATTTTTCCACATAAGCTATTGGATAAGGTTAACCAGTGAAAAGCTGTTTAGGTAAACTCAGATAGAGGTGTAGAACAACCACTTTTTACACCTCTGGCAATATGCTGTTTTACTCAGAAATGCATCCGATATAACAAACAGGGTTTCATGTGCATAGTATTCTATGTTGTAACAGTGGTTCTGAATTTGTACATTTTGGCAAATTTCTATTCTAGCGACTAAACCTTTAGTCAGCAGACAGTGTGCACTGGTTTATGTCCTGTGTATGTTGTTGATCTTTCAGTACAGCTGAGGGGCTGGCAGACTCTGAGGTGTCCACTGGCTGGGAAACCTTTCTCCATGCTCTCGGCTACTTCCTGAAGATGTTCTTCGGTTCAGCCGCTTTGGGCACACTCACTGGACTCATCTCTGCTATTGTATCCTTCTGCCTGATGTTTAAGTCATTTTGTATGTATATTTTTTGTCCATTAAGGAGACCAATAGATAATGAGAAGTCAAGTATTTAGCTTACTTATAGTGTAAGGCTATAATATATAACAACAAGGCAATATATAACATGTTGGACACCTGTTTACTGGTTGGGTAAGCTTTTAATTTTTTTACATTAAAAATGAAGAACTGCACAAGTGAATGACCTTAACTGAACTATGATTATTAAAAAAACTAAAAAGGCAAACAAAAGCTCAATCTAATACGTTATATGTGAACTAGCATATATGTGAACTGTAAGTTAATGTAATGTTTATAGAAGTTTATATAAATGCTGTTCATTTTAAGAGCCCTGTTTAAAATCACATTTTAAAGCCATGTAAAGTTAGTTTTCTGAGTAAGTGTTTGTAGGTGCTGAAATACTTTGACCTGAGGAAGACACCATCACTGGAGTTTGGAATGATGATTGTATTCGCCTATCTACCATACGGCCTTGCTGAGGGTATCAAATTCTCTGGTGAGTCTGAAACACTCCATACAACCAATGGAAGTTGTTTTTTTCTTTCAGTGTAAAAGTTTGTTTATATAGAGCTTTTCACAGTGTTGCATTGTAACAAAGCTGCTTTACATAAAAAGAAAAACACTAAAACAGAAAAATTATGAAATATATAGATTGCATCTAGAAAAGAATACATGGTGTTATATATGTGACCAAACATGCAAAAATTTAAATAAATAGATGTATAAATATATAAATAATTACATGTAATAATATAAAAATAAAGATATAAATGACTCGATAAAACAAATACAATTCATTTTTAACTATTTTTAATCATAACTTTTTTATTATTTTCTTTATTATTTTTTGCCATTACTTTTTATTTTTGTTCCTTTTACCTTTTATTCTAATATAATTTTATTTTTTATTTCCTTCACATTTATTTAATCGTTAATTTATTTTTGTATTTATTTATTAACGTATGCATTTATTTCCAAATTTATTTATTTTTACATTAATATATTATACATTAATTATTTACTTTTCTGTGTGCAATATGGAAATAAGAGAGGCGGTCTTTGCGTAGTTTTGGTACCTCATTGGTTGAGAGCTCATGTACAGAAGCGTCAGGTCAACTATTCGATAGACATCAATGTTTTGAATTTTTTTTTAAATAAAAAAAAAAGCTGTGGTGAAGAAGAAGGGATCTGAGCTACAGCTGGAGACCACAGTATCATTGAGAATTGGGTGTGGCTTCTTTTAACTTTGGCAAGTAAGCAACTACCTAGCAACCACCTTACAGCTACACGAAATACTCTAGCAACACCATAGCATTGTCCTGGCAACACTCTTTGCATTGTGGCAGGAAATTTTGCTGGGGAACATAACTCTCACATTTGCCTCAGACAATGCAAAAATATGTGTTTATATATTGTGCCTGTCAGTGATTTGACTGTCTATGCAGGCTTGATATGTTTTTCTTTGTAGCATTAGATTGTAATAATCTGACTTGTGAAATTGGGTTTGTCTGCAGGTATCATGGCCATACTGTTCTCTGGTATCGTCATGTCTCACTACACTCATCATAATTTATCTCCAGTCACTCAGATCCTGATGCAGCAGACACTTCGGACTGTAGCTTTCATGTGCGGTCAGTTCCCCACAAAGCATTCACCAACTGCTGCTTTCTACATGTTTTCCTGTCAACTTCAGCTAGGAATCTGACTCTTCTCTTTTGTATTCCACAGAAACGTGTGTGTTTGCCTTCCTGGGTCTGTCTATCTTCAGTTTTCCTCATAAGTTTGAGTTGTCATTTGTCATCTGGTGTATAGTAAGTGAACCCACTGCCCTGACTTCTCTTCAGGATTCAATAAAACATGCATGTTTTCTGAAGGATTCAGTCATAGCTGTGGTTTAGTACAACAGCATGATTGTGACTTTAAAACAATTGTATTGCTTTAAAACACAGTCCTGTGAGGAAGTTAAAATAGAGTGAATGAACTTAAAATGTTTACCACCAAAACAAAGTAGTTCCAAATAATGCCAGAAGAGCTTTGCATGTTGTCAAGCAACACACAGACTGGAACAGAGTTTGTGATTGAGGTTTGAAAACATTCTGTCTGGTGCGAGAAACCTGCTCTGAGCAACTTTGGAGTGAAAAAAACATGTTTCAAGAAACCTTTTTCTTATGTCATTAACACACAGCTGCACCACTCACATACTCTGGTCTGGAACACACATTGATTGCATGTACACATGGCATGACCTTACGACCTGTATCTGGATGTTGTCCACATATACATTGAAAAGACAAGTAAACGTGTTTGTGGTGGTAATATTATTCCATGTGTGTCTTGGTACAGAAGTAGTTTGAGTTGTGATCAATCTCAGTGTAAATGCAATCCAGCCATCGTATCTGCATTCACAGGTCACACAAAACCCTACCTTGATATTTCTCAATTATTGCACGTAGCTGCATATTTTTGTGAGGCAATCAAGGGTGGATTTGAACACATATATAGTAGAAGGTTTAAATCTGCACCTGAAACCTGCACAGCCATTCATTGTTTGTAAAGGACTACAATAACCAATGATTTCAGAGCCATATCTATGTCTATTTTTACGGTTTCTTTTGCGACATCTATAAAATGTATAAATCTATAAAAAAATCTCATTTTATAAGACTTGAAATGCATAGTCCTGAAAAACTCCAGCACTTGTATTACAGACCTAATCTAAATACTGTTCAATCCAGTCTCTTTGATTGTATAATGGTGATCACATGTTAATGCCAATTGTAAACTCAGCCATAGATGTTCTTAGATGTAAATATCAGCTTTCTTGTACAGTGACAGTGCCAAAACACACTTTGTAATTAAGACAAAGTAGTGAGATATTATGCCTTAAAAATTACATATTTACATCTTGTATTATGAAATTATATAGTTAGATTGATGTATTTTGTGATTTAACTCTACCGCTTCCTGTTGTTTTAAAAGATAAAACTCCATAATGCCATTTCTCCTCTGACGAGTTACAGCTGCAATCAGTACTTTGGTGTAAGGATTTATAGATTTACAGCATCACAATCAGTATTCTGATGTAGGTTTTATAGGTTTGCAGCGTCGCAATCAGTGCTGTTATGATTTAAGTATTGGATTACAGTAATAACTAGTTTTAATATTTAACTAGTTTTTTTATATTTAGGTTTATGTTAGCCTGATGGCAGACATAATACAATAAGGGATGTTTAGGCGAGGATGCCGACGTTAAGATGAGATTGAGAGCAGCTATAACATCAGACTGCTGGTATAGACAGAATAAGGTACTTTACTAAGAATATGAATAAAGATCAACAGTAGCATTAGTGTAATAGGTGATGGTGCCCCCCCCCCCACAGTTCCCCAGATTCATTAGTCCACATCATACTGTGAGCACAGTTGTGTTGGGACATGAAAAGTAAAGTTGTAAGTGAAATTAAGGGACCAGAACTATTTAATGTAGAATTTTTAAAGTAATTTATATTTAATAAGGTTACCAATTTGTTAGTTAAAATAACCAATGCAAAGTGAATGCCGTTTTAAATGATCTGTCAGGATGTGTATGGGTTCTCATGATGTGTATTTTTATCACAGGTTCTTGTTCTTGTTGGTCGGGCTGTAAATATCTTCCCCCTCTCCTTCCTGCTCAACTTCTTCAGAGATCACAAAATCACTCCCAAAATGATGTTCATCATGTGGTTTAGTGGTAACAAGACCTTATTATTAATATCTTTCCACATTTTTTAAGAATAGTAAACCCATTAAAATCATCAGATAACACAAAGGTAGTTATGTGAATTATATTTCAAATTCCAAATCAAACCATGTTACATTTTAGCATATTTAATGTAGCCACACATTGCCTAGAATTTGCAAAAATGTTCTCTTGGCATAGAGAACATTTAGTTCTCTCAACATCTAGTCTCTTGAGGCATCACCCTGTGATGATTTTAAATGGTAATGGAGTCCCCATCTATGCTGGGTTCTTATTGGCTGCTTCATTATTTTATCCAAATCATTCATTTTTAGAAACAATAAATAAAATTGTAATTTTTAAAAACAAAAATTATGTTGGCACAATTATGTTTTTGTCTACACTACTAATTTTAAACATTTAAGCAAACGATGAAAAGATTTTAAGATCATAAGAAACATTTCAGGCTAGTAATCCTAAACCTTTGACCGGTAGTGTACATATATTAGAACGTTTTATTTTCCTACAATATAAACTGTAACTGATGTCAACACCCCACTTGTCTGTATGTGTCTCTCAGGTTTGCGGGGTGCAATCCCCTATGCCCTGAGTCTTCATCTTGGTCTGGAGCCCATAGAGAAACGTCAGCTGATTGGGACAACCACTATAGTCATCGTACTCTTCACCATTCTGCTGCTAGGGGGCGGGACCATGCCCCTTATTCGTATCATGGACATCGAAGAGAGCCAAGCACGACGCAAGAACAAGAAGGACATTAACCTGAGCAAAACTGAGAAGATGGTGCGCAAATCTGTACTGTTTCTTTTTAATTGAGGAATGAGAAAACATTCTGTTGCTAATGCAAAAAAGAAAAACGATACCCAGCAGTTGAATTTTGAGAACATTGGAGAGAATAAACTTATTCAGTGTATTTTGGAATCATTTTTAGAAAGTTTTTGACAACTTATTGCACAGATTTATCTAGTGTTATCAAATTTTAAATAGCAATAAAATGCATTGTGTGGTTAACTCATGTCTGGATATAGTGGAGGGAAGATGCTGGCTGATGTCTGATAGTCCTTAAAAGTAAAATATCAGCCTTGTGTATGTACAAGCTGCCTGTAATACAGCAATTCAACTTAGTTACTTACATATAGTTTAATCCCAGCTAGAATGTTCAAAAGGCAACTGGTACATGTGAACAGTAGATTTGGGGAGAGAGTTCATGTGTCCCTTGCTCATTCTCTTGCAGGGTAACGCCATTGAGTCGGAGCATTTGTCTGAGCTGACAGAGGAGGAGTATGAGGCTCAGATTTTTCATCGCCAAGATCTGAAGGGCTTTCTGTGGTTAGATGCCAAATATCTGAACCCTTTCTTCACCCGTAGACTCACACAAGAGGTGAGACTGACATTTAGAACAGATCAGTTCAGCTCCACTGTTGATTGTATGTGGAGCGTCTTGAGTTTACATGCATGCATTTTTTTAATATTAATGGTGTCTGAGTAGGCATCACTAGTACGGTTTCTTATTCTTACTCTTGATCTATTGCTTTTCTGAGAGATTAGACTTGTTTTTGCTTGGCAAACAATACAATGAACAAAATCATAATGACTTAGACTCAGTTCAGGAAGCAGACACCTCCACAAAATACCCCGGCAATTACCCTGAACACCCTAGCATAACCGCATAACTCACATCAGTCATATCAGGGCACCAGAGTATCAGATACTTGGGCACCATTAAGCAGTTTTGCTTGGCCAAGCACCACTCACGTTTTCTTCATAAAATATGAAAATGTTTCCATTACAGTTAGTCATTATTTGGGATGCGGACATGAAAATCTTATCAGTATTTTCTTTCTCCTAAAGGACCTGCTGCATGGTCGAATACAAATGAAGACTCTCACTAATAAATGGTACGAAGAAGTCCGTCAGGGTCCATCAGGCTCTGAGGATGAGGAGGATGAATCAGAACTGCTCTAAGACACTTAAAGAAGTTGTAACTTGCAAATGAACCTGTATGTGTTGTTCTCTTAACATGTGGCACCAAATGTATGGGCATTCTGCAGAGTGATGTGGCATCTCTCTTTCTCTCCCACAAAGCTCAAAGACTGGAGCATTCTGTTAGAGCGGCTACATGAGGAGGATAAGAGGGATTTATTTGGGGAAAAAATGCCTGTGAGTGACACAGATAACAAGGGGGAAAAAAGCAAAAAATAAACAGCAATATTTTACATCTTTTATGTAATTTTTTAAAGGTTGAAACGTGTATTTGTTGTTGTAAAGGGAATTAATGTTTGTGTTTGACATTGATTTAACAAACACAACCTTTTATCTTTTGAGATATTTATTTGTTGTGTTGTCTTTAGAAATGGAAGTTTATGAAGTCTTTTATAATGTACTTTGTACTGAGTTTATAAACACAATAAGATGTGATTTGAAAGAGTGTTTTTTTGCATAAAAACAGGTTAAAAGCTTTGTAGCCGGATAGTGAACAACAACCATGCAGGTGTACGCCAACAATATTTGTGACTATTATATACAAATGTGAAGAACAAAAAAAGTGAAATAATGATGAAAGTGTTAATAATGATGATAAATATAATAATAAAGAAAAGGTGTAATTATTTACAATATATACGACAGGACGAAACAAAACATAAAACCAGGGAAAGGAACAAGAGTGGTGCTAAGCAATGAAAAGAACAAAACAGATCAAAACTAACTAGTTTTAGCCCTCTAAACTAACCAGCCAGAATAAAAAAAGGTCTTCAGCACTCGATCTAAATTACACTAACTAGCCAAATACAAACATATAAGAAATGACACACACTCCTAAGAAAGTGTAATAATACAGAATTAATACCTATGTGTGCACAGTTGCACAATGTCCTTACCTGTCCGCTTTTTCACGACATACAGGGAAACACCAATAATATTACAAGAACAAAGGAGACAAGGGGATAATGATATGAAAAAGATGGATCGTCACAAAACAGGAGATAACATAGACAACATATGGACACTATCAAAAGGGCTTGGGTTAAACAATACAACAATGGCAATAAACACAGTAGCAAGTCAAGGCTGATTACCGCCGCTCTCTCATCCTTTTAAAACTAACAGCGGTCTGTGATTGGCAATGACTGAACATGATGTACTGTCGCTTAAGTACCAGGGAAATGACACCTCATCAGACCAATAGGACAACAGGATGAACCTACGAACAGCCACAGCCATGAAAGAAAAGAGGGAAGAGAGAAAAAAAGAAAAATTACAGCTGCGAGCAATGATGATGGGCCAAGAAAATGATACTAAGCTGTCACGTATTTATTTCTGAAAAGAACTGAGGACTATTTTAAAGTCTGTTCTGTTAGTCTTTTGTAAGTGACACACTTCCTGCTGCCAGTTGGTTGGGCTATAACTGTGACTCACAATAGCCACCTCTATGTCATCAGTCCCTAGGTCCAAACATACAACAAAATCATTCAATTCATACAGCAGATATGAGGCACTTCCTGTTTCCGTTTATTGCCATTAATTTATTGCCTCACCATGGTAACTGTTTGAGATATCAAAAATCCCATGTGCAAGCCTTTGCCCGGCCCTAATGGCTGATGACTCTGATGTGTGAGCCAAGTTACAGGTTAATGAGCACATTAGGGGACCTGAAAACCTTGAAACAAAAGAATAAAAAATAAATAAATCGCAACCTGGTGCTTCTCAGAAAACGATGCATAGTTGTCCCCTGAATTTAACTCTGAAAATAATTTAAGGGGCTATTTTAAATGAAAATAAATGAGGACTATTTTAAAGTCTGATTTAATAAGGCTGTGGTAAGTGACACTTCCTGATGCTATAGTTGGTGATGCTATAACCAAATGGGATTTGGTTCACTGCCCAAAAAGGCCATAGTCTTTATATCACGCTTACTATTTATTTAACATACATTTTTAATGTTTCTTTATGCATAAGTATATTTTCAGTTTTATTTATATCACACTTTTTACAATGTTTTATTGTTATGTTGTATTGATTCAGAGCAGCTGTACATATAATGACAAATAAAACACAGAAAACAGAAAAATAATGAAACATACAACACAGAAAACAGAATACATTGTATTATTGCATATTTACATTATAAAATGTATATTAATAAAAAAAGAATTTTTAAAAAAAGGATACTTAGAATGTAGTTGGATTATGAATCTAAAGTTGACTGAACTGATGATAACTACAACACATTTGGACCATTTGAATAAATGGATGTGCATCAGAAATACCTGTCATTGTGTGTTGAAGGCTTGTACCTCTCTGTGGTCTATGAGAAGGTAATGTATTGAGACTGCCTACTGAAACGTTTCAACAATTAACATTCAGCTTACATGTCGATTGCACTTAGAAAGAAGCATAATGTTACTTATTGCAGCTATAACATCACACTGCTGTGACTAGTCAGGCAACTATAATGTAGAATCTAACTGAGCTGGAGGTAGGAAGTTCCCATTGATTATCCAATTTACGGATGTAATCTTAATAAATTGTTATAAGGGTGGTCATCTAGCTAACCCGGAAATGGGACTAGTGTCAGGTAGGTGTGTGTCTGTCTCAGGGGTTGTCCCATCTTGTCTCCCCACCACATAACATGGATAAAGTCCGGATCACACTGACTGCAGGACCTTGGGGAAATGAAAGACAGACAGACTTAGTGTAGAGTCAGTACATCTTTTCTTATGGAAAATGTCCCATGTTCCAGGCTAAATTAAAGAGATGGCATGGTGTATCTGTCTATGTCACTTTAAATTTATCAATATCCTGGACAACACTAGGAAGACTGTTCCAGAGTTTGGGTGCCAAGTATGAAAAAAGATCTACCATTTGCACTTGATTTGGAAATTCCAGGTATTATCAACTAGTTGGAATTTTGAGATTGCAGTGAACATGGACTGTAATGAAAAAGGAGCTCGCTCAGGTACTGAGGAGCTAAACCATAAAGGGCTTTGTAGGTAATCAGCAGAATTTTTAATTTTATATGATGCTTGATAGTCGGCCAGTGCAGTGTTGACAGAACCAGACTAATATGATCATACTTGTTTGTTCTCGAACTCTGGCTGCATGCTGCATTTACAAAAACAGTTTTTGTACTAAACTTGCAGGGCAGCCATCCAGTAAGGCATTGCAATAATCAAGTTATTAACTTTTTAGTGTTTGACATAGAAGGCATGTATCATAGTTTTGGTGTATTTTTAAAATGAAAAATGCAGTTTTACAAATATTGGAAATGTGGACACCCATATTCCTAGCTGATGAAGCAGACTTTATAGAACATTCATCAAGAGAAATACAGTATGCTGGACTGTTCGGTGTGTAAGATTTTGGTCCAATAATTAAAACTTCTGTTTTGTCTGAATTTAGTAGTAGAAAGTTGCTAGTCATCCAAGTTTTGATGTCAACTATACATTCTGTTAGTTTGGTGATTTTATGCATTTCGTTGTCCCTAGAAGAAATGTATAGCCTATCATCAGCATAACTACCTCCTTGTCTCTTAATAAATGTTCCCAGAGGTAGCATATACTGGGTGAAAAGCAGAGACCCAAGCACTGAGCCCTGCAGCACTCTAAACTTGTGATCAATATGACACCTTTGCACACACAGCAACAAACTGGAATCGGTCAGATAAATTATTTAAACCATGCTAGTGCTGTTACGTTTATTGCAACAGAATTTTTAAGCCTATTTAAGAGAATGCTGTGATCAATAGTGTCAAAGGCTACGCTAAGGTTGAGTAGCACTAGAAGAAATATGCAACCACGATCATCCGACAAGAGCAAATCAATTGCAACTCGGATGAGAGCAGTCTCTGTACTATAATATGGTCTAAATCCTGACTGGAATTTCTCACAGATACCATTTATTTCCAGGAAAGAACATATCTGTGAGGACATCACCTTTTCAGGTATTTCTGAAATAAAAGATAAAGTTGTTTTTTAAATAAGAGGTCTGATATCAGCCAGTGTGTAGGTTTTTTTGGACATCCCAACATCAACGATGAGTTAATAATACTATGTAGCTGATCAATAATTCTGGAAGTATCTCCTTCAACAACATGGTAGGTATATTTCAATTTGTGATCCAGCCATTTGCATGTTTATGATTTTTTTTCTCTGACTGTATCTATTTTGATATTAAAGAAATTCATAAAATCATTGCTATGATATTGACAACTGTCAGAAGAGGTTGACGCTTTGTTTTTGGTTTATTTAGCCACTGTATCAAATAAATATCAAGGGTTGTGTTTATTTTCTTTTAAAAGATGACAAGTAGGCAGTTTTGAAGCCTTTTAAGGCCTTTCTGTAATTTGAAACACTCTCACTTCCATATAGCTATGGAAAAAATTAAGACACCACTGCAAAATTATTTTAATTTCTCTGGTTTCACTCTTTATGTGTGTAAATTAAAATGTTTGTTTTATTCTATAAAGTACTGACAACATTTCTCACAAATTCCAAATAAACATTGTTATTTAGAGCTATTATTTGCAGAAAATAAATTTAATGCAAAAAAAACCCACTAGTTTTATGTTTTAACTGAGTTCAAAAACCAATATTTGGTGGAATATCCCTAATCACAGCCTTCATGGTTGAATGCCTCTTGGCATGCTCTCCACCAGTCTTTCACATTGCTGTTGGGTGACTTTATGCCACTCCTGGTGCATTCAACATTCAGACAGATCAACTTTTTTGATGGGTTGTGACCATGCATCTTCTTTTTGATCACATTCCAGAGGTTTTCAATGGGGTTCAGGTCTGAGATTGGGGTGGTCATGACAGAGTCTTGATCGGGTGATCCTCCATCCAAACCCTTTTTGACCTGGCTGTGTGGCTGCGTTGTCTTGCTGGAAAAACAAATCCTCAGAGTTGGGGAACATTGTAGAGCAGAGCAGAAGCAAGTAAGTTTTTCTCCAGGACAACCTTGAATATGGCTTGATTTATGCACCCTTCACAAAGACAAAGATTTCACAGTGGGTGCGAGACACTGTGGCTTGTAGGCCTCTACAGGTCTCTGTCTTATCATTAGATGACCATATGTTGGGCAAAGCTGAACATTGGACTCATTTGAGATTACCTTCCTCCAGTCCTCTACGGTCCAATGCTTATGGTCTATTACAAACCTCAGCCTGGCTTTTTTTTGCGTCTTACTGCTCTACCTGCGATATTATTATTATAATAATACATAAATGTCATTATTATAAATATATTGCAGGGTTGGTTACTGTCTTTTTGTGTTATTTTAAGGTCTAGAATGCTAAGCTGCTTTTGCCTCTGGGACTGATTAATTATTACTTAATATTTCAATTTATTCTTCCTGATTCTAAACAGAAAATGTTACTTCATTTGTTTGCATAATCACTTAGTCTTACTGTGATGATGAATCTCAGTAAAGCAAGGGAGCAGCTTTAAGGTATTAGGAGGAGGTTATTTATTTACATATCCGTCCTATGATCTGGCATAAACATGTAGGTTAATTAATTCAGAGAGTTTTACACAGATTCCTCTGTTGGCCTGACTCACAGTTGATTAAGAAATAGTGAATCAGATTTTAAAAACTTGTGGGGGATGGTTTCTCTGCTCCACATCCTTCCTCTGGTTTCATTCATGAAATAAATGCCCACACTCCTCTACCTGGTGAAACATTCTCTGTTTGTGTGCCAGGCCACCTTGTTTGTGTACAAATATTAATGTGTGTGTGACTCACATACTGATACAGCAGGACTAGTTCATACACCAGATACAGTTCATATTACTCAGAGCATGACTGGATGTTTTCTTTCCCTGTTGGCTGCAGACGGCTGTGACACTGTCCGAACATGATGAGAAAAAATATGCTGACATTATTTACACTACACATCATTCCAAATATTTTTATTATATTGTCTTATTTTTTATTGTCTTTATTATTCTAGCTAGTTATCTTTCTTTTGTGAATATCCTAGAGTTGTAAGAAGCATGTTCTTTTGTTTTTATTAAATAAAAGCAATCAAGAAGACAAACATTCAACTGTGCATAGTAATGTTTAAAATTAATAGTTTAAAGTGAATCTTAAATGTGTTGTATCTGTCACGGCTGAAAGAAAATATTTTTTTAGTTTGTTACTATTTTAGAAGACTGGCAGAAACAAGATGCTATGTGGTGAATATTTCTGAATTGACTGTATGCAGTGTGGTTAAGTGAGAGATGGTTAAGTGTGTGGAGAAAACAAGAGTTAGTGCCAAAGGAGCACATGTTGAGTATTACAGCTGTTCATTCATATTTTCATGTTCATTCCCTTTGTTTCTTATTACTTGTGTTGTGTATGTGTGCACAAATGACACAGATGAGCTGCCAATAAACAACGACATCAAAAATGTTTAGATTTTGCTGGACAGGAAGCTGATGGAAAACAACAAAAAACAGTAAGAAATTTTAAATATTAGTCAACAGGAATCAAGTCATCAAGATATTTAACTTTAAAAACAATGACTTTTAACTTTTTAAACAATGACTCACAACAACTTACTCTGTAAACACAAAGGATGGAGGAATAGTCATGTTCAAACAATGCTGCAATTTGCATGATGTGGAAGTGGCACGATTTTGCATTTGAAATGTGTCTCCATTGACTAAATGTTCTGTTGTGAGAACAGGGCAGTAATTTGGGCCAGAGACTATGTGAAATGGTGCTTTGCTATTATTACTCTTATATATGCCTATTGACCCAAGTAAAGGTTCCAGCAGCTGCACTATCACACCTTATTTTGTCTTGTAAATTTGAAGTTTAGCCTATATCCTTCAACAGGAAAAGACCAGCTTCTCACAGACAGTATTACAATTTTTCCCTCTTTTATTAACTCTGAAAGCTCAAACAGATTCATTTTAAATATATGGAACAATGTTTGCTTTCTCTTAGTTAGAACGAATGAGAGTTGTTCATGATAATACTTGAGAATGTTATTTCTTTTAAGTACCTGACAAGCAAGGTTTATCTCTTGCAAAATAATTTACCCTTTGAAGATGTGGATTTTGTTAGAACTTTAAACGCATAACTAATACTACCCTATTCAAATTCTAACCTTGCAAAATTCTATTTTCTGTCTGAACCGTGTTTATACTACAATATAGCAATCATGACACCTCATGTGTCTCATAGGATGGCTGCAATATAGATCATATTGTCTAACAATTGCCAAAATGTATTTAAAAATATTGTGTACTAGCACTAATCTGGGATGATCAATCAGACCACTGATTCCTGACTATTTCCTGACTATTGTTAAAACGTGATACCAAATTTATTTTTGGGCAGCTTACCTTTTCATGCAAGTGGCTTTGAAAGCAAGTGGTTTTACTGCTGAAAGCAAGTGTCTGCCAAATGCATAAATGTAAAACTCAAGAAATGTATGTTTAGATCTCTAAATATTACTGTTATTATTGAATATTATTTCTCATTGATTGGAAAACAAGCCCCTCTTTTTAATTGCTAGAACAACACCAAAAGTATGCAATGGTGAACATTGCATTGCATTTTTACATTATTTTATAATATTTAAACTATTAATAGGACAACATGCAAAAAAATAGAAATATACACTGGCTATATGCAATTTAGCTAACAAAAAGGTGTTACAGTGGTGAGTGTAATTAATTTAAAACTATAGTTAACATTGATCGTGAAAATTCATAAGGTTTACCCAAAACAAGGAAAATAATAAACATCACAAACAACAAACTGTTCAGTTGAAATATTAAATAGTATCTTTCAAACATTTTCTGGATTTGCTTGGGTGGGTCGAGTGTGTCATCATAATTGACAGCACAATTCACCAATGCAGCTCACGGGTCAACAAATATCCCTCCCGTTTTCTCTGTCTGGGGTCTGTGTATTTCCCGTGTGGAAGAACGCGTGAAATGCCCGTGAAGCTCCCGCTGGCGGCTGTTGTCTTCTTTCGCAGCATTCACACCGAGCTGTTTGTGCACACACTGGACTCCCCTGAACGTTTTCTTTTAAAGGGTAAGTTTTTTTTATATTTACTTCACATTTGCAAACCCGGTTTTTTATTGAAATACAGAAGAAATACGACTAGCTGTTAAAGTCAGTGTTTTTCAAGCAGTATGTGAAAAGTGATAGTAAAACAACAGTCCCCTTCTTCACAGAGAAAGGATTTTGTATTTAGCAAACATTAAAACGCGTGGAATAACTTTGTCAGCTTTTGAAACAAACAAACCAGCTGTGGGTGTGCATGCTGATGTTTTTGTTAAGAAAGTTTTTGTGCACTTACCTTACAGCAGATCGTGTTTCCTCACGCGCTCGGTTATTTAAAAGAGCGCGAATCTCGCGCGGTGTGCTTGTGTTCCGGTTCGTTCATCCGCCGCTAGCCTTTCAGCTTTCTGTTTTAAAGCTCCGCAGCAACCGCCGCCAAATTCACAGGAATTCGGTTTCCTTTCCGTTAAGGTGTTTATATCCGACGATTTCAACATCACACGGCGGTTTCAACGTGTTTTTGAAACCGATTCGTGGTAAGGCGCGTGTGTTGGCGCTAGCTCAGGCCTAGCGCGCACTGTACACAAACGAGAAACCGGTCTGGTGTTCTCGCTGTCCAGTTCAGTATCGTCAATCCGATATCACCTTTATATTTTCTGTGGTGGTTCTAGTTTATGAACTTTATTGTATGCTTTAGTGTTGTTTTCTCATGCAGTTTTCAGTAAGCCATCATGAGCGATACTGGCAAGGACACGGTGGCTCCTAAAGAGAAAGATGAAGCAGAGAAGAGAGGACGTGGAAGACCACGAAAACACCCACAGGTATTGCAGTGTTTTAATTTTCGGTTGCCGTTTTGCAGATGAAAGTGCTAGCAGTGCTCTGTGTATTGTGGCTAGATAATGCATGTATGGGTAACATACACTGCAATGTCCGTAAGGTCATTGTTAAATACCAAATCTCACGGTACAAGTAAATCGCTTGCGATGAAAAGCCAAAAGGCTCACGATTTATTTGCTTACACCATGCAGTCTGAACATCAAGCTGCGACTTAACTGCTTTAACTGTGCGATACAGTCATGGAGGCGAACAGAATTTCTGACGTGTCAAATTCATTCGACCATCCGATTGTCGGTCGGGAGAGGTTAATCGCCTCTCGGTTCCCACCGTATACTGCACGGCGAACGAGGCAGGACTACGCTGAAATTCGGTCTCCCGTCCCAAAATAAAAGAAGTGATGCGTCTTAGAAATAACGGGCGAAAACCTCTGAAATTGTGGGGGCCGTTTTATTCCTTAGACGCATGTAACACTTGATTGCACAGGCTGCACACGTGAAGTGGTCATTAAAGGTGGCAGTATGGCCAAGGCTTGTAACATGATCCCTTTAAACCAGAACTAACCCAGTTAAACTGTTTCAGCTGCACACTGATTGGTTGCTGGGAGACATCAGTGCCTGATTTGCTCATACAGCTGTCACTCATTGGTGCTCACAAGGGCGTTAAGTTTAAAAAGTTTCTATTAGCCCTATCCCAAATGGCACACTTCCTGTGAGCCCACACTTGGCGATGTCCTATAGTGCAGAACTATGGGGTGCTAAGCACATCCACAAGGGCAAATGCGAGTGCATTTTGCGACGACCTGATGTCATGTTTGAAGAGGAAGACGTCTGGTTATTATTGTAGTGTGCATAGTGTTCTTACTGTGTATATATGTTTAAGTATTTTCCTGTAATACATAAGCTTCAGACTAATACGTCAAAAAGTGCTTAAAGTAATGAGTGGGACACCCTATGGACTCGTAGACTTGGTGAGCATGTGCAATTTAAGTCCATGAGACTTAAGCCTGCATGAGATGTGACTCAACTGGTAGAGCATTGTGTTAGCAGTGTAAAGGTGTACTGATAAAATATTACTTTTTATTACTTATATATAACTTGATTGTTCTGTAAGTTGCTTTAAAAGCATCTGCCAAATGCACGTATGTTAATGTAATGTTAACAATATACATGATTGTTTTTCCTAAATTTAAAATTGGGTGGCAATAACATTAAAATGGAAATAATTTTCGAAACATTTTCGCAATATGGGCAGAGTGCACACATGCATCGTGTTTAAAGTGATTTGTAGCTTGCTATTGGCTCAAATGATTGGGCATTTTTCTCCCAGGAGAAATTTATTACACACTGCCTGAGTTGCCTGTTTATCAACTCTGATGCTTTTCTGGCTGCCAGTCATTTTCAGGCTCTGTGTCATTTGTTAATCTTAAGGAAGCACAATCTTAAGACCTTTTTACATATGATTAGTGTTTAATCTCAATGTACACGTACGTCTTCTTGCAGCAGGAACCCAGTGGATCTCAAACGCCCAAGAGACCCAGAGGAAGACCAAAGGGCAGCAAAAATAAGCCAAGTACTACAGCATCTAAGGGCAAGGTGAGTAGAGAGGATTCATATTACAAGGTGTGCTGCATAGCATGCATAAAGGATGGTAAACACAACAGGTTGAAAATGTCTTCATTTCAGGCCACTTAGTCACTTAAAA